>OY720164.1:0-1231753 GCA_963082805.1 Hemicrepidius hirtus
GAGTTTGGTTGGTTTAAATAGAACAAGGAGTTCAAACAAATTTGGAATACCTATCCTTTTTATGTAGTAACCTAGTATTGTTTTAGAATTGGGATATAATATTGAACCCTTTACCCAAACAAATAGCTAGGGCTCCTCACAACTACATCGTAATTATTTAGATCTCGTACAGGAACTGGTCATCTTATTCTTAAATCGGGTCTAAAGAATTAAAAAAAACGAACAACTTGAGGAATCTTTATTATCCTTTGTAGACTAGTATCTGTAATCACACATTAAGGCAACCAAAAATGTTTCCACATTTTCTGTCTACCGCAGATATTGCACCACCAACACTGTGTTCCATCATCTTTATGTAGTACTCTTACTAGGGTGTTTATTTCATTGTCTAAGTTATTGACATTATTTGAGTTTACAGGATTTGCTGTTTCTACCACGTACGATACATTCTGGGAATTTTAGAAGGAAATCGAGGCCGTGATTATGGCTCAAGTATGGAACATTCATTTTTCCATGGGAATCTTCTTCCCACACAACACGTCAGGGTAACGAGGATCAGGGACTACGAGAATTTCAAGAAGATTATGAGGCATGGAGGAATGGTATAAAATTTGCTTGTATAAAATTAAAAAGTATCAAAGTATTATTATTTGCAACAGGTGTATTTTACAACATTTATTTTAAAACAACTTATCCAGCAATTTATCACAGCTTGTTTACATAAAACAAAACATTCGATACATATAAAATAATCATAGCTAACTAAACAATATATTATTTATGCATGTTAGAATAAATAAATTCGACAGTAAAAGAAATATCCTACGATTCTATGCTTTTCTAATAATGACTCTGACACATCCAAAATGTTTGTATTAATTTTTAAATTGATATTGAACAATCCTAAATTAGGTTTAACGGCAAAAGAAATCAATTTTATCACCAGTGGGTACAATAGCACGAAACAGTCGACACCTCGATCTTCCAACGATAATACTACCGAGGAAATGGATATAACTGAGACATATATTACAAGATTCATCAGATGAACAATCTGCTATTTAAATAAAGTTTATTATTAATAATGTTATTAATTACTATTAATATATAACAGCTGTAAACCTTTTGTACACCTAAATGTTAAACTTTTACTTCGAATAGAGTTTAAAGATCACTGAAGCCTTTTATATCCTGTATTGTGTGTGAAAGCCATTAAAATAGAAAGATCTTTCCATCTCTTCGTAGGTCTACCGTTTTCTTTTGAAATATTAATGGTACCAGTAATATCTCTAAGTAAGACACGAAATATCCAGTTTTTTTTATTTATACAATCATTTATTTGAATAAGCACGTTATGAATGTATTATACTTTATTCTTGGGAAATAAAATTGTCAACATAATTTTGGAACAGCTGAAAGTTGTCACATGGATTGCCTATATCTACATGTAACGACTTGCTGCTGGATGCTTCCCGGAGTTCCCACCGATCGCAGTTTATATCTGCGTGTACATACTGCTATCAGTGGGGGAATCTTCGGATGCATCGTCGCATCGAGCAGCTGCAGTGTTGCCAGGTCTAGGGAAAATTCCCTAGATCTAGGGAATATTTATAATGTAAAGGGGAAAAAGGGAATTTCTATGAATTTTTACAGTAATCTAGGGAAATTCGGTTTCAGAGATTTTTTTTAAGTTTTGGCTTAAATGTGCAAAAATAAAATTGGGTGATGGTACACGAATGTTTCGAATTTTAAGTAACTTTGTATTCACTATTTTTAGTCTTCCTCATTCGAGCGCTACGAATTTTTTCTCAAATAAATTTAAACAAAACAAAAGTTCGTAATAGGTTAACGTTAACGTTAAATGGAATTATGTTAAGTAAACATTTGCTTAAAAAATCAGAATTACTGAATAAAGAATAAAGAATTACTGTCCAAATTTCAAAATACCATGTATAAAACTACAGATTAAATGTTTACGTGAAATAAGTATTTATACATACCTATAGTAGGTACTCTTAGAATTATTAGTTTTTACCTTTATTTTATCCTTTTACTACTTGTATTACATTTTATATATGTTTAATAAAACGATTATTATTCTTGTATCTAAACAATATTATTTTATATTATTGTAATTATTATACACAATTTTAAAAAAGCTCTCCTCACTAAAAAATCTCTCCTCCCTAAAAAATCTCATTTAATTTTAAGCACCAGTATCTCAAGACATAATCTCAAGTTCAGGGAAATCTAGGGAATTTTTCAAGATTTTTTTAGGGAAATTTAAAATTTTGACCTGGCAACACTGAGCAGCTGAAAGTTGTCACATTACCCATATTTGTAAGTACATTCGCAAATTATCACGTAATAAAAATAAGAACCTTAGTAGCAGGCTATAAAAAGTGGAGGTGCAAACCTCCCCTGGACTTTCCCATACTAAAAATAAACATTTTGTTTTTGCTATTCAACAGTAGTTCGCGAGGCAGCTTTGAAAATCATTTTAATGCCTCGCGAGAAAAATGAGACTATACGGGTTCGATATGAACAAAAGAAAGACACCAAGATACGCATCTATCTGTACTCTGTAGTAGGCATCCGCTAAAAATTACAACTGGCGAAGCCGGACGATCGCTACCGACCGACGATCAGTTTCCGAGTCCAACCAGATTCAGAGTCCAACCTAAATAGTATTCAAAATTCACGAATTTCTCATTAACCGTACATTTTAGCCATATGAACACCTTATACTATGTGATAGACAATTCAATTTTGCATTCAATTATATAATAATATATAGGGTGTTTCATTTAAAATAACAAAGTTGCTTATTGTACTGTGAAAACCAAACACCCTGTATACGTTATATAAATTTAAAAAAATGCAAATCTATATACTGAACAACTTTTGTATTTAAACTTCTTTCATATTTTGACTAATAAAGGCGCTATAGGAGCATCAATTTCCGATTTTCAAAATCTCGTAGAGGGCGCCACAGTGGAATTCTGGCGTTCATCAAAAAACAAAAATGTAGCTAATACCAAGCTGTATACGTATAGAAAATTTAAACAAATTCCTTAGACCAGTTTTTTTGTAATAATTTTTCAAAAATTTCAAATTTTTTAGAAGAGCGCCGTTGCGACCGTTTTTGGATTTAGTAAATAATGTTTTTTCTTGGTGTAGTACAGCCAAAGGGCTTTCAAACAAGTTGTTGCGAAACCTGATCAGATAACTGGTTTTTGAGTTACGGGGCGTTAAAGTCGAAATTTTGAAAAATTCATAGCGACCGCCATTTTGAAGTTAGAGAGTCCGGTAAAAAACTGTTTCCCTTGAATTCTGCCCTTCTTTCATATCCCCAACTCAGATTTTCAAAATTCCGCTTCTGAAAAAAATGATACCAAAAAAACATGTCTAACTTCCGCTTCCGGTTTCGGATTTTTTTGAAAAGCTTATTTTGTCGATGAATTTTCGATATACCCCTTCATTTAAAATTTCATCAAAATCGGTTCACTAGTTTTTGCGTTAGAGGCGTTACATACACACACACACACACACACACACACACACACACACACACACACACACACACACACACACACCCACCCACAGACAGACATTTTTTCTAGACCACTTTTTTGGGTTCCTGGGGACCCAAAACACGTATTTCCGCGAAAATCTCGACTTCGAAAATTTTCATGATATCAATACTTCCCTATACCAGTAGTGGTATGGGAAAGTAATAAATAAGTACAGAGTAAAACTTGTTAAAATGGAAATAAATTCCTATAACATACTACTACAATAAGTATATAATTTTATTTTTAAACACACAAAAATTACTTTTCTGCAAAAGCTACAAACCGGAATGATACTTGGCAAATCTTTAAACAGATTTTTGTTTTAATCCGATTTAGCATATTATTTTACTTTAACAAACGCTTCTTAAATATTAAAAGACCAGTCTGATGTCTGTGTAAAAGCTAAAACTTTTTACTAATGCAACCTTTAAAATTTTTGGGGTATGCTCGCATGAGACTAGCTATAATAATACCAACATTATAAATTAATAAATACATCACAAAGCTCGCACACATAAATGCTGCCAGTTACCTACTACTACCCTGTAAACAAATTAAATTATTTTTTTATAATAAAAGTTTTATTATAACCTACAGGTATTCCTATATTCCATCCTGTTCCTGCAGGATTTTCCGGGCATATTCCATGACGTTTTAATGCAACCCCTCCATCCGTAACAGCCCATACTTGGGTTCGACCTACACTCACTTGTTTAAACCCGGTTGTGCTTGGCCGGCGCAGAGCCTTAAGAAATCAAATTATTTTTTATATAAAAAAAATATACAACTTACTTAAAATACAGGAGGAGGATCTGCTGTAATAAAAAGGTTATCCGGTTTAATAAACCTATGTATGAAAAAACCTAATTTATGTATAGATATAGAGCCAAAATTTTCTTTAAAGATCTTGGAAGGAAAATTGGAAAATTCCCAGAATGTAACATGAAAGCTAAAGACATGGGAAATATGTGCCAAACATCCCTCATCTCCTCCCAACAAGATCTAAAGGGGTGAAAACAATGTCCACAAAATTCTTTTATAACTAACTTAAAATGGTTTCCAGGCCCAAACTTTTAAAGTTGGACAAAAACTTTTCCAGAGTTTCTTGTAGGAAATTTTATTTTCTACAACTTTGGTCCTATAATATTTTATCCTATCTACCGCGATTTTGGCTGAATTTCAATTTTAAACTAAAATCGCTGCTTTATGCTAACTTCAAACGGTTCTCAGGCCCAAACTATTAAAGTTGGACAAAACCTTTTTGAGAGTTTCTTCTAGGAAATTTTATTTTCTACAACTTTGTTCCTATAATAATTTACCCTATCTAGCGCTATTTTGGCTGAATTTCAATTTTAAACTAAAATCGCTGGTTTATGCTAACTTAAAACGGTTTCCAGGCCCAAACTATTAATCTTGGACAAAATGTTTTCTAAAGTTTCTTGTAGGAAATTTTATTTTCTACAACTTTAGCCCCATAATATTTTACTCTATCTAGCGCGATTTTGGCTGAATTTCAATTTTAAACTAAAATGGCTGGTATATGCTAACTTCAAACGGTTTCCAGGCCCAAACTATTAATCTTGGACAAAATGTTTTCTAAAGTTTCTTGTAGGAAATTTTATTTTCTACAACTTTAGCCCCATAATATTTTACTCTATCTAGCGCGATTTTGGCTGAATTTCAATTTTAAACTAAAATGGCTGGTATATGCTAACTTCAAACGGTTTCCAGGCCCAAACTATTAAAGTTGGACGAAAACTTTTCCAGAGTTTCTTGTAGGAAAGTTTATTTTCTACAACTTTGGTCCTATAATATTTTATCCTATCTACCGCGAGTTTGGCTGAATTTCAATTTTAAACTAAAATCCCTGGTTTATGCTAACTTCAAACGGTTCTCAGGCCCAAACTATTAAAGTTGGACAAAATCTTTTCCAGAGTTTCTTCTAGGAAATTTTATTTTCTACAACTTTGGTCCTATAATATTTTATCCTATCTACCGCGATTTTGGCTGAATTTCAATTTTAAACTAAAATCGCTGCTTTATGCTAACTTCAAACGGTTCTCGGCCCCAAACTATTAAAGTTGGACAAAACCTTTTTCAGAGTTTCTTCTAGGAAATTTTATTTTCTACAACTTTGGTCCTATAATATTTTATCCTATCTACCGCGATTTTGGCTGAATTTCAATTTTAAACTAAAATTGCTGCTTTATGCTAACTTCAAACGGTTCTCGGCCCCAAACTATTAAAGTTGGACAAAACCTTTTCCAAAGTATAAAACTCTATTCTGAACAATTTTTCTCTAAGAAATTTCCTCATAAAATCAATGTCTAACCAAGTTATTGCAAATTAAATCTTGTAAAATAAATTTAGAGCACCCTGTATATTATTTTGCTTTTATATTTGAGATTTATGTATAAAACTCTATTCTGAACAATTTTTCTGTAAGAAATTTCCTCGTAAAATCAATTTCTAACCAAGTTATTGCAAATTAAAATCTTGTAAAATAAATTTAGATCACCCTGTATATTATTTTGTTTTGATATTTGAGATTTAGGTATAAAACTCTATTCTGAACAATTTTTCTCTAAGAAATTTCCCCATAAAATCAATTTCTAACCAAGTTACTGCAAATTATAATCTTGTAAAATAAATTTAGAGCACCCTGTATATTATTTTGCTTTCATATTTGAGATTTATGTATAGAACTCTATTCTGAACCATTTTTCTCCAAGAAATTGTCTCCTAAAATCAACTTTTACCAGAGTTAATGCAAATTAAATTTTAAAATATCTATCCCTCTCTCTCGCTCTCTTTAAATTACAGGTTTATCTCTCTCTTTTTACCTGTAAAATTTGTTGTCCAACTGAATTTTCAGAATATTCAGCAACGATTTTTAAGGATTTTTCACGTATTTCTTGATCTTTATCCCCACAAAGTTTTACAACGCTATTAATAAAGATTTCAGCTCGAATTGAACGTTTAGCATTTGTTTCGTGTTCTGCAGGATGTTGTAAAATCGGTAATACCATATTTAATGCGTTTTTCCTAAATTCCAAGTCATCACACAGTAAACTGTTCTGGAAAAACGTAATGAAGTTTTTATGGGTTTCACTGGGTAATTGTTGGATTATTTGAGCAATTGCCTGTAATTGTATTTGTTATTATTTTGTTTCCAACGGTTTACGTTGTACTTACTTCAAATTCGTCGTATTCAAAGTTTAAATAAACGAATTTTAACATAGTATCTGTGACTAAACAAAAAGATTTAGAATAGAGTTTAGTAAAATTTTGTTTAATAAATAATCTAACGTTCTTCTGATGTGCCAATTTTACAGTTCTGCTTAGATTATTTGTCGACGACGACTTCAAACTTGATGTTAAGGACAAAAGAAT
This sequence comes from Hemicrepidius hirtus, assembly GCA_963082805.1. Classification (NCBI taxonomy): domain Eukaryota; kingdom Metazoa; phylum Arthropoda; class Insecta; order Coleoptera; family Elateridae; genus Hemicrepidius; species Hemicrepidius hirtus. The sequence goes on from OY720164.1 coordinate 6,969, forward strand.
GGGGAATAATTTTTTATCGTTATTCTTTTGCTTCGCTAATATTGTTCGGTTAACATTTTCAAGCTTACAAAAGCTATGTAACCCAAATTTTCAAAAGATACATCTGAAATAAAAAATGTTTGTAACGATTACGCAAAAATGTTTTATGTAATACTTACCGATTTCAATATTTTCAAATGCGTCGTTACAACAATAGGTAAAATCATGTAAGACAGATACAGTTGGAATTATTAAATCTTCAGGTACTGGTAATTTAGAAAGATACGTTTTAAAATCGTCCATTAAATACATAATAATATTATTGGTCATATCTTGAGAGACCTATTGAATTCTTTTAATATTTCCATTATTTTCAAATAGAGATTTTTGTAGAAAAACTGTTTACTTGATACACAAATCGTGTTAATTAAAAAAAACCACGACCTTCTTGATTTCCGACTCAAGTCTCGGAAATCAAGAAGGTCGTGAAAAAAACATATTCGCAGCGTATAGATCGTTATCCATGGTTACGTCTTCTTGTTGAAGCGCAAAGTATATTAAAGTGCTCAAGTATGTTTGATCTAGTTTTTCCCAATCTATTTCTTCTCGACTTATTTTTAAATCACGTAATTTTACTACACAATTCTTTAAAAACCTTGTAAATTCAATGGGAATATGATTGTGGTAAAGTTCTTCGTCTTCAAGGTTACGTTGTTCGTCATAGGGGTGCCTTTAATTTTACACCACAGCATTTCCACATAATTTAGGGATCTTAACTGAGTTTTCTGATCGTTTATATAATCTATAAAATTCATTTTGTATTAATAATTACTGTTTACAAATTAAATTAGAAATAAACATAACCCCACGTGACAGCTGATGACAGATAACACGAATATGAACAACATTTTGACTCATCTGGACAAAGGTAAATTCCTCCACGGAAAACACATTTGTAAGGTTCTAAAACACATTAATTCGTGAAAGAAAACAGCACCCATGCCTTATTCTTATCTCTGTTAAAGCAATACAAACCGCAACTTCGGTTAAAAGGGAGAAAAAAGTAAACAAAAATGGATAAATTGAAAATTAAATTCAAACCGTGGCGCAATTTATAAATGTCCACAAACGTCATTCCCAAAATTTAAAAATTTCTATCACGTCAGTCCCATTAGTTAAAAACGTTCCCATTTAATAAACTGTTGGATGTTCGACTGGTTGCCTACCCATCATGCGCTCCAAAAATTTCCTTTTAGAAACGTTTAAAAATCAAAACTAAATACAAATAAACTTCCTCCTGTTATTTTAAAACAACAAGCCTGATATAAACTTATCTTAAAATGTTTATTTAACAAGGAGGAAGTAAATTTGAATTTAATTTCCATCCAAAATTTAATTAATAAATAAAATCAAATTTAAAGGATTGAAGGGGTATCTCCCTCTAACACCTTTTTGCACACATTCCAGGATCGTTAACAAAAACATAGTGATTACCTTATTGAAGAAATGGTGTCCCTTGTAACTCGATTCCCTCCAATTTCTCTTTAAGAAAGCATCCTTGGATGACCATTCTTATCCCCATCTGAGCCCTTAACGATCTTGGAAGGAAACCAGTTAACAACCTGCAAACAATGACAGTGGGTTTAACAAAAGCGTAAAATTATTAAATCTAAACAGTAAGCATCGTGCAATTAATTAAAATTATAAATTACCTTCATAATAGACAACAATCTTTTATTGTCAGATTTTGGGGGTCATTCTCTAGTCCTAACTCCTTCAGATGTTGTTCCAACCAATAAGCGATGCTACATTTCCAGGAGTTTGTTGCTTGAAGTTCAATTCCACTTTCAAAGACCCTAGGATGAATCGTCTTGTAGGTAATAGAAGTAGCAAATCCTGTAAAATAAAAAATGTTAATAAAGAGAAATAATAATGGCTTGCACAATGAAATAATACAGTAAAACACCCTAGTAGGGTACATAAAAATGACGTAACACAATTATTGTAGATTCTGTAATAGAAACGGAAAGTTTAGAAACCTTTTTGGTCGTAGACTGGAGTTCCTCCGACTGGTAGTACATCTTCAAAATCGTTCCACATCAAGACCACATCTGAAACACTAGAAGATTTCATTAGTGAAGTTGAAACGAGACATTTTATGCAACTTCTGATCGTTAAAATACAGATTTTTAATTCGAGGGTTGTTCAACTTTAGCCAGGAGATAAAACTCCCAGACAGAAAACGAACTAACCTTAATATGCTTTTAACATTTCCAATTGTGTCAAGTGGGACACATTCCACTTTTAAATGTTGAGGCACAACATTTTATACCACCAAAATATCTTCTAATTCTTAATTTAGTCATGAATTATATTATCTTGTACAGGGCTGCGACTCCGAGGTTCTAGCTTTCTTTACGTTAAATAAGAACTCGGTCTCGTAGGTCGTCCTGGGTGAATCGATTCCCCTTGTCTTGGCAAGTCTAAGACTGTTTACTTTGATTTATTATATTCGTGTATTATAACCTGTGAATATTTAATGTATATACATTTATGTTACCATTTTCATTTATTTACATTTAATTATTAAAAGTCATTTATTTGTGCAATCACGCTTTTATTGAAGAGTAACTTAACGAACTCCCCCCAATCCCACCCTAGTTGCATTTCTGTCTCAGGAACCAAGCTGGTGGATCAGGTAAGATCAGACTGTTTTACCTGAAGTGCCCCGGCATGTTCATCAGAGGCTTTTCCTGTTTTTCACTCTCAACGCCTTAGGGCTTACAGAAAAATAGGTGGCGCCCTTTTTAACGCACCTTGTAAGTTATCGTATCGCCCTTAAGAACCCCCTTAATTCACGAATTAATAACCCACCCCAATCTCCATTGAGACAGCCGTCAGCATTTTATGTATACGTGTACAAAATAAGGCGGAATGGGTACCGTAACAGCCTGGCTCGTAACAACTCAAACCAACCAAACTCACTATAATTCTACAGCAAAAAGGATAATACACTTCTTACAGTACTTTTTGTATATATAAAAAAGTGTTTCCTACATTATCCAAGACCCTAAAACATCACCAAAAGGTTTTTAGCGATACCTACAAGAGATTCATATTGTAACAACTTACCTTACCAGTAAAACAATTTACACACCCCATACAATGTGTTTTTTGATCTATCAACATCTTGTTTGCTTTATAAATCACGAAATTAATCTAAATTCCACCCAAATGAACCATTTTCAATAAAAATTTTAATTATGACAGACGACATAAACGTCAAAGTTGGCTGTGGCTCAATACACATCGCCGTGAATATAACACGACAAAACTTCCAAAATCAAGACGTTTATCTTTCCCAAATCAAATTTTCACAATTTTATACTTTATTCTAAATGTCAATATTTATTTTTACTTGAAAAAATCATTAAAACCAGACATTTATTTTAATTTTCTTATTTTAACGAAGGCATGAATTTAGACCAGCGCTGAAGTCGGTAAGGAAGAGAGTTTTGTTACCTACTGTGCAAAAAGAATTTCACGAAATAACACAATTGAAACGAGCAATTTACGATAATTCCAACAGATGGCGCACGCAAATATTTTCAAAAATAATATCATACAAGATGCGGCAGAATTTTCCTTAAAATTTACAATAAAAACCTATTATTATACTCTCAAACGCAATTTTCTTTGCCAATATAAACACAGCATGCTTATACCAATTTAAAAAAAGTAAAACAAATAATTAAAAAAAATTATTGCCCTGTTATAATAATGCTACAATTTATTTGGACGGCTTTTTCCCAGTTGTGCGTGGAAGATGCGGACGTAACTCCCTGGTTGTTTTCTAGAACAGATAAAGCCTTGCAACAGTATATACAGGGTGATAATAATTTAATGGTTAACTTTGTTATTTAGACTTACAGAGTCGGTTGAATGAAGGTTATCCATTTTCAGTTGATCTGCTGTTTCGATTGCGGTTTTGAGGGATTTTGAAGGACGATACCTCCTTCCACTGTAGAGAATTAGGTAAAATTTCTTGTTGGTTGGTTAAGCTCCTGTATTTCCAAAAGCCACTGCCCCGTTTATACTTGGTACGAATCTTCTTGTCCAAGTGATTTTTTCAGTTCGATCTTCCGGGTCTCCATATTTCGTTGTTACTTGCAGCAAATTTCTGGGCATTATTCTGTATGCCCTACATATTTTAACGTAACCTAGAAAGAGACGGTAACAGATCATTCGTTCTGTTGCCGATGCGTCTAATTTTTTTGGGCGTTGCCTTGCCCCACTAAGGGGTATCATTTCTTCTGTTGGCGGCACGTGTCATAAGTTTCAATCTAGAGCAGATCGGTGACAAGGTTCATCTTTTTTGGGAAATTTTATAATCGTACTTGGAAAACCCTAGTGGCAACAATTAAGTGCATATACAGAGCTTCCGGAAATCCACTTCTTAAATCGAGAGCTGGCGAGCACACCCAGGTTCTACAAATGTGGGGTACTAGAACCTGGTTACGAACGCCAACATCAACGGAAACCAACACACTCCTCAAACATTGATGGGTTAAACATAGCTAACCTTAGTTTGCAAGAATTCCCTTTAGGGGCAATAAAGTAACTTGCATGTAATCATTTAAGGGGGCCCCATCATTTAAACAGCCAACACGAGGTTAAACCATCTTGTTCTAAACCGACGAAACAGTGTTTCCTTCTTGAATATAAGCTTTTGTATGCTTTCTGCAATGGTTGGTTATGATCTTAATAGAGCCCCTGTGCAATTTTATTAATTTTAAACAGTAAATAAGGCTTGAACGTCAAAAGTGTGACATTTGTTAGTTACTAAATAGCCAATCGCCAACATAAAGAAGACAAAATTCCCTGGCGCTGAAAGTTGTCACGTGAACGACTTGCTGCTGGATGCTTCCCGGAGTTCCCACCGATCGCAGTTTCTATCTGCGTGTACATACTGCGTCAGTGGGAATCTACGGATGCATCGTCGCATCGAGCAGCTGAAAAGCCATTTTGTTAGCGTCTTCGGTGTTACTGTAAATGACAGCCGAATTTAATTAATAATTATATGCTTTGTGAGTTTAATGGCGTACTGAAAACGGCAACCTATATATGTGTAGGTGTTATAATATTGTGTAGTTATGTCTGTGATGTGCTCTGTCAGCTATGTGATCGTTAAATCGCAATTTGAAGGTAGGACAGTAATACCCAAGCCAAGCTTGTTCTTTGTTTGCATATTTCCATTATCAATACTATAATTAGTGCTAAGAACTGAAGTTATTCTATGCTAATTACACATCCAAACTGTCTGTATTTATTTCAAAATTGCTATAACAATAAATTTAGGCGAGTCAAACTGACCAAGAAAATTAACCCAAGGTTACAAGTTTTTCAAACACATTTTAAATAATGTCTCTTTTACAGAAATTATATTCCTCGTTACGCGCGGCAACAAATGTTGGATGAATGAAACGTGAAAACCGCACTTGGCAGAGTGTGAAGGAGCATTTTCGGAAGATTATTCAAGATGACAACAATGTGTTCCACAATCACACTGTTTTCCCCTATTGTGATTTATTTATCGTCAACAAACATCCTTTTGAAATAGTCTTCGATGAAAATTGGTGTGCTGGACTTATTTCAAGTATGGGGCTCCATCAGAAGGTTCTCAAACTGGTAGGATTTTTCGATTTCTTTTGCTTTTTTTACAATCGTAATAACTCCCTCATTTTAGGGAATATTTCAAAAAACGAAAGGTTTTCAAAATGAGCTTACGGTTGTTTGTTCTCTTTACAACATATTTTGTATTTACACTTATTTTATATTTTCTTAAATAACGAAATGGCGACCGATCAAAAACTTCAAATCATATTGTTTTGATAACCACCCCATAGATTTTTAAACAATTAATTTTTTTTTAAATCCTCAAACTATCTACTACAACATTAATTTTTGTCTAAAACATTTTTTTGTATCGACGCAAAAAAGATAGGGCGCGCGCGTGCATGTATAGCGATTTCAATTAACCCTTCGACTCCCAAGGGTGGGTACAAATTGTCCACTTCGTGTTTAATTAGCCACATTTTGCGTAAAAAGCAATATAAAAATCAGAAAAAATTATTATTGTCTTAAATATAATAGTCTACTATAAGGTGTTGGTTAACTTTATCTTTTCGATTGATTATAAATTAAATGTTAAATTTTAAATTAAATACTAATTGGAGTGGACATAAAATACCCAACCTTGGTAGGAGCTGTTACTAAAATTATACAGGATGGAATGCGAAATTGGAAACACCTTTTTTCTCGGAAGTTATTATAGATACCGCAAAATTGTTTAAATAAAGTTTTTAGTACTTAGAAGAAGCTAACTAAATCTGTATAAATTTGGTAAAAAAAAGTTGTAATTTTCGTAGATATTGCCAGGTATTACCTTTTTTTTGTTTCTAGTACTTCAAAAATTAAACGCAAGTATATTATTGGGTGTAGAATTAAACGCAGATTTCAAAAATGTAAAAATATACAGGATGTTGCATTTAAAACATAATTTTTATAATGCCAACCTTTTAGGAAACGCCTTGTATATTTAAAATTTTTTTGTTCCGAGTAGGTCAAAAATTAAACGCAAGTATATTATTGGATGTAGAATTAAACGCAGATTTCAAAAATGTAAAAACATACAGGGTGCTGCATTTAAAAAATAATTTTTATTATGCCAACCTTTTAGGAAACCCCTTGTATATTTTAAAATGGTGGTGGTCCCTTGCAACTTTTAATTGAATCATTTTTGTGTATTTTCAATAGGAAACGAGACATTAACGTATTTCCAATAGGAAACGAGATATTAACTACTTTGTTGCGTCGCACCCTGTACATTTTTTTGTTCCGAGTAGGTCAAAAATTAAACGCAAGTATATTGTTGGATGTAGAATTAAACGCAGATTTCAAAAATGTAAAAACATACAGGGTGCTGCATTTAAAAAATAATTTTTATTATGCCAACCTTTTAGGAAACCCCTTGTATATTTTAAAATGGTGGTGGTCCCTTGCAACTTTTAATTGAATCATTTTTGTGTATTTTCAATAGGAAACGAGACATTAACGTATTTCCAATAGGAAACGAGATATTAACTACTTTGTTGCGTCGTCCACCCTGTACATTTTTTTGTTCCGAGTAGGTCAAAAATTAAACGCAAGTATATTGTTGGATGTAGAATTAAACGCAGATTTCAAAAATGTAAAAACATACAGGGTGCTGCATTTAAAAAATAATTTTTATTATGCCAACCTTTTAGGAAACCCCTTGTATATTTTAAAATGGTGGTGGTCCCTTGCAACTTTTAATTGAATCATTTTTGTGTATTTTCAATAGGAAACGAGACATTAACGTATTTCCAATAGGAAACGAGATATTAACTACTTTGTTGCGTCGTCCACCCTGTACATTTTTTTGTTCCGAGTAGGTCAAAAATTAAACGCAAGTATATTATTGGATGTAGAATTAAACGCAGATTTCAAAAATGTAAAAACATACAGGGTGCTGCATTTAAAAAATAATTTTTATTATGCCAACCTTTTAGGAAACCCCTTGTATATTTTAAAATGGTGGCGGTCCCTTGCAACTTTTAATTGAATCATTTTTGTGTATTTTCAATAGGAAACGAGACATTAACGTATTTCCAATAGGAAACGAGATATTAACTACTTTGTTGCGTCGTCCACCCTGTACATTTTTTTGTTCCGAGTAGGTCAAAAATTAAACGCAAGTATATTATTGGATGTAGAATTAAACGCAGATTTCAAAAATGTAAAAACATACAGGGTACTGCATTTAAAAAATAATTTTTATTATGCCAACCTTTTAGGAAACGCCTTGTATATTTTAAAATGGTTTTAAAATGTCCTATTCGTGGTCCCTTACAACTTTTATTTAAAACATTTTTGTGTATTTTCTATAGGAAACGAGATATTAACTACTTTGTTGAATCACCCTGTATTATAATATCTTGGCACACTTTTTTTTATTTCTAGTAGTTCAAAAATTAAATGCAAGTATATTATTGGATGTAGAATTAAACGCTGACTTCAAAAATGTAAAAATATACAGGGTGTTGCATTTAAAAAAATTAATTTTTATAATGCCCACCTTTTAGGAAACGCCTTGTATATTTTAAAATGGTTTTAAAATGTCCTATTCGTGGTCCCTTACAACTTTTATTTAAAACATTTTTGTGTATTTTCTATAGGAAACGAGATATTAACTACTTTGTTGAATCACCCTGTATTATTATATCTTGGCACACTTTTTTTTATTTCTAGTAGTTCAAAAATTAAATGCAAGTATATTATTGGATGTAGAATTAAACGCTGACTTCAAAAATGTAAAAATATACAGGGTGTTGCATTTAAAAAAATTAATTTTTATAATGCCCACCTTTTAGGAAACGCCTTGTATATTTTAAAATGGTTTTAAAATGTCCTATTCGTGGTCCCTTACAACTTTTATTTAAAACATTTTTGTGTATTTTCTATAGGAAACGAGATATTAACTACTTTGTTGAATCACCCTGTATTATTATATCTTGGCACACTTTTTTTTATTTCTAGTAGTTCAAAAATTAAATGCAAGTATATTATTGGATGTAGAATTAAACGCTGACTTCAAAAATGTAAAAATATACAGGGTGTTGCATTTAAAAAAAAAAATTTTTATAATGCCAACCTTTTAGGAAACCCCTTGTATATTTTAAAATGGTGGTGGTCCCTTGCAACTTTTAATTGAATCATTTTTGTGTATTTTCAATAGGAAACGAGACATTAACGTATTTCCAATAGGAAACGAGATATTAACTACTTTGTTGCGTCGTCCACCCTGTACATTTTTTTGTTCCGAGTAGGTCAACAATGAAACGCAAGTATATTGTTGGATGTAGAATTAAACGCAGATTTCAAAAATGTAAAAACATACAGGGTGCTGCATTTAAAAAATAATTTTTATTATGCCAACCTTTTAGGAAACCCCTTGTATATTTTAAAATGGTGGTGGTCCCTTGCAACTTTTAATTGAATCATTTTTGTGTATTTTCAATAGGAAACGAGACATTAACGTATTTCCAATAGGAAACGAGATATTAACTACTTTGTTGCGTCGTCCACCCTGTACATTTTTTTGTTCCGAGTAGGTCAAAAATTAAACGCAAGTATATTATTGGATGTAGAATTAAACGCAGATTTCAAAAATGTAAAAACATACAGGGTGCTGCATTTAAAAAATAATTTTTATTATGCCAACCTTTTAGGAAACGCCTTGTATATTTTAAAATGGTTTTAAAATGTCCTATTCGTGGTCCCTTACAACTTTTATTTAAAACATTTTTGTGTATTTTCTATAGGAAACGAGATATTAACTACTTTGTTGAATCACCCTGTATTATTATATCTTGGCACACTTTTTTTTATTTCTAGTAGTTCAAAAATTAAATGCAAGTATATTATTGGATGTAGAATTAAACGCTGACTTCAAAAATGTAAAAATATACAGGGTGTTGCATTTAAAAAAAATAATTTTTATAATGCCAACCTTTTAGGAAACCCCTTGTATATTTTAAAATGGTGGTGGTCCCTTGCAACTTTTAATTGAATCATTTTTGTGTATTTTCAATAGGAAACGAGACATTAACGTATTTCCAATAGGAAACGAGATATTAACTACTTTGTTGCGTCGTCCACCCTGTACATTTTTTTGTTCCGAGTAGGTCAAAAATTAAACGCAAGTATATTATTGGATGTAGAATTAAACGCAGATTTCAAAAATGTAAAAACATACAGGGTGCTGCATTTAAAAAATAATTTTTATTATGCCAACCTTTTAGGAAACGCCTTGTATATTTTGCTCAAACCTCGCTTATCCTTTGAGCTACGACGCTGAAACTTGGTAGGTAGACTATTGACGCCTCTCTCATTCCAACACCGTCGAGCAATTTAAGCTACGACGTTCCGTTCGCTAACGAGCTTATCCTTTGACGTAGGTGCCGGAAACAAGGTTTTTCTGACTCGGCAAGTCACGCCCTGTCCAACGCCACCAAGCAATTTGACCTGCGACGTCCCGTTCACGTTCGGATAAGATCGGCTAACATCGGGTTTAGCTCAAAGCTCGCTTATCCTTTGAGCTACGACGCTGAAACTTGGTAGGTAGACTATTGACGCCTCTCTCATTCCAACACCGTCGAGCAATTTAAGCTACGACGTTCCGTTCGCTAACTAGCTTATCCTTTGACGTAGGTGCCGGAAACAAGGTTTTTCTGACTCGGCAAGTCACGCCCTGTCCAACGCCACCAAGCAATTTGACCTGCGACGTCCCGTTCACGTTCGGATAAGATCGGCTAACATCGGGTTTAGCTCAAAGCTCGCTTATCCTTTGAGCTACGACGCTGAAACTTGGTAGGTAGACTATTGACGCCTCTCTCATTCCAACACCGTCGGGCAATTTAAGCTACGACGTTCCGTTCGCTAACTAGCTTATCCTTTGACGTAGGTGCCGGAAACAAGGTTTTTCTGACTCGGCAAGTCACGCCCTGTCCAACGCCACCAAGCAATTTGACCTGCGACGTCCCGTTCACGTTCGGATAAGATCGGCTAACATCGGGTTTAGCTCTAACCTCGCTTATCTTTTGAGCTACGACGCTGAAACTTGGTAGGTCGACTATTGACGCCTCTCTCATTCCAACACCGTCGGGCAATTTAAGCTACGACGTTCCGTTCGCTAACTAGCTTATCCTTTGACGTAGGTGCCGGAAACAAGGTTTTTCTGACTCGGCAAGTCACGCCCTGTCCAACGCCACCAAGCAATTTGACCTGCGACGTCCCGTTCACGTTCGGATAAGATCGGCTAACATCGGGTTTAGCTCAAACCTCGCTTATCCTTTGAGCTACGAAGCTGAAACTTGGTAGGTAGACTATTGACGCCTCTCTCATTCCAACACCGTCGAGCAATTTAAGCTACGACGTTCCGTTCGCTAACTAGCTTATCCTTTGACGTAGGTGCCGGAAACAAGGTTTTTCTGACTCGCCAAGTCACGCCCTGTCCAACGCCACCAAGCAATTTGACCTGCGACGTCCCGTTCACGTTCGGATAAGATCGGCTAACATCGGGTTTAGCTCTAACCTCGCTTATCTTTTGAGCTACGACGCTGAAACTTGGTAGGTAGACTATTGACGCCTCTCTCATTCCAACACCGTCGGGCAATTTAAGCTACGACGTTCCGTTCGCTAACTAGCTTATCCTTTGACGTAGGTGCCGGAAACAAGGTTTTTCTGACTCGGCAAGTCACGCCCTGTCCAACGCCACCAAGCAATTTGACCTGCGACGTCCCGTTCACGTTCGGATAAGATCGGCTAACATCGGGTTTAGCTTATCCTTTGAGCTACGACGCTGAAACTTGGTAGGTAGACTATTGACGCCTCTCTCATTCCAACACCGTCGGGCAATTTAAGCTACGACGTTCCGTTCGCTAACTAGCTTATCCTTTGACGTAGGTGCCGGAAACAAGGTTTTTCTGACTCGACAAGTCACGCCCTGTCCAACGCCACCAAGCAATTTGACCTGCGACGTCCCGTTCACGTTCGGATAAGATCGGCTAACATCGGGTTTAGCTTATCCTTTGAGCTACGACGCTGAAACTTGGTAGGTAGACTATTGACGCCTCTCTCATTCCAACACCGTCGAGCAATTTAAGCTACGACGTTCCGTTCGCTAACTAGCTTATCCTTTGACGTAGGTGCCGGAAACAAGGTTTTTCTGACTCGGCAAGTCACGCCCTGTCCAACGCCACCAAGCAATTTGACCTGCGACGTCCCGTTCACGTTCGGGTAAGATCGGCTAACTTCGGGTTTAGCTCAAACCTCGCTTATCCTTTGAGCTACGATGCTGAAACTGGATAAAGGGACTGTATAACGCCTTTTGGCACCGGACCAGGGGGGATGGATACCCTACACATTTATCTACCTTTTGTGAAAAATTGGCGTCCACAGGGGGCGTCACAAATGTGCCAAACATCCCTCCCTCCTCCCCTCCTATCTGTTACGAAAATTTTTCCAAGTGCGTGGAGCACAGAATTTTCCAAGTCCTAACCTAAGCTAGGTTAGAACTTTGAAAATTCTGTGTGGAGCATAGAATTTTCCAAGTCGTAACCCAACCCAACTTCTTCGATTTTCCAAGTATTAACCTAACCCAACACAAGTTCATCTAATTGTCAAAGTCTTAACCTAACCCGACTTCCTATAATTTTCCAAGTATTAACCTAACACAAGTTCATCCAATTGTCAAAGTCTTAACCTAACCCGACTTCCTATAATTTTCCAAGTATTAACCTAACACAAGTTCATCTAATTGTCAAAGTCTTAACCTAACCCGACTTCCTATAATTTTCCAAGTATTAACCTAACACAAGTTCATCCAATTGTCAAAGTCTTAACCTAACCCAACTCAACTTTTCATTTTCAAAGTCCTAACCTAACCTAACCCAACTTGACCTATCTCGAATTGTGACCCCCCCTGTTGGGCTGCGGACGCCAATTTTTGGCAAAAGGTAGATAAATGGGTAGGGTATCCATCCCCCCTGGTCCGGTGCCAAAAGGCGTTATACAGTCCCTATATCCTAACCTAACCTAACCTAACCTAACCTAACCTAACCTAACCTAACCTAACCTAACCTAACCTAACCTAACCTAACCTAACCTAACCTAACCTAACCTAACCTAACCTAACCTAACCTAACCTAACCTAACCTAACCTAACCTAACCTAACCTAACCTAACCTAACCTAACCTAACCTAACCTAACCTAACCTAACCTAACCTAACCTAACCTAACCTAACCTAACCTAACCTAACCTAACCTAACCTAACCTAACCTAACCTAACCTAACCTAACCTAACCTAACCTAACCTAACCTAACCTAACCTAACCTAACCTAACCTAACCTAACCTAACCTAACCTAACCTAACCTAACCTAACCTAATCGTAGCTGGGGAAAGCCTTCGTAATGTTCATTCGGACAGACACACACACTTCTTGTTCCAGGAGGCCCCAAATAGTGGAAGGTATTTATTTCTCCTCGAACCATAAGCTTTTGCGGCAGCAAGCTTCCCCTAATGGTTGGATGTGAAAATAATCATCATTATAAATTTCTATGATCTTAATAGGCCACCCCCGATACCTTAATTTTAAATCGTAAATAATACATCCTTCAAGAAAATTCACGAAAAAAGGGGTTAGTTTGTGTAGCGATCGCAGCGCGCAAAAGTCACCGAATGCGAATCGGCTAAACGATGAACTATAGGATTCAGCAATAATCCGTAAGATGGCAGAACTTTATTTAAATTAAATTGCAGTGCACTTGTAAAGGCGTTTCACTCGATTGGTTGACCAATCAGAGAAGTCCCGTAAACAACTCCACTGAAGGAAATTGCAGTGCACTTGTGAAGGCGGTTCACGTGATTGGCTGACCAATCAGAGGAGTCCCGTAAACAACTGCACTGCAATTTAGCAATCGTCGTGAAGTACGTTGGTTGCCTATCCTATCAGGCGCGATAAAACCCTTATTTTTTTATTACTTTGCACCCTTAAATTAATTAAAAGGGGTACAGGGCAAAGCACAGGTTGAAGAAAATTAGTTTAACAAGTTGTATTTTATGGTAATTCGGTAACTAAAATAGCAGAGAGTAAAAGGCATGTTCTCGATAGGAACTTTTTTTAAATAAATGTCTAAATCGTAGCTGGGGAAAGCCTTCGTAATGTTCATTCGGACAGACACACCACATCGTAATGGAACGCATTGCCTCGAAAGACATTCAGGAACAGTTGTAGGTCGTCATACTAAAACAGAAACGAGTTGAAAAAATATTTCAAATACCGAGAAACTACAAAAAACATGCATTATAAGGGACGGGGATGAAGCTAGGGGTGGGTAGTAATTGTCTTGTCAATCTAGAGGCTACTATTATACAATATAAATATACAGAGTAAAAGGGATGTTCTCGATAGGAACTTTTTTTAAGTAAATGTCTAAATCGTAGCTGGGGAAAGCCTTCGTAATGTTCATTCGGACAGACACACCACATCGTAATGGAACGCATTGCCTCGAAAGACATTCAGGAACAGTTGTAGGTCATACTAAAACAGAAACGAGTTGAAAAAATATTTCAAAGACCGAGAAACTACAAAAAACATGCATTATAAGGGACGGGGATGAAGCTAGGGGTGGGTCGTAATTGTCTTGTCAATCTAGAGGCTACTATTATACAATATAAATATACAGAGTAAAAGGGATGTTCTCGTTTCTGTTTTAGTATGACCTACAACTGTTCCTGAATGTCTTTCGAGGCAATGCGTTCCATTACGATGTGGTGTGTCTGTCCGAATGAACATTACGAAGGCTTTCCCCAGCTACGATTTAGACATTTACTTAAAAAAAGTTCCTATCGAGAACATCCCTTTTACTCTGTATATTTATATTGTATAATAGTAGCCTCTAGATTGACAAGACAATTACTACCCACCCCTAGCTTCATCCCCGTCCCTTATAATGCATGTTTTTTGTAGTTTCTCGGTCTTTGAAATATTTTTTCAACTCGTTTCTGTTTTAGTATGACCTACAACTGTTCCTGAATGTCTTTCGAGGCAATGCGTTCCATTACGATGTGGTGTGTCTGTCCGAATGAACATTACGAAGGCTTTCCCCAGCTACGATTTAGACATTTATTTAAAAAAAGTTCCTATCGAGAACATGCCTTTTACTCTCTGCTATTTTAGTTACCGAATTACCATAAAATACAACTTGTTAAACTAATTTTCTTCAACCTGTGCTTTGCCCTGTACCCCTTTTAATTAATTTAAGGGTGCAAAGTAATAAAAAAAATAAGGGTTTTATCGCGCCTGATAGGATAGGCAACCAAACGTACTTCACGACGATTGCTAAATTGCAGTGCAGTTGTTTACGGGACTCCTCTGATTGGTCAGCCAATCACGTGAACCGCCTTCACAAGTGCACTGCAATTTCCTTCAGTGGAGTTGTTTACGTGACTTCTCTGATTGGTCAACCAATCGAGTGAAACGCCTTTACAAGTGCACTGCAATTTAATTTAAATAGAGTTCTGCCATCTTACGGATTATTGCTGAATCCTATAGTTCATCGTTTAGCCGATTCGCATTCGGTGACTTTTACGCGCTGCGATCGCTACACAAACTAACCCCTTTTTTCGTGAATTTTCTTGAAGGATGGTATTATTTACGATTTAAAATTAAGGTATCGGGGGTGGCCTATTAAGATCATAGAAATTTATAATGATGATTATTTTCACATCCAACCATTAGGGGAAGCTTGCTGCCGCAAAAGCTTATGGTTCGAGGAGAAATAAATACCTTCCACTATTTGGGGCCTCCTGGAACAAGAAGTGTGTGTGTCTGTCCGAATGAACATTACGAAGGCTTTCCCCAGCTACGATTTAGACATTTACTTAAAAAAAGTTCCTATCGAGAACATCCCTTTTACTCTGTATATTTATATTGTATAATAGTAGCCTCTAGATTGACAAGACAATTACGACCCACCCCTAGCTTCATCCCCGTCCCTTATAATGCATGTTTTTTGTAGTTTCTCGGTCTTTGAAATATTTTTTCAACTCGTTTTTGTTTTAGTATGACCTACAACTGTTCCTGAATGTCTTTCGAGGCAATGCGTTCCATTACGATGTGGTGTGTCTGTCCGAATGAACATTACGAAGGCTTTCCCCAGCTACGATTTAGACATTTACTTAAAAAAAGTTCCTATCGAGAACATCCCTTTTACTCTGTATATTTATATTGTATAATAGTAGCCTCTAGATTGACAAGACAATTACTACCCACCCCTAGCTTCATCCCCGTCCCTTATAATGCATGTTTTTTGTAGTTTCTCGGTCTTTGAAATATTTTTTCAACTCGTTTCTGTTTTAGTATGACCTACAACTGTTCCTGAATGTCTTTCGAGGCAATGCGTTCCATTACGATGTGGTGTGTCTGTCCGAATGAACATTACGAAGGCTTTCCCCAGCTACGATTTAGACATTTACTTAAAAAAAGTTCCTATCGAGAACATGCCTTTTACTCTCTGCTATTTTAGTTACCGAATTACCATAAAATACATCTTGTTAAACTAATTTTCTTCAACCTGTGCTTTGCCCTGTACCCCGTTTAATTAATTTAAGGGTGCAAAGTAATAAAAAAAATAAGGGTTTTATCGCGCCTGATAGTATAGGCAACCAAACGTACTTCACGACGATTGCTAAATTGCAGTGCAGTTGTTTACGGGACTCCTCTGATTGGTCAGCCAATCACGTGAACCGCCTTCACAAGTGCACTGCAATTTCCTTCAGTGGAGTTGTTTACGGGACTTCTCTGATTGGTCAACCAATCGAGTGAAACGCCTTTACAAGTGCACTGCAATTTAATTTAAATAGAGTTCTGCCATCTTACGGATTATTGCTGAATCCTATAGTTCATCGTTTAGCCGATTCGCATTCGGTGACTTTTACGCGCTGCGATCGCTACACAAACTAACCCCTTTTTTCGTGAATTTTCTTGAAGGATGTATTATTTACGATTTAAAATTAAGGTATCGGGGGTGGCCTATTAAGATCATAGAAATTTATAATGATGATTATTTTCACATCCAACCATTAGGGGAAGCTTGCTGCCGCAAAAGCTTATGGTTCGAGGAGAAATAAATACCTTCCACTATTTGGGGCCTCCTGGAACAAGAAGTGTGTGTGTCTGTCCGAATGAACATTACGAAGGCTTTCCCCAGCTACGATTTAGACATTTATTTAAAAAAAGTTCCTATCGAGAACATGCCTTTTACTCTCTGCTATTTTAGTTACCGAATTACCATAAAATACATCTTGTTAAACTAATTTTCTTCAACCTGTGCTTTGCCCTGTACCCCGTTTAATTAATTTAAGGGTGCAAAGTAATAAAAAAAATAAGGGTTTTATCGCGCCTGATAGGATAGGCAACCAAACGTACTTCACGACGATTGCTAAATTGCAGTGCAGTTGATTACGGGACTCCTCTGATTGGTCAGCCAATCACGTGAACCGCCTTCACAAGTGCACTGCAATTTCCTTCAGTGGAGTTGTTTACGGGACTTCTCTGATTGGTCAACCAATCGAGTGAAACGCCTTTACAAGTGCACTGCAATTTAATTTAAATAGAGTTCTGCCATCTTACGGATTATTGCTGAATCCTACAGTTCATCGTTTAGCCGATTCGCATTCGGTGACTTTTACGCGCTGCGATCGCTACACAAACTAACCCCTTTTTTCGTGAATTTTCTTGAAGGATGTATTATTTACGATTTAAAATTAAGGTATCGGGGGTGGCCTATTAAGATCATAGAAATTTATAATGATGATTATTTTCACATCCAACCATTAGGGGAAGCTTGCTGCCGCAAAAGCTTATGGTTCGAGGAGAAATAAATACCTTCCACTATTTGGGGCCTCCTGGAACAAGAAGTGTGTGTGTCTGTCCGAATGAACATTACGAAGGCTTTCCCCAGCTACGATTTAGACATTTACTTAAAAAAAGTTCCTATCGAGAACATCCCTTTTACTCTGTATATTTATATTGTATAATAGTAGCCTCTAGATTGACAAGACAATTACTACCCACCCCTAGCTTCATCCCCGTCCCTTATAATGCATGTTTTTTGTAGTTTCTCGGTCTTTGAAATATTTTTTCAACTCGTTTCTGTTTTAGTATGACCTACAACTGTTCCTGAATGTCTTTCGAGGCAATGCGTTCCATTACGATGTGGTGTGTCTGTCCGAATGAACATTACGAAGGCTTTCCCCAGCTATGATTTAGACATTTACTTAAAAAAAGTTCCTATCGAGAACATCCCTTTTACTCTGTATATTTATATTGTATAATAGTAGCCTCTAGATTGACAAGACAATTACTACCCACCCCTAGCTTCATCCCCGTCCCTTATAATGCATGTTTTTTGTAGTTTCTCGGTCTTTGAAATATTTTTTCAACTCGTTTCTGTTTTAGTATGACCTACAACTGTTCCTGAATGTCTTTCGAGGCAATGCGTTCCATTACGATGTGGTGTGTCTGTCCGAATGAACATTACGAAGGCTTTCCCCAGCTACGATTTAGACATTTACTTAAAAAAAGTTCCTATCGAGAACATCCCTTTTACTCTGTATATTTATATTGTATAATAGTAGCCTCTAGATTGACAAGACAATTACTACCTACCCCTAGCTTCATCCCCGTCCCTTATAATGTATGTTTTTTGTAGTTTCTCGGTCTTTGAAATATTTTTTCAACTCGTTTCTGTTTTAGTATGACCTACAACTGTTCCTGAATGTCTTTCGAGGCAATGCGTTCCATTACGATGTGGTGTGTCTGTCCGAATGAACATTACGAAGGCTTTCCCCAGCTACGATTTAGACATTTATTTAAAAAAAGTTCCTATCGAGAACATGCCTTTTACTCTCTGCTATTTTAGTTACCGAATTACCATAAAATACATCTTGTTAAACTAATTTTCTTCAACCTGTGCTTTGCCCTGTACCCCGTTTAATTAATTTAAGGGTGCAAAGTAATAAAAAAAATAAGGGTTTTATCGCGCCTGATAGGATAGGCAACCAAACGTACTTCACGACGATTGCTAAATTGCAGTGCAGTTGTTTACGGGACTCCTCTGATTGGTCAGCCAATCACGTGAACCGCCTTCACAAGTGCACTGCAATTTCCTTCAGTGGAGTTGTTTACGGGACTTCTCTGATTGGTCAACCAATCGAGTGAAACGTCTTTACAAGTGCACTGCAATTTAATTTAAATAGAGTTCTGCCATCTTACGGATTATTGCTGAATCCTATAGTTCATCGTTTAGCCGATTCGCATTCGGTGACTTTTACGCGCTGCGATTGCTACACAAACTAACCCCTTTTTTCGTGAATTTTCTTGAAGGATGTATTATTTACGATTTAAAATTAAGGTATCGGGGGTGGCCTATTAAGATCATAGAAATTTATAATGATGATTATTTTCACATCCAACCATTAGGGGAAGCTTGCTGCCGCAAAAGCTTATGGTTCGAGGAGAAATAAATACCTTCCACTATTTGGGGCCTCCTGGAACAAGAAGTGTGTGTGTCTGTCCGAATGAACATTACGAAGGCTTTCCCCAGCTACGATTTAGACATTTACTTAAAAAAAGTTCCTATCGAGAACATCCCTTTTACTCTGTATATTTATATTGTATAATAGTAGCCTCTAGATTGACAAGACAATTACGACCCACCCCTAGCTTCATCCCCGTCCCTTATAATGCATGTTTTTTGTAGTTTCTCGGTCTTTGAAATATTTTTTCAACTCGTTTCTGTTTTAGTATGACCTACAACTGTTCCTGAATGTCTTTCGAGGCAATGCGTTCCATTACGATGTGGTGTGTCTGTCCGAATGAACATTACGAAGGCTTTCCCCAGCTACGATTTAGACATTTACTTAAAAAAAGTTCCTATCGAGAACATCCCTTTTACTCT
This sequence comes from Hemicrepidius hirtus, assembly GCA_963082805.1. Classification (NCBI taxonomy): domain Eukaryota; kingdom Metazoa; phylum Arthropoda; class Insecta; order Coleoptera; family Elateridae; genus Hemicrepidius; species Hemicrepidius hirtus. Next base: position 26,556 of record OY720164.1, read on the forward strand.
GTATATTTATATTGTATAATAGTAGCCTCTAGATTGACAAGACAATTACTACCCACCCCTAGCTTCATCCCCGTCCCTTATAATGCATGTTTTTTGTAGTTTCTCGGTCTTTGAAATATTTTTTCAACTCGTTTCTGTTTTAGTATGACCTACAACTGTTCCTGAATGTCTTTCGAGGCAATGCGTTCCATTACGATGTGGTGTGTCTGTCCGAATGAACATTACGAAGGCTTTCCCCAGCTACGATTTAGACATTTATTTAAAAAAAGTTCCTATCGAGAACATGCCTTTTACTCTCTGCTATTTTAGTTACCGAATTACCATAAAATACAACTTGTTAAACTAATTTTCTTCAACCTGTGCTTTGCCCTGTACCCCGTTTAATTAATTTAAGGGTGCAAAGTAATAAAAAAAATAAGGGTTTTATCGCGCCTGATAGGATAGGCAACCAAACGTACTTCACGACGATTGCTAAATTGCAGTGCAGTTGTTTACGGGACTCCTCTGATTGGTCAGCCAATCACGTGAACCGCCTTCACAAGTGCACTGCAATTTCCTACAGTGGAGTTGTTTACGGGACTTCTCTGATTGGTCAACCAATCGAGTGAAACGCCTTTACAAGTGCACTGCAATTTAATTTAAATAGAGTTCTGCCATCTTACGGATTATTGCTGAATCCTATAGTTCATCGTTTAGCCGATTCGCATTCGGTGACTTTTGCGCGCTGCGATCGCTACACAAACTAACCCCTTTTTTCGTGAATTTTCTTGAAGGATGTATTATTTACGATTTAAAATTAAGGTATCGGGGGTGGCCTATTAAGATCATAGAAATTTATAATGATGATTATTTTCACATCCAACCATTAGGGGAAGCTTGCTGCCGCAAAAGCTTATGGTTCGAGGAGAAATAAATACCTTCCACTATTTGGGGCCTCCTGGAACAAGAAGTGTGTGTGTCTGTCCGAATGAACATTACGAAGGCTTTCCCCAGCTACGATTTAGACATTTACTTAAAAAAAGTTCCTATCGAGAACATCCCTTTTACTCTGTATATTTATATTGTATAATAGTAGCCTCTAGATTGACAAGACAATTACGACCCACCCCTAGCTTCATCCCCGTCCCTTATAATGCATGTTTTTTGTAGTTTCTCGGTCTTTGAAATATTTTTTCAACTCGTTTCTGTTTTAGTATGACCTACAACTGTTCCTGAATGTCTTTCGAGGCAATGCGTTCCATTACGATGTGGTGTGTCTGTCCGAATGAACATTACGAAGGCTTTCCCCAGCTACGATTTAGACATTTATTTAAAAAAAGTTCCTATCGAGAACATGCCTTTTACTCTCTGCTATTTTAGTTACCGAATTACCATAAAATACATCTTGTTAAACTAATTTTCTTCAACCTGTGCTTTGCCCTGTACCCCGTTTAATTAATTTAAGGGTGCAAAGTAATAAAAAAAATAAGGGTTTTATCGCGCCTGATAGGATAGGCAACCAAACGTACTTCACGACGATTGCTAAATTGCAGTGCAGTTGTTTACGGGACTCCTCTGATTGGTCAGCCAATCACGTGAACCGCCTTCACAAGTGCACTGCAATTTCCTTCAGTGGAGTTGTTTACGGGACTTCTCTGATTGGTCAACCAATCGAGTGAAACGCCTTTACAAGTGCACTGCAATTTAATTTAAATAGAGTTCTGCCATCTTACGGATTATTGCTGAATCCTATAGTTCATCGTTTAGCCGATTCGCATTCGGTGACTTTTGCGCGCTGCGATCGCTACACAAACTAACCCCTTTTTTCGTGAATTTTTTTGAAGGATGTATTATTTACGATTTAAAATTAAGGTATCGGGGGTGGCCTATTAAGATCATAGAAATTTATAATGATGATTATTTTCACATCCAACCATTAGGGGAAGCTTGCTGCCGCAAAAGCTTATGGTTCGAGGAGAAATAAATACCTTCCACTATTTGGGGCCTCCTGGAACAAGAAGTGTGTGTGTCTGTCCGAATGAACATTACGAAGGCTTTCCCCAGCTACGATTTAGACATTTACTTAAAAAAAGTTCCTATCGAGAACATCCCTTTTACTCTGTATATTTATATTGTATAATAGTAGCCTCTAGATTGACAAGACAATTACGACCCACCCCTAGCTTCATCCCCGTCCCTTATAATGCATGTTTTTTGTAGTTTCTCGGTCTTTGAAATATTTTTTCAACTCGTTTCTGTTTTAGTATGACCTACAACTGTTCCTGAATGTCTTTCGAGGCAATGCGTTCCATTACGATGTGGTGTGTCTGTCCGAATGAACATTACGAAGGCTTTCCCCAGCTACGATTTAGACATTTACTTAAAAAAAGTTCCTATCGAGAACATCCCTTTTACTCTGTATATTTATATTGTATAATAGTAGCCTCTAGATTGACAAGACAATTACTACCCACCCCTAGCTTCATCCCCGTCCCTTATAATGCATGTTTTTTGTAGTTTCTCGGTCTTTGAAATATTTTTTCAACTCGTTTCTGTTTTAGTATGACCTACAACTGTTCCTGAATGTCTTTCGAGGCAATGCGTTCCATTACGATGTGGTGTGTCTGTCCGAATGAACATTACGAAGGCTTTCCCCAGCTACGATTTAGACATTTATTTAAAAAAAGTTCCTATCGAGAACATGCCTTTTACTCTCTGCTATTTTAGTTACCGAATTACCATAAAATACAACTTGTTAAACTAATTTTCTTCAACCTGTGCTTTGCCCTGTACCCCTTTTAATTAATTTAAGGGTGCAAAGTAATAAAAAAATAAGGGTTTTATCGCGCCTGATAGGATAGGCAACCAAACGTACTTCACGACGATTGCTAAATTGCAGTGCAGTTGTTTACGGGACTCCTCTGATTGGTCAGCCAATCACGTGAACCGCCTTCACAAGTGCACTGCAATTTCCTTCAGTGGAGTTGTTTACGGGACTTCTCTGATTGGTCAACCAATCGAGTGAAACGCCTTTACAAGTGCACTGCAATTTAATTTAAATAAAGTTCTGCCATCTTACGGATTATTGCTGAATCCTATAGTTCATCGTTTAGCCGATTCGCATTCGGTGACTTTTGCGCGCTGCGATCGCTACACAAACTAACCCCTTTTTTCGTGAATTTTCTTGAAGGATGTATTATTTACGATTTAAAATTAAGGTATCGGGGGTGGCCTATTAAGATCATAGAAATTTATAATGATGATTATTTTCACATCCAACCATTAGGGGAAGCTTGCTGCCGCAAAAGCTTATGGTTCGAGGAGAAATAAATACCTTCCACTATTTGGGGCCTCCTGGAACAAGAAGTGTGTGTGTCTGTCCGAATGAACATTACGAAGGCTTTCCCCAGCTACGATTTAGACATTTACTTAAAAAAAGTTCCTATCGAGAACATCCCTTTTACTCTGTATATTTATATTGTATAATAGTAGCCTCTAGATTGACAAGACAATTACTACCCACCCCTAGCTTCATCCCCGTCCCTTATAATGCATGTTTTTTGTAGTTTCTCGGTCTTTGAAATATTTTTTCAACTCGTTTCTGTTTTAGTATGACCTACAACTGTTCCTGAATGTCTTTCGAGGCAATGCGTTCCATTACGATGTGATGTGTCTGTCCGAATGAACATTACGAAGGCTTTCCCCAGCTACGATTTAGACATTTACTTAAAAAAAGTTCCTATCGAGAACATCCCTTTTACTCTGTATATTTATATTGTATAATAGTAGCCTCTAGATTGACAAGACAATTACTACCCACCCCTAGCTTCATCCCCGTCCCTTATAAGATGCATGTTTTTTGTAGTTTCTCGGTCTTTGAAATATTTTTTCAACTCGTTTCTGTTTTAGTATGACCTACAACTGTTCCTGAATGTCTTTCGAGGCAATGCGTTCCATTACGATGTGGTGTGTCTGTCCGAATGAACATTACGAAGGCTTTCCCCAGCTACGATTTAGACATTTACTTAAAAAAAGTTCCTATCGAGAACATCCCTTTTACTCTGTATATTTATATTGTATAATAGTAGCCTCTAGATTGACAAGACAATTACTACCTACCCCTAGCTTCATCCCCGTCCCTTATAATGTATGTTTTTTGTAGTTTCTCGGTCTTTGAAATATTTTTTCAACTCGTTTCTGTTTTAGTATGACCTACAACTGTTCCTGAATGTCTTTCGAGGCAATGCGTTCCATTACGATGTGGTGTGTCTGTCCGAATGAACATTACGAAGGCTTTCCCCAGCTACGATTTAGACATTTATTTAAAAAAAGTTCCTATCGAGAACATGCCTTTTACTCTCTGCTATTTTAGTTACCGAATTACCATAAAATACATCTTGTTAAACTAATTTTCTTCAACCTGTGCTTTGCCCTGTACCCCGTTTAATTAATTTAAGGGTGCAAAGTAATAAAAAAAATAAGGGTTTTATCGCGCCTGATAGGATAGGCAACCAAACGTACTTCACGACGATTGCTAAATTGCAGTGCAGTTGTTTACGGGACTCCTCTGATTGGTCAGCCAATCACGTGAACCGCCTTCACAAGTGCACTGCAATTTCCTTCAGTGGAGTTGTTTACGGGACTTCTCTGATTGGTCAACCAATCGAGTGAAACGCCTTTACAAGTGCACTGCAATTTAATTTAAATAGAGTTCTGCCATCTTACGGATTATTGCTGAATCCTATAGTTCATCGTTTAGCCGATTCGCATTCGGTGACTTTTGCGCGCTGCGATCGCTACACAAACTAACCCCTTTTTTCGTGAATTTTCTTGAAGGATGTATTATTTACGATTTAAAATTAAGGTATCGGGGGTGGCCTATTAAGATCATAGAAATTTATAATGATGATTATTTTCACATCCAACCATTAGGGGAAGCTTGCTGCCGCAAAAGCTTATGGTTCGAGGAGAAATAAATACCTTCCACTATTTGGGGCCTCCTGGAACAAGAAGTGTGTGTGTCTGTCCGAATGAACATTACGAAGGCTTTCCCCAGCTACGATTTAGACATTTACTTAAAAAAAGTTCCTATCGAGAACATCCCTTTTACTCTGTATATTTATATTGTATAATAGTAGCCTCTAGATTGACAAGACAATTACGACCCACCCCTAGCTTCATCCCCGTCCCTTATAATGCATGTTTTTTGTAGTTTCTCGGTCTTTGAAATATTTTTTCAACTCGTTTCTGTTTTAGTATGACCTACAACTGTTCCTGAATGTCTTTCGAGGCAATGCGTTCCATTACGATGTGGTGTGTCTGTCCGAATGAACATTACGAAGGCTTTCCCCAGCTACGATTTAGACATTTACTTAAAAAAAGTTCCTATCGAGAACATCCCTTTTACTCTGTATATTTATATTGTATAATAGTAGCCTCTAGATTGACAAGACAATTACTACCCACCCCTAGCTTCATCCCCGTCCCTTATAATGCATGTTTTTTGTAGTTTCTCGGTCTTTGAAATATTTTTTCAACTCGTTTCTGTTTTAGTATGACCTACAACTGTTCCTGAATGTCTTTCGAGGCAATGCGTTCCATTACGATGTGGTGTGTCTGTCCGAATGAACATTACGAAGGCTTTCCCCAGCTACGATTTAGACATTTATTTAAAAAAAGTTCCTATCGAGAACATGCCTTTTACTCTCTGCTATTTTAGTTACCGAATTACCATAAAATACAACTTGTTAAACTAATTTTCTTCAACCTGTGCTTTGCCCTGTACCCCTTTTAATTAATTTAAGGGTGCAAAGTAATAAAAAAATAAGGGTTTTATCGCGCCTGATAGGATAGGCAACCAAACGTACTTCACGACGATTGCTAAATTGCAGTGCAGTTGTTTACGGGACTCCTCTGATTGGTCAGCCAATCACGTGAACCGCCTTCACAAGTGCACTGCAATTTCCTTCAGTGGAGTTGTTTACGGGACTTCTCTGATTGGTCAACCAATCGAGTGAAACGCCTTTACAAGTGCACTGCAATTTAATTTAAATAAAGTTCTGCCATCTTACGGATTATTGCTGAATCCTATAGTTCATCGTTTAGCCGATTCGCATTCGGTGACTTTTGCGCGCTGCGATCGCTACACAAACTAACCCCTTTTTTCGTGAATTTTCTTGAAGGATGTATTATTTACGATTTAAAATTAAGGTATCGGGGGTGGCCTATTAAGATCATAGAAATTTATAATGATGATTATTTTCACATCCAACCATTAGGGGAAGCTTGCTGCCGCAAAAGCTTATGGTTCGAGGAGAAATAAATACCTTCCACTATTTGGGGCCTCCTGGAACAAGAAGTGTGTGTGTCTGTCCGAATGAACATTACGAAGGCTTTCCCCAGCTACGATTTAGACATTTACTTAAAAAAAGTTCCTATCGAGAACATCCCTTTTACTCTGTATATTTATATTGTATAATAGTAGCCTCTAGATTGACAAGACAATTACTACCCACCCCTAGCTTCATCCCCGTCCCTTATAATGCATGTTTTTTGTAGTTTCTCGGTCTTTGAAATATTTTTTCAACTCGTTTCTGTTTTAGTATGACCTACAACTGTTCCTGAATGTCTTTCGAGGCAATGCGTTCCATTACGATGTGGTGTGTCTGTCCGAATGAACATTACGAAGGCTTTCCCCAGCTACGATTTAGACATTTACTTAAAAAAAGTTCCTATCGAGAACATCCCTTTTACTCTGTATATTTATATTGTATAATAGTAGCCTCTAGATTGACAAGACAATTACTACCCACCCCTAGCTTCATCCCCGTCCCTTATAAGATGCATGTTTTTTGTAGTTTCTCGGTCTTTGAAATATTTTTTCAACTCGTTTCTGTTTTAGTATGACCTACAACTGTTCCTGAATGTCTTTCGAGGCAATGCGTTCCATTACGATGTGGTGTGTCTGTCCGAATGAACATTACGAAGGCTTTCCCCAGCTACGATTTAGACATTTACTTAAAAAAAGTTCCTATCGAGAACATCCCTTTTACTCTGTATATTTATATTGTATAATAGTAGCCTCTAGATTGACAAGACAATTACTACCTACCCCTAGCTTCATCCCCGTCCCTTATAATGTATGTTTTTTGTAGTTTCTCGGTCTTTGAAATATTTTTTCAACTCGTTTCTGTTTTAGTATGACCTACAACTGTTCCTGAATGTCTTTCGAGGCAATGCGTTCCATTACGATGTGGTGTGTCTGTCCGAATGAACATTACGAAGGCTTTCCCCAGCTACGATTTAGACATTTATTTAAAAAAAGTTCCTATCGAGAACATGCCTTTTACTCTCTGCTATTTTAGTTACCGAATTACCATAAAATACATCTTGTTAAACTAATTTTCTTCAACCTGTGCTTTGCCCTGTACCCCGTTTAATTAATTTAAGGGTGCAAAGTAATAAAAAAAATAAGGGTTTTATCGCGCCTGATAGGATAGGCAACCAAACGTACTTCACGACGATTGCTAAATTGCAGTGCAGTTGTTTACGGGACTCCTCTGATTGGTCAGCCAATCACGTGAACCGCCTTCACAAGTGCACTGCAATTTCCTTCAGTGGAGTTGTTTACGGGACTTCTCTGATTGGTCAACCAATCGAGTGAAACGCCTTTACAAGTGCACTGCAATTTAATTTAAATAGAGTTCTGCCATCTTACGGATTATTGCTGAATCCTATAGTTCATCGTTTAGCCGATTCGCATTCGGTGACTTTTGCGCGCTGCGATCGCTACACAAACTAACCCCTTTTTTCGTGAATTTTCTTGAAGGATGTATTATTTACGATTTAAAATTAAGGTATCGGGGGTGGCCTATTAAGATCATAGAAATTTATAATGATGATTATTTTCACATCCAACCATTAGGGGAAGCTTGCTGCCGCAAAAGCTTATGGTTCGAGGACAAATAAATACCTTCCACTATTTGGGGCCTCCTGGAACAAGAAGTGTGTGTGTCTGTCCGAATGAACATTACGAAGGCTTTCCCCAGCTACGATTTAGACATTTACTTAAAAAAAGTTCCTATCGAGAACATCCCTTTTACTCTGTATATTTATATTGTATAATAGTAGCCTCTAGATTGACAAGACAATTACGACCCACCCCTAGCTTCATCCCCGTCCCTTATAATGCATGTTTTTTGTAGTTTCTCGGTCTTTGAAATATTTTTTCAACTCGTTTCTGTTTTAGTATGACCTACAACTGTTCCTGAATGTCTTTCGAGGCAATGCGTTCCATTACAATGTGGTGTGTCTGTCCGAATGAACATTACGAAGGCTTTCCCCAGCTACGATTTAGACATTTACTTAAAAAAAGTTCCTATCGAGAACATCCCTTTTACTCTGTATATTTATATTGTATAATAGTAGCCTCTAGATTGACAAGACAATTACTACCCACCCCTAGCTTCATCCCCGTCCCTTATAATGCATGTTTTTTGTAGTTTCTCGGTCTTTGAAATATTTTTTCAACTCGTTTCTGTTTTAGTATGACCTACAACTGTTCCTGAATGTCTTTCGAGGCAATGCGTTCCATTACGATGTGGTGTGTCTGTCCGAATGAACATTACGAAGGCTTTCCCCAGCTACGATTTAGACATTTACTTAAAAAAAGTTCCTATCGAGAACATCCCTTTTACTCTGTATATTTATATTGTATAATAGTAGCCTCTAGATTGACAAGACAATTACTACCCACCCCTAGCTTCATCCCCGTCCCTTATAATGCATGTTTTTTGTAGTTTCTCGGTCTTTGAAATATTTTTTCAACTCGTTTCTGTTTTAGTATGACCTGCAACTGTTCCTGAATGTCTTTCGAGGCAATGCGTTCCATTACGATGTGGTGTGTCTGTCCGAATGAACATTACGAAGGCTTTCCCCAGCTACGATTTAGACATTTATTTAAAAAAAGTTCCTATCGAGAACATGCCTTTTACTCTCTGCTATTTTAGTTACCGAATTACCATAAAATACAACTTGTTAAACTAATTTTCTTCAACCTGTGCTTTGCCCTGTACCCCTTTTAATTAATTTAAGGGTGCAAAGTAATAAAAAAAATAAGGGTTTTATCGCGCCTGATAGGATAGGCAACCAAACGTACTTCACGACGATTGCTAAATTGCAGTGCAGTTGTTTACGGGACTCCTCTGATTGGTCAGCCAATCACGTGAACCGCCTTCACAAGTGCACTGCAATTTCCTACAGTGGAGTTGTTTACGGGACTTCTCTGATTGGTCAACCAATCGAGTGAAACGCCTTTACAAGTGCACTGCAATTTAATTTAAATAGAGTTCTGCCATCTTACGGATTATTGCTGAATCCTATAGTTCATCGTTTAGCCGATTCGCATTCGGTGACTTTTGCGCGCTGCGATCGCTACACAAACTAACCCCTTTTTTCGTGAATTTTCTTGAAGGATGTATTATTTACGATTTAAAATTAAGGTATCGGGGGTGGCCTATTAAGATCATAGAAATTTATAATGATGATTATTTTCACATCCAACCATTAGGGGAAGCTTGCTGCCGCAAAAGCTTATGGTTCGAGGAGAAATAAATACCTTCCACTATTTGGGGCCTCCTGGAACAAGAAGTGTGTGTGTCTGTCCGAATGAACATTACGAAGGCTTTCCCCAGCTAGGATTTAGACATTTACTTAAAAAAAGTTCCTATCGAGAACATCCCTTTTACTCTGTATATTTATATTGTATAATAGTAGCCTCTAGATTGACAAGACAATTACTACCCACCCCTAGCTTCATCCCCGTCCCTTATAATGCATGTTTTTTGTAGTTTCTCGGTCTTTGAAATATTTTTTCAACTCGTTTCTGTTTTAGTATGACCTACAACTGTTCCTGAATGTCTTTCGAGGCAATGCGTTCCATTACGATGTGGTGTGTCTGTCCGAATGAACATTACGAAGGCTTTCCCCAGCTACGATTTAGACATTTACTTAAAAAAAGTTCCTATCGAGAACATGCCTTTTACTCTCTGCTATTTTAGTTACCGAATTACCATAAAATACATCTTGTTAAACTAATTTTCTTCAACCTGTGCTTTGCCCTGTACCCCGTTTAATTAATTTAAGGGTGCAAAGTAATAAAAAAAATAAGGGTTTTATCGCGCCTGATAGGATAGGCAACCAAACGTACTTCACGACGATTGCTAAATTGCAGTGCAGTTGTTTACGGGACTCCTCTGATTGGTCAGCCAATCACGTGAACCGCCTTCACAAGTGCACTGCAATTTCCTTCAGTGGAGTTGTTTACGGGACTTCTCTGATTGGTCAACCAATCGAGTGAAACGCCTTTACAAGTGCACTGCAATTTAATTTAAATAGAGTTCTGCCATCTTACGGATTATTGCTGAATCCTATAGTTCATCGTTTAGCCGATTCGCATTCGGTGACTTTTACGCGCTGCGATCGCTACACAAACTAACCCCTTTTTTCGTGAATTTTCTTGAAGGATGTATTATTTACGATTTAAAATTAAGGTATCGGGGGTGGCCTATTAAGATCATAGAAATTTATAATGATGATTATTTTCACATCCAACCATTAGGGGAAGCTTGCTGCCGCAAAAGCTTATGGTTCGAGGAGAAATAAATACCTTCCACTATTTGGGGCCTCCTGGAACAAGAAGTGTGTGTGTCTGTCCGAATGAACATTACGAAGGCTTTCCCCAGCTACGATTTAGACATTTACTTAAAAAAAGTTCCTATCGAGAACATCCCTTTTACTCTGTATATTTATATTGTATAATAGTAGCCTCTAGATTGACAAGACAATTACTACCCACCCCTAGCTTCATCCCCGTCCCTTATAATGCATGTTTTTTGTAGTTTCTCGGTCTTTGAAATATTTTTTCAACTCGTTTCTGTTTTAGTATGACCTACAACTGTTCCTGAATGTCTTTCGAGGCAATGCGTTCCATTACGATGTGGTGTGTCTGTCCGAATGAACATTACGAAGGCTTTCCCCAGCTACGATTTAGACATTTACTTAAAAAAAGTTCCTATCGAGAACATCCCTTTTACTCTGTATATTTATATTGTATAATAGTAGCCTCTAGATTGACAAGACAATTACTACCCACCCCTAGCTTCATCCCCGTCCCTTATAATGCATGTTTTTTGTAGTTTCTCGGTCTTTGAAATATTTTTTCAACTCGTTTCTGTTTTAGTATGACCTACAACTGTTCCTGAATGTCTTTCGAGGCAATGCGTTCCATTACGATGTGGTGTGTCTGTCCGAATGAACATTACGAAGGCTTTCCCCAGCTACGATTTAGACATTTACTTAAAAAAAGTTCCTATCGAGAACATCCCTTTTACTCTGTATATTTATATTGTATAATAGTAGCCTCTAGATTGACAAGACAATTACTACCCACCCCTAGCTTCATCCCCGTCCCTTATAATGCATGTTTTTTGTAGTTTCTCGGTCTTTGAAATATTTTTTCAACTCGTTTCTGTTTTAGTATGACCTACAACTGTTCCTGAATGTCTTTCGAGGCAATGCGTTCCATTACGATGTGGTGTGTCTGTCCGAATGAACATTACGAAGGCTTTCCCCAGCTACGATTTAGACATTTATTTAAAAAAAGTTCCTATCGAGAACATGCCTTTTACTCTCTGCTATTTTAGTTACCGAATTACCATAAAATACAACTTGTTAAACTAATTTTCTTCAACCTGTGCTTTGCCCTGTACCCCTTTTAATTAATTTAAGGGTGCAAAGTAAAAAAAAAAATAAGGGTTTTATCGCGCCTGATAGGATAGGCAACCAAACGTACTTCACGACGATTGCTAAATTGCAGTGCAGTTGTTTACGGGACTCCTCTGATTGGTCAGCCAATCACGTGAACCGCCTTCACAAGTGCACTGCAATTTCCTTCAGTGGAGTTGTTTACGGGACTTCTCTGATTGGTCAACCAATCGAGTGAAACGCCTTTACAAGTGCACTGCAATTTAATTTAAATAGAGTTCTGCCATCTTACGGATTATTGCTGAATCCTATAGTTCATCGTTTAGCCGATTCGCATTCGGTGACTTTTGCGCGCTGCGATCGCTACACAAACTAACCCCTTTTTTCGTGAATTTTCTTGAAGGATGTATTATTTACGATTTAAAATTAAGGTATCGGGGGTGGCCTATTAAGATCATAGAAATTTATAATGATGATTATTTTCACATCCAACCATTAGGGGAAGCTTGCTGCCGCAAAAGCTTATGGTTCGAGGAGAAATAAATACCTTCCACTATTTGGGGCCTCCTGGAACAAGAAGTGTGTGTGTCTGTCGGAATGAACATTACGAAGGCTTTCCCCAGCTACGATTTAGACATTTACTTAAAAAAAGTTCCTATCGAGAACATCCCTTTTACTCTGTATATTTATATTGTATAATAGTAGCCTCTAGATTGACAAGACAATTACTACCCACCCCTAGCTTCATCCCCGTCCCTTATAATGCATGTTTTTTGTAGTTTCTCGGTCTTTGAAATATTTTTTCAACTCGTTTCTGTTTTAGTATGACCTACAACTGTTCCTGAATGTCTTTCGAGGCAATGCGTTCCATTACGATGTGGTGTGTCTGTCCGAATGAACATTACGAAGGCTTTCCCCAGCTACGATTTAGACATTTACTTAAAAAAAGTTCCTATCGAGAACATCCCTTTTACTCTGTATATTTATATTGTATAATAGTAGCCTCTAGATTGACAAGACAATTACTACCCACCCCTAGCTTCATCCCCGTCCCTTATAATGCATGTTTTTTGTAGTTTCTCGGTCTTTGAAATATTTTTTCAACTCGTTTCTGTTTTAGTATGACCTACAACAGTTCCTGAATGTCTTTCGAGGCAATGCGTTCCATTACGATGTGGTGTGTCTGTCCGAATGAACATTACGAAGGCTTTCCCCAGCTACGATTTAGACATTTACTTAAAAAAAGTTCCTATCGAGAACATCCCTTTTACTCTGTATATTTATATTGTATAATAGTAGCCTCTAGATTGACAAGACAATTACTACCCACCCCTAGCTTCATCCCCGTCCCTTATAATGCATGTTTTTTGTAGTTTCTCGGTCTTTGAAATATTTTTTCAACTCGTTTCTGTTTTAGTATGACCTACAACTGTTCCTGAATGTCTTTCGAGGCAATGCGTTCCATTACGATGTGGTGTGTCTGTCCGAATGAACATTACGAAGGCTTTCCCCAGCTACGATTTAGACATTTACTTAAAAAAAGTTCCTATCGAGAACATCCCTTTTACTCTGTATATTTATATTGTATAATAGTAGCCTCTAGATTGACAAGACAATTACTACCCACCCCTAGCTTCATCCCCGTCCCTTATAATGCATGTTTTTTGTAGTTTCTCGGTCTTTGAAATATTTTTTCAACTCGTTTCTGTTTTAGTATGACCTACAACTGTTCCTGAATGTCTTTCGAGGCAATGCGTTCCATTACGATGTGGTGTGTCTGTCCGAATGAACATTACGAAGGCTTTCCCCAGCTACGATTTAGACATTTATTTAAAAAAAGTTCCTATCGAGAACATGCCTTTTACTCTCTGCTATTTTAGTTACCGAATTACCATAAAATACAACTTGTTAAACTAATTTTCTTCAACCTGTGCTTTGCCCTGTACCCCTTTTAATTAATTTAAGGGTGCAAAGTAATAAAAAAAATAAGGGTTTTATCGCGCCTGATAGGATAGGCAACCAAACGTACTTCACGACGATTGCTAAATTGCAGTGCAGTTGTTTACGGGACTCCTCTGATTGGTCAGCCAATCACGTGAACCGCCTTCACAAGTGCACTGCAATTTCCTACAGTGGAGTTGTTTACGGGACTTCTCTGATTGGTCAACCAATCGAGTGAAACGCCTTTACAAGTGCACTGCAATTTAATTTAAATAGAGTTCTGCCATCTTACGGATTATTGCTGAATCCTATAGTTCATCGTTTAGCCGATTCGCATTCGGTGACTTTTGCGCGCTGCGATCGCTACACAAACTAACCCCTTTTTTCGTGAATTTTCTTGAAGGATGTATTATTTACGATTTAAAATTAAGGTATCGGGGGTGGCCTATTAAGATCATAGAAATTTATAATGATGATTATTTTCACATCCAACCATTAGGGGAAGCTTGCTGCCGCAAAAGCTTATGGTTCGAGGAGAAATAAATACCTTCCACTATTTGGGGCCTCCTGGAACAAGAAGTGTGTGTGTCTGTCCGAATGAACATTACGAAGGCTTTCCCCAGCTACGATTTAGACATTTACTTAAAAAAAGTTCCTATCGAGAACATCCCTTTTACTCTGTATATTTATATTGTATAATAGTAGCCTCTAGATTGACAAGACAATTACTACCCACCCCTAGCTTCATCCCCGTCCCTTATAATGCATGTTTTTTGTAGTTTCTCGGTCTTTGAAATATTTTTTCAACTCGTTTCTGTTTTAGTATGACCTACAACTGTTCCTGAATGTCTTTCGAGGCAATGCGTTCCATTACGATGTGGTGTGTCTGTCCGAATGAACATTACGAAGGCTTTCCCCAGCTACGATTTAGACATTTACTTAAAAAAAGTTCCTATCGAGAACATCCCTTTTACTCTGTATATTTATATTGTATAATAGTAGCCTCTAGATTGACAAGACAATTACTACCCACCCCTAGCTTCATCCCCGTCCCTTATAAGATGCATGTTTTTTGTAGTTTCTCGGTCTTTGAAATATTTTTTCAACTCGTTTCTGTTTTAGTATGACCTACAACTGTTCCTGAATGTCTTTCGAGGCAATGCGTTCCATTACGATGTGGTGTGTCTGTCCGAATGAACATTACGAAGGCTTTCCCCAGCTACGATTTAGACATTTACTTAAAAAAAGTTCCTATCGAGAACATCCCTTTTACTCTGTATATTTATATTGTATAATAGTAGCCTCTAGATTGACAAGACAATTACTACCTACCCCTAGCTTCATCCCCGTCCCTTATAATGTATGTTTTTTGTAGTTTCTCGGTCTTTGAAATATTTTTTCAACTCGTTTCTGTTTTAGTATGACCTACAACTGTTCCTGAATGTCTTTCGAGGCAATGCGTTCCATTACGATGTGGTGTGTCTGTCCGAATGAACATTACGAAGGCTTTCCCCAGCTACGATTTAGACATTTATTTAAAAAAAGTTCCTATCGAGAACATGCCTTTTACTCTCTGCTATTTTAGTTACCGAATTACCATAAAATACATCTTGTTAAACTAATTTTCTTCAACCTGTGCTTTGCCCTGTACCCCGTTTAATTAATTTAAGGGTGCAAAGTAATAAAAAAAATAAGGGTTTTATCGCGCCTGATAGGATAGGCAACCAAACGTACTTCACGACGATTGCTAAATTGCAGTGCAGTTGTTTACGGGACTCCTCTGATTGGTCAGCCAATCACGTGAACCGCCTTCACAAGTGCACTGCAATTTCCTTCAGTGGAGTTGTTTACGGGACTTCTCTGATTGGTCAACCAATCGAGTGAAACGCCTTTACAAGTGCACTGCAATTTAATTTAAATAGAGTTCTGCCATCTTACGGATTATTGCTGAATCCTATAGTTCATCGTTTAGCCGATTCGCATTCGGTGACTTTTACGCGCTGCGATCGCTACACAAACTAACCCCTTTTTTCGTGAATTTTCTTGAAGGATGTATTTTTACGATTTAAAATTAAGGTATCGGGGGTGGCCTATTAAGATCATAGAAATTTATAATGATGATTATTTTCACATCCAACCATTAGGGGAAGCTTGCTGCCGCAAAAGCTTATGGTTCGAGGAGAAATAAATACCTTCCACTATTTGGGGCCTCCTGGAACAAGAAGTGTGTGTGTCTGTCCGAATGAACATTACGAAGGCTTTCCCCAGCTACGATTTAGACATTTACTTAAAAAAAGTTCCTATCGAGAACATCCCTTTTACTCTGTATATTTATATTGTATAATAGTAGCCTCTAGATTGACAAGACAATTACGACCCACCCCTAGCTTCATCCCCGTCCCTTATAATGCATGTTTTTTGTAGTTTCTCGGTCTTTGAAATATTTTTTCAACTCGTTTCTGTTTTAGTATGACCTACAACTGTTCCTGAATGTCTTTCGAGGCAATGCGTTCCATTACGATGTGGTGTGTCTGTCCGAATGAACATTACGAAGGCTTTCCCCAGCTACGATTTAGACATTTACTTAAAAAAAGTTCCTATCGAGAACATCCCTTTTACTCTGTATATTTATATTGTATAATAGTAGCCTCTAGATTGACAAGACAATTACTACCCACCCCTAGCTTCATCCCCGTCCCTTATAATGCATGTTTTTTGTAGTTTCTCGGTCTTTGAAATATTTTTTCAACTCGTTTCTGTTTTAGTATGACCTACAACTGTTCCTGAATGTCTTTCGAGGCAATGCGTTCCATTACGATGTGGTGTGTCTGTCCGAATGAACATTACGAAGGCTTTCCCCAGCTACGATTTAGACATTTATTTAAAAAAAGTTCCTATCGAGAACATGCCTTTTACTCTCTGCTATTTTAGTTACCGAATTACCATAAAATACAACTTGTTAAACTAATTTTCTTCAACCTGTGCTTTGCCCTGTACCCCTTTTAATTAATTTAAGGGTGCAAAGTAATAAAAAAATAAGGGTTTTATCGCGCCTGATAGGATAGGCAACCAAACGTACTTCACGACGATTGCTAAATTGCAGTGCAGTTGTTTACGGGACTCCTCTGATTGGTCAGCCAATGACGTGAACCGCCTTCACAAGTGCACTGCAATTTCCTTCAGTGGAGTTGTTTACGGGACTTCTCTGATTGGTCAACCAATCGAGTGAAACGCCTTTACAAGTGCACTGCAATTTAATTTAAATAAAGTTCTGCCATCTTACGGATTATTGCTGAATCCTATAGTTCATCGTTTAGCCGATTCGCATTCGGTGACTTTTGCGCGCTGCGATCGCTACACAAACTAACCCCTTTTTTCGTGAATTTTCTTGAAGGATGTATTATTTACGATTTAAAATTAAGGTATCGGGGGTGGCCTATTAAGATCATAGAAATTTATAATGATGATTATTTTCACATCCAACCATTAGGGGAAGCTTGCTGCCGCAAAAGCTTATGGTTCGAGGAGAAATAAATACCTTCCACTATTTGGGGCCTCCTGGAACAAGAAGTGTGTGTGTCTGTCCGAATGAACATTACGAAGGCTTTCCCCAGCTACGATTTAGACATTTACTTAAAAAAAGTTCCTATCGAGAACATCCCTTTTACTCTGTATATTTATATTGTATAATAGTAGCCTCTAGATTGACAAGACAATTACTACCCACCCCTAGCTTCATCCCCGTCCCTTATAATGCATGTTTTTTGTAGTTTCTCGGTCTTTGAAATATTTTTTCAACTCGTTTCTGTTTTAGTATGACCTACAACTGTTCCTGAATGTCTTTCGAGGCAATGCGTTCCATTACGATGTGGTGTGTCTGTCCGAATGAACATTACGAAGGCTTTCCCCAGCTACGATTTAGACATTTACTTAAAAAAAGTTCCTATCGAGAACATGCCTTTTACTCTCTGCTATTTTAGTTACCGAATTACCATAAAATACATCTTCTTAAACTAATTTTCTTCAACCTGTGCTTTGCCCTGTACCCCGTTTAATTAATTTAAGGGTGCAAAGTAATAAAAAAAATAAGGGTTTTATCGCGCCTGATAGGATAGGCAACCAAACGTACTTCACGACGATTGCTAAATTGCAGTGCAGTTGTTTACGGGACTCCTCTGATTGGTCAGCCAATCACGTGAACCGCCTTCACAAGTGCACTGCAATTTCCTTCAGTGGAGTTGTTTACGGGACTTCTCTGATTGGTCAACCAATCGAGTGAAACGCCTTTACAAGTGCACTGCAATTTAATTTAAATAGAGTTCCGCCATCTTACGGATTATTGCTGAATCCTATAGTTCATCGTTTAGCCGATTCGCATTCGGTGACTTTTACGCGCTGCGATCGCTACACAAACTAACCCCTTTTTTCGTGAATTTTCTTGAAGGATGTATTATATACGATTTAAAATTAAGGTATCGGGGGTGGCCTATTAAGATCATAGAAATTTATAATGATGATTATTTTCACATCCAACCATTAGGGGAAGCTTGCTGCCGCAAAAGCTTATGGTTCGAGGAGAAATAAATACCTTCCACTATTTGGGGCCTCCTGGAACAAGAAGTGTGTGTGTCTGTCCGAATGAACATTACGAAGGCTTTCCCCAGCTACGATTTAGACATTTACTTAAAAAAAGTTCCTATCGAGAACATCCCTTTTACTCTGTATATTTATATTGTATAATAGTAGCCTCTAGATTGACAAGACAATTACTACCCACCCCTAGCTTCATCCCCGTCCCTTATAATGCATGTTTTTTGTAGTTTCTCGGTCTTTGAAATATTTTTTCAACTCGTTTCTGTTTTAGTATGACCTACAACTGTTCCTGAATGTCTTTCGAGGCAATGCGTTCCATTACGATGTGGTGTGTCTGTCCGAATGAACATTACGAAGGCTTTCCCCAGCTACGATTTAGACATTTACTTAAAAAAAGTTCCTATCGAGAACATCCCTTTTACTCTGTATATTTATATTGTATAATAGTAGCCTCTAGATTGACAAGACAATTACTACCCACCCCTAGCTTCATCCCCGTCCCTTATAATGCATGTTTTTTGTAGTTTCTCGGTCTTTGAAATATTTTTTCAACTCGTTTCTGTTTTAGTATGACCTACAACTGTTCCTGAATGTCTTTCGAGGCAATGCGTTCCATTACGATGTGGTGTGTCTGTCCGAATGAACATTACGAAGGCTTTCCCCAGCTACGATTTAGACATTTACTTAAAAAAAGTTCCTATCGAGAACATCCCTTTTACTCTGTATATTTATATTGTATAATAGTAGCCTCTAGATTGACAAGACAATTACTACCCACCCCTAGCTTCATCCCCGTCCCTTATAATGCATGTTTTTTGTAGTTTCTCGGTCTTTGAAATATTTTTTCAACTCGTTTCTGTTTTAGTATGACCTACAACTGTTCCTGAATGTCTTTCGAGGCAATGCGTTCCATTACGATGTGGTGTGTCTGTCCGAATGAACATTACGAAGGCTTTCCCCAGCTACGATTTAGACATTTACTTAAAAAAAGTTCCTATCGAGAACATGCCTTTTACTCTCTGCTATTTTAGTTACCGAATTACCATAAAATACATCTTCTTAAACTAATTTTCTTCAACCTGTGCTTTGCCCTGTACCCCGTTTAATTAATTTAAGGGTGCAAAGTAATAAAAAAAATAAGGGTTTTATCGCGCCTGATAGGATAGGCAACCAAACGTACTTCACGACGATTGCTAAATTGCAGTGCAGTTGTTTACGGGACTCCTCTGATTGGTCAGCCAATCACGTGAACCGCCTTCACAAGTGCACTGCAATTTCCTTCAGTGGAGTTGTTTACGGGACTTCTCTGATTGGTCAACCAATCGAGTGAAACGCCTTTACAAGTGCACTGCAATTTAATTTAAATAGAGTTCCGCCATCTTACGGATTATTGCTGAATCCTATAGTTCATCGTTTAGCCGATTCGCATTCGGTGACTTTTACGCGCTGCGATCGCTACACAAACTAACCCCTTTTTTCGTGAATTTTCTTGAAGGATGTATTATATACGATTTAAAATTAAGGTATCGGGGGTGGCCTATTAAGATCATAGAAATTTATAATGATGATTATTTTCACATCCAACCATTAGGGGAAGCTTGCTGCCTCAAAAGCTTATGGTTCGAGGAGAAATAAATACCTTCCACTATTTGGGGCCTCCTGGAACAAGAAGTGTGTGTGTCTGTCCGAATGAACATTACGAAGGCTTTCCCCAGCTACGATTTAGACATTTACTTAAAAAAAGTTCCTATCGAGAACATCCCTTTTACTCTGTATATTTATATTGTATAATAGTAGCCTCTAGATTGACAAGACAATTACTACCCACCCCTAGCTTCATCCCCGTCCCTTATAATGCATGTTTTTTGTAGTTTCTCGGTCTTTGAAATATTTTTTCAACTCGTTTCTGTTTTAGTATGACCTACAACTGTTCCTGAATGTCTTTCGAGGCAATGCGTTCCATTACGATGTGGTGTGTCTGTCCGAATGAACATTACGAAGGCTTTCCCCAGCTACGATTTAGACATTTACTTAAAAAAAGTTCCTATCGAGAACATCCCTTTTACTCTGTATATTTATATTGTATAATAGTAGCCTCTAGATTGACAAGACAATTACTACCCACCCCTAGCTTCATCCCCGTCCCTTATAATGCATGTTTTTTGTAGTTTCTCGGTCTTTGAAATATTTTTTCAACTCGTTTCTGTTTTAGTATGACCTACAACTGTTCCTGAATGTCTTTCGAGGCAATGCGTTCCATTACGATGTGGTGTGTCTGTCCGAATGAACATTACGAAGGCTTTCCCCAGCTACGATTTAGACATTTACTTAAAAAAAGTTCCTATCGAGAACATCCCTTTTACTCTGTATATTTATATTGTATAATAGTAGCCTCTAGATTGACAAGACAATTACTACCCACCCCTAGCTTCATCCCCGTCCCTTATAATGCATGTTTTTTGTAGTTTCTCGGTCTTTGAAATATTTTTTCAACTCGTTTCTGTTTTAGTATGACCTACAACTGTTCCTGAATGTCTTTCGAGGCAATGCGTTCCATTACGATGTGGTGTGTCTGTCCGAATGAACATTACGAAGGCTTTCCCCAGCTACGATTTAGACATTTATTTAAAAAAAGTTCCTATCGAGAACATGCCTTTTACTCTCTGCTATTTTAGTTACCGAATTACCATAAAATACAACTTGATAAACTAATTTTCTTCAACCTGTGCTTTGCCCTGTACCCCTTTTAATTAATTTAAGGGTGCAAAGTAATAAAAAAAATAAGGGTTTTATCGCGCCTGATAGGATAGGCAACCAAACGTACTTCACGACGATTGCTAAATTGCAGTGCAGTTGTTTACGGGACTCCTCTGATTGGTCAGCCAATCACGTGAACCGCCTTCACAAGTGCACTGCAATTTCCTACAGTGGAGTTGTTTACGGGACTTCTCTGATTGGTCAACCAATCGAGTGAAACGCCTTTACAAGTGCACTGCAATTTAATTTAAATAGAGTTCTGCCATCTTACGGATTATTGCTGAATCCTATAGTTCATCGTTTAGCCGATTCGCATTCGGTGACTTTTGCGCGCTGCGATCGCTACACAAACTAACCCCTTTTTTCGTGAATTTTCTTGAAGGATGTATTATTTACGATTTAAAATTAAGGTATCGGGGGTGGCCTATTAAGATCATAGAAATTTATAATGATGATTATTTTCACATCCAACCATTAGGGGAAGCTTGCTGCCGCAAAAGCTTATGGTTCGAGGAGAAATAAATACCTTCCACTATTTGGGGCCTCCTGGAACAAGAAGTGTGTGTGTCTGTCCGAATGAACATTACGAAGGCTTTCCCCAGCTACGATTTAGACATTTACTTAAAAAAAGTTCCTATCGAGAACATCCCTTTTACTCTGTATATTTATATTGTATAATAGTAGCCTCTAGATTGACAAGACAATTACTACCCACCCCTAGCTTCATCCCCGTCCCTTATAATGCATGTTTTTTGTAGTTTCTCGGTCTTTGAAATATTTTTTCAACTCGTTTCTGTTTTAGTATGACCTACAACTGTTCCTGAATGTCTTTCGAGGCAATGCGTTCCATTACGATGTGGTGTGTCTGTCCGAATGAACATTACGAAGGCTTTCCCCAGCTACGATTTAGACATTTACTTAAAAAAAGTTCCTATCGAGAACATCCCTTTTACTCTGTATATTTATATTGTATAATAGTAGCCTCTAGATTGACAAGACAATTACTACCCACCCCTAGCTTCATCCCCGTCCCTTATAAGATGCATGTTTTTTGTAGTTTCTCGGTCTTTGAAATATTTTTTCAACTCGTTTCTGTTTTAGTATGACCTACAACTGTTCCTGAATGTCTTTCGAGGCAATGCGTTCCATTACGATGTGGTGTGTCTGTCCGAATGAACATTACGAAGGCTTTCCCCAGCTACGATTTAGACATTTACTTAAAAAAAGTTCCTATCGAGAACATCCCTTTTACTCTGTATATTTATATTGTATAATAGTAGCCTCTAGATTGACAAGACAATTACTACCTACCCCTAGCTTCATCCCCGTCCCTTATAATGTATGTTTTTTGTAGTTTCTCGGGCTTTGAAATATTTTTTCAACTCGTTTCTGTTTTAGTATGACCTACAACTGTTCCTGAATGTCTTTCGAGGCAATGCGTTCCATTACGATGTGGTGTGTCTGTCCGAATGAACATTACGAAGGCTTTCCCCAGCTACGATTTAGACATTTATTTAAAAAAAGTTCCTATCGAGAACATGCCTTTTACTCTCTGCTATTTTAGTTACCGAATTACCATAAAATACATCTTGTTAAACTAATTTTCTTCAACCTGTGCTTTGCCCTGTACCCCGTTTAATTAATTTAAGGGTGCAAAGTAATAAAAAAAATAAGGGTTTTATCGCGCCTGATAGGATAGGCAACCAAACGTACTTCACGACGATTGCTAAATTGCAGTGCAGTTGTTTACGGGACTCCTCTGATTGGTCAGCCAATCACGTGAACCGCCTTCACAAGTGCACTGCAATTTCCTTCAGTGGAGTTGTTTACGGGACTTCTCTGATTGGTCAACCAATCGAGTGAAACGCCTTTACAAGTGCACTGCAATTTAATTTAAATAGAGTTCTGCCATCTTACGGATTATTGCTGAATCCTATAGTTCATCGTTTAGCCGATTCGCATTCGGTGACTTTTGCGCGCTGCGATCGCTACACAAACTAACCCCTTTTTTCGTGAATTTTCTTGAAGGATGTATTATTTACGATTTAAAATTAAGGTATCGGGGGTGGCCTATTAAGATCATAGAAATTTATAATGATGATTATTTTCACATCCAACCATTAGGGGAAGCTTGCTGCCGCAAAAGCTTATGGTTCGAGGAGAAATAAATACCTTCCACTATTTGGGGCCTCCTGGAACAAGAAGTGTGTGTGTCTGTCCGAATGAACATTACGAAGGCTTTCCCCAGCTACGATTTAGACATTTACTTAAAAAAAGTTCCTATCGAGAACATCCCTTTTACTCTGTATATTTATATTGTATAATAGTAGCCTCTAGATTGACAAGACAATTACGACCCACCCCTAGCTTCATCCCCGTCCCTTATAATGCATGTTTTTTGTAGTTTCTCGGTCTTTGAAATATTTTTTCAACTCGTTTCTGTTTTAGTATGACCTACAACTGTTCCTGAATGTCTTTCGAGGCAATGCGTTCCATTACGATGTGGTGTGTCTGTCCGAATGAACATTACGAAGGCTTTCCCCAGCTACGATTTAGACATTTACTTAAAAAAAGTTCCTATCGAGAACATCCCTTTTACTCTGTATATTTATATTGTATAATAGTAGCCTCTAGATTGACAAGACAATTACTACCCACCCCTAGCTTCATCCCCGTCCCTTATAATGCATGTTTTTTGTAGTTTCTCGGTCTTTGAAATATTTTTTCAACTCGTTTCTGTTTTAGTATGACCTACAACTGTTCCTGAATGTCTTTCGAGGCAATGCGTTCCATTACGATGTGGTGTGTCTGTCCGAATGAACATTACGAAGGCTTTCCCCAGCTACGATTTAGACATTTATTTAAAAAAAGTTCCTATCGAGAACATGCCTTTTACTCTCTGCTATTTTAGTTACCGAATTACCATAAAATACAACTTGTTAAACTAATTTTCTTCAACCTGTGCTTTGCCCTGTACCCCTTTTAATTAATTTAAGGGTGCAAAGTAATAAAAAAATAAGGGTTTTATCGCGCCTGATAGGATAGGCAACCAAACGTACTTCACGACGATTGCTAAATTGCAGTGCAGTTGTTTACGGGACTCCTCTGATTGGTCAGCCAATCACGTGAACCGCCTTCACAAGTGCACTGCAATTTCCTTCAGTGGAGTTGTTTACGGGACTTCTCTGATTGGTCAACCAATCGAGTGAAACGCCTTTACAAGTGCACTGCAATTTAATTTAAATAAAGTTCTGCCATCTTACGGATTATTGCTGAATCCTATAGTTCATCGTTTAGCCGATTCGCATTCGGTGACTTTTGCGCGCTGCGATCGCTACACAAACTAACCCCTTTTTTCGTGAATTTTCTTGAAGGATGTATTATTTACGATTTAAAATTAAGGTATCGGGGGTGGCCTATTAAGATCATAGAAATTTATAATGATGATTATTTTCACATCCAACCATTAGGGGAAGCTTGCTGCCGCAAAAGCTTATGGTTCGAGGAGAAATAAATACCTTCCACTATTTGGGGCCTCCTGGAACAAGAAGTGTGTGTGTCTGTCCGAATGAACATTACGAAGGCTTTCCCCAGCTACGATTTAGACATTTACTTAAAAAAAGTTCCTATCGAGAACATCCCTTTTACTCTGTATATTTATATTGTATAATAGTAGCCTCTAGATTGACAAGACAATTACTACCCACCCCTAGCTTCATCCCCGTCCCTTATAATGCATGTTTTTTGTAGTTTCTCGGTCTTTGAAATATTTTTTCAACTCGTTTCTGTTTTAGTATGACCTACAACTGTTCCTGAATGTCTTTCGAGGCAATGCGTTCCATTACGATGTGGTGTGTCTGTCCGAATGAACATTACGAAGGCTTTCCCCAGCTACGATTTAGACATTTACTTAAAAAAAGTTCCTATCGAGAACATCCCTTTTACTCTGTATATTTATATTGTATAATAGTAGCCTCTAGATTGACAAGACAATTACTACCCACCCCTAGCTTCATCCCCGTCCCTTATAAGATGCATGTTTTTTGTAGTTTCTCGGTCTTTGAAATATTTTTTCAACTCGTTTCTGTTTTAGTATGACCTACAACTGTTCCTGAATGTCTTTCGAGGCAATGCGTTCCATTACGATGTGGTGTGTCTGTCCGAATGAACATTACGAAGGCTTTCCCCAGCTACGATTTAGACATTTACTTAAAAAAAGTTCCTATCGAGAACATCCCTTTTACTCTGTATATTTATATTGTATAATAGTAGCCTCTAGATTGACAAGACAATTACTACCTACCCCTAGCTTCATCCCCGTCCCTTATAATGTATGTTTTTTGTAGTTTCTCGGTCTTTGAAATATTTTTTCAACTCGTTTCTGTTTTAGTATGACCTACAACTGTTCCTGAATGTCTTTCGAGGCAATGCGTTCCATTACGATGTGGTGTGTCTGTCCGAATGAACATTACGAAGGCTTTCCCCAGCTACGATTTAGACATTTATTTAAAAAAAGTTCCTATCGAGAACATGCCTTTTACTCTCTGCTATTTTAGTTACCGAATTACCATAAAATACATCTTGTTAAACTAATTTTCTTCAACCTGTGCTTTGCCCTGTACCCCGTTTAATTAATTTAAGGGTGCAAAGTAATAAAAAAAATAAGGGTTTTATCGCGCCTGATAGGATAGGCAACCAAACGTACTTCACGACGATTGCTAAATTGCAGTGCAGTTGTTTACGGGACTCCTCTGATTGGTCAGCCAATCACGTGAACCGCCTTCACAAGTGCACTGCAATTTCCTTCAGTGGAGTTGTTTACGGGACTTCTCTGATTGGTCAACCAATCGAGTGAAACGCCTTTACAAGTGCACTGCAATTTAATTTAAATAGAGTTCTGCCATCTTACGGATTATTGCTGAATCCTATAGTTCATCGTTTAGCCGATTCGCATTCGGTGACTTTTGCGCGCTGCGATCGCTACACAAACTAACCCCTTTTTTCGTGAATTTTCTTGAAGGATGTATTATTTACGATTTAAAATTAAGGTATCGGGGGTGGCCTATTAAGATCATAGAAATTTATAATGATGATTATTTTCACATCCAACCATTAGGGGAAGCTTGCTGCCGCAAAAGCTTATGGTTCGAGGAGAAATAAATACCTTCCACTATTTGGGGCCTCCTGGAACAAGAAGTGTGTGTGTCTGTCCGAATGAACATTACGAAGGCTTTCCCCAGCTACGATTTAGACATTTACTTAAAAAAAGTTCCTATCGAGAACATCCCTTTTACTCTGTATATTTATATTGTATAATAGTAGCCTCTAGATTGACAAGACAATTACGACCCACCCCTAGCTTCATCCCCGTCCCTTATAATGCATGTTTTTTGTAGTTTCTCGGTCTTTGAAATATTTTTTCAACTCGTTTCTGTTTTAGTATGACCTACAACTGTTCCTGAATGTCTTTCGAGGCAATGCGTTCCATTACGATGTGGTGTGTCTGTCCGAATGAACATTACGAAGGCTTTCCCCAGCTACGATTTAGACATTTACTTAAAAAAAGTTCCTATCGAGAACATCCCTTTTACTCTGTATATTTATATTGTATAATAGTAGCCTCTAGATTGACAAGACAATTACTACCCACCCCTAGCTTCATCCCCGTCCCTTATAATGCATGTTTTTTGTAGTTTCTCGGTCTTTGAAATATTTTTTCAACTCGTTTCTGTTTTAGTATGACCTACAACTGTTCCTGAATGTCTTTCGAGGCAATGCGTTCCATTACGATGTGGTGTGTCTGTCCGAATGAACATTACGAAGGCTTTCCCCAGCTACGATTTAGACATTTATTTAAAAAAAGTTCCTATCGAGAACATGCCTTTTACTCTCTGCTATTTTAGTTACCGAATTACCATAAAATACAACTTGTTAAACTAATTTTCTTCAACCTGTGCTTTGCCCTGTACCCCTTTTAATTAATTTAAGGGTGCAAAGTAATAAAAAAATAAGGGTTTTATCGCGCCTGATAGGATAGGCAACCAAACGTACTTCACGACGATTGCTAAATTGCAGTGCAGTTGTTTACGGGACTCCTCTGATTGGTCAGCCAATCACGTGAACCGCCTTCACAAGTGCACTGCAATTTCCTTCAGTGGAGTTGTTTACGGGACTTCTCTGATTGGTCAACCAATCGAGTGAAACGCCTTTACAAGTGCACTGCAATTTAATTTAAATAAAGTTCTGCCATCTTACGGATTATTGCTGAATCCTATAGTTCATCGTTTAGCCGATTCGCATTCGGTGACTTTTGCGCGCTGCGATCGCTACACAAACTAACCCCTTTTTTCGTGAATTTTCTTGAAGGATGTATTATTTACGATTTAAAATTAAGGTATCGGGGGTGGCCTATTAATATCATAGAAATTTATAATGATGATTATTTTCACATCCAACCATTAGGGGAAGCTTGCTGCCGCAAAAGCTTATGGTTCGAGGAGAAATAAATACCTTCCACTATTTGGGGCCTCCTGGAACAAGAAGTGTGTGTGTCTGTCCGAATGAACATTACGAAGGCTTTCCCCAGCTACGATTTAGACATTTACTTAAAAAAAGTTCCTATCGAGAACATCCCTTTTACTCTGTATATTTATATTGTACAATTGTATAATAGTAGCCTCTAGATTGACAAGACAATTACTACCCACCCCTAGCTTCATCCCCGTCCCTTATAATGCATGTTTTTTGTAGTTTCTCGGTCTTTGAAATATTTTTTCAACTCGTTTCTGTTTTAGTATGACCTACAACTGTTCCTGAATGTCTTTCGAGGCAATGCGTTCCATTACGATGTGGTGTGTCTGTCCGAATGAACATTACGAAGGCTTTCCCCAGCTACGATTTAGACATTTACTTAAAAAAAGTTCCTATCGAGAACATCCCTTTTACTCTGTATATTTATATTGTATAATAGTAGCCTCTAGATTGACAAGACAATTACTACCCACCCCTAGCTTCATCCCCGTCCCTTATAATGCATGTTTTTTGTAGTTTCTCGGTCTTTGAAATATTTTTTCAACTCGTTTCTGTTTTAGTATGACCTACAACTGTTCCTGAATGTCTTTCGAGGCAATGCGTTCCATTACGATGTGGTGTGTCTGTCCGAATGAACATTACGAAGGCTTTCCCCAGCTACGATTTAGACATTTATTTAAAAAAAGTTCCTATCGAGAACATGCCTTTTACTCTCTGCTATTTTAGTTACCGAATTACCATAAAATACAACTTGTTAAACTAATTTTCTTCAACCTGTGCTTTGCCCTGTACCCCTTTTAATTAATTTAAGGGTGCAAAGTAATAAAAAAAATAAGGGTTTTATCGCGCCTGATAGGATAGGCAACCAAACGTACTTCACGACGATTGCTAAATTGCAGTGCAGTTGTTTACGGGACTCCTCTGATTGGTCAGCCAATCACGTGAACCGCCTTCACAAGTGCACTGCAATTTCCTACAGTGGAGTTGTTTACGGGACTTCTCTGATTGGTCAACCAATCGAGTGAAACGCCTTTACAAGTGCACTGCAATTTAATTTAAATAGAGTTCTGCCATCTTACGGATTATTGCTGAATCCTATAGTTCATCGTTTAGCCGATTCGCATTCGGTGACTTTTGCGCGCTGCGATCGCTACACAAACTAACCCCTTTTTTCGTGAATTTTCTTGAAGGATGTATTATTTACGATTTAAAATTAAGGTATCGGGGGTGGCCTATTAAGATCATAGAAATTTATAATGATGATTATTTTCACATCCAACCATTAGGGGAAGCTTGCTGCCGCAAAAGCTTATGGTTCGAGGAGAAATAAATACCTTCCACTATTTGGGGCCTCCTGGAACAAGAAGTGTGTGTGTCTGTCCGAATGAACATTACGAAGGCTTTCCCCAGCTACGATTTAGACATTTACTTAAAAAAAGTTCCTATCGAGAACATCCCTTTTACTCTGTATATTTATATTGTATAATAGTAGCCTCTAGATTGACAAGACAATTACTACCCACCCCTAGCTTCATCCCCGTCCCTTATAATGCATGTTTTTTGTAGTTTCTCGGTCTTTGAAATATTTTTTCAACTCGTTTCTGTTTTAGTATGACCTACAACTGTTCCTGAATGTCTTTCGAGGCAATGCGTTCCATTACGATGTGGTGTGTCTGTCCGAATGAACATTACGAAGGCTTTCCCCAGCTACGATTTAGACATTTACTTAAAAAAAGTTCCTATCGAGAACATCCCTTTTACTCTGTATATTTATATTGTATAATAGTAGCCTCTAGATTGACAAGACAATTACTACCCACCCCTAGCTTCATCCCCGTCCCTTATAATGCATGTTTTTTGTAGTTTCTCGGTCTTTGAAATATTTTTTCAACTCGTTTCTGTTTTAGTATGACCTACAACTGTTCCTGAATGTCTTTCGAGGCAATGCGTTCCATTACGATGTGGTGTGTCTGTCCGAATGAACATTACGAAGGCTTTCCCCAGCTACGATTTAGACATTTACTTAAAAAAAGTTCCTATCGAGAACATCCCTTTTACTCTGTATATTTATATTGTATAATAGTAGCCTCTAGATTGACAAGACAATTACTACCCACCCCTAGCTTCATCCCCGTCCCTTATAATGCATGTTTTTTGTAGTTTCTCGGTCTTTGAAATATTTTTTCAACTCGTTTCTGTTTTAGTATGACCTACAACTGTTCCTGAATGTCTTTCGAGGCAATGCGTTCCATTACGATGTGGTGTGTCTGTCCGAATGAACATTACGAAGGCTTTCCCCAGCTACGATTTAGACATTTACTTAAAAAAAGTTCCTATCGAGAACATCCCTTTTACTCTGTATATTTATATTGTATAATAGTAGCCTCTAGATTGACAAGACAATTACTACCCACCCCTAGCTTCATCCCCGTCCCTTATAATGCATGTTTTTTGTAGTTTCTCGGTCTTTGAAATATTTTTTCAACTCGTTTCTGTTTTAGTATGACCTACAACTGTTCCTGAATGTCTTTCGAGGCAATGCGTTCCATTACGATGTGGTGTGTCTGTCCGAATGAACATTACGAAGGCTTTCCCCAGCTACGATTTAGACATTTATTTAAAAAAAGTTCCTATCGAGAACATGCCTTTTACTCTCTGCTATTTTAGTTACCGAATTACCATAAAATACAACTTGTTAAACTAATTTTCTTCAACCTGTGCTTTGCCCTGTACCCCTTTTAATTAATTTAAGGGTGCAAAGTAAAAAAAAAAATAAGGGTTTTATCGCGCCTGATAGGATAGGCAACCAAACGTACTTCACGACGATTGCTAAATTGCAGTGCAGTTGTTTACGGGACTCCTCTGATTGGTCAGCCAATCACGTGAACCGCCTTCACAAGTGCACTGCAATTTCCTTCAGTGGAGTTGTTTACGGGACTTCTCTGATTGGTCAACCAATCGAGTGAAACGCCTTTACAAGTGCACTGCAATTTAATTTAAATAGAGTTCTGCCATCTTACGGATTATTGCTGAATCCTATAGTTCATCGTTTAGCCGATTCGCATTCGGTGACTTTTGCGCGCTGCGATCGCTACACAAACTAACCCCTTTTTTCGTGAATTTTCTTGAAGGATGTATTATTTACGATTTAAAATTAAGGTATCGGGGGTGGCCTATTAAGATCATAGAAATTTATAATGATGATTATTTTCACATCCAACCATTAGGGGAAGCTTGCTGCCGCAAAAGCTTATGGTTCGAGGAGAAATAAATACCTTCCACTATTTGGGGCCTCCTGGAACAAGAAGTGTGTGTGTCTGTCCGAATGAACATTACGAAGGCTTTCCCCAGCTACGATTTAGACATTTACTTAAAAAAAGTTCCTATCGAGAACATCCCTTTTACTCTGTATATTTATATTGTATAATAGTAGCCTCTAGATTGACAAGACAATTACTACCCACCCCTAGCTTCATCCCCGTCCCTTATAATGCATGTTTTTTGTAGTTTCTCGGTCTTTGAAATATTTTTTCAACTCGTTTCTGTTTTAGTATGACCTACAACTGTTCCTGAATGTCTTTCGAGGCAATGCGTTCCATTACGATGTGGTGTGTCTGTCCGAATGAACATTACGAAGGCTTTCCCCAGCTACGATTTAGACATTTACTTAAAAAAAGTTCCTATCGAGAACATCCCTTTTACTCTGTATATTTATATTGTATAATAGTAGCCTCTAGATTGACAAGACAATTACTACCCACCCCTAGCTTCATCCCCGTCCCTTATAAGATGCATGTTTTTTGTAGTTTCTCGGTCTTTGAAATATTTTTTCAACTCGTTTCTGTTTTAGTATGACCTACAACTGTTCCTGAATGTCTTTCGAGGCAATGCGTTCCATTACGATGTGGTGTGTCTGTCCGAATGAACATTACGAAGGCTTTCCCCAGCTACGATTTAGACATTTACTTAAAAAAAGTTCCTATCGAGAACATGCCTTTTACTCTCTGCTATTTTAGTTACCGAATTACCATAAAATACATCTTGTTAAACTAATTTTCTTCAACCTGTGCTTTGCCCTGTACCCCGTTTAATTAATTTAAGGGTGCAAAGTAATAAAAAAAATAAGGGTTTTATCGCGCCTGATAGGATAGGCAACCAAACGTACTTCACGACGATTGCTAAATTGCAGTGCAGTTGTTTACGGGACTCCTCTGATTGGTCAGCCAATCACGTGAACCGCCTTCACAAGTGCACTGCAATTTCCTTCAGTGGAGTTGTTTACGGGACTTCTCTGATTGGTCAACCAATCGAGTGAAACGCCTTTACAAGTGCACTGCAATTTAATTTAAATAGAGTTCTGCCATCTTACGGATTATTGCTGAATCCTATAGTTCATCGTTTAGCCGATTCGCATTCGGTGACTTTTACGCGCTGCGATCGCTACACAAACTAACCCCTTTTTTCGTGAATTTTCTTGAAGGATGTATTATTTACGATTTAAAATTAAGGTATCGGGGGTGGCCTATTAAGATCATAGAAATTTATAATGATGATTATTTTCACATCCAACCATTAGGGGAAGCTTGCTGCCGCAAAAGCTTATGGTTCGAGGAGAAATAAATACCTTCCACTATTTGGGGCCTCCTGGAACAAGAAGTGTGTGTGTCTGTCCGAATGAACATTACGAAGGCTTTCCCCAGCTACGATTTAGACATTTACTTAAAAAAAGTTCCTATCGAGAACATCCCTTTTACTCTGTATATTTATATTGTATAATAGTAGCCTCTAGATTGACAAGACAATTACAACCCACCCCTAGCTTCATCCCCGTCCCTTATAATGCATGTTTTTTGTAGTTTCTCGGTCTTTGAAATATTTTTTCAACTCGTTTTTGTTTTAGTATGACCTACAACTGTTCCTGAATGTCTTTCGAGGCAATGCGTTCCATTACGATGTGGTGTGTCTGTCCGAATGAACATTACGAAGGCTTTCCCCAGCTACGATTTAGACATTTACTTAAAAAAAGTTCCTATCGAGAACATCCCTTTTACTCTGTATATTTATATTGTATAATAGTAGCCTCTAGATTGACAAGACAATTACTACCCACCCCTAGCTTCATCCCCGTCCCTTATAATGCATGTTTTTTGTAGTTTCTCGGTCTTTGAAATATTTTTTCAACTCGTTTCTGTTTTAGTATGACCTACAACTGTTCCTGAATGTCTTTCGAGGCAATGCGTTCCATTACGATGTGGTGTGTCTGTCCGAATGAACATTACGAAGGCTTTCCCCAGCTACGATTTAGACATTTACTTAAAAAAAGTTCCTATCGAGAACATCCCTTTTACTCTGTATATTTATATTGTATAATAGTAGCCTCTAGATTGACAAGACAATTACTACCCACCCCTAGCTTCATCCCCGTCCCTTATAAGATGCATGTTTTTTGTAGTTTCTCGGTCTTTGAAATATTTTTTCAACTCGTTTCTGTTTTAGTATGACCTACAACTGTTCCTGAATGTCTTTCGAGGCAATGCGTTCCATTACGATGTGGTGTGTCTGTCCGAATGAACATTACGAAGGCTTTCCCCAGCTACGATTTAGACATTTACTTAAAAAAAGTTCCTATCGAGAACATCCCTTTTACTCTGTATATTTATATTGTATAATAGTAGCCTCTAGATTGACAAGACAATTACTACCTACCCCTAGCTTCATCCCCGTCCCTTATAATG
Organism: Hemicrepidius hirtus; assembly: GCA_963082805.1. Taxonomy (NCBI): domain Eukaryota; kingdom Metazoa; phylum Arthropoda; class Insecta; order Coleoptera; family Elateridae; genus Hemicrepidius; species Hemicrepidius hirtus. The sequence continues at coordinate 59,855 of OY720164.1, forward strand.
TATGTTTTTTGTAGTTTCTCGGTCTTTGAAATATTTTTTCAACTCGTTTCTGTTTTAGTATGACCTACAACTGTTCCTGAATGTCTTTCGAGGCAATGCGTTCCATTACGATGTGGTGTGTCTGTCCGAATGAACATTACGAAGGCTTTCCCCAGCTACGATTTAGACATTTATTTAAAAAAAGTTCCTATCGAGAACATGCCTTTTACTCTCTGCTATTTTAGTTACCGAATTACCATAAAATACATCTTGTTAAACTAATTTTCTTCAACCTGTGCTTTGCCCTGTACCCCGTTTAATTAATTTAAGGGTGCAAAGTAATAAAAAAAATAAGGGTTTTATCGCGCCTGATAGGATAGGCAACCAAACGTACTTCACGACGATTGCTAAATTGCAGTGCAGTTGTTTACGGGACTCCTCTGATTGGTCAGCCAATCACGTGAACCGCCTTCACAAGTGCACTGCAATTTCCTTCAGTGGAGTTGTTTACGGGACTTCTCTGATTGGTCAACCAATCGAGTGAAACGCCTTTACAAGTGCACTGCAATTTAATTTAAATAGAGTTCTGCCATCTTACGGATTATTGCTGAATCCTATAGTTCATCGTTTAGCCGATTCGCATTCGGTGACTTTTACGCGCTGCGATCGCTACACAAACTAACCCCTTTTTTCGTGAATTTTCTTGAAGGATGTATTTTTACGATTTAAAATTAAGGTATCGGGGGTGGCCTATTAAGATCATAGAAATTTATAATGATGATTATTTTCACATCCAACCATTAGGGGAAGCTTGCTGCCGCAAAAGCTTATGGTTCGAGGAGAAATAAATACCTTCCACTATTTGGGGCCTCCTGGAACAAGAAGTGTGTGTGTCTGTCCGAATGAACATTACGAAGGCTTTCCCCAGCTACGATTTAGACATTTACTTAAAAAAAGTTCCTATCGAGAACATCCCTTTTACTCTGTATATTTATATTGTATAATAGTAGCCTCTAGATTGACAAGACAATTACGACCCACCCCTAGCTTCATCCCCGTCCCTTATAATGCATGTTTTTTGTAGTTTCTCGGTCTTTGAAATATTTTTTCAACTCGTTTCTGTTTTAGTATGACCTACAACTGTTCCTGAATGTCTTTCGAGGCAATGCGTTCCATTACGATGTGGTGTGTCTGTCCGAATGAACATTACGAAGGCTTTCCCCAGCTACGATTTAGACATTTACTTAAAAAAAGTTCCTATCGAGAACATCCCTTTTACTCTGTATATTTATATTGTATAATAGTAGCCTCTAGATTGACAAGACAATTACTACCCACCCCTAGCTTCATCCCCGTCCCTTATAATGCATGTTTTTTGTAGTTTCTCGGTCTTTGAAATATTTTTTCAACTCGTTTCTGTTTTAGTATGACCTACAACTGTTCCTGAATGTCTTTCGAGGCAATGCGTTCCATTACGATGTGGTGTGTCTGTCCGAATGAACATTACGAAGGCTTTCCCCAGCTACGATTTAGACATTTACTTAAAAAAAGTTCCTATCGAGAACATCCCTTTTACTCTGTATATTTATATTGTATAATAGTAGCCTCTAGATTGACAAGACAATTACTACCCACCCCTAGCTTCATCCCCGTCCCTTATAATGCATGTTTTTTGTAGTTTCTCGGTCTTTGAAATATTTTTTCAACTCGTTTCTGTTTTAGTATGACCTACAACTGTTCCTGAATGTCTTTCGAGGCAATGCGTTCCATTACGATGTGGTGTGTCTGTCCGAATGAACATTACGAAGGCTTTCCCCAGCTACGATTTAGACATTTATTTAAAAAAAGTTCCTATCGAGAACATGCCTTTTACTCTCTGCTATTTTAGTTACCGAATTACCATAAAATACAACTTGTTAAACTAATTTTCTTCAACCTGTGCTTTGCCCTGTACCCCTTTTAATTAATTTAAGGGTGCAAAGTAAAAAAAAAAATAAGGGTTTTATCGCGCCTGATAGGATAGGCAACCAAACGTACTTCACGACGATTGCTAAATTGCAGTGCAGTTGTTTACGGGACTCCTCTGATTGGTCAGCCAATCACGTGAACCGCCTTCACAAGTGCACTGCAATTTCCTTCAGTGGAGTTGTTTACGGGACTTCTCTGATTGGTCAACCAATCGAGTGAAACGCCTTTACAAGTGCACTGCAATTTAATTTAAATAGAGTTCTGCCATCTTACGGATTATTGCTGAATCCTATAGTTCATCGTTTAGCCGATTCGCATTCGGAGACTTTTACGCGCTGCGATCGCTACACAAACTAACCCCTTTTTTCGTGAATTTTCTTGAAGGATGTATTATTTACGATTTAAAATTAAGGTATCGGGGGTGGCCTATTAAGATCATAGAAATTTATAATGATGATTATTTTCACATCCAACCATTAGGGGAAGCTTGCTGCCGCAAAAGCTTATGGTTCGAGGAGAAATAAATACCTTCCACTATTTGGGGCCTCCTGGAACAAGAAGTGTGTGTGTCTGTCCGAATGAACATTACGAAGGCTTTCCCCAGCTACGATTTAGACATTTACTTAAAAAAAGTTCCTATCGAGAACATCCCTTTTACTCTGTATATTTATATTGTATAATAGTAGCCTCTAGATTGACAAGACAATTACGACCCACCCCTAGCTTCATCCCCGTCCCTTATAATGCATGTTTTTTGTAGTTTCTCGGTCTTTGAAATATTTTTTCAACTCGTTTCTGTTTTAGTATGACCTACAACTGTTCCTGAATGTCTTTCGAGGCAATGCGTTCCATTACGATGTGGTGTGTCTGTCCGAATGAACATTACGAAGGCTTTCCCCAGCTACGATTTAGACATTTACTTAAAAAAAGTTCCTATCGAGAACATCCCTTTTACTCTGTATATTTATATTGTATAATAGTAGCCTCTAGATTGACAAGACAATTACTACCCACCCCTAGCTTCATCCCCGTCCCTTATAATGCATGTTTTTTGTAGTTTCTCGGTCTTTGAAATATTTTTTCAACTCGTTTCTGTTTTAGTATGACCTACAACTGTTCCTGAATGTCTTTCGAGGCAATGCGTTCCATTACGATGTGGTGTGTCTGTCCGAATGAACATTACGAAGGCTTTCCCCAGCTACGATTTAGACATTTATTTAAAAAAAGTTCCTATCGAGAACATGCCTTTTACTCTCTGCTATTTTAGTTACCGAATTACCATAAAATACAACTTGTTAAACTAATTTTCTTCAACCTGTGCTTTGCCCTGTACCCCTTTTAATTAATTTAAGGGTGCAAAGTAATAAAAAAATAAGGGTTTTATCGCGCCTGATAGGATAGGCAACCAAACGTACTTCACGACGATTGCTAAATTGCAGTGCAGTTGTTTACGGGACTCCTCTGATTGGTCAGCCAATCACGTGAACCGCCTTCACAAGTGCACTGCAATTTCCTTCAGTGGAGTTGTTTACGGGACTTCTCTGATTGGTCAACCAATCGAGTGAAACGCCTTTACAAGTGCACTGCAATTTAATTTAAATAAAGTTCTGCCATCTTACGGATTATTGCTGAATCCTATAGTTCATCGTTTAGCCGATTCGCATTCGGTGACTTTTGCGCGCTGCGATCGCTACACAAACTAACCCCTTTTTTCGTGAATTTTCTTGAAGGATGTATTATTTACGATTTAAAATTAAGGTATCGGGGGTGGCCTATTAAGATCATAGAAATTTATAATGATGATTATTTTCACATCCAACCATTAGGGGAAGCTTGCTGCCGCAAAAGCTTATGGTTCGAGGAGAAATAAATACCTTCCACTATTTGGGGCCTCCTGGAACAAGAAGTGTGTGTGTCTGTCCGAATGAACATTACGAAGGCTTTCCCCAGCTACGATTTAGACATTTACTTAAAAAAAGTTCCTATCGAGAACATCCCTTTTACTCTGTATATTTATATTGTATAATAGTAGCCTCTAGATTGACAAGACAATTACTACCCACCCCTAGCTTCATCCCCGTCCCTTATAATGCATGTTTTTTGTAGTTTCTCGGTCTTTGAAATATTTTTTCAACTCGTTTCTGTTTTAGTATGACCTACAACTGTTCCTGAATGTCTTTCGAGGCAATGCGTTCCATTACGATGTGGTGTGTCTGTCCCAATGAACATTACGAAGGCTTTCCCCAGCTACGATTTAGACATTTACTTAAAAAAAGTTCCTATCGAGAACATGCCTTTTACTCTCTGCTATTTTAGTTACCGAATTACCATAAAATACATCTTCTTAAACTAATTTTCTTCAACCTGTGCTTTGCCCTGTACCCCGTTTAATTAATTTAAGGGTGCAAAGTAATAAAAAAAATAAGGGTTTTATCGCGCCTGATAGGATAGGCAACCAAACGTACTTCACGACGATTGCTAAATTGCAGTGCAGTTGTTTACGGGACTCCTCTGATTGGTCAGCCAATCACGTGAACCGCCTTCACAAGTGCACTGCAATTTCCTTCAGTGGAGTTGTTTACGGGACTTCTCTGATTGGTCAACCAATCGAGTGAAACGCCTTTACAAGTGCACTGCAATTTAATTTAAATAGAGTTCTGCCATCTTACGGATTATTGCTGAATCCTATAGTTCATCGTTTAGCCGATTCGCATTCGGTGACTTTTACGCGCTGCGATCGCTACACAAACTAACCCCTTTTTTCGTGAATTTTCTTGAAGGATGTATTATATACGATTTAAAATTAAGGTATCGGGGGTGGCCTATTAAGATCATAGAAATTTATAATGATGATTATTTTCACATCCAACCATTAGGGGAAGCTTGCTGCCGCAAAAGCTTATGGTTCGAGGAGAAATAAATACCTTCCACTATTTGGGGCCTCCTGGAACAAGAAGTGTGTGTGTCTGTCCGAATGAACATTACGAAGGCTTTCCCCAGCTACGATTTAGACATTTACTTAAAAAAAGTTCCTATCGAGAACATCCCTTTTACTCTGTATATTTATATTGTATAATAGTAGCCTCTAGATTGACAAGACAATTACTACCCACCCCTAGCTTCATCCCCGTCCCTTATAATGCATGTTTTTTGTAGTTTCTCGGTCTTTGAAATATTTTTTCAACTCGTTTCTGTTTTAGTATGACCTACAACTGTTCCTGAATGTCTTTCGAGGCAATGCGTTCCATTACGATGTGGTGTGTCTGTCCGAATGAACATTACGAAGGCTTTCCCCAGCTACGATTTAGACATTTACTTAAAAAAAGTTCCTATCGAGAACATCCCTTTTACTCTGTATATTTATATTGTATAATAGTAGCCTCTAGATTGACAAGACAATTACTACCCACCCCTAGCTTCATCCCCGTCCCTTATAATGCATGTTTTTTGTAGTTTCTCGGTCTTTGAAATATTTTTTCAACTCGTTTCTGTTTTAGTATGACCTACAACTGTTCCTGAATGTCTTTCGAGGCAATGCGTTCCATTACGATGTGGTGTGTCTGTCCGAATGAACATTACGAAGGCTTTCCCCAGCTACGATTTAGACATTTACTTAAAAAAAGTTCCTATCGAGAACATCCCTTTTACTCTGTATATTTATATTGTATAATAGTAGCCTCTAGATTGACAAGACAATTACTACCTACCCCTAGCTTCATCCCCGTCCCTTATAATGTATGTTTTTTGTAGTTTCTCGGTCTTTGAAATATTTTTTCAACTCGTTTCTGTTTTAGTATGACCTACAACTGTTCCTGAATGTCTTTCGAGGCAATGCGTTCCATTACGATGTGGTGTGTCTGTCCGAATGAACATTACGAAGGCTTTCCCCAGCTACGATTTAGACATTTATTTAAAAAAAGTTCCTATCGAGAACATGCCTTTTACTCTCTGCTATTTTAGTTACCGAATTACCATAAAATACAACTTGTTAAACTAATTTTCTTCAACCTGTGCTTTGCCCTGTACCCCTTTTAATTAATTTAAGGGTGCAAAGTAAAAAAAAAAATAAGGGTTTTATCGCGCCTGATAGGATAGGCAACCAAACGTACTTCACGACGATTGCTAAATTGCAGTGCAGTTGTTTACGGGACTCCTCTGATTGGTCAGCCAATCACGTGAACCGCCTTCACAAGTGCACTGCAATTTCCTTCAGTGGAGTTGTTTACGGGACTTCTCTGATTGGTCAACCAATCGAGTGAAACGCCTTTACAAGTGCACTGCAATTTAATTTAAATAGAGTTCTGCCATCTTACGGATTATTGCTGAATCCTATAGTTCATCGTTTAGCCGATTCGCATTCGGTGACTTTTGCGCGCTGCGATCGCTACACAAACTAACCCCTTTTTTCGTGAATTTTCTTGAAGGATGTATTATTTACGATTTAAAATTAAGGTATCGGGGGTGGCCTATTAAGATCATAGAAATTTATAATGATGATTATTTTCACATCCAACCATTAGGGGAAGCTTGCTGCCGCAAAAGCTTATGGTTCGAGGAGAAATAAATACCTTCCACTATTTGGGGCCTCCTGGAACAAGAAGTGTGTGTGTCTGTCCGAATGAACATTACGAAGGCTTTCCCCAGCTACGATTTAGACATTTACTTAAAAAAAGTTCCTATCGAGAACATCCCTTTTACTCTGTATATTTATATTGTATAATAGTAGCCTCTAGATTGACAAGACAATTACTACCCACCCCTAGCTTCATCCCCGTCCCTTATAATGCATGTTTTTTGTAGTTTCTCGGTCTTTGAAATATTTTTTCAACTCGTTTCTGTTTTAGTATGACCTACAACTGTTCCTGAATGTCTTTCGAGGCAATGCGTTCCATTACGATGTGGTGTGTCTGTCCGAATGAACATTACGAAGGCTTTCCCCAGCTACGATTTAGACATTTACTTAAAAAAAGTTCCTATCGAGAACATCCCTTTTACTCTGTATATTTATATTGTATAATAGTAGCCTCTAGATTGACAAGACAATTACTACCTACCCCTAGCTTCATCCCCGTCCCTTATAATGTATGTTTTTTGTAGTTTCTCGGTCTTTGAAATATTTTTTCAACTCGTTTCTGTTTTAGTATGACCTACAACTGTTCCTGAATGTCTTTCGAGGCAATGCGTTCCATTACGATGTGGTGTGTCTGTCCGAATGAACATTACGAAGGCTTTCCCCAGCTACGATTTAGACATTTACTTAAAAAAAGTTCCTATCGAGAACATCCCTTTTACTCTGTATATTTATATTGTATAATAGTAGCCTCTAGATTGACAAGACAATTACTACCCACCCCTAGCTTCATCCCCGTCCCTTATAAGATGCATGTTTTTTGTAGTTTCTCGGTCTTTGAAATATTTTTTCAACTCGTTTCTGTTTTAGTATGACCTACAACTGTTCCTGAATGTCTTTCGAGGCAATGCGTTCCATTACGATGTGGTGTGTCTGTCCGAATGAACATTACGAAGGCTTTCCCCAGCTACGATTTAGACATTTACTTAAAAAAAGTTCCTATCGTGAACATCCCTTTTACTCTGTATATTTATATTGTATAATAGTAGCCTCTAGATTGACAAGACAATTACTACCTACCCCTAGCTTCATCCCCGTCCCTTATAATGTATGTTTTTTGTAGTTTCTCGGTCTTTGAAATATTTTTTCAACTCGTTTCTGTTTTAGTATGACCTACAACTGTTCCTGAATGTCTTTCGAGGCAATGCGTTCCATTACCATGTGGTGTGTCTGTCCGAATGAACATTACGAAGGCTTTCCCCAGCTACGATTTAGACATTTATTTAAAAAAAGTTCCTATCGAGAACATGCCTTTTACTCTCTGCTATTTTAGTTACCGAATTACCATAAAATACATCTTGTTAAACTAATTTTCTTCAACCTGTGCTTTGCCCTGTACCCCGTTTAATTAATTTAAGGGTGCAAAGTAATAAAAAAAATAAGGGTTTTATCGCGCCTGATAGGATAGGCAACCAAACGTACTTCACGACGATTGCTAAATTGCAGTGCAGTTGTTTACGGGACTCCTCTGATTGGTCAGCCAATCACGTGAACCGCCTTCACAAGTGCACTGCAATTTCCTTCAGTGGAGTTGTTTACGGGACTTCTCTGATTGGTCAACCAATCGAGTGAAACGCCTTTACAAGTGCACTGCAATTTAATTTAAATAGAGTTCTGCCATCTTACGGATTATTGCTGAATCCTATAGTTCATCGTTTAGCCGATTCGCATTCGGTGACTTTTACGCGCTGCGATCGCTACACAAACTAACCCCTTTTTTCGTGAATTTTCTTGAAGGATGTATTATTTACGATTTAAAATTAAGGTATCGGGGGTGGCCTATTAAGATCATAGAAATTTATAATGATGATTATTTTCACATCCAACCATTAGGGGAAGCTTGCTGCCGCAAAAGCTTATGGTTCGAGGAGAAATAAATACCTTCCACTATTTGGGGCCTCCTGGAACAAGAAGTGTGTGTGTCTGTCCGAATGAACATTACGAAGGCTTTCCCCAGCTACGATTTAGACATTTACTTAAAAAAAGTTCCTATCGAGAACATCCCTTTTACTCTGTATATTTATATTGTATAATAGTAGCCTCTAGATTGACAAGACAATTACGACCCACCCCTAGCTTCATCCCCGTCCCTTATAATGCATGTTTTTTGTAGTTTCTCGGTCTTTGAAATATTTTTTCAACTCGTTTTTGTTTTAGTATGACCTACAACTGTTCCTGAATGTCTTTCGAGGCAATGCGTTCCATTACGATGTGGTGTGTCTGTCCGAATGAACATTACGAAGGCTTTCCCCAGCTACGATTTAGACATTTACTTAAAAAAAGTTCCTATCGAGAACATCCCTTTTACTCTGTATATTTATATTGTATAATAGTAGCCTCTAGATTGACAAGACAATTACTACCCACCCCTAGCTTCATCCCCGTCCCTTATAATGCATGTTTTTTGTAGTTTCTCGGTCTTTGAAATATTTTTTCAACTCGTTTCTGTTTTAGTATGACCTACAACTGTTCCTGAATGTCTTTCGAGGCAATGCGTTCCATTACGATGTGGTGTGTCTGTCCGAATGAACATTACGAAGGCTTTCCCCAGCTACGATTTAGACATTTACTTAAAAAAAGTTCCTATCGAGAACATCCCTTTTACTCTGTATATTTATATTGTATAATAGTAGCCTCTAGATTGACAAGACAATTACTACCCACCCCTAGCTTCATCCCCGTCCCTTATAAGATGCATGTTTTTTGTAGTTTCTCGGTCTTTGAAATATTTTTTCAACTCGTTTCTGTTTTAGTATGACCTACAACTGTTCCTGAATGTCTTTCGAGGCAATGCGTTCCATTACGATGTGGTGTGTCTGTCCGAATGAACATTACGAAGGCTTTCCCCAGCTACGATTTAGACATTTACTTAAAAAAAGTTCCTATCGAGAACATCCCTTTTACTCTGTATATTTATATTGTATAATAGTAGCCTCTAGATTGACAAGACAATTACTACCTACCCCTAGCTTCATCCCCGTCCCTTATAATGTATGTTTTTTGTAGTTTCTCGGTCTTTGAAATATTTTTTCAACTCGTTTCTGTTTTAGTATGACCTACAACTGTTCCTGAATGTCTTTCGAGGCAATGCGTTCCATTACGATGTGGTGTGTCTGTCCGAATGAACATTACGAAGGCTTTCCCCAGCTACGATTTAGACATTTATTTAAAAAAAGTTCCTATCGAGAACATGCCTTTTACTCTCTGCTATTTTAGTTACCGAATTACCATAAAATACATCTTGTTAAACTAATTTTCTTCAACCTGTGCTTTGCCCTGTACCCCGTTTAATTAATTTAAGGGTGCAAAGTAATAAAAAAAATAAGGGTTTTATCGCGCCTGATAGGATAGGCAACCAAACGTACTTCACGACGATTGCTAAATTGCAGTGCAGTTGTTTACGGGACTCCTCTGATTGGTCAGCCAATCACGTGAACCGCCTTCACAAGTGCACTGCAATTTCCTTCAGTGGAGTTGTTTACGGGACTTCTCTGATTGGTCAACCAATCGAGTGAAACGCCTTTACAAGTGCACTGCAATTTAATTTAAATAGAGTTCTGCCATCTTACGGATTATTGCTGAATCCTATAGTTCATCGTTTAGCCGATTCGCATTCGGTGACTTTTACGCGCTGCGATCGCTACACAAACTAACCCCTTTTTTCGTGAATTTTCTTGAAGGATGTATTTTTACGATTTAAAATTAAGGTATCGGGGGTGGCCTATTAAGATCATAGAAATTTATAATGATGATTATTTTCACATCCAACCATTAGGGGAAGCTTGCTGCCGCAAAAGCTTATGGTTCGAGGAGAAATAAATACCTTCCACTATTTGGGGCCTCCTGGAACAAGAAGTGTGTGTGTCTGTCCGAATGAACATTACGAAGGCTTTCCCCAGCTACGATTTAGACATTTACTTAAAAAAAGTTCCTATCGAGAACATCCCTTTTACTCTGTATATTTATATTGTATAATAGTAGCCTCTAGATTGACAAGACAATTACGACCCACCCCTAGCTTCATCCCCGTCCCTTATAATGCATGTTTTTTGTAGTTTCTCGGTCTTTGAAATATTTTTTCAACTCGTTTCTGTTTTAGTATGACCTACAACTGTTCCTGAATGTCTTTCGAGGCAATGCGTTCCATTACGATGTGGTGTGTCTGTCCGAATGAACATTACGAAGGCTTTCCCCAGCTACGATTTAGACATTTACTTAAAAAAAGTTCCTATCGAGAACATCCCTTTTACTCTGTATATTTATATTGTATAATAGTAGCCTCTAGATTGACAAGACAATTACTACCCACCCCTAGCTTCATCCCCGTCCCTTATAATGCATGTTTTTTGTAGTTTCTCGGTCTTTGAAATATTTTTTCAACTCGTTTCTGTTTTAGTATGACCTACAACTGTTCCTGAATGTCTTTCGAGGCAATGCGTTCCATTACGATGTGGTGTGTCTGTCCGAATGAACATTACGAAGGCTTTCCCCAGCTACGATTTAGACATTTACTTAAAAAAAGTTCCTATCGAGAACATCCCTTTTACTCTGTATATTTATATTGTATAATAGTAGCCTCTAGATTGACAAGACAATTACTACCCACCCCTAGCTTCATCCCCGTCCCTTATAATGCATGTTTTTTGTAGTTTCTCGGTCTTTGAAATATTTTTTCAACTCGTTTCTGTTTTAGTATGACCTACAACTGTTCCTGAATGTCTTTCGAGGCAATGCGTTCCATTACGATGTGGTGTGTCTGTCCGAATGAACATTACGAAGGCTTTCCCCAGCTACGATTTAGACATTTATTTAAAAAAAGTTCCTATCGAGAACATGCCTTTTACTCTCTGCTATTTTAGTTACCGAATTACCATAAAATACAACTTGTTAAACTAATTTTCTTCAACCTGTGCTTTGCCCTGTACCCCTTTTAATTAATTTAAGGGTGCAAAGTAAAAAAAAAAATAAGGGTTTTATCGCGCCTGATAGGATAGGCAACCAAACGTACTTCACGACGATTGCTAAATTGCAGTGCAGTTGTTTACGGGACTCCTCTGATTGGTCAGCCAATCACGTGAACCGCCTTCACAAGTGCACTGCAATTTCCTTCAGTGGAGTTGTTTACGGGACTTCTCTGATTGGTCAACCAATCGAGTGAAACGCCTTTACAAGTGCACTGCAATTTAATTTAAATAGAGTTCTGCCATCTTACGGATTATTGCTGAATCCTATAGTTCATCGTTTAGCCGATTCGCATTCGGAGACTTTTACGCGCTGCGATCGCTACACAAACTAACCCCTTTTTTCGTGAATTTTCTTGAAGGATGTATTATTTACGATTTAAAATTAAGGTATCGGGGGTGGCCTATTAAGATCATAGAAATTTATAATGATGATTATTTTCACATCCAACCATTAGGGGAAGCTTGCTGCCGCAAAAGCTTATGGTTCGAGGAGAAATAAATACCTTCCACTATTTGGGGCCTCCTGGAACAAGAAGTGTGTGTGTCTGTCCGAATGAACATTACGAAGGCTTTCCCCAGCTACGATTTAGACATTTACTTAAAAAAAGTTCCTATCGAGAACATCCCTTTTACTCTGTATATTTATATTGTATAATAGTAGCCTCTAGATTGACAAGACAATTACGACCCACCCCTAGCTTCATCCCCGTCCCTTATAATGCATGTTTTTTGTAGTTTCTCGGTCTTTGAAATATTTTTTCAACTCGTTTCTGTTTTAGTATGACCTACAACTGTTCCTGAATGTCTTTCGAGGCAATGCGTTCCATTACGATGTGGTGTGTCTGTCCGAATGAACATTACGAAGGCTTTCCCCAGCTACGATTTAGACATTTACTTAAAAAAAGTTCCTATCGAGAACATCCCTTTTACTCTGTATATTTATATTGTATAATAGTAGCCTCTAGATTGACAAGACAATTACTACCCACCCCTAGCTTCATCCCCGTCCCTTATAATGCATGTTTTTTGTAGTTTCTCGGTCTTTGAAATATTTTTTCAACTCGTTTCTGTTTTAGTATGACCTACAACTGTTCCTGAATGTCTTTCGAGGCAATGCGTTCCATTACGATGTGGTGTGTCTGTCCGAATGAACATTACGAAGGCTTTCCCCAGCTACGATTTAGACATTTATTTAAAAAAAGTTCCTATCGAGAACATGCCTTTTACTCTCTGCTATTTTAGTTACCGAATTACCATAAAATACAACTTGTTAAACTAATTTTCTTCAACCTGTGCTTTGCCCTGTACCCCTTTTAATTAATTTAAGGGTGCAAAGTAATAAAAAAATAAGGGTTTTATCGCGCCTGATAGGATAGGCAACCAAACGTACTTCACGACGATTGCTAAATTGCAGTGCAGTTGTTTACGGGACTCCTCTGATTGGTCAGCCAATCACGTGAACCGCCTTCACAAGTGCACTGCAATTTCCTTCAGTGGAGTTGTTTACGGGACTTCTCTGATTGGTCAACCAATCGAGTGAAACGCCTTTACAAGTGCACTGCAATTTAATTTAAATAAAGTTCTGCCATCTTACGGATTATTGCTGAATCCTATAGTTCATCGTTTAGCCGATTCGCATTCGGTGACTTTTGCGCGCTGCGATCGCTACACAAACTAACCCCTTTTTTCGTGAATTTTCTTGAAGGATGTATTATTTACGATTTAAAATTAAGGTATCGGGGGTGGCCTATTAAGATCATAGAAATTTATAATGATGATTATTTTCACATCCAACCATTAGGGGAAGCTTGCTGCCGCAAAAGCTTATGGTTCGAGGAGAAATAAATACCTTCCACTATTTGGGGCCTCCTGGAACAAGAAGTGTGTGTGTCTGTCCGAATGAACATTACGAAGGCTTTCCCCAGCTACGATTTAGACATTTACTTAAAAAAAGTTCCTATCGAGAACATCCCTTTTACTCTGTATATTTATATTGTATAATAGTAGCCTCTAGATTGACAAGACAATTACTACCCACCCCTAGCTTCATCCCCGTCCCTTATAATGCATGTTTTTTGTAGTTTCTCGGTCTTTGAAATATTTTTTCAACTCGTTTCTGTTTTAGTATGACCTACAACTGTTCCTGAATGTCTTTCGAGGCAATGCGTTCCATTACGATGTGGTGTGTCTGTCCCAATGAACATTACGAAGGCTTTCCCCAGCTACGATTTAGACATTTACTTAAAAAAAGTTCCTATCGAGAACATGCCTTTTACTCTCTGCTATTTTAGTTACCGAATTACCATAAAATACATCTTCTTAAACTAATTTTCTTCAACCTGTGCTTTGCCCTGTACCCCGTTTAATTAATTTAAGGGTGCAAAGTAATAAAAAAAATAAGGGTTTTATCGCGCCTGATAGGATAGGCAACCAAACGTACTTCACGACGATTGCTAAATTGCAGTGCAGTTGTTTACGGGACTCCTCTGATTGGTCAGCCAATCACGTGAACCGCCTTCACAAGTGCACTGCAATTTCCTTCAGTGGAGTTGTTTACGGGACTTCTCTGATTGGTCAACCAATCGAGTGAAACGCCTTTACAAGTGCACTGCAATTTAATTTAAATAGAGTTCTGCCATCTTACGGATTATTGCTGAATCCTATAGTTCATCGTTTAGCCGATTCGCATTCGGTGACTTTTACGCGCTGCGATCGCTACACAAACTAACCCCTTTTTTCGTGAATTTTCTTGAAGGATGTATTATATACGATTTAAAATTAAGGTATCGGGGGTGGCCTATTAAGATCATAGAAATTTATAATGATGATTATTTTCACATCCAACCATTAGGGGAAGCTTGCTGCCGCAAAAGCTTATGGTTCGAGGAGAAATAAATACCTTCCACTATTTGGGGCCTCCTGGAACAAGAAGTGTGTGTGTCTGTCCGAATGAACATTACGAAGGCTTTCCCCAGCTACGATTTAGACATTTACTTAAAAAAAGTTCCTATCGAGAACATCCCTTTTACTCTGTATATTTATATTGTATAATAGTAGCCTCTAGATTGACAAGACAATTACTACCCACCCCTAGCTTCATCCCCGTCCCTTATAATGCATGTTTTTTGTAGTTTCTCGGTCTTTGAAATATTTTTTCAACTCGTTTCTGTTTTAGTATGACCTACAACTGTTCCTGAATGTCTTTCGAGGCAATGCGTTCCATTACGATGTGGTGTGTCTGTCCGAATGAACATTACGAAGGCTTTCCCCAGCTACGATTTAGACATTTACTTAAAAAAAGTTCCTATCGAGAACATCCCTTTTACTCTGTATATTTATATTGTATAATAGTAGCCTCTAGATTGACAAGACAATTACTACCCACCCCTAGCTTCATCCCCGTCCCTTATAATGCATGTTTTTTGTAGTTTCTCGGTCTTTGAAATATTTTTTCAACTCGTTTCTGTTTTAGTATGACCTACAACTGTTCCTGAATGTCTTTCGAGGCAATGCGTTCCATTACGATGTGGTGTGTCTGTCCGAATGAACATTACGAAGGCTTTCCCCAGCTACGATTTAGACATTTACTTAAAAAAAGTTCCTATCGAGAACATCCCTTTTACTCTGTATATTTATATTGTATAATAGTAGCCTCTAGATTGACAAGACAATTACTACCCACCCCTAGCTTCATCCCCGTCCCTTATAATGCATGTTTTTTGTAGTTTCTCGGTCTTTGAAATATTTTTTCAACTCGTTTCTGTTTTAGTATGACCTACAACTGTTCCTGAATGTCTTTCGAGGCAATGCGTTCCATTACGATGTGGTGTGTCTGTCCGAATGAACATTACGAAGGCTTTCCCCAGCTACGATTTAGACATTTACTTAAAAAAAGTTCCTATCGAGAACATCCCTTTTACTCTGTATATTTATATTGTATAATAGTAGCCTCTAGATTGACAAGACAATTACTACCCACCCCTAGCTTCATCCCCGTCCCTTATAATGCATGTTTTTTGTAGTTTCTCGGTCTTTGAAATATTTTTTCAACTCGTTTCTGTTTTAGTATGACCTACAACTGTTCCTGAATGTCTTTCGAGGCAATGCGTTCCATTACGATGTGGTGTGTCTGTCCGAATGAACATTACGAAGGCTTTCCCCAGCTACGATTTAGACATTTATTTAAAAAAAGTTCCTATCGAGAACATGCCTTTTACTCTCTGCTATTTTAGTTACCGAATTACCATAAAATACAACTTGTTAAACTAATTTTCTTCAACCTGTGCTTTGCCCTGTACCCCTTTTAATTAATTTAAGGGTGCAAAGTAAAAAAAAAAATAAGGGTTTTATCGCGCCTGATAGGATAGGCAACCAAACGTACTTCACGACGATTGCTAAATTGCAGTGCAGTTGTTTACGGGACTCCTCTGATTGGTCAGCCAATCACGTGAACCGCCTTCACAAGTGCACTGCAATTTCCTTCAGTGGAGTTGTTTACGGGACTTCTCTGATTGGTCAACCAATCGAGTGAAACGCCTTTACAAGTGCACTGCAATTTAATTTAAATAGAGTTCTGCCATCTTACGGATTATTGCTGAATCCTATAGTTCATCGTTTAGCCGATTCGCATTCGGTGACTTTTGCGCGCTGCGATCGCTACACAAACTAACCCCTTTTTTCGTGAATTTTCTTGAAGGATGTATTATTTACGATTTAAAATTAAGGTATCGGGGGTGGCCTATTAAGATCATAGAAATTTATAATGATGATTATTTTCACATCCAACCATTAGGGGAAGCTTGCTGCCGCAAAAGCTTATGGTTCGAGGAGAAATAAATACCTTCCACTATTTGGGGCCTCCTGGAACAAGAAGTGTGTGTGTCTGTCCGAATGAACATTACGAAGGCTTTCCCCAGCTACGATTTAGACATTTACTTAAAAAAAGTTCCTATCGAGAACATCCCTTTTACTCTGTATATTTATATTGTATAATAGTAGCCTCTAGATTGACAAGACAATTACTACCCACCCCTAGCTTCATCCCCGTCCCTTATAATGCATGTTTTTTGTAGTTTCTCGGTCTTTGAAATATTTTTTCAACTCGTTTCTGTTTTAGTATGACCTACAACTGTTCCTGAATGTCTTTCGAGGCAATGCGTTCCATTACGATGTGGTGTGTCTGTCCGAATGAACATTACGAAGGCTTTCCCCAGCTACGATTTAGACATTTACTTAAAAAAAGTTCCTATCGAGAACATCCCTTTTACTCTGTATATTTATATTGTATAATAGTAGCCTCTAGATTGACAAGACAATTACTACCCACCCCTAGCTTCATCCCCGTCCCTTATAAGATGCATGTTTTTTGTAGTTTCTCGGTCTTTGAAATATTTTTTCAACTCGTTTCTGTTTTAGTATGACCTACAACTGTTCCTGAATGTCTTTCGAGGCAATGCGTTCCATTACGATGTGGTGTGTCTGTCCGAATGAACATTACGAAGGCTTTCCCCAGCTACGATTTAGACATTTACTTAAAAAAAGTTCCTATCGAGAACATCCCTTTTACTCTGTATATTTATATTGTATAATAGTAGCCTCTAGATTGACAAGACAATTACTACCTACCCCTAGCTTCATCCCCGTCCCTTATAATGTATGTTTTTTGTAGTTTCTCGGTCTTTGAAATATTTTTTCAACTCGTTTCTGTTTTAGTATGACCTACAACTGTTCCTGAATGTCTTTCGAGGCAATGCGTTCCATTACGATGTGGTGTGTCTGTCCGAATGAACATTACGAAGGCTTTCCCCAGCTACGATTTAGACATTTATTTAAAAAAAGTTCCTATCGAGAACATGCCTTTTACTCTCTGCTATTTTAGTTACCGAATTACCATAAAATACAACTTGTTAAACTAATTTTCTTCAACCTGTGCTTTGCCCTGTACCCCTTTTAATTAATTTAAGGGTGCAAAGTAAAAAAAAAAATAAGGGTTTTATCGCGCCTGATAGGATAGGCAACCAAACGTACTTCACGACGATTGCTAAATTGCAGTGCAGTTGTTTACGGGACTCCTCTGATTGGTCAGCCAATCACGTGAACCGCCTTCACAAGTGCACTGCAATTTCCTTCAGTGGAGTTGTTTACGGGACTTCTCTGATTGGTCAACCAATCGAGTGAAACGCCTTTACAAGTGCACTGCAATTTAATTTAAATAGAGTTCTGCCATCTTACGGATTATTGCTGAATCCTATAGTTCATCGTTTAGCCGATTCGCATTCGGTGACTTTTGCGCGCTGCGATCGCTACACAAACTAACCCCTTTTTTCGTGAATTTTCTTGAAGGATGTATTATTTACGATTTAAAATTAAGGTATCGGGGGTGGCCTATTAAGATCATAGAAATTTATAATGATGATTATTTTCACATCCAACCATTAGGGGAAGCTTGCTGCCGCAAAAGCTTATGGTTCGAGGAGAAATAAATACCTTCCACTATTTGGGGCCTCCTGGAACAAGAAGTGTGTGTGTCTGTCCGAATGAACATTACGAAGGCTTTCCCCAGCTACGATTTAGACATTTACTTAAAAAAAGTTCCTATCGAGAACATCCCTTTTACTCTGTATATTTATATTGTATAATAGTAGCCTCTAGATTGACAAGACAATTACTACCCACCCCTAGCTTCATCCCCGTCCCTTATAATGCATGTTTTTTGTAGTTTCTCGGTCTTTGAAATATTTTTTCAACTCGTTTCTGTTTTAGTATGACCTACAACTGTTCCTGAATGTCTTTCGAGGCAATGCGTTCCATTACGATGTGGTGTGTCTGTCCGAATGAACATTACGAAGGCTTTCCCCAGCTACGATTTAGACATTTACTTAAAAAAAGTTCCTATCGAGAACATCCCTTTTACTCTGTATATTTATATTGTATAATAGTAGCCTCTAGATTGACAAGACAATTACTACCCACCCCTAGCTTCATCCCCGTCCCTTATAAGATGCATGTTTTTTGTAGTTTCTCGGTCTTTGAAATATTTTTTCAACTCGTTTCTGTTTTAGTATGACCTACAACTGTTCCTGAATGTCTTTCGAGGCAATGCGTTCCATTACGATGTGGTGTGTCTGTCCGAATGAACATTACGAAGGCTTTCCCCAGCTACGATTTAGACATTTACTTAAAAAAAGTTCCTATCGAGAACATCCCTTTTACTCTGTATATTTATATTGTATAATAGTAGCCTCTAGATTGACAAGACAATTACTACCTACCCCTAGCTTCATCCCCGTCCCTTATAATGTATGTTTTTTGTAGTTTCTCGGTCTTTGAAATATTTTTTCAACTCGTTTCTGTTTTAGTATGACCTACAACTGTTCCTGAATGTCTTTCGAGGCAATGCGTTCCATTACGATGTGGTGTGTCTGTCCGAATGAACATTACGAAGGCTTTCCCCAGCTACGATTTAGACATTTATTTAAAAAAAGTTCCTATCGAGAACATGCCTTTTACTCTCTGCTATTTTAGTTACCGAATTACCATAAAATACATCTTGTTAAACTAATTTTCTTCAACCTGTGCTTTGCCCTGTACCCCGTTTAATTAATTTAAGGGTGCAAAGTAATAAAAAAAATAAGGGTTTTATCGCGCCTGATAGGATAGGCAACCAAACGTACTTCACGACGATTGCTAAATTGCAGTGCAGTTGTTTACGGGACTCCTCTGATTGGTCAGCCAATCACGTGAACCGCCTTCACAAGTGCACTGCAATTTCCTTCAGTGGAGTTGTTTACGGGACTTCTCTGATTGGTCAACCAATCGAGTGAAACGCCTTTACAAGTGCACTGCAATTTAATTTAAATAGAGTTCTGCCATCTTACGGATTATTGCTGAATCCTATAGTTCATCGTTTAGCCGATTCGCATTCGGTGACTTTTACGCGCTGCGATCGCTACACAAACTAACCCCTTTTTTCGTGAATTTTCTTGAAGGATGTATTTTTACGATTTAAAATTAAGGTATCGGGGGTGGCCTATCAAGATCATAGAAATTTATAATGATGATTATTTTCACATCCAACCATTAGGGGAAGCTTGCTGCCGCAAAAGCTTATGGTTCGAGGAGAAATAAATACCTTCCACTATTTGGGGCCTCCTGGAACAAGAAGTGTGTGTGTCTGTCCGAATGAACATTACGAAGGCTTTCCCCAGCTACGATTTAGACATTTACTTAAAAAAAGTTCCTATCGAGAACATCCCTTTTACTCTGTATATTTATATTGTATAATAGTAGCCTCTAGATTGACAAGACAATTACTACCCACCCCTAGCTTCATCCCCGTCCCTTATAATGCATGTTTTTTGTAGTTTCTCGGTCTTTGAAATATTTTTTCAACTCGTTTCTGTTTTAGTATGACCTACAACTGTTCCTGAATGTCTTTCGAGGCAATGCGTTCCATTACGATGTGGTGTGTCTGTCCGAATGAACATTACGAAGGCTTTCCCCAGCTACGATTTAGACATTTATTTAAAAAAAGTTCCAATCGAGAACATGCCTTTTACTCTCTGCTATTTTAGTTACCGAATTACCATAAAATACAACTTGTTAAACTAATTTTCTTCAACCTGTGCTTTGCCCTGTACCCCTTTTAATTAATTTAAGGGTGCAAAGTAAAAAAAAAAATAAGGGTTTTATCGCGCCTGATAGGATAGGCAACCAAACGTACTTCACGACGATTGCTAAATTGCAGTGCAGTTGTTTACGGGACTCCTCTGATTGGTCAGCCAATCACGTGAACCGCCTTCACAAGTGCACTGCAATTTCCTTCAGTGGAGTTGTTTACGGGACTTCTCTGATTGGTCAACCAATCGAGTGAAACGCCTTTACAAGTGCACTGCAATTTAATTTAAATAGAGTTCTGCCATCTTACGGATTATTGCTGAATCCTATAGTTCATCGTTTAGCCGATTCGCATTCGGTGACTTTTGCGCGCTGCGATCGCTACACAAACTAACCCCTTTTTTCGTGAATTTTCTTGAAGGATGTATTATTTACGATTTAAAATTAAGGTATCGGGGGTGGCCTATTAAGATCATAGAAATTTATAATGATGATTATTTTCACATCCAACCATTAGGGGAAGCTTGCTGCCGCAAAAGCTTATGGTTCGAGGAGAAATAAATACCTTCCACTATTTGGGGCCTCCTGGAACAAGAAGTGTGTGTGTCTGTCCGAATGAACATTACGAAGGCTTTCCCCAGCTACGATTTAGACATTTACTTAAAAAAAGTTCCTATCGAGAACATCCCTTTTACTCTGTATATTTATATTGTATAATAGTAGCCTCTAGATTGACAAGACAATTACTACCCACCCCTAGCTTCATCCCCGTCCCTTATAATGCATGTTTTTTGTAGTTTCTCGGTCTTTGAAATATTTTTTCAACTCGTTTCTGTTTTAGTATGACCTACAACTGTTCCTGAATGTCTTTCGAGGCAATGCGTTCCATTACGATGTGGTGTGTCTGTCCGAATGAACATTACGAAGGCTTTCCCCAGCTACGATTTAGACATTTACTTAAAAAAAGTTCCTATCGAGAACATCCCTTTTACTCTGTATATTTATATTGTATAATAGTAGCCTCTAGATTGACAAGACAATTACTACCCACCCCTAGCTTCATCCCCGTCCCTTATAAGATGCATGTTTTTTGTAGTTTCTCGGTCTTTGAAATATTTTTTCAACTCGTTTCTGTTTTAGTATGACCTACAACTGTTCCTGAATGTCTTTCGAGGCAATGCGTTCCATTACGATGTGGTGTGTCTGTCCGAATGAACATTACGAAGGCTTTCCCCAGCTACGATTTAGACATTTACTTAAAAAAAGTTCCTATCGAGAACATCCCTTTTACTCTGTATATTTATATTGTATAATAGTAGCCTCTAGATTGACAAGACAATTACTACCTACCCCTAGCTTCATCCCCGTCCCTTATAATGTATGTTTTTTGTAGTTTCTCGGTCTTTGAAATATTTTTTCAACTCGTTTCTGTTTTAGTATGACCTACAACTGTTCCTGAATGTCTTTCGAGGCAATGCGTTCCATTACGATGTGGTGTGTCTGTCCGAATGAACATTACGAAGGCTTTCCCCAGCTACGATTTAGACATTTATTTAAAAAAAGTTCCTATCGAGAACATGCCTTTTACTCTCTGCTATTTTAGTTACCGAATTACCATAAAATACAACTTGTTAAACTAATTTTCTTCAACCTGTGCTTTGCCCTGTACCCCTTTTAATTAATTTAAGGGTGCAAAGTAAAAAAAAAAATAAGGGTTTTATCGCGCCTGATAGGATAGGCAACCAAACGTACTTCACGACGATTGCTAAATTGCAGTGCAGTTGTTTACGGGACTCCTCTGATTGGTCAGCCAATCACGTGAACCGCCTTCACAAGTGCACTGCAATTTCCTTCAGTGGAGTTGTTTACGGGACTTCTCTGATTGGTCAACCAATCGAGTGAAACGCCTTTACAAGTGCACTGCAATTTAATTTAAATAGAGTTCTGCCATCTTACGGATTATTGCTGAATCCTATAGTTCATCGTTTAGCCGATTCGCATTCGGTGACTTTTGCGCGCTGCGATCGCTACACAAACTAACCCCTTTTTTCGTGAATTTTCTTGAAGGATGTATTATTTACGATTTAAAATTAAGGTATCGGGGGTGGCCTATTAAGATCATAGAAATTTATAATGATGATTATTTTCACATCCAACCATTAGGGGAAGCTTGCTGCCGCAAAAGCTTATGGTTCGAGGAGAAATAAATACCTTCCACTATTTGGGGCCTCCTGGAACAAGAAGTGTGTGTGTCTGTCCGAATGAACATTACGAAGGCTTTCCCCAGCTACGATTTAGACATTTACTTAAAAAAAGTTCCTATCGAGAACATCCCTTTTACTCTGTATATTTATATTGTATAATAGTAGCCTCTAGATTGACAAGACAATTACTACCCACCCCTAGCTTCATCCCCGTCCCTTATAATGCATGTTTTTTGTAGTTTCTCGGTCTTTGAAATATTTTTTCAACTCGTTTCTGTTTTAGTATGACCTACAACTGTTCCTGAATGTCTTTCGAGGCAATGCGTTCCATTACGATGTGGTGTGTCTGTCCGAATGAACATTACGAAGGCTTTCCCCAGCTACGATTTAGACATTTACTTAAAAAAAGTTCCTATCGAGAACATCCCTTTTACTCTGTATATTTATATTGTATAATAGTAGCCTCTAGATTGACAAGACAATTACTACCCACCCCTAGCTTCATCCCCGTCCCTTATAAGATGCATGTTTTTTGTAGTTTCTCGGTCTTTGAAATATTTTTTCAACTCGTTTCTGTTTTAGTATGACCTACAACTGTTCCTGAATGTCTTTCGAGGCAATGCGTTCCATTACGATGTGGTGTGTCTGTCCGAATGAACATTACGAAGGCTTTCCCCAGCTACGATTTAGACATTTACTTAAAAAAAGTTCCTATCGAGAACATCCCTTTTACTCTGTATATTTATATTGTATAATAGTAGCCTCTAGATTGACAAGACAATTACTACCTACCCCTAGCTTCATCCCCGTCCCTTATAATGTATGTTTTTTGTAGTTTCTCGGTCTTTGAAATATTTTTTCAACTCGTTTCTGTTTTAGTATGACCTACAACTGTTCCTGAATGTCTTTCGAGGCAATGCGTTCCATTACGATGTGGTGTGTCTGTCCGAATGAACATTACGAAGGCTTTCCCCAGCTACGATTTAGACATTTATTTAAAAAAAGTTCCTATCGAGAACATGCCTTTTACTCTCTGCTATTTTAGTTACCGAATTACCATAAAATACATCTTGTTAAACTAATTTTCTTCAACCTGTGCTTTGCCCTGTACCCCGTTTAATTAATTTAAGGGTGCAAAGTAATAAAAAAAATAAGGGTTTTATCGCGCCTGATAGGATAGGCAACCAAACGTACTTCACGACGATTGCTAAATTGCAGTGCAGTTGTTTACGGGACTCCTCTGATTGGTCAGCCAATCACGTGAACCGCCTTCACAAGTGCACTGCAATTTCCTTCAGTGGAGTTGTTTACGGGACTTCTCTGATTGGTCAACCAATCGAGTGAAACGCCTTTACAAGTGCACTGCAATTTAATTTAAATAGAGTTCTGCCATCTTACGGATTATTGCTGAATCCTATAGTTCATCGTTTAGCCGATTCGCATTCGGTGACTTTTACGCGCTGCGATCGCTACACAAACTAACCCCTTTTTTCGTGAATTTTCTTGAAGGATGTATTTTTACGATTTAAAATTAAGGTATCGGGGGTGGCCTATCAAGATCATAGAAATTTATAATGATGATTATTTTCACATCCAACCATTAGGGGAAGCTTGCTGCCGCAAAAGCTTATGGTTCGAGGAGAAATAAATACCTTCCACTATTTGGGGCCTCCTGGAACAAGAAGTGTGTGTGTCTGTCCGAATGAACATTACGAAGGCTTTCCCCAGCTACGATTTAGACATTTACTTAAAAAAAGTTCCTATCGAGAACATCCCTTTTACTCTGTATATTTATATTGTATAATAGTAGCCTCTAGATTGACAAGACAATTACGACCCACCCCTAGCTTCATCCCCGTCCCTTATAAGATGCATGTTTTTTGTAGTTTCTCGGTCTTTGAAATATTTTTTCAACTCGTTTCTGTTTTAGTATGACCTACAACTGTTCCTGAATGTCTTTCGAGGCAATGCGTTCCATTACGATGTGGTGTGTCTGTCCGAATGAACATTACGAAGGCTTTCCCCAGCTACGATTTAGACATTTACTTAAAAAAAGTTCCTATCGAGAACATCCCTTTTACTCTGTATATTTATATTGTATAATAGTAGCCTCTAGATTGACAAGACAATTACTACCCACCCCTAGCTTCATCCCCGTCCCTTATAATGCATGTTTTTTGTAGTTTCTCGGTCTTTGAAATATTTTTTCAACTCGTTTCTGTTTTAGTATGACCTACAACTGTTCCTGAATGTCTTTCGAGGCAATGCGTTCCATTACGATGTGGTGTGTCTGTCCGAATGAACATTACGAAGGCTTTCCCCAGCTACGATTTAGACATTTACTTAAAAAAAGTTCCTATCGAGAACATCCCTTTTACTCTGTATATTTATATTGTATAATAGTAGCCTCTAGATTGACAAGACAATTACTACCCACCCCTAGCTTCATCCCCGTCCCTTATAATGCATGTTTTTTGTAGTTTCTCGGTCTTTGAAATATTTTTTCAACTCGTTTCTGTTTTAGTATGACCTACAACTGTTCCTGAATGTCTTTCGAGGCAATGCGTTCCATTACGATGTGGTGTGTCTGTCCGAATGAACATTACGAAGGCTTTCCCCAGCTACGATTTAGACATTTATTTAAAAAAAGTTCCTATCGAGAACATGCCTTTTACTCTCTGCTATTTTAGTTACCGAATTACCATAAAATACAACTTGTTAAACTAATTTTCTTCAACCTGTGCTTTGCCCTGTACCCCTTTTAATTAATTTAAGGGTGCAAAGTAAAAAAAAAAATAAGGGTTTTATCGCGCCTGATAGGATAGGCAACCAAACGTACTTCACGACGATTGCTAAATTGCAGTGCAGTTGTTTACGGGACTCCTCTGATTGGTCAGCCAATCACGTGAACCGCCTTCACAAGTGCACTGCAATTTCCTTCAGTGGAGTTGTTTACGGGACTTCTCTGATTGGTCAACCAATCGAGTGAAACGCCTTTACAAGTGCACTGCAATTTAATTTAAATAGAGTTCTGCCATCTTACGGATTATTGCTGAATCCTATAGTTCATCGTTTAGCCGATTCGCATTCGGTGACTTTTGCGCGCTGCGATCGCTACACAAACTAACCCCTTTTTTCGTGAATTTTCTTGAAGGATGTATTATTTACGATTTAAAATTAAGGTATCGGGGGTGGCCTATTAAGATCATAGAAATTTATAATGATGATTATTTTCACATCCAACCATTAGGGGAAGCTTGCTGCCGCAAAAGCTTATGGTTCGAGGAGAAATAAATACCTTCCACTATTTGGGGCCTCCTGGAACAAGAAGTGTGTGTGTCTGTCCGAATGAACATTACGAAGGCTTTCCCCAGCTACGATTTAGACATTTACTTAAAAAAAGTTCCTATCGAGAACATCCCTTTTACTCTGTATATTTATATTGTATAATAGTAGCCTCTAGATTGACAAGACAATTACTACCCACCCCTAGCTTCATCCCCGTCCCTTATAATGCATGTTTTTTGTAGTTTCTCGGTCTTTGAAATATTTTTTCAACTCGTTTCTGTTTTAGTATGACCTACAACTGTTCCTGAATGTCTTTCGAGGCAATGCGTTCCATTACGATGTGGTGTGTCTGTCCGAATGAACATTACGAAGGCTTTCCCCAGGTACGATTTAGACATTTACTTAAAAAAAGTTCCTATCGAGAACATCCCTTTTACTCTGTATATTTATATTGTATAATAGTAGCCTCTAGATTGACAAGACAATTACTACCCACCCCTAGCTTCATCCCCGTCCCTTATAATGCATGTTTTTTGTAGTTTCTCGGTCTTTGAAATATTTTTTCAACTCGTTTCTGTTTTAGTATGACCTACAACTGTTCCTGAATGTCTTTCGAGGCAATGCGTTCCATTACGATGTGGTGTGTCTGTCCGAATGAACATTACGAAGGCTTTCCCCAGCTATGATTTAGACATTTACTTAAAAAAAGTTCCTATCGAGAACATCCCTTTTACTCTGTATATTTATATTGTATAATAGTAGCCTCTAGATTGACAAGACAATTACTACCCACCCCTAGCTTCATCCCCGTCCCTTATAATGCATGTTTTTTGTAGTTTCTCGGTCTTTGAAATATTTTTTCAACTCGTTTCTGTTTTAGTATGACCTACAACTGTTCCTGAATGTCTTTCGAGGCAATGCGTTCCATTACGATGTGGTGTGTCTGTCCGAATGAACATTACGAAGGCTTTCCCCAGCTACGATTTAGACATTTATTTAAAAAAAGTTCCTATCGAGAACATGCCTTTTACTCTCTGCTATTTTAGTTACCGAATTACCATAAAATATAACTTGTTAAACTAATTTTCTTCAACCTGTGCTTTGCCCTGTACCCCTTTTAATTAATTTAAGGGTGCAAAGTAATAAAAAAAATAAGGGTTTTATCGCGCCTGATAGGATAGGCAACCAAACGTACTTCACGACGATTGCTAAATTGCAGTGCAGTTGTTTACGGGACTCCTCTGATTGGTCAGCCAATCACGTGAACCGCCTTCACAAGTGCACTGCAATTTCCTACAGTGGAGTTGTTTACGGGACTTCTCTGATTGGTCAACCAATCGAGTGAAACGCCTTTACAAGTGCACTGCAATTTAATTTAAATAGAGTTCTGCCATCTTACGGATTATTGCTGAATCCTATAGTTCATCGTTTAGCCGATTCGCATTCGGTGACTTTTGCGCGCTGCGATCGCTACACAAACTAACCCCTTTTTTCGTGAATTTTCTTGAAGGATGTATTATTTACGATTTAAAATTAAGGTATCGGGGGTGGCCTATTAAGATCATAGAAATTTATAATGATGATTATTTTCACATCCAACCATTAGGGGAAGCTTGCTGCCGCAAAAGCTTATGGTTCGAGGAGAAATAAATACCTTCCACTATTTGGGGCCTCCTGGAACAAGAAGTGTGTGTGTCTGTCCGAATGAACATTACGAAGGCTTTCCCCAGCTACGATTTAGACATTTACTTAAAAAAAGTTCCTATCGAGAACATCCCTTTTACTCTGTATATTTATATTGTATAATAGTAGCCTCTAGATTGACAAGACAATTACGACCCACCCCTAGCTTCATCCCCGTCCCTTATAATGCATGTTTTTTGTAGTTTCTCGGTCTTTGAAATATTTTTTCAACTCGTTTCTGTTTTAGTATGACCTACAACTGTTCCTGAATGTCTTTCGAGGCAATGCGTTCCATTACGATGTGGTGTGTCTGTCCGAATGAACATTACGAAGGCTTTCCCCAGCTACGATTTAGACATTTACTTAAAAAAAGTTCCTATCGAGAACATCCCTTTTACTCTGTATATTTATATTGTATAATAGTAGCCTCTAGATTGACAAGACAATTACTACCCACCCCTAGCTTCATCCCCGTCCCTTATAATGCATGTTTTTTGTAGTTTCTCGGTCTTTGAAATATTTTTTCAACTCGTTTCTGTTTTAGTATGACCTACAACTGTTCCTGAATGTCTTTCGAGGCAATGCGTTCCATTACGATGTGGTGTGTCTGTCCGAATGAACATTACGAAGGCTTTCCCCAGCTACGATTTAGACATTTATTTAAAAAAAGTTCCAATCGAGAACATGCCTTTTACTCTCTGCTATTTTAGTTACCGAATTACCATAAAATACAACTTGTTAAACTAATTTTCTTCAACCTGTGCTTTGCCCTGTACCCCTTTTAATTAATTTAAGGGTGCAAAGTAAAAAAAAAAATAAGGGTTTTATCGCGCCTGATAGGATAGGCAACCAAACGTACTTCACGACGATTGCTAAATTGCAGTGCAGTTGTTTACGGGACTCCTCTGATTGGTCAGCCAATCACGTGAACCGCCTTCACAAGTGCACTGCAATTTCCTTCAGTGGAGTTGTTTACGGGACTTCTCTGATTGGTCAACCAATCGAGTGAAACGCCTTTACAAGTGCACTGCAATTTAATTTAAATAGAGTTCTGCCATCTTACGGATTATTGCTGAATCCTATAGTTCATCGTTTAGCCGATTCGCATTCGGTGACTTTTGCGCGCTGCGATCGCTACACAAACTAACCCCTTTTTTCGTGAATTTTCTTGAAGGATGTATTATTTACGATTTAAAATTAAGGTATCGGGGGTGGCCTATTAAGATCATAGAAATTTATAATGATGATTATTTTCACATCCAACCATTAGGGGAAGCTTGCTGCCGCAAAAGCTTATGGTTCGAGGAGAAATAAATACCTTCCACTATTTGGGGCCTCCTGGAACAAGAAGTGTGTGTGTCTGTCCGAATGAACATTACGAAGGCTTTCCCCAGCTACGATTTAGACATTTACTTAAAAAAAGTTCCTATCGAGAACATCCCTTTTACTCTGTATATTTATATTGTATAATAGTAGCCTCTAGATTGACAAGACAATTACTACCCACCCCTAGCTTCATCCCCGTCCCTTATAATGCATGTTTTTTGTAGTTTCTCGGTCTTTGAAATATTTTTTCAACTCGTTTCTGTTTTAGTATGACCTACAACTGTTCCTGAATGTCTTTCGAGGCAATGCGTTCCATTACGATGTGGTGTGTCTGTCCGAATGAACATTACGAAGGCTTTCCCCAGCTACGATTTAGACATTTACTTAAAAAAAGTTCCTATCGAGAACATCCCTTTTACTCTGTATATTTATATTGTATAATAGTAGCCTCTAGATTGACAAGACAATTACTACCCACCCCTAGCTTCATCCCCGTCCCTTATAAGATGCATGTTTTTTGTAGTTTCTCGGTCTTTGAAATATTTTTTCAACTCGTTTCTGTTTTAGTATGACCTACAACTGTTCCTGAATGTCTTTCGAGGCAATGCGTTCCATTACGATGTGGTGTGTCTGTCCGAATGAACATTACGAAGGCTTTCCCCAGCTACGATTTAGACATTTACTTAAAAAAAGTTCCTATCGAGAACATCCCTTTTACTCTGTATATTTATATTGTATAATAGTAGCCTCTAGATTGACAAGACAATTACTACCTACCCCTAGCTTCATCCCCGTCCCTTATAATGTATGTTTTTTGTAGTTTCTCGGTCTTTGAAATATTTTTTCAACTCGTTTCTGTTTTAGTATGACCTACAACTGTTCCTGAATGTCTTTCGAGGCAATGCGTTCCATTACGATGTGGTGTGTCTGTCCGAATGAACATTACGAAGGCTTTCCCCAGCTACGATTTAGACATTTATTTAAAAAAAGTTCCTATCGAGAACATGCCTTTTACTCTCTGCTATTTTAGTTACCGAATTACCATAAAATACAACTTGTTAAACTAATTTTCTTCAACCTGTGCTTTGCCCTGTACCCCTTTTAATTAATTTAAGGGTGCAAAGTAAAAAAAAAAATAAGGGTTTTATCGCGCCTGATAGGATAGGCAACCAAACGTACTTCACGACGATTGCTAAATTGCAGTGCAGTTGTTTACGGGACTCCTCTGATTGGTCAGCCAATCACGTGAACCGCCTTCACAAGTGCACTGCAATTTCCTTCAGTGGAGTTGTTTACGGGACTTCTCTGATTGGTCAACCAATCGAGTGAAACGCCTTTACAAGTGCACTGCAATTTAATTTAAATAGAGTTCTGCCATCTTACGGATTATTGCTGAATCCTATAGTTCATCGTTTAGCCGATTCGCATTCGGTGACTTTTGCGCGCTGCGATCGCTACACAAACTAACCCCTTTTTTCGTGAATTTTCTTGAAGGATGTATTATTTACGATTTAAAATTAAGGTATCGGGGGTGGCCTATTAAGATCATAGAAATTTATAATGATGATTATTTTCACATCCAACCATTAGGGGAAGCTTGCTGCCGCAAAAGCTTATGGTTCGAGGAGAAATAAATACCTTCCACTATTTGGGGCCTCCTGGAACAAGAAGTGTGTGTGTCTGTCCGAATGAACATTACGAAGGCTTTCCCCAGCTACGATTTAGACATTTACTTAAAAAAAGTTCCTATCGAGAACATCCCTTTTACTCTGTATATTTATATTGTATAATAGTAGCCTCTAGATTGACAAGACAATTACTACCCACCCCTAGCTTCATCCCCGTCCCTTATAATGCATGTTTTTTGTAGTTTCTCGGTCTTTGAAATATTTTTTCAACTCGTTTCTGTTTTAGTATGACCTACAACTGTTCCTGAATGTCTTTCGAGGCAATGCGTTCCATTACGATGTGGTGTGTCTGTCCGAATGAACATTACGAAGGCTTTCCCCAGCTACGATTTAGACATTTACTTAAAAAAAGTTCCTATCGAGAACATCCCTTTTACTCTGTATATTTATATTGTATAATAGTAGCCTCTAGATTGACAAGACAATTACTACCCACCCCTAGCTTCATCCCCGTCCCTTATAAGATGCATGTTTTTTGTAGTTTCTCGGTCTTTGAAATATTTTTTCAACTCGTTTCTGTTTTAGTATGACCTACAACTGTTCCTGAATGTCTTTCGAGGCAATGCGTTCCATTACGATGTGGTGTGTCTGTCCGAATGAACATTACGAAGGCTTTCCCCAGCTACGATTTAGACATTTACTTAAAAAAAGTTCCTATCGAGAACATCCCTTTTACTCTGTATATTTATATTGTATAATAGTAGCCTCTAGATTGACAAGACAATTACTACCTACCCCTAGCTTCATCCCCGTCCCTTATAATGTATGTTTTTTGTAGTTTCTCGGTCTTTGAAATATTTTTTCAACTCGTTTCTGTTTTAGTATGACCTACAACTGTTCCTGAATGTCTTTCGAGGCAATGCGTTCCATTACGATGTGGTGTGTCTGTCCGAATGAACATTACGAAGGCTTTCCCCAGCTACGATTTAGACATTTATTTAAAAAAAGTTCCTATCGAGAACATGCCTTTTACTCTCTGCTATTTTAGTTACCGAATTACCATAAAATACATCTTGTTAAACTAATTTTCTTCAACCTGTGCTTTGCCCTGTACCCCGTTTAATTAATTTAAGGGTGCAAAGTAATAAAAAAAATAAGGGTTTTATCGCGCCTGATAGGATAGGCAACCAAACGTACTTCACGACGATTGCTAAATTGCAGTGCAGTTGTTTACGGGACTCCTCTGATTGGTCAGCCAATCACGTGAACCGCCTTCACAAGTGCACTGCAATTTCCTTCAGTGGAGTTGTTTACGGGACTTCTCTGATTGGTCAACCAATCGAGTGAAACGCCTTTACAAGTGCACTGCAATTTAATTTAAATAGAGTTCTGCCATCTTACGGATTATTGCTGAATCCTATAGTTCATCGTTTAGCCGATTCGCATTCGGTGACTTTTACGCGCTGCGATCGCTACACAAACTAACCCCTTTTTTCGTGAATTTTCTTGAAGGATGTATTTTTACGATTTAAAATTAAGGTATCGGGGGTGGCCTATCAAGATCATAGAAATTTATAATGATGATTATTTTCACATCCAACCATTAGGGGAAGCTTGCTGCCGCAAAAGCTTATGGTTCGAGGAGAAATAAATACCTTCCACTATTTGGGGCCTCCTGGAACAAGAAGTGTGTGTGTCTGTCCGAATGAACATTACGAAGGCTTTCCCCAGCTACGATTTAGACATTTACTTAAAAAAAGTTCCTATCGAGAACATCCCTTTTACTCTGTATATTTATATTGTATAATAGTAGCCTCTAGATTGACAAGACAATTACGACCCACCCCTAGCTTCATCCCCGTCCCTTATAAGATGCATGTTTTTTGTAGTTTCTCGGTCTTTGAAATATTTTTTCAACTCGTTTCTGTTTTAGTATGACCTACAACTGTTCCTGAATGTCTTTCGAGGCAATGCGTTCCATTACGATGTGGTGTGTCTGTCCGAATGAACATTACGAAGGCTTTCCCCAGCTACGATTTAGACATTTACTTAAAAAAAGTTCCTATCGAGAACATCCCTTTTACTCTGTATATTTATATTGTATAATAGTAGCCTCTAGATTGACAAGACAATTACTACCCACCCCTAGCTTCATCCCCGTCCCTTATAATGCATGTTTTTTGTAGTTTCTCGGTCTTTGAAATATTTTTTCAACTCGTTTCTGTTTTAGTATGACCTACAACTGTTCCTGAATGTCTTTCGAGGCAATGCGTTCCATTACGATGTGGTGTGTCTGTCCGAATGAACATTACGAAGGCTTTCCCCAGCTACGATTTAGACATTTACTTAAAAAAAGTTCCTATCGAGAACATCCCTTTTACTCTGTATATTTATATTGTATAATAGTAGCCTCTAGATTGACAAGACAATTACTACCCACCCCTAGCTTCATCCCCGTCCCTTATAATGCATGTTTTTTGTAGTTTCTCGGTCTTTGAAATATTTTTTCAACTCGTTTCTGTTTTAGTATGACCTACAACTGTTCCTGAATGTCTTTCGAGGCAATGCGTTCCATTACGATGTGGTGTGTCTGTCCGAATGAACATTACGAAGGCTTTCCCCAGCTACGATTTAGACATTTATTTAAAAAAAGTTCCTATCGAG
The DNA here is from genome assembly GCA_963082805.1 of Hemicrepidius hirtus. Lineage (NCBI taxonomy): Eukaryota > Metazoa > Arthropoda > Insecta > Coleoptera > Elateridae > Hemicrepidius > Hemicrepidius hirtus. The sequence goes on from OY720164.1 coordinate 92,805, forward strand.
AACATGCCTTTTACTCTCTGCTATTTTAGTTACCGAATTACCATAAAATACAACTTGTTAAACTAATTTTCTTCAACCTGTGCTTTGCCCTGTACCCCTTTTAATTAATTTAAGGGTGCAAAGTAAAAAAAAAAATAAGGGTTTTATCGCGCCTGATAGGATAGGCAACCAAACGTACTTCACGACGATTGCTAAATTGCAGTGCAGTTGTTTACGGGACTCCTCTGATTGGTCAGCCAATCACGTGAACCGCCTTCACAAGTGCACTGCAATTTCCTTCAGTGGAGTTGTTTACGGGACTTCTCTGATTGGTCAACCAATCGAGTGAAACGCCTTTACAAGTGCACTGCAATTTAATTTAAATAGAGTTCTGCCATCTTACGGATTATTGCTGAATCCTATAGTTCATCGTTTAGCCGATTCGCATTCGGTGACTTTTGCGCGCTGCGATCGCTACACAAACTAACCCCTTTTTTCGTGAATTTTCTTGAAGGATGTATTATTTACGATTTAAAATTAAGGTATCGGGGGTGGCCTATTAAGATCATAGAAATTTATAATGATGATTATTTTCACATCCAACCATTAGGGGAAGCTTGCTGCCGCAAAAGCTTATGGTTCGAGGAGAAATAAATACCTTCCACTATTTGGGGCCTCCTGGAACAAGAAGTGTGTGTGTCTGTCCGAATGAACATTACGAAGGCTTTCCCCAGCTACGATTTAGACATTTACTTAAAAAAAGTTCCTATCGAGAACATCCCTTTTACTCTGTATATTTATATTGTATAATAGTAGCCTCTAGATTGACAAGACAATTACTACCCACCCCTAGCTTCATCCCCGTCCCTTATAATGCATGTTTTTTGTAGTTTCTCGGTCTTTGAAATATTTTTTCAACTCGTTTCTGTTTTAGTATGACCTACAACTGTTCCTGAATGTCTTTCGAGGCAATGCGTTCCATTACGATGTGGTGTGTCTGTCCGAATGAACATTACGAAGGCTTTCCCCAGGTACGATTTAGACATTTACTTAAAAAAAGTTCCTATCGAGAACATCCCTTTTACTCTGTATATTTATATTGTATAATAGTAGCCTCTAGATTGACAAGACAATTACTACCCACCCCTAGCTTCATCCCCGTCCCTTATAATGCATGTTTTTTGTAGTTTCTCGGTCTTTGAAATATTTTTTCAACTCGTTTCTGTTTTAGTATGACCTACAACTGTTCCTGAATGTCTTTCGAGGCAATGCGTTCCATTACGATGTGGTGTGTCTGTCCGAATGAACATTACGAAGGCTTTCCCCAGCTATGATTTAGACATTTACTTAAAAAAAGTTCCTATCGAGAACATCCCTTTTACTCTGTATATTTATATTGTATAATAGTAGCCTCTAGATTGACAAGACAATTACTACCCACCCCTAGCTTCATCCCCGTCCCTTATAATGCATGTTTTTTGTAGTTTCTCGGTCTTTGAAATATTTTTTCAACTCGTTTCTGTTTTAGTATGACCTACAACTGTTCCTGAATGTCTTTCGAGGCAATGCGTTCCATTACGATGTGGTGTGTCTGTCCGAATGAACATTACGAAGGCTTTCCCCAGCTACGATTTAGACATTTATTTAAAAAAAGTTCCTATCGAGAACATGCCTTTTACTCTCTGCTATTTTAGTTACCGAATTACCATAAAATATAACTTGTTAAACTAATTTTCTTCAACCTGTGCTTTGCCCTGTACCCCTTTTAATTAATTTAAGGGTGCAAAGTAATAAAAAAAATAAGGGTTTTATCGCGCCTGATAGGATAGGCAACCAAACGTACTTCACGACGATTGCTAAATTGCAGTGCAGTTGTTTACGGGACTCCTCTGATTGGTCAGCCAATCACGTGAACCGCCTTCACAAGTGCACTGCAATTTCCTACAGTGGAGTTGTTTACGGGACTTCTCTGATTGGTCAACCAATCGAGTGAAACGCCTTTACAAGTGCACTGCAATTTAATTTAAATAGAGTTCTGCCATCTTACGGATTATTGCTGAATCCTATAGTTCATCGTTTAGCCGATTCGCATTCGGTGACTTTTGCGCGCTGCGATCGCTACACAAACTAACCCCTTTTTTCGTGAATTTTCTTGAAGGATGTATTATTTACGATTTAAAATTAAGGTATCGGGGGTGGCCTATTAAGATCATAGAAATTTATAATGATGATTATTTTCACATCCAACCATTAGGGGAAGCTTGCTGCCGCAAAAGCTTATGGTTCGAGGAGAAATAAATACCTTCCACTATTTGGGGCCTCCTGGAACAAGAAGTGTGTGTGTCTGTCCGAATGAACATTACGAAGGCTTTCCCCAGCTACGATTTAGACATTTACTTAAAAAAAGTTCCTATCGAGAACATCCCTTTTACTCTGTATATTTATATTGTATAATAGTAGCCTCTAGATTGACAAGACAATTACGACCCACCCCTAGCTTCATCCCCGTCCCTTATAATGCATGTTTTTTGTAGTTTCTCGGTCTTTGAAATATTTTTTCAACTCGTTTCTGTTTTAGTATGACCTACAACTGTTCCTGAATGTCTTTCGAGGCAATGCGTTCCATTACGATGTGGTGTGTCTGTCCGAATGAACATTACGAAGGCTTTCCCCAGCTACGATTTAGACATTTACTTAAAAAAAGTTCCTATCGAGAACATCCCTTTTACTCTGTATATTTATATTGTATAATAGTAGCCTCTAGATTGACAAGACAATTACTACCCACCCCTAGCTTCATCCCCGTCCCTTATAATGCATGTTTTTTGTAGTTTCTCGGTCTTTGAAATATTTTTTCAACTCGTTTCTGTTTTAGTATGACCTACAACTGTTCCTGAATGTCTTTCGAGGCAATGCGTTCCATTACGATGTGGTGTGTCTGTCCGAATGAACATTACGAAGGCTTTCCCCAGCTACGATTTAGACATTTACTTAAAAAAAGTTCCTATCGAGAACATCCCTTTTACTCTGTATATTTATATTGTATAATAGTAGCCTCTAGATTGACAAGACAATTACTACCCACCCCTAGCTTCATCCCCGTCCCTTATAAGATGCATGTTTTTTGTAGTTTCTCGGTCTTTGAAATATTTTTTCAACTCGTTTCTGTTTTAGTATGACCTACAACTGTTCCTGAATGTCTTTCGAGGCAATGCGTTCCATTACGATGTGGTGTGTCTGTCCGAATGAACATTACGAAGGCTTTCCCCAGCTACGATTTAGACATTTACTTAAAAAAAGTTCCTATCGAGAACATCCCTTTTACTCTGTATATTTATATTGTATAATAGTAGCCTCTAGATTGACAAGACAATTACTACCTACCCCTAGCTTCATCCCCGTCCCTTATAATGTATGTTTTTTGTAGTTTCTCGGTCTTTGAAATATTTTTTCAACTCGTTTCTGTTTTAGTATGACCTACAACTGTTCCTGAATGTCTTTCGAGGCAATGCGTTCCATTACGATGTGGTGTGTCTGTCCGAATGAACATTACGAAGGCTTTCCCCAGCTACGATTTAGACATTTACTTAAAAAAAGTTCCTATCGAGAACATCCCTTTTACTCTGTATATTTATATTGTATAATAGTAGCCTCTAGATTGACAAGACAATTACTACCCACCCCTAGCTTCATCCCCGTCCCTTATAATGCATGTTTTTTGTAGTTTCTCGGTCTTTGAAATATTTTTTCAACTCGTTTCTGTTTTAGTATGACCTACAACTGTTCCTGAATGTCTTTCGAGGCAATGCGTTCCATTACGATGTGGTGTGTCTGTCCGAATGAACATTACGAAGGCTTTCCCCAGCTACGATTTAGACATTTATTTAAAAAAAGTTCCTATCGAGAACATGCCTTTTACTCTCTGCTATTTTAGTTACCGAATTACCATAAAATACAACTTGTTAAACTAATTTTCTTCAACCTGTGCTTTGCCCTGTACCCCTTTTAATTAATTTAAGGGTGCAAAGTAAAAAAAAAAATAAGGGTTTTATCGCGCCTGATAGGATAGGCAACCAAACGTACTTCACGACGATTGCTAAATTGCAGTGCAGTTGTTTACGGGACTCCTCTGATTGGTCAGCCAATCACGTGAACCGCCTTCACAAGTGCACTGCAATTTCCTTCAGTGGAGTTGTTTACGGGACTTCTCTGATTGGTCAACCAATCGAGTGAAACGCCTTTACAAGTGCACTGCAATTTAATTTAAATAGAGTTCTGCCATCTTACGGATTATTGCTGAATCCTATAGTTCATCGTTTAGCCGATTCGCATTCGGTGACTTTTGCGCGCTGCGATCGCTACACAAACTAACCCCTTTTTTCGTGAATTTTCTTGAAGGATGTATTATTTACGATTTAAAATTAAGGTATCGGGGGTGGCCTATTAAGATCATAGAAATTTATAATGATGATTATTTTCACATCCAACCATTAGGGGAAGCTTGCTGCCGCAAAAGCTTATGGTTCGAGGAGAAATAAATACCTTCCACTATTTGGGGCCTCCTGGAACAAGAAGTGTGTGTGTCTGTCCGAATGAACATTACGAAGGCTTTCCCCAGCTACGATTTAGACATTTACTTAAAAAAAGTTCCTATCGAGAACATCCCTTTTACTCTGTATATTTATATTGTATAATAGTAGCCTCTAGATTGACAAGACAATTACTACCCACCCCTAGCTTCATCCCCGTCCCTTATAATGCATGTTTTTTGTAGTTTCTCGGTCTTTGAAATATTTTTTCAACTCGTTTCTGTTTTAGTATGACCTACAACTGTTCCTGAATGTCTTTCGAGGCAATGCGTTCCATTACGATGTGGTGTGTCTGTCCGAATGAACATTACGAAGGCTTTCCCCAGGTACGATTTAGACATTTACTTAAAAAAAGTTCCTATCGAGAACATCCCTTTTACTCTGTATATTTATATTGTATAATAGTAGCCTCTAGATTGACAAGACAATTACTACCCACCCCTAGCTTCATCCCCGTCCCTTATAATGCATGTTTTTTGTAGTTTCTCGGTCTTTGAAATATTTTTTCAACTCGTTTCTGTTTTAGTATGACCTACAACTGTTCCTGAATGTCTTTCGAGGCAATGCGTTCCATTACGATGTGGTGTGTCTGTCCGAATGAACATTACGAAGGCTTTCCCCAGCTACGATTTAGACATTTATTTAAAAAAAGTTCCTATCGAGAACATGCCTTTTACTCTCTGCTATTTTAGTTACCGAATTACCATAAAATATAACTTGTTAAACTAATTTTCTTCAACCTGTGCTTTGCCCTGTACCCCTTTTAATTAATTTAAGGGTGCAAAGTAATAAAAAAAATAAGGGTTTTATCGCGCCTGATAGGATAGGCAACCAAACGTACTTCACGACGATTGCTAAATTGCAGTGCAGTTGTTTACGGGACTCCTCTGATTGGTCAGCCAATCACGTGAACCGCCTTCACAAGTGCACTGCAATTTCCTACAGTGGAGTTGTTTACGGGACTTCTCTGATTGGTCAACCAATCGAGTGAAACGCCTTTACAAGTGCACTGCAATTTAATTTAAATAGAGTTCTGCCATCTTACGGATTATTGCTGAATCCTATAGTTCATCGTTTAGCCGATTCGCATTCGGTGACTTTTGCGCGCTGCGATCGCTACACAAACTAACCCCTTTTTTCGTGAATTTTCTTGAAGGATGTATTATTTACGATTTAAAATTAAGGTATCGGGGGTGGCCTATTAAGATCATAGAAATTTATAATGATGATTATTTTCACATCCAACCATTAGGGGAAGCTTGCTGCCGCAAAAGCTTATGGTTCGAGGAGAAATAAATACCTTCCACTATTTGGGGCCTCCTGGAACAAGAAGTGTGTGTGTCTGTCCGAATGAACATTACGAAGGCTTTCCCCAGCTACGATTTAGACATTTACTTAAAAAAAGTTCCTATCGAGAACATCCCTTTTACTCTGTATATTTATATTGTATAATAGTAGCCTCTAGATTGACAAGACAATTACGACCCACCCCTAGCTTCATCCCCGTCCCTTATAATGCATGTTTTTTGTAGTTTCTCGGTCTTTGAAATATTTTTTCAACTCGTTTCTGTTTTAGTATGACCTACAACTGTTCCTGAATGTCTTTCGAGGCAATGCGTTCCATTACGATGTGGTGTGTCTGTCCGAATGAACATTACGAAGGCTTTCCCCAGCTACGATTTAGACATTTACTTAAAAAAAGTTCCTATCGAGAACATCCCTTTTACTCTGTATATTTATATTGTATAATAGTAGCCTCTAGATTGACAAGACAATTACTACCCACCCCTAGCTTCATCCCCGTCCCTTATAATGCATGTTTTTTGTAGTTTCTCGGTCTTTGAAATATTTTTTCAACTCGTTTCTGTTTTAGTATGACCTACAACTGTTCCTGAATGTCTTTCGAGGCAATGCGTTCCATTACGATGTGGTGTGTCTGTCCGAATGAACATTACGAAGGCTTTCCCCAGCTACGATTTAGACATTTACTTAAAAAAAGTTCCTATCGAGAACATCCCTTTTACTCTGTATATTTATATTGTATAATAGTAGCCTCTAGATTGACAAGACAATTACTACCCACCCCTAGCTTCATCCCCGTCCCTTATAAGATGCATGTTTTTTGTAGTTTCTCGGTCTTTGAAATATTTTTTCAACTCGTTTCTGTTTTAGTATGACCTACAACTGTTCCTGAATGTCTTTCGAGGCAATGCGTTCCATTACGATGTGGTGTGTCTGTCCGAATGAACATTACGAAGGCTTTCCCCAGCTACGATTTAGACATTTACTTAAAAAAAGTTCCTATCGAGAACATCCCTTTTACTCTGTATATTTATATTGTATAATAGTAGCCTCTAGATTGACAAGACAATTACTACCTACCCCTAGCTTCATCCCCGTCCCTTATAATGTATGTTTTTTGTAGTTTCTCGGTCTTTGAAATATTTTTTCAACTCGTTTCTGTTTTAGTATGACCTACAACTGTTCCTGAATGTCTTTCGAGGCAATGCGTTCCATTACGATGTGGTGTGTCTGTCCGAATGAACATTACGAAGGCTTTCCCCAGCTACGATTTAGACATTTATTTAAAAAAAGTTCCTATCGAGAACATGCCTTTTACTCTCTGCTATTTTAGTTACCGAATTACCATAAAATACATCTTGTTAAACTAATTTTCTTCAACCTGTGCTTTGCCCTGTACCCCGTTTAATTAATTTAAGGGTGCAAAGTAATAAAAAAAATAAGGGTTTTATCGCGCCTGATAGGATAGGCAACCAAACGTACTTCACGACGATTGCTAAATTGCAGTGCAGTTGTTTACGGGACTCCTCTGATTGGTCAGCCAATCACGTGAACCGCCTTCACAAGTGCACTGCAATTTCCTTCAGTGGAGTTGTTTACGGGACTTCTCTGATTGGTCAACCAATCGAGTGAAACGCCTTTACAAGTGCACTGCAATTTAATTTAAATAGAGTTCTGCCATCTTACGGATTATTGCTGAATCCTATAGTTCATCGTTTAGCCGATTCGCATTCGGTGACTTTTACGCGCTGCGATCGCTACACAAACTAACCCCTTTTTTCGTGAATTTTCTTGAAGGATGTATTTTTACGATTTAAAATTAAGGTATCGGGGGTGGCCTATCAAGATCATAGAAATTTATAATGATGATTATTTTCACATCCAACCATTAGGGGAAGCTTGCTGCCGCAAAAGCTTATGGTTCGAGGAGAAATAAATACCTTCCACTATTTGGGGCCTCCTGGAACAAGAAGTGTGTGTGTCTGTCCGAATGAACATTACGAAGGCTTTCCCCAGCTACGATTTAGACATTTACTTAAAAAAAGTTCCTATCGAGAACATCCCTTTTACTCTGTATATTTATATTGTATAATAGTAGCCTCTAGATTGACAAGACAATTACGACCCACCCCTAGCTTCATCCCCGTCCCTTATAATGCATGTTTTTTGTAGTTTCTCGGTCTTTGAAATATTTTTTCAACTCGTTTTTGTTTTAGTATGACCTACAACTGTTCCTGAATGTCTTTCGAGGCAATGCGTTCCATTACGATGTGGTGTGTCTGTCCGAATGAACATTACGAAGGCTTTCCCCAGCTACGATTTAGACATTTACTTAAAAAAAGTTCCTATCGAGAACATCCCTTTTACTCTGTATATTTATATTGTATAATAGTAGCCTCTAGATTGACAAGACAATTACTACCCACCCCTAGCTTCATCCCCGTCCCTTATAATGCATGTTTTTTGTAGTTTCTCGGTCTTTGAAATATTTTTTCAACTCGTTTCTGTTTTAGTATGACCTACAACTGTTCCTGAATGTCTTTCGAGGCAATGCGTTCCATTACGATGTGGTGTGTCTGTCCGAATGAACATTACGAAGGCTTTCCCCAGCTACGATTTAGACATTTACTTAAAAAAAGTTCCTATCGAGAACATCCCTTTTACTCTGTATATTTATATTGTATAATAGTAGCCTCTAGATTGACAAGACAATTACTACCCACCCCTAGCTTCATCCCCGTCCCTTATAATGCATGTTTTTTGTAGTTTCTCGGTCTTTGAAATATTTTTTCAACTCGTTTCTGTTTTAGTATGACCTACAACTGTTCCTGAATGTCTTTCGAGGCAATGCGTTCCATTACGATGTGGTGTGTCTGTCCGAATGAACATTACGAAGGCTTTCCCCAGCTACGATTTAGACATTTACTTAAAAAAAGTTCCTATCGAGAACATCCCTTTTACTCTGTATATTTATATTGTATAATAGTAGCCTCTAGATTGACAAGACAATTACTACCTACCCCTAGCTTCATCCCCGTCCCTTATAATGTATGTTTTTTGTAGTTTCTCGGTCTTTGAAATATTTTTTCAACTCGTTTCTGTTTTAGTATGACCTACAACTGTTCCTGAATGTCTTTCGAGGCAATGCGTTCCATTACGATGTGGTGTGTCTGTCCGAATGAACATTACGAAGGCTTTCCCCAGCTACGATTTAGACATTTATTTAAAAAAAGTTCCTATCGAGAACATGCCTTTTACTCTCTGCTATTTTAGTTACCGAATTACCATAAAATACATCTTGTTAAACTAATTTTCTTCAACCTGTGCTTTGCCCTGTACCCCGTTTAATTAATTTAAGGGTGCAAAGTAATAAAAAAAATAAGGGTTTTATCGCGCCTGATAGGATAGGCAACCAAACGTACTTCACGACGATTGCTAAATTGCAGTGCAGTTGTTTACGGGACTCCTCTGATTGGTCAGCCAATCACGTGAACCGCCTTCACAAGTGCACTGCAATTTCCTTCAGTGGAGTTGTTTACGGGACTTCTCTGATTGGTCAACCAATCGAGTGAAACGCCTTTACAAGTGCACTGCAATTTAATTTAAATAGAGTTCTGCCATCTTACGGATTATTGCTGAATCCTATAGTTCATCGTTTAGCCGATTCGCATTCGGTGACTTTTACGCGCTGCGATCGCTACACAAACTAACCCCTTTTTTCGTGAATTTTCTTGAAGGATGTATTATTTACGATTTAAAATTAAGGTATCGGGGGTGGCCTATTAAGATCATAGAAATTTATAATGATGATTATTTTCACATCCAACCATTAGGGGAAGCTTGCTGCCGCAAAAGCTTATGGTTCGAGGAGAAATAAATACCTTCCACTATTTGGGGCCTCCTGGAACAAGAAGTGTGTGTGTCTGTCCGAATGAACATTACGAAGGCTTTCCCCAGCTACGATTTAGACATTTACTTAAAAAAAGTTCCTATCGAGAACATCCCTTTTACTCTGTATATTTATATTGTATAATAGTAGCCTCTAGATTGACAAGACAATTACGACCCACCCCTAGCTTCATCCCCGTCCCTTATAATGCATGTTTTTTGTAGTTTCTCGGTCTTTGAAATATTTTTTCAACTCGTTTCTGTTTTAGTATGACCTACAACTGTTCCTGAATGTCTTTCGAGGCAATGCGTTCCATTACGATGTGGTGTGTCTGTCCGAATGAACATTACGAAGGCTTTCCCCAGCTACGATTTAGACATTTACTTAAAAAAAGTTCCTATCGAGAACATCCCTTTTACTCTGTATATTTATATTGTATAATAGTAGCCTCTAGATTGACAAGACAATTACTACCCACCCCTAGCTTCATCCCCGTCCCTTATAATGCATGTTTTTTGTAGTTTCTCGGTCTTTGAAATATTTTTTCAACTCGTTTCTGTTTTAGTATGACCTACAACTGTTCCTGAATGTCTTTCGAGGCAATGCGTTCCATTACGATGTGGTGTGTCTGTCCGAATGAACATTACGAAGGCTTTCCCCAGCTACGATTTAGACATTTACTTAAAAAAAGTTCCTATCGAGAACATCCCTTTTACTCTGTATATTTATATTGTATAATAGTAGCCTCTAGATTGACAAGACAATTACTACCCACCCCTAGCTTCATCCCCGTCCCTTATAATGCATGTTTTTTGTAGTTTCTCGGTCTTTGAAATATTTTTTCAACTCGTTTCTGTTTTAGTATGACCTACAACTGTTCCTGAATGTCTTTCGAGGCAATGCGTTCCATTACGATGTGGTGTGTCTGTCCGAATGAACATTACGAAGGCTTTCCCCAGCTACGATTTAGACATTTATTTAAAAAAAGTTCCTATCGAGAACATGCCTTTTACTCTCTGCTATTTTAGTTACCGAATTACCATAAAATACAACTTGTTAAACTAATTTTCTTCAACCTGTGCTTTGCCCTGTACCCCTTTTAATTAATTTAAGGGTGCAAAGTAAAAAAAAAAATAAGGGTTTTATCGCGCCTGATAGGATAGGCAACCAAACGTACTTCACGACGATTGCTAAATTGCAGTGCAGTTGTTTACGGGACTCCTCTGATTGGTCAGCCAATCACGTGAACCGCCTTCACAAGTGCACTGCAATTTCCTTCAGTGGAGTTGTTTACGGGACTTCTCTGATTGGTCAACCAATCGAGTGAAACGCCTTTACAAGTGCACTGCAATTTAATTTAAATAGAGTTCTGCCATCTTACGGATTATTGCTGAATCCTATAGTTCATCGTTTAGCCGATTCGCATTCGGTGACTTTTGCGCGCTGCGATCGCTACACAAACTAACCCCTTTTTTCGTGAATTTTCTTGAAGGATGTATTATTTACGATTTAAAATTAAGGTATCGGGGGTGGCCTATTAAGATCATAGAAATTTATAATGATGATTATTTTCACATCCAACCATTAGGGGAAGCTTGCTGCCGCAAAAGCTTATGGTTCGAGGAGAAATAAATACCTTCCACTATTTGGGGCCTCCTGGAACAAGAAGTGTGTGTGTCTGTCCGAATGAACATTACGAAGGCTTTCCCCAGCTACGATTTAGACATTTACTTAAAAAAAGTTCCTATCGAGAACATCCCTTTTACTCTGTATATTTATATTGTATAATAGTAGCCTCTAGATTGACAAGACAATTACTACCCACCCCTAGCTTCATCCCCGTCCCTTATAATGCATGTTTTTTGTAGTTTCTCGGTCTTTGAAATATTTTTTCAACTCGTTTCTGTTTTAGTATGACCTACAACTGTTCCTGAATGTCTTTCGAGGCAATGCGTTCCATTACGATGTGGTGTGTCTGTCCGAATGAACATTACGAAGGCTTTCCCCAGGTACGATTTAGACATTTACTTAAAAAAAGTTCCTATCGAGAACATCCCTTTTACTCTGTATATTTATATTGTATAATAGTAGCCTCTAGATTGACAAGACAATTACTACCCACCCCTAGCTTCATCCCCGTCCCTTATAATGCATGTTTTTTGTAGTTTCTCGGTCTTTGAAATATTTTTTCAACTCGTTTCTGTTTTAGTATGACCTACAACTGTTCCTGAATGTCTTTCGAGGCAATGCGTTCCATTACGATGTGGTGTGTCTGTCCGAATGAACATTACGAAGGCTTTCCCCAGCTATGATTTAGACATTTACTTAAAAAAAGTTCCTATCGAGAACATCCCTTTTACTCTGTATATTTATATTGTATAATAGTAGCCTCTAGATTGACAAGACAATTACTACCCACCCCTAGCTTCATCCCCGTCCCTTATAATGCATGTTTTTTGTAGTTTCTCGGTCTTTGAAATATTTTTTCAACTCGTTTCTGTTTTAGTATGACCTACAACTGTTCCTGAATGTCTTTCGAGGCAATGCGTTCCATTACGATGTGGTGTGTCTGTCCGAATGAACATTACGAAGGCTTTCCCCAGCTACGATTTAGACATTTATTTAAAAAAAGTTCCTATCGAGAACATGCCTTTTACTCTCTGCTATTTTAGTTACCGAATTACCATAAAATATAACTTGTTAAACTAATTTTCTTCAACCTGTGCTTTGCCCTGTACCCCTTTTAATTAATTTAAGGGTGCAAAGTAATAAAAAAAATAAGGGTTTTATCGCGCCTGATAGGATAGGCAACCAAACGTACTTCACGACGATTGCTAAATTGCAGTGCAGTTGTTTACGGGACTCCTCTGATTGGTCAGCCAATCACGTGAACCGCCTTCACAAGTGCACTGCAATTTCCTACAGTGGAGTTGTTTACGGGACTTCTCTGATTGGTCAACCAATCGAGTGAAACGCCTTTACAAGTGCACTGCAATTTAATTTAAATAGAGTTCTGCCATCTTACGGATTATTGCTGAATCCTATAGTTCATCGTTTAGCCGATTCGCATTCGGTGACTTTTGCGCGCTGCGATCGCTACACAAACTAACCCCTTTTTTCGTGAATTTTCTTGAAGGATGTATTATTTACGATTTAAAATTAAGGTATCGGGGGTGGCCTATTAAGATCATAGAAATTTATAATGATGATTATTTTCACATCCAACCATTAGGGGAAGCTTGCTGCCGCAAAAGCTTATGGTTCGAGGAGAAATAAATACCTTCCACTATTTGGGGCCTCCTGGAACAAGAAGTGTGTGTGTCTGTCCGAATGAACATTACGAAGGCTTTCCCCAGCTACGATTTAGACATTTACTTAAAAAAAGTTCCTATCGAGAACATCCCTTTTACTCTGTATATTTATATTGTATAATAGTAGCCTCTAGATTGACAAGACAATTACGACCCACCCCTAGCTTCATCCCCGTCCCTTATAATGCATGTTTTTTGTAGTTTCTCGGTCTTTGAAATATTTTTTCAACTCGTTTCTGTTTTAGTATGACCTACAACTGTTCCTGAATGTCTTTCGAGGCAATGCGTTCCATTACGATGTGGTGTGTCTGTCCGAATGAACATTACGAAGGCTTTCCCCAGCTACGATTTAGACATTTACTTAAAAAAAGTTCCTATCGAGAACATCCCTTTTACTCTGTATATTTATATTGTATAATAGTAGCCTCTAGATTGACAAGACAATTACTACCCACCCCTAGCTTCATCCCCGTCCCTTATAATGCATGTTTTTTGTAGTTTCTCGGTCTTTGAAATATTTTTTCAACTCGTTTCTGTTTTAGTATGACCTACAACTGTTCCTGAATGTCTTTCGAGGCAATGCGTTCCATTACGATGTGGTGTGTCTGTCCGAATGAACATTACGAAGGCTTTCCCCAGCTACGATTTAGACATTTACTTAAAAAAAGTTCCTATCGAGAACATCCCTTTTACTCTGTATATTTATATTGTATAATAGTAGCCTCTAGATTGACAAGACAATTACTACCCACCCCTAGCTTCATCCCCGTCCCTTATAATGCATGTTTTTTGTAGTTTCTCGGTCTTTGAAATATTTTTTCAACTCGTTTCTGTTTTAGTATGACCTACAACTGTTCCTGAATGTCTTTCGAGGCAATGCGTTCCATTACGATGTGGTGTGTCTGTCCGAATGAACATTACGAAGGCTTTCCCCAGCTACGATTTAGACATTTACTTAAAAAAAGTTCCTATCGAGAACATCCCTTTTACTCTGTATATTTATATTGTATAATAGTAGCCTCTAGATTGACAAGACAATTACTACCTACCCCTAGCTTCATCCCCGTCCCTTATAATGTATGTTTTTTGTAGTTTCTCGGTCTTTGAAATATTTTTTCAACTCGTTTCTGTTTTAGTATGACCTACAACTGTTCCTGAATGTCTTTCGAGGCAATGCGTTCCATTACGATGTGGTGTGTCTGTCCGAATGAACATTACGAAGGCTTTCCCCAGCTACGATTTAGACATTTATTTAAAAAAAGTTCCTATCGAGAACATGCCTTTTACTCTCTGCTATTTTAGTTACCGAATTACCATAAAATACATCTTGTTAAACTAATTTTCTTCAACCTGTGCTTTGCCCTGTACCCCGTTTAATTAATTTAAGGGTGCAAAGTAATAAAAAAAATAAGGGTTTTATCGCGCCTGATAGGATAGGCAACCAAACGTACTTCACGACGATTGCTAAATTGCAGTGCAGTTGTTTACGGGACTCCTCTGATTGGTCAGCCAATCACGTGAACCGCCTTCACAAGTGCACTGCAATTTCCTTCAGTGGAGTTGTTTACGGGACTTCTCTGATTGGTCAACCAATCGAGTGAAACGCCTTTACAAGTGCACTGCAATTTAATTTAAATAGAGTTCTGCCATCTTACGGATTATTGCTGAATCCTATAGTTCATCGTTTAGCCGATTCGCATTCGGTGACTTTTACGCGCTGCGATCGCTACACAAACTAACCCCTTTTTTCGTGAATTTTCTTGAAGGATGTATTATTTACGATTTAAAATTAAGGTATCGGGGGTGGCCTATTAAGATCATAGAAATTTATAATGATGATTATTTTCACATCCAACCATTAGGGGAAGCTTGCTGCCGCAAAAGCTTATGGTTCGAGGAGAAATAAATACCTTCCACTATTTGGGGCCTCCTGGAACAAGAAGTGTGTGTGTCTGTCCGAATGAACATTACGAAGGCTTTCCCCAGCTACGATTTAGACATTTACTTAAAAAAAGTTCCTATCGAGAACATCCCTTTTACTCTGTATATTTATATTGTATAATAGTAGCCTCTAGATTGACAAGACAATTACGACCCACCCCTAGCTTCATCCCCGTCCCTTATAATGCATGTTTTTTGTAGTTTCTCGGTCTTTGAAATATTTTTTCAACTCGTTTCTGTTTTAGTATGACCTACAACTGTTCCTGAATGTCTTTCGAGGCAATGCGTTCCATTACGATGTGGTGTGTCTGTCCGAATGAACATTACGAAGGCTTTCCCCAGCTACGATTTAGACATTTACTTAAAAAAAGTTCCTATCGAGAACATCCCTTTTACTCTGTATATTTATATTGTATAATAGTAGCCTCTAGATTGACAAGACAATTACGACCCACCCCTAGCTTCATCCCCGTCCCTTATAATGCATGTTTTTTGTAGTTTCTCGGTCTTTGAAATATTTTTTCAACTCGTTTCTGTTTTAGTATGACCTACAACTGTTCCTGAATGTCTTTCGAGGCAATGCGTTCCATTACGATGTGGTGTGTCTGTCCGAATGAACATTACGAAGGCTTTCCCCAGCTACGATTTAGACATTTACTTAAAAAAAGTTCCTATCGAGAACATCCCTTTTACTCTGTATATTTATATTGTATAATAGTAGCCTCTAGATTGACAAGACAATTACTACCCACCCCTAGCTTCATCCCCGTCCCTTATAATGCATGTTTTTTGTAGTTTCTCGGTCTTTGAAATATTTTTTCAACTCGTTTCTGTTTTAGTATGACCTACAACTGTTCCTGAATGTCTTTCGAGGCAATGCGTTCCATTACGATGTGGTGTGTCTGTCCGAATGAACATTACGAAGGCTTTCCCCAGCTACGATTTAGACATTTATTTAAAAAAAGTTCCTATCGAGAACATGCCTTTTACTCTCTGCTATTTTAGTTACCGAATTACCATAAAATACAACTTGTTAAACTAATTTTCTTCAACCTGTGCTTTGCCCTGTACCCCTTTTAATTAATTTAAGGGTGCAAAGTAATAAAAAAATAAGGGTTTTATCGCGCCTGATAGGATAGGCAACCAAACGTACTTCACGACGATTGCTAAATTGCAGTGCAGTTGTTTACGGGACTCCTCTGATTGGTCAGCCAATCACGTGAACCGCCTTCACAAGTGCACTGCAATTTCCTTCAGTGGAGTTGTTTACGGGACTTCTCTGATTGGTCAACCAATCGAGTGAAACGCCTTTACAAGTGCACTGCAATTTAATTTAAATAAAGTTCTGCCATCTTACGGATTATTGCTGAATCCTATAGTTCATTGTTTAGCCGATTCGCATTCGGTGACTTTTGCGCGCTGCGATCGCTACACAAACTAACCCCTTTTTTCGTGAATTTTCTTGAAGGATGTATTATTTACGATTTAAAATTAAGGTATCGGGGGTGGCCTATTAAGATCATAGAAATTTATAATGATGATTATTTTCACATCCAACCATTAGGGGAAGCTTGCTGCCGCAAAAGCTTATGGTTCGAGGAGAAATAAATACCTTCCACTATTTGGGGCCTCCTGGAACAAGAAGTGTGTGTGTCTGTCCGAATGAACATTACGAAGGCTTTCCCCAGCTACGATTTAGACATTTACTTAAAAAAAGTTCCTATCGAGAACATCCCTTTTACTCTGTATATTTATATTGTATAATAGTAGCCTCTAGATTGACAAGACAATTACTACCTACCCCTAGCTTCATCCCCGTCCCTTATAAGATGCATGTTTTTTGTAGTTTCTCGGTCTTTGAAATATTTTTTCAACTCGTTTCTGTTTTAGTATGACCTACAACTGTTCCTGAATGTCTTTCGAGGCAATGCGTTCCATTACGATGTGGTGTGTCTGTCCGAATGAACATTACGAAGGCTTTCCCCAGCTACGATTTAGACATTTATTTAAAAAAAGTTCCTATCGAGAACATGCCTTTTACTCTCTGCTATTTTAGTTACCGAATTACCATAAAATACATCTTGTTAAACTAATTTTCTTCAACCTGTGCTTTGCCCTGTACCCCGTTTAATTAATTTAAGGGTGCAAAGTAATAAAAAAAATAAGGGTTTTATCGCGCCTGATAGGATAGGCAACCAAACGTACTTCACGACGATTGCTAAATTGCAGTGCAGTTGTTTACGGGACTCCTCTGATTGGTCAGCCAATCACGTGAACCGCCTTCACAAGTGCACTGCAATTTCCTTCAGTGGAGTTGTTTACGGGACTTCTCTGATTGGTCAACCAATCGAGTGAAACGCCTTTACAAGTGCACTGCAATTTAATTTAAATAGAGTTCTGCCATCTTACGGATTATTGCTGAATCCTATAGTTCATCGTTTAGCCGATTCGCATTCGGTGACTTTTACGCGCTGCGATCGCTACACAAACTAACCCCTTTTTTCGTGAATTTTCTTGAAGGATGTATTATTTACGATTTAAAATTAAGGTATCGGGGGTGGCCTATTAAGATCATAGAAATTTATAATGATGATTATTTTCACATCCAACCATTAGGGGAAGCTTGCTGCCGCAAAAGCTTATGGTTCGAGGAGAAATAAATACCTTCCACTATTTGGGGCCTCCTGGAACAAGAAGTGTGTGTGTCTGTCCGAATGAACATTACGAAGGCTTTCCCCAGCTACGATTTAGACATTTACTTAAAAAAAGTTCCTATCGAGAACATCCCTTTTACTCTGTATATTTATATTGTATAATAGTAGCCTCTAGATTGACAAGACAATTACGACCCACCCCTAGCTTCATCCCCGTCCCTTATAATGCATGTTATACCTATTCCAGAAGGAGCACGCCTGCTAATATGTAGAATCTGGGGCCCACCCGGGCACTGCTGGAACACAAGGAGACGGTTTTAAAGCTTGTATTGACTGTTTACAACGATTTAAGGTAAGTTAGTGGCTTTAGTATCCCTGAAGTGAATTCGTGCAAACTAAGTTTGCCCACGTTTAATCCCCGGCAATGTTTGACGATATTGCTGTTCGTAACCAGGTGCTAGTTGTGTATGCAGAGTTTTAGGAGTTTTTGTAGATATCGAGAGCATGTTGTGATTCGATTGTGAAACGTCCTGGGCTCCACTACCTTTGTTAATACTTGAAAAGGGTGTCGTGTATAATAAGAAGAGAAATCGTTTCCAAAAGAGAGAAGTCGCAGATCAGTACGGTACGAGTTAGTGTTAGCAACGTGTTTGGCGGTGTGTATTGTGTATAATAGTAACACTTCGTCTTCAGACGTTTACTAACCACTGAGACGGCCGTAGAATATCGTTTTTGATCCTGCGCATCCTTCTGCGTGCCGAAAGAATTCTTTGGGGCCCCATGTGCAATCGGAAAATACGTAATTACAACGGCAAGAGTTAACGGTGGATGATTCAGTGACCAGGAGTAATGCTTAATTTGCGTGCGTGCATAAATGGTTTAAATATTGAAAGACTGCATGATTCGAAAGAATTCTCTCGGCACACGGACCGTACCTGCACGATGTCTGTAGTGTTGTCATTGCAGTTTCATAATAATAGTTGCCGCTTTGCAGGTTTCCATTACCAGTTCCATTACGATGTGTGTGTGTCTGTCCGAATGAACATTACAAAGGCTTTTCCCCAGCTACGATTTAGACATTTACTTAAAAAAGTTCCTATCAAGAACCTCCCGTTTACTTTGTATATTTATAATGTATAACGGCAGCCTCTAGATTGACAGGACAATTACTAACCTCCCCTAGGCTCGCCCCCTTCCCTTATAATGCATGTTTTTTGAAGTTTCTCGGTCTTTGAAATATTTTCACAACTCGTTTCTGTTTTAGTATGACCTACAACTGTTCCTGAATGTGTTTGCGATGCATTTAGGATTCCGTTACGATGAGATGTGTGTCTGTCCGAATAAGAATTACGAAGAAGACTTTTCCCCAGCTACGATTTAGACATTTATTAAAAACAGTTCCTATCAAGAACCCCCCTTTACTGTAAAGAGCAGTTACGTTGGATTCGTGCGTTAATTGCAGTTGCATTTGTCGTCCTCTGTGTATGGTATCTGGTGTTTTAGTATTTTGATCTATTTAAAATGGAATCTTAAAAACGTATTTCCTAAGGCTCTCTATTCACAAACTACGAATTTCTTTGCCTATTTGTAACCTGCTCCGTAATACTTTTTATTGGCTAGTAATTTAATTGCATTTATTTTTTCAGCATTCCTTCTATACAACCGATCTCTGCAGGAAGTTGGTTGCCAGCGCTAAAAGAAGAACCATTGCTTGTGGAATACCTAGTCGGTAAATTTTAAATATATAATTATATATTGTTTATGTAACAAAGTTTCTGCTCTATGCTGTAATATACTCATTCCACGCGGGGAGTACAGATAAATAGTTAGTTGATCAAATTTAATAAAATTGTAGTATTACGTCAACAAACGGGTTACTGTTCTCTCCTTCGGGGATTGATAATTTCTTTCGGAAACGTTTTAGAGCAAATGTTTATTAGGGTTTTTGTTTTAGATAGCCCTAATTACGCTGTGTTTGTATCTAGTTACTCATTTTTGTGTTTATTTTGAAAATTTATTTATATATATTTACGGCTAATGGATAGGCAGCCAATCCTACGCAACGGCGCCTGGATGGATAGGCAACCAATCGAACACTAAAATATTTCTGGTCGATCGGATTTCGCGCTAGCAACCCTAACGTTAATAAATTGTTCGACGTTTAGGGCAAATTTCTTTATTTTGGTGTATTTCAGATTGAAAACTTACTACAGGGGCCCTATTAAGATCATAGAAATTTATAAGGATGAGATATTTTCACACCCAACCATTACGGGAAGCTTGCAAAAAAGGTTATACCTATTCCAGAAGGAGCACGCCTGCTAATATGTAGAATCTGGGGCCCACCCGGGCACTGCTGGAACACAAGGAGACGGTTTTAAAGCTTGTATTGACTGTTTACAACGATTTAAGGTAAGTTAGTGGCTTTAGTATCCCTGAAGTGAATTCGTGCAAACTAAGTTTGCCCACGTTTAATCCCCGGCAATGTTTGACGATATTGCTGTTCGTAACCAGGTGCTAGTTGTGTATGCAGAGTTTTAGGAGTTTTTGTAGATATCGAGAGCATGTTGTGATTCGATTGTGAAACGTCCTGGGCTCCACTACCTTTGTTAATACTTGAAAAGGGTGTCGTGTATAATAAGAAGAGAAATCGTTTCCAAAAGAGAGAAGTCGCAGATCAGTACGGTACGAGTTAGTGTTAGCAACGTGTTTGGCGGTGTGTATTGTGTATAATAGTAACACTTCGTCTTCAGACGTTTACTAACCACTGAGACGGCCGTAGAATATCGTTTTTGATCCTGCGCATCCTTCTGCGTGCCGAAAGAATTCTTTGGGGCCCCATGTGCAATCGGAAAATACGTAATTACAACGGCAAGAGTTAACGGTGGATGATTCAGTGACCAGGAGTAATGCTTAATTTGCGTGCGTGCATAAATGGTTTAAATATTGAAAGACTGCATGATTCGAAAGAATTCTCTCGGCACACGGACCGTACCTGCACGATGTCTGTAGTGTTGTCATTGCAGTTTCATAATAATAGTTGCCGCTTTGCAGGTTTCCATTACCAGTTCCATTACGATGTGTGTGTGTCTGTCCGAATGAACATTACAAAGGCTTTTCCCCAGCTACGATTTAGACATTTACTTAAAAAAGTTCCTATCAAGAACCTCCCGTTTACTTTGTATATTTATAATGTATAACGGCAGCCTCTAGATTGACAGGACAATTACTAACCTCCCCTAGGCTCGCCCCCTTCCCTTATAATGCATGTTTTTTGAAGTTTCTCGGTCTTTGAAATATTTTCACAACTCGTTTCTGTTTTAGTATGACCTACAACTGTTCCTGAATGTGTTTGCGATGCATTTAGGATTCCGTTACGATGAGATGTGTGTCTGTCCGAATAAGAATTACGAAGAAGACTTTTCCCCAGCTACGATTTAGACATTTATTAAAAACAGTTCCTATCAAGAACCCCCCTTTACTGTAAAGAGCAGTTACGTTGGATTCGTGCGTTAATTGCAGTTGCATTTGTCGTCCTCTGTGTATGGTATCTGGTGTTTTAGTATTTTGATCTATTTAAAATGGAATCTTAAAAACGTATTTCCTAAGGCTCTCTATTCACAAACTACGAATTTCTTTGCCTATTTGTAACCTGCTCCGTAATACTTTTTATTGGCTAGTAATTTAATTGCATTTATTTTTTCAGCATTCCTTCTATACAACCGATCTCTGCAGGAAGTTGGTTGCCAGCGCTAAAAGAAGAACCATTGCTTGTGGAATACCTAGTCGGTAAATTTTAAATATATAATTATATATTGTTTATGTAACAAAGTTTCTGCTCTATGCTGTAATATACTCATTCCACGCGGGGAGTACAGATAAATAGTTAGTTGATCAAATTTAATAAAATTGTAGTATTACGTCAACAAACGGGTTACTGTTCTCTCCTTCGGGGATTGATAATTTCTTTCGGAAACGTTTTAGAGCAAATGTTTATTAGGGTTTTTGTTTTAGATAGCCCTAATTACGCTGTGTTTGTATCTAGTTACTCATTTTTGTGTTTATTTTGAAAATTTATTTATATATATTTACGGCTAATGGATAGGCAGCCAATCCTACGCAACGGCGCCTGGATGGATAGGCAACCAATCGAACACTAAAATATTTCTGGTCGATCGGATTTCGCGCTAGCAACCCTAACGTTAATAAATTGTTCGACGTTTAGGTTTGGTTTAGGGCAAATTTCTTTATTTTGGTGTATTTCAGATTGAAAACTTACTACAGGGGCCCTATTAAGATCATAGAAATTTATAAGGATGAGATATTTTCACACCCAACCATTACGGGAAGCTTGCAAAAAAGGTTATACCTATTCCAGAAGGAGCACGCCTGCTAATATGTAGAATCTGGGGCCCACCCGGGCACTGCTGGAACACAAGGAGACGGTTTTAAAGCTTGTATTGACTGTTTACAACGATTTAAGGTAAGTTAGTGGCTTTAGTATCCCTGAAGTGAATTCGTGCAAACTAAGTTTGCCCACGTTTAATCCCCGGCAATGTTTGACGATATTGCTGTTCGTAACCAGGTGCTAGTTGTGTATGCAGAGTTTTAGGGAGTTTTTGTAGATATCGAGAGCATGTTGTGATTCGATTGTGAAACGTCCTGGGCTCCACTACCTTTGTTAATACTTGAAAAGGGTGTCGTGTATAATAAGAAGAGAAATCGTTTCCAAAAGAGAGAAGTCGCAGATCAGTACGGTACGAGTTAGTGTTAGCAACGTGTTTGGCGGTGTGTATTGTGTATAATAGTAACACTTCGTCTTCAGACGTTTACTAACCACTGAGACGGCCGTAGAATATCGTTTTTGATCCTGCGCATCCTTCTGCGTGCCGAAAGAATTCTTTGGGGCCCCATGTGCAATCGGAAAATACGTAATTACAACGGCAAGAGTTAACGGTGGATGATTCAGTGACCAGGAGTAATGCTTAATTTGCGTGCGTGCATAAATGGTTTAAATATTGAAAGACTGCATGATTCGAAAGAATTCTCTCGGCACACGGACCGTACCTGCACGATGTCTGTAGTGTTGTCATTGCAGTTTCATAATAATAGTTGCCGCTTTGCAGGTTTCCATTACCAGTTCCATTACGATGTGTGTGTGTCTGTCCGAATGAACATTACAAAGGCTTTTCCCCAGCTACGATTTAGACATTTACTTAAAAAAGTTCCTATCAAGAACCTCCCGTTTACTTTGTATATTTATAATGTATAACGGCAGCCTCTAGATTGACAGGACAATTACTAACCTCCCCTAGGCTCGCCCCCTTCCCTTATAATGCATGTTTTTTGAAGTTTCTCGGTCTTTGAAATATTTTCACAACTCGTTTCTGTTTTAGTATGACCTACAACTGTTCCTGAATGTGTTTGCGATGCATTTAGGATTCCGTTACGATGAGATGTGTGTCTGTCCGAATAAGAATTACGAAGAAGACTTTTCCCCAGCTACGATTTAGACATTTATTAAAAACAGTTCCTATCAAGAACCCCCCTTTACTGTAAAGAGCAGTTACGTTGGATTCGTGCGTTAATTGCAGTTGCATTTGTCGTCCTCTGTGTATGGTATCTGGTGTTTTAGTATTTTGATCTATTTAAAATGGAATCTTAAAAACGTATTTCCTAAGGCTCTCTATTCACAAACTACGAATTTCTTTGCCTATTTGTAACCTGCTCCGTAATACTTTTTATTGGCTAGTAATTTAATTGCATTTATTTTTTCAGCATTCCTTCTATACAACCGATCTCTGCAGGAAGTTGGTTGCCAGCGCTAAAAGAAGAACCATTGCTTGTGGAATACCTAGTCGGTAAATTTTAAATATATAATTATATATTGTTTATGTAACAAAGTTTCTGCTCTATGCTGTAATATACTCATTCCACGCGGGGAGTACAGATAAATAGTTAGTTGATCAAATTTAATAAAATTGTAGTATTACGTCAACAAACGGGTTACTGTTCTCTCCTTCGGGGATTGATAATTTCTTTCGGAAACGTTTTAGAGCAAATGTTTATTAGGGTTTTTGTTTTAGATAGCCCTAATTACGCTGTGTTTGTATCTAGTTACTCATTTTTGTGTTTATTTTGAAAATTTATTTATATATATTTACGGCTAATGGATAGGCAGCCAATCCTACGCAACGGCGCCTGGATGGATAGGCAACCAATCGAACACTAAAGTATTTCTGGTCGATCGGATTTCGCGCTAGCAACCCTAACGTTAATAAATTGTTCGACGTTTAGGGCAAATTTCTTTATTTTGGTGTATTTCAGATTGAAAACTTACTACAGGGGCCCTATTAAGATCATAGAAATTTATAAGGATGAGATATTTTCACACCCAACCATTACGGGAAGCTTGCAAAAAAGGTTATACCTATTCCAGAAGGAGCACGCCTGCTAATATGTAGAATCTGGGGCCCACCCGGGCACTGCTGGAACACAAGGAGACGGTTTTAAAGCTTGTATTGACTGTTTACAACGATTTAAGGTAAGTTAGTGGCTTTAGTATCCCTGAAGTGAATTCGTGCAAACTAAGTTTGCCCACGTTTAATCCCCGGCAATGTTTGACGATATTGCTGTTCGTAACCAGGTGCTAGTTGTGTATGCAGAGTTTTAGGAGTTTTTGTAGATATCGAGAGCATGTTGTGATTCGATTGTGAAACGTCCTGGGCTCCACTACCTTTGTTAATACTTGAAAAGGGTGTCGTGTATAATAAGAAGAGAAATCGTTTCCAAAAGAGAGAAGTCGCAGATCAGTACGGTACGAGTTAGTGTTAGCAACGTGTTTGGCGGTGTGTATTGTGTATAATAGTAACACTTCGTCTTCAGACGTTTACTAACCACTGAGACGGCCGTAGAATATCGTTTTTGATCCTGCGCATCCTTCTGCGTGCCGAAAGAATTCTTTGGGGCCCCATGTGCAATCGGAAAATACGTAATTACAACGGCAAGAGTTAACGGTGGATGATTCAGTGACCAGGAGTAATGCTTAATTTGCGTGCGTGCATAAATGGTTTAAATATTGAAAGACTGCATGATTCGAAAGAATTCTCTCGGCACACGGACCGTACCTGCACGATGTCTGTAGTGTTGTCATTGCAGTTTCATAATAATAGTTGCCGCTTTGCAGGTTTCCATTACCAGTTCCATTACGATGTGTGTGTGTCTGTCCGAATGAACATTACAAAGGCTTTTCCCCAGCTACGATTTAGACATTTACTTAAAAAAGTTCCTATCAAGAACCTCCCGTTTACTTTGTATATTTATAATGTATAACGGCAGCCTCTAGATTGACAGGACAATTACTAACCTCCCCTAGGCTCGCCCCCTTCCCTTATAATGCATGTTTTTTGAAGTTTCTCGGTCTTTGAAATATTTTCACAACTCGTTTCTGTTTTAGTATGACCTACAACTGTTCCTGAATGTGTTTGCGATGCATTTAGGATTCCGTTACGATGAGATGTGTGTCTGTCCGAATAAGAATTACGAAGAAGACTTTTCCCCAGCTACGATTTAGACATTTATTAAAAACAGTTCCTATCAAGAACCCCCCTTTACTGTAAAGAGCAGTTACGTTGGATTCGTGCGTTAATTGCAGTTGCATTTGTCGTCCTCTGTGTATGGTATCTGGTGTTTTAGTATTTTGATCTATTTAAAATGGAATCTTAAAAACGTATTTCCTAAGGCTCTCTATTCACAAACTACGAATTTCTTTGCCTATTTGTAACCTGCTCCGTAATACTTTTTATTGGCTAGTAATTTAATTGCATTTATTTTTTCAGCATTCCTTCTATACAACCGATCTCTGCAGGAAGTTGGTTGCCAGCGCTAAAAGAAGAACCATTGCTTGTGGAATACCTAGTCGGTAAATTTTAAATATATAATTATATATTGTTTATGTAACAAAGTTTCTGCTCTATGCTGTAATATACTCATTCCACGCGGGGAGTACCTACAGATAAATAGTTAGTTGATCAAATTTAATAAAATTGTAGTATTACGTCAACAAACGGGTTACTGTTCTCTCCTTCGGGGATTGATAATTTCTTTCGGAAACGTTTTAGAGCAAATGTTTATTAGGGTTTTTGTTTTAGATAGCCCTAATTACGCTGTGTTTGTATCTAGTTACTCATTTTTGTGTTTATTTTGAAAATTTATTTATATATATTTACGGCTAATGGATAGGCAACCAATCCTACGCAACGGCGCCTGGATGGATAGGCAACCAATCGAACACTAAAATATTTCTGGTCGATCGGATTTCGCGCTAGCAACCCTAACGTTAATAAATTGTTCGACGTTTAGGGCGAATTTCTTTATTTTGGTGTATTTCAGATTGAAAACTTACTACAGGGGCCCTATTAAGATCATAGAAATTTATAAGGATGAGATATTTTCACACCCAACCATTACGGGAAGCTTGCAAAAAAGGTTATACCTATTCCAGAAGGAGCACGCCTGCTAATATGTAGAATCTGGGGCCCACCCGGGCACTGCTGGAACACAAGGAGACGGTTTTAAAGCTTGTATTGACTGTTTACAACGATTTAAGGTAAGTTAGTGGCTTTAGTATCCCTGAAGTGAATTCGTGCAAACTAAGTTTGCCCACGTTTAATCCCCGGCAATGTTTGACGATATTGCTGTTCGTAACCAGGTGCTAGTTGTGTATGCAGAGTTTTAGGAGTTTTTGTAGATATCGAGAGCATGTTGTGATTCGATTGTGAAACGTCCTGGGCTCCACTACCTTTGTTAATACTTGAAAAGGGTGTCGTGTATAATAAGAAGAGAAATCGTTTCCAAAAGAGAGAAGTCGCAGATCAGTACGGTACGAGTTAGTGTTAGCAACGTGTTTGGCGGTGTGTATTGTGTATAATAGTAACACTTCGTCTTCAGACGTTTACTAACCACTGAGACGGCCGTAGAATATCGTTTTTGATCCTGCGCATCCTTCTGCGTGCCGAAAGAATTCTTTGGGGCCCCATGTGCAATCGGAAAATACGTAATTACAACGGCAAGAGTTAACGGTGGATGATTCAGTGACCAGGAGTAATGCTTAATTTGCGTGCGTGCATAAATGGTTTAAATATTGAAAGACTGCATGATTCGAAAGAATTCTCTCGGCACACGGACCGTACCTGCACGATGTCTGTAGTGTTGTCATTGCAGTTTCATAATAATAGTTGCCGCTTTGCAGGTTTCCATTACCAGTTCCATTACGATGTGTGTGTGTCTGTCCGAATGAACATTACAAAGGCTTTTCCCCAGCTACGATTTAGACATTTACTTAAAAAAGTTCCTATCAAGAACCTCCCTTTTACTTTGTATATTTATAATGTATAACGGTAGCCTCTAGATTGACAGGACAATTACTAACCTCCCCTAGGCTCGCCCCCTTCCCTTATAATGCATGTTTTTTGAAGTTTCTCGGTCTTTGAAATATTTTCACAACTCGTTTCTGTTTTAGTATGACCTACAACTGTTCCTGAATGTGTTTGCGATGCATTTAGGATTCCGTTACGATGAGATGTGTGTCTGTCCGAATAAGAATTACGAAGAAGACTTTTCCCCAGCTACGATTTAGACATTTATTAAAAACAGTTCCTATCAAGAACCCCCCTTTACTGTAAAGAGCAGTTACGTTGGATTCGTGCGTTAATTGCAGTTGCATTTGTCGTCCTCTGTGTATGGTATCTGGTGTTTTAGTATTTTGATCTATTTAAAATGGAATCTTAAAAACGTATTTCCTAAGGCTCTCTATTCACAAACTACGAATTTCTTTGCCTATTTGTAACCTGCTCCGTAATACTTTTTATTGGCTAGTAATTTAATTGCATTTATTTTTTCAGCATTCCTTCTATACAACCGATCTCTGCAGGAAGTTGGTTGCCAGCGCTAAAAGAAGAACCATTGCTTGTGGAATACCTAGTCGGTAAATTTTAAATATATAATTATATATTGTTTATGTAACAAAGTTTCTGCTCTATGCTGTAATATACTCATTCCACGCGGGGAGTACAGATAAATAGTTAGTTGATCAAATTTAATAAAATTGTAGTATTACGTCAACAAACGGGTTACTGTTCTCTCCTTCGGGGATTGATAATTTCTTTCGGAAACGTTTTAGAGCAAATGTTTATTAGGGTTTTTGTTTTAGATAGCCCTAATTACGCTGTGTTTGTATCTAGTTACTCATTTTTGTGTTTATTTTGAAAATTTATTTATATATATTTACGGCTAATGGATAGGCAGCCAATCCTACGCAACGGCGCCTGGATGGATAGGCAACCAATCGAACACTAAAATATTTCTGGTCGATCGGATTTCGCGCTAGCAACCCTAACGTTAATAAATTGTTCGACGTTTAGGGCAAATTTCTTTATTTTGGTGTATTTCAGATTGAAAACTTACTACAGGGGCCCTATTAAGATCATAGAAATTTATAAGGATGAGATATTTTCACACCCAACCATTACGGGAAGCTTGCAAAAAAGGTTATACCTATTCCAGAAGGAGCACGCCTGCTAATATGTAGAATCTGGGGCCCACCCGGGCACTGCTGGAACACAAGGAGACGGTTTTAAAGCTTGTATTGACTGTTTACAACGATTTAAGGTAAGTTAGTGGCTTTAGTATCCCTGAAGTGAATTCGTGCAAACTAAGTTTGCCCACGTTTAATCCCCGGCAATGTTTGACGATATTGCTGTTCGTAACCAGGTGCTAGTTGTGTATGCAGAGTTTTAGGGAGTTTTTGTAGATATCGAGAGCATGTTGTGATTCGATTGTGAAACGTCCTGGGCTCCACTACCTTTGTTAATACTTGAAAAGGGTGTCGTGTATAATAAGAAGAGAAATCGTTTCCAAAAGAGAGAAGTCGCAGATCAGTACGGTACGAGTTAGTGTTAGCAACGTGTTTGGCGGTGTGTATTGTGTATAATAGTAACACTTCGTCTTCAGACGTTTACTAACCACTGAGACGGCCGTAGAATATCGTTTTTGATCCTGCGCATCCTTCTGCGTGCCGAAAGAATTCTTTGGGGCCCCATGTGCAATCGGAAAATACGTAATTACAACGGCAAGAGTTAACGGTGGATGATTCAGTGACCAGGAGTAATGCTTAATTTGCGTGCGTGCATAAATGGTTTAAATATTGAAAGACTGCATGATTCGAAAGAATTCTCTCGGCACACGGACCGTACCTGCACGATGTCTGTAGTGTTGTCATTGCAGTTTCATAATAATAGTTGCCGCTTTGCAGGTTTCCATTACCAGTTCCATTACGATGTGTGTGTGTCTGTCCGAATGAACATTACAAAGGCTTTTCCCCAGCTACGATTTAGACATTTACTTAAAAAAGTTCCTATCAAGAACCTCCCGTTTACTTTGTATATTTATAATGTATAACGGCAGCCTCTAGATTGACAGGACAATTACTAACCTCCCCTAGGCTCGCCCCCTTCCCTTATAATGCATGTTTTTTGAAGTTTCTCGGTCTTTGAAATATTTTCACAACTCGTTTCTGTTTTAGTATGACCTACAACTGTTCCTGAATGTGTTTGCGATGCATTTAGGATTCCGTTACGATGAGATGTGTGTCTGTCCGAATAAGAATTACGAAGAAGACTTTTCCCCAGCTACGATTTAGACATTTATTAAAAACAGTTCCTATCAAGAACCCCCCTTTACTGTAAAGAGCAGTTACGTTGGATTCGTGCGTTAATTGCAGTTGCATTTGTCGTCCTCTGTGTATGGTATCTGGTGTTTTAGTATTTTGATCTATTTAAAATGGAATCTTAAAAACGTATTTCCTAAGGCTCTCTATTCACAAACTACGAATTTCTTTGCCTATTTGTAACCTGCTCCGTAATACTTTTTATTGGCTAGTAATTTAATTGCATTTATTTTTTCAGCATTCCTTCTATACAACCGATCTCTGCAGGAAGTTGGTTGCCAGCGCTAAAAGAAGAACCATTGCTTGTGGAATACCTAGTCGGTAAATTTTAAATATATAATTATATATTGTTTATGTAACAAAGTTTCTGCTCTATGCTGTAATATACTCATTCCACGCGGGGAGTACAGATAAATAGTTAGTTGATCAAATTTAATAAAATTGTAGTATTACGTCAACAAACGGGTTACTGTTCTCTCCTTCGGGGATTGATAATTTCTTTCGGAAACGTTTTAGAGCAAATGTTTATTAGGGTTTTTGTTTTAGATAGCCCTAATTACGCTGTGTTTGTATCTAGTTACTCATTTTTGTGTTTATTTTGAAAATTTATTTATATATATTTACGGCTAATGGATAGGCAGCCAATCCTACGCAACGGCGCCTGGATGGATAGGCAACCAATCGAACACTAAAATATTTCTGGTCGATCGGATTTCGCGCTAGCAACCCTAACGTCGTTAATAAATTGTTCGACGTTTAGGGCAAATTTCTTTATTTTGGTGTATTTCAGATTGAAAACTTACTACAGGGGCCCTATTAAGATCATAGAAATTTATAAGGATGAGATATTTTCACACCCAACCATTACGGGAAGCTTGCAAAAAAGGTTATACCTATTCCAGAAGGAGCACGCCTGCTAATATGTAGAATCTGGGGCCCACCCGGGCACTGCTGGAACACAAGGAGACGGTTTTAAAGCTTGTATTGACTGTTTACAACGATTTAAGGTAAGTTAGTGGCTTTAGTATCCCTGAAGTGAATTCGTGCAAACTAAGTTTGCCCACGTTTAATCCCCGGCAATGTTTGACGATATTGCTGTTCGTAACCAGGTGCTAGTTGTGTATGCAGAGTTTTAGGAGTTTTTGTAGATATCGAGAGCATGTTGTGATTCGATTGTGAAACGTCCTGGGCTCCACTACCTTTGTTAATACTTGAAAAGGGTGTCGTGTATAATAAGAAGAGAAATCGTTTCCAAAAGAGAGAAGTCGCAGATCAGTACGGTACGAGTTAGTGTTAGCAACGTGTTTGGCGGTGTGTATTGTGTATAATAGTAACACTTCGTCTTCAGACGTTTACTAACCACTGAGACGGCCGTAGAATATCGTTTTTGATCCTGCGCATCCTTCTGCGTGCCGAAAGAATTCTTTGGGGCCCCATGTGCAATCGGAAAATACGTAATTACAACGGCAAGAGTTAACGGTGGATGATTCAGTGACCAGGAGTAATGCTTAATTTGCGTGCGTGCATAAATGGTTTAAATATTGAAAGACTGCATGATTCGAAAGAATTCTCTCGGCACACGGACCGTACCTGCACGATGTCTGTAGTGTTGTCATTGCAGTTTCATAATAATAGTTGCCGCTTTGCAGGTTTCCATTACCAGTTCCATTACGATGTGTGTGTGTCTGTCCGAATGAACATTACAAAGGCTTTTCCCCAGCTACGATTTAGACATTTACTTAAAAAAGTTCCTATCAAGAACCTCCCTTTTACTTTGTATATTTATAATGTATAACGGTAGCCTCTAGATTGACAGGACAATTACTAACCTCCCCTAGGCTCGCCCCCTTCCCTTATAATGCATGTTTTTTGAAGTTTCTCGGTCTTTGAAATATTTTCACAACTCGTTTCTGTTTTAGTATGACCTACAACTGTTCCTGAATGTGTTTGCGATGCATTTAGGATTCCGTTACGATGAGATGTGTGTCTGTCCGAATAAGAATTACGAAGAAGACTTTTCCCCAGCTACGATTTAGACATTTATTAAAAACAGTTCCTATCAAGAACCCCCCTTTACTGTAAAGAGCAGTTACGTTGGATTCGTGCGTTAATTGCAGTTGCATTTGTCGTCCTCTGTGTATGGTATCTGGTGTTTTAGTATTTTGATCTATTTAAAATGGAATCTTAAAAACGTATTTCCTAAGGCTCTCTATTCACAAACTACGAATTTCTTTGCCTATTTGTAACCTGCTCCGTAATACTTTTTATTGGCTAGTAATTTAATTGCATTTATTTTTTCAGCATTCCTTCTATACAACCGATCTCTGCAGGAAGTTGGTTGCCAGCGCTAAAAGAAGAACCATTGCTTGTGGAATACCTAGTCGGTAAATTTTAAATATATAATTATATATTGTTTATGTAACAAAGTTTCTGCTCTGTGCTGTAATATACTCATTCCACGCGGGGAGTACAGATAAATAGTTAGTTGATCAAATTTAATAAAATTGTAGTATTACGTCAACAAACGGGTTACTGTTCTCTCCTTCGGGGATTGATAATTTCTTTCGGAAACGTTTTAGAGCAAATGTTTATTAGGGTTTTTGTTTTAGATAGCCCTAATTACGCTGTGTTTGTATCTAGTTACTCATTTTTGTGTTTATTTTGAAAATTTATTTATATATATTTACGGCTAATGGATAGGCAGCCAATCCTACGCAACGGCGCCTGGATGGATAGGCAACCAATCGAACACTAAAATATTTCTGGTCGATCGGATTTCGCGCTAGCAACCCTAACGTTAATAAATTGTTCGACGTTTAGGTTTGGTTTAGGGCAAATTTCTTTATTTTGGTGTATTTCAGATTGAAAACTTACTACAGGGGCCCTATTAAGATCATAGAAATTTATAAGGATGAGATATTTTCACACCCAACCATTACGGGAAGCTTGCAAAAAAGGTTATACCTATTCCAGAAGGAGCACGCCTGCTAATATGTAGAATCTGGGGCCCACCCGGGCACTGCTGGAACACAAGGAGACGGTTTTAAAGCTTGTATTGACTGTTTACAACGATTTAAGGTAAGTTAGTGGCTTTAGTATCCCTGAAGTGAATTCGTGCAAACTAAGTTTGCCCACGTTTAATCCCCGGCAATGTTTGACGATATTGCTGTTCGTAACCAGGTGCTAGTTGTGTATGCAGAGTTTTAGGAGTTTTTGTAGATATCGAGAGCATGTTGTGATTCGATTGTGAAACGTCCTGGGCTCCACTACCTTTGTTAATACTTGAAAAGGGTGTCGTGTATAATAAGAAGAGAAATCGTTTCCAAAAGAGAGAAGTCGCAGATCAGTACGGTACGAGTTAGTGTTAGCAACGTGTTTGGCGGTGTGTATTGTGTATAATAGTAACACTTCGTCTTCAGACGTTTACTAACCACTGAGACGGCCGTAGAATATCGTTTTTGATCCTGCGCATCCTTCTGCGTGCCGAAAGAATTCTTTGGGGCCCCATGTGCAATCGGAAAATACGTAATTACAACGGCAAGAGTTAACGGTGGATGATTCAGTGACCAGGAGTAATGCTTAATTTGCGTGCGTGCATAAATGGTTTAAATATTGAAAGACTGCATGATTCGAAAGAATTCTCTCGGCACACGGACCGTACCTGCACGATGTCTGTAGTGTTGTCATTGCAGTTTCATAATAATAGTTGCCGCTTTGCAGGTTTCCATTACCAGTTCCATTACGATGTGTGTGTGTCTGTCCGAATGAACATTACAAAGGCTTTTCCCCAGCTACGATTTAGACATTTACTTAAAAAAGTTCCTATCAAGAACCTCCCGTTTACTTTGTATATTTATAATGTATAACGGCAGCCTCTAGATTGACAGGACAATTACTAACCTCCCCTAGGCTCGCCCCCTTCCCTTATAATGCATGTTTTTTGAAGTTTCTCGGTCTTTGAAATATTTTCACAACTCGTTTCTGTTTTAGTATGACCTACAACTGTTCCTGAATGTGTTTGCGATGCATTTAGGATTCCGTTACGATGAGATGTGTGTCTGTCCGAATAAGAATTACGAAGAAGACTTTTCCCCAGCTACGATTTAGACATTTATTAAAAACAGTTCCTATCAAGAACCCCCCTTTACTGTAAAGAGCAGTTACGTTGGATTCGTGCGTTAATTGCAGTTGCATTTGTCGTCCTCTGTGTATGGTATCTGGTGTTTTAGTATTTTGATCTATTTAAAATGGAATCTTAAAAACGTATTTCCTAAGGCTCTCTATTCACAAACTACGAATTTCTTTGCCTATTTGTAACCTGCTCCGTAATACTTTTTATTGGCTAGTAATTTAATTGCATTTATTTTTTCAGCATTCCTTCTATACAACCGATCTCTGCAGGAAGTTGGTTGCCAGCGCTAAAAGAAGAACCATTGCTTGTGGAATACCTAGTCGGTAAATTTTAAATACTTATATAATTATATATTGTTTATGTAACAAAGTTTCTGCTCTATGCTGTAATATACTCATTCCACGCGGGGAGTACAGATAAATAGTTAGTTGATCAAATTTAATAAAATTGTAGTATTACGTCAACAAACGGGTTACTGTTCTCTCCTTCGGGGATTGATAATTTCTTTCGGAAACGTTTTAGAGCAAATGTTTATTAGGGTTTTTGTTTTAGATAGCCCTAATTACGCTGTGTTTGTATCTAGTTACTCATTTTTGTGTTTATTTTGAAAATTTATTTATATATATTTACGGCTAATGGATAGGCAGCCAATCCTACGCAACGGCGCCTGGATGGATAGGCAACCAATCGAACACTAAAATATTTCTGGTCGATCGGATTTCGCGCTAGCAACCCTAACGTTAATAAATTGTTCGACGTTTAGGGCAAATTTCTTTATTTTGGTGTATTTCAGATTGAAAACTTACTACAGGGGCCCTATTAAGATCATAGAAATTTATAAGGATGAGATATTTTCACACCCAACCATTACGGGAAGCTTGCAAAAAAGGTTATACCTATTCCAGAAGGAGCACGCCTGCTAATATGTAGAATCTGGGGCCCACCCGGGCACTGCTGGAACACAAGGAGACGGTTTTAAAGCTTGTATTGACTGTTTACAACGATTTAAGGTAAGTTAGTGGCTTTAGTATCCCTGAAGTGAATTCGTGCAAACTAAGTTTGCCCACGTTTAATCCCCGGCAATGTTTGACGATATTGCTGTTCGTAACCAGGTGCTAGTTGTGTATGCAGAGTTTTAGGAGTTTTTGTAGATATCGAGAGCATGTTGTGATTCGATTGTGAAACGTCCTGGGCTCCACTACCTTTGTTAATACTTGAAAAGGGTGTCGTGTATAATAAGAAGAGAAATCGTTTCCAAAAGAGAGAAGTCGCAGATCAGTACGGTACGAGTTAGTGTTAGCAACGTGTTTGGCGGTGTGTATTGTGTATAATAGTAACACTTCGTCTTCAGACGTTTACTAACCACTGAGACGGCCGTAGAATATCGTTTTTGATCCTTCGCATCCTTCTGCGTGCCGAAAGAATTCTTTGGGGCCCCATGTGCAATCGGAAAATACGTAATTACAACGGCAAGAGTTAACGGTGGATGATTCAGTGACCAGGAGTAATGCTTAATTTGCGTGCGTGCATAAATGGTTTAAATATTGAAAGACTGCATGATTCGAAAGAATTCTCTCGGCACACGGACCGTACCTGCACGATGTCTGTAGTGTTGTCATTGCAGTTTCATAATAATAGTTGCCGCTTTGCAGGTTTCCATTACCAGTTCCATTACGATGTGTGTGTGTCTGTCCGAATGAACATTACAAAGGCTTTTCCCCAGCTACGATTTAGACATTTACTTAAAAAAGTTCCTATCAAGAACCTCCCGTTTACTTTGTATATTTATAATGTATAACGGCAGCCTCTAGATTGACAGGACAATTACTAACCTCCCCTAGGCTTCCCCCCTTCCCTTATAATGCATGTTTTTTGAAGTTTCTCGGTCTTTGAAATATTTTCACAACTCGTTTCTGTTTTAGTATGACCTACAACTGTTCCTGAATGTGTTTGCGATGCATTTAGGATTCCGTTACGATGAGATGTGTGTCTGTCCGAATAAGAATTACGAAGAAGACTTTTCCCCAGCTACGATTTAGACATTTATTAAAAACAGTTCCTATCAAGAACCCCCCTTTACTGTAAAGAGCAGTTACGTTGGATTCGTGCGTTAATTGCAGTTGCATTTGTCGTCCTCTGTGTATGGTATCTGGTGTTTTAGTATTTTGATCTATTTAAAATGGAATCTTAAAAACGTATTTCCTAAGGCTCTCTATTCACAAACTACGAATTTCTTTGCCTATTTGTAACCTGCTCCGTAATACTTTTTATTGGCTAGTAATTTAATTGCATTTATTTTTTCAGCATTCCTTCTATACAACCGATCTCTGCAGGAAGTTGGTTGCCAGCGCTAAAAGAAGAACCATTGCTTGTGGAATACCTAGTCGGTAAATTTTAAATATATAATTATATATTGTTTATGTAACAAAGTTTCTGCTCTATGCTGTAATATACTCATTCCACGCGGGGAGTACAGATAAATAGTTAGTTGATCAAATTTAATAAAATTGTAGTATTACGTCAACAAACGGGTTACTGTTCTCTCCTTCGGGGATTGATAATTTCTTTCGGAAACGTTTTAGAGCAAATGTTTATTAGGGTTTTTGTTTTAGATAGCCCTAATTACGCTGTGTTTGTATCTAGTTACTCATTTTTGTGTTTATTTTGAAAATTTATTTATATATATTTACGGCTAATGGATAGGCAGCCAATCCTACGCAACGGCGCCTGGATGGATAGGCAACCAATCGAACACTAAAATATTTCTGGTCGATCGGATTTCGCGCTAGCAACCCTAACGTTAATAAATTGTTCGACGTTTAGGTTTGGTTTAGGGCAAATTTCTTTATTTTGGTGTATTTCAGATTGAAAACTTACTACAGGGGCCCTATTAAGATCATAGAAATTTATAAGGATGAGATATTTTCACACCCAACCATTACGGGAAGCTTGCAAAAAAGGTTATACCTATTCCAGAAGGAGCACGCCTGCTAATATGTAGAATCTGGGGCCCACCCGGGCACTGCTGGAACACAAGGAGACGGTTTTAAAGCTTGTATTGACTGTTTACAACGATTTAAGGTAAGTTAGTGGCTTTAGTATCCCTGAAGTGAATTCGTGCAAACTAAGTTTGCCCACGTTTAATCCCCGGCAATGTTTGACGATATTGCTGTTCGTAACCAGGTGCTAGTTGTGTATGCAGAGTTTTAGGGAGTTTTTGTAGATATCGAGAGCATGTTGTGATTCGATTGTGAAACGTCCTGGGCTCCACTACCTTTGTTAATACTTGAAAAGGGTGTCGTGTATAATAAGAAGAGAAATCGTTTCCAAAAGAGAGAAGTCGCAGATCAGTACGGTACGAGTTAGTGTTAGCAACGTGTTTGGCGGTGTGTATTGTGTATAATAGTAACACTTCGTCTTCAGACGTTTACTAACCACTGAGACGGCCGTAGAATATCGTTTTTGATCCTGCGCATCCTTCTGCGTGCCGAAAGAATTCTTTGGGGCCCCATGTGCAATCGGAAAATACGTAATTACAACGGCAAGAGTTAACGGTGGATGATTCAGTGACCAGGAGTAATGCTTAATTTGCGTGCGTGCATAAATGGTTTAAATATTGAAAGACTGCATGATTCGAAAGAATTCTCTCGGCACACGGACCGTACCTGCACGATGTCTGTAGTGTTGTCATTGCAGTTTCATAATAATAGTTGCCGCTTTGCAGGTTTCCATTACCAGTTCCATTACGATGTGTGTGTGTCTGTCCGAATGAACATTACAAAGGCTTTTCCCCAGCTACGATTTAGACATTTACTTAAAAAAGTTCCTATCAAGAACCTCCCGTTTACTTTGTATATTTATAATGTATAACGGCAGCCTCTAGATTGACAGGACAATTACTAACCTCCCCTAGGCTCGCCCCCTTCCCTTATAATGCATGTTTTTTGAAGTTTCTCGGTCTTTGAAATATTTTCACAACTCGTTTCTGTTTTAGTATGACCTACAACTGTTCCTGAATGTGTTTGCGATGCATTTAGGATTCCGTTACGATGAGATGTGTGTCTGTCCGAATAAGAATTACGAAGAAGACTTTTCCCCAGCTAC
Organism: Hemicrepidius hirtus; assembly: GCA_963082805.1. Classification (NCBI taxonomy): domain Eukaryota; kingdom Metazoa; phylum Arthropoda; class Insecta; order Coleoptera; family Elateridae; genus Hemicrepidius; species Hemicrepidius hirtus. The sequence goes on from OY720164.1 coordinate 130,431, forward strand.
GATTTAGACATTTATTAAAAACAGTTCCTATCAAGAACCCCCCTTTACTGTAAAGAGCAGTTACGTTGGATTCGTGCGTTAATTGCAGTTGCATTTGTCGTCCTCTGTGTATGGTATCTGGTGTTTTAGTATTTTGATCTATTTAAAATGGAATCTTAAAAACGTATTTCCTAAGGCTCTCTATTCACAAACTACGAATTTCTTTGCCTATTTGTAACCTGCTCCGTAATACTTTTTATTGGCTAGTAATTTAATTGCATTTATTTTTTCAGCATTCCTTCTATACAACCGATCTCTGCAGGAAGTTGGTTGCCAGCGCTAAAAGAAGAACCATTGCTTGTGGAATACCTAGTCGGTAAATTTTAAATATATAATTATATATTGTTTATGTAACAAAGTTTCTGCTCTATGCTGTAATATACTCATTCCACGCGGGGAGTACAGATAAATAGTTAGTTGATCAAATTTAATAAAATTGTAGTATTACGTCAACAAACGGGTTACTGTTCTCTCCTTCGGGGATTGATAATTTCTTTCGGAAACGTTTTAGAGCAAATGTTTATTAGGGTTTTTGTTTTAGATAGCCCTAATTACGCTGTGTTTGTATCTAGTTACTCATTTTTGTGTTTATTTTGAAAATTTATTTATATATATTTACGGCTAATGGATAGGCAGCCAATCCTACGCAACGGCGCCTGGATGGATAGGCAACCAATCGAACACTAAAATATTTCTGGTCGATCGGATTTCGCGCTAGCAACCCTAACGTTAATAAATTGTTCGACGTTTAGGGCAAATTTCTTTATTTTGGTGTATTTCAGATTGAAAACTTACTACAGGGGCCCTATTAAGATCATAGAAATTTATAAGGATGAGATATTTTCACACCCAACCATTACGGGAAGCTTGCAAAAAAGGTTATACCTATTCCAGAAGGAGCACGCCTGCTAATATGTAGAATCTGGGGCCCACCCGGGCACTGCTGGAACACAAGGAGACGGTTTTAAAGCTTGTATTGACTGTTTACAACGATTTAAGGTAAGTTAGTGGCTTTAGTATCCCTGAAGTGAATTCGTGCAAACTAAGTTTGCCCACGTTTAATCCCCGGCAATGTTTGACGATATTGCTGTTCGTAACCAGGTGCTAGTTGTGTATGCAGAGTTTTAGGAGTTTTTGTAGATATCGAGAGCATGTTGTGATTCGATTGTGAAACGTCCTGGGCTCCACTACCTTTGTTAATACTTGAAAAGGGTGTCGTGTATAATAAGAAGAGAAATCGTTTCCAAAAGAGAGAAGTCGCAGATCAGTACGGTACGAGTTAGTGTTAGCAACGTGTTTGGCGGTGTGTATTGTGTATAATAGTAACACTTCGTCTTCAGACGTTTACTAACCACTGAGACGGCCGTAGAATATCGTTTTTGATCCTGCGCATCCTTCTGCGTGCCGAAAGAATTCTTTGGGGCCCCATGTGCAATCGGAAAATACGTAATTACAACGGCAAGAGTTAACGGTGGATGATTCAGTGACCAGGAGTAATGCTTAATTTGCGTGCGTGCATAAATGGTTTAAATATTGAAAGACTGCATGATTCGAAAGAATTCTCTCGGCACACGGACCGTACCTGCACGATGTCTGTAGTGTTGTCATTGCAGTTTCATAATAATAGTTGCCGCTTTGCAGGTTTCCATTACCAGTTCCATTACGATGTGTGTGTGTCTGTCCGAATGAACATTACAAAGGCTTTTCCCCAGCTACGATTTAGACATTTACTTAAAAAAGTTCCTATCAAGAACCTCCCTTTTACTTTGTATATTTATAATGTATAACGGTAGCCTCTAGATTGACAGGACAATTACTAACCTCCCCTAGGCTCGCCCCCTTCCCTTATAATGCATGTTTTTTGAAGTTTCTCGGTCTTTGAAATATTTTCACAACTCGTTTCTGTTTTAGTATGACCTACAACTGTTCCTGAATGTGTTTGCGATGCATTTAGGATTCCGTTACGATGAGATGTGTGTCTGTCCGAATAAGAATTACGAAGAAGACTTTTCCCCAGCTACGATTTAGACATTTATTAAAAACAGTTCCTATCAAGAACCCCCCTTTACTGTAAAGAGCAGTTACGTTGGATTCGTGCGTTAATTGCAGTTGCATTTGTCGTCCTCTGTGTATGGTATCTGGTGTTTTAGTATTTTGATCTATTTAAAATGGAATCTTAAAAACGTATTTCCTAAGGCTCTCTATTCACAAACTACGAATTTCTTTGCCTATTTGTAACCTGCTCCGTAATACTTTTTATTGGCTAGTAATTTAATTGCATTTATTTTTTCAGCATTCCTTCTATACAACCGATCTCTGCAGGAAGTTGGTTGCCAGCGCTAAAAGAAGAACCATTGCTTGTGGAATACCTAGTCGGTAAATTTTAAATATATAATTATATATTGTTTATGTAACAAAGTTTCTGCTCTATGCTGTAATATACTCATTCCACGCGGGGAGTACCTACAGATAAATAGTTAGTTGATCAAATTTAATAAAATTGTAGTATTACGTCAACAAACGGGTTACTGTTCTCTCCTTCGGGGATTGATAATTTCTTTCGGAAACGTTTTAGAGCAAATGTTTATTAGGGTTTTTGTTTTAGATAGCCCTAATTACGCTGTGTTTGTATCTAGTTACTCATTTTTGTGTTTATTTTGAAAATTTATTTATATATATTTACGGCTAATGGATAGGCAGCCAATCCTACGCAACGGCGCCTGGATGGATAGGCAACCAATCGAACACTAAAATATTTCTGGTCGATCGGATTTCGCGCTAGCAACCCTAACGTTAATAAATTGTTCGACGTTTAGGGCAAATTTCTTTATTTTGGTGTATTTCAGATTGAAAACTTACTACAGGGGCCCTATTAAGATCATAGAAATTTATAAGGATGAGATATTTTCACACCCAACCATTACGGGAAGCTTGCAAAAAAGGTTATACCTATTCCAGAAGGAGCACGCCTGCTAATATGTAGAATCTGGGGCCCACCCGGGCACTGCTGGAACACAAGGAGACGGTTTTAAAGCTTGTATTGACTGTTTACAACGATTTAAGGTAAGTTAGTGGCTTTAGTATCCCTGAAGTGAATTCGTGCAAACTAAGTTTGCCCACGTTTAATCCCCGGCAATGTTTGACGATATTGCTGTTCGTAACCAGGTGCTAGTTGTGTATGCAGAGTTTTAGGAGTTTTTGTAGATATCGAGAGCATGTTGTGATTCGATTGTGAAACGTCCTGGGCTCCACTACCTTTGTTAATACTTGAAAAGGGTGTCGTGTATAATAAGAAGAGAAATCGTTTCCAAAAGAGAGAAGTCGCAGATCAGTACGGTACGAGTTAGTGTTAGCAACGTGTTTGGCGGTGTGTATTGTGTATAATAGTAACACTTCGTCTTCAGACGTTTACTAACCACTGAGACGGCCGTAGAATATCGTTTTTGATCCTGCGCATCCTTCTGCGTGCCGAAAAAATTCTTTGGGGCCCCATGTGCAATCGGAAAATACGTAATTACAACGGCAAGAGTTAACGGTGGATGATTCAGTGACCAGGAGTAATGCTTAATTTGCGTGCGTGCATAAATGGTTTAAATATTGAAAGACTGCATGATTCGAAAGAATTCTCTCGGCACACGGACCGTACCTGCACGATGTCTGTAGTGTTGTCATTGCAGTTTCATAATAATAGTTGCCGCTTTGCAGGTTTCCATTACCAGTTCCATTACGATGTGTGTGTGTCTGTCCGAATGAACATTACAAAGGCTTTTCCCCAGCTACGATTTAGACATTTACTTAAAAAAGTTCCTATCAAGAACCTCCCGTTTACTTTGTATATTTATAATGTATAACGGCAGCCTCTAGATTGACAGGACAATTACTAACCTCCCCTAGGCTCGCCCCCTTCCCTTATAATGCATGTTTTTTGAAGTTTCTCGGTCTTTGAAATATTTTCACAACTCGTTTCTGTTTTAGTATGACCTACAACTGTTCCTGAATGTGTTTGCGATGCATTTAGGATTCCGTTACGATGAGATGTGTGTCTGTCCGAATAAGAATTACGAAGAAGACTTTTCCCCAGCTACGATTTAGACATTTATTAAAAACAGTTCCTATCAAGAACCCCCCTTTACTGTAAAGAGCAGTTACGTTGGATTCGTGCGTTAATTGCAGTTGCATTTGTCGTCCTCTGTGTATGGTATCTGGTGTTTTAGTATTTTGATCTATTTAAAATGGAATCTTAAAAACGTATTTCCTAAGGCTCTCTATTCACAAACTACGAATTTCTTTGCCTATTTGTAACCTGCTCCGTAATACTTTTTATTGGCTAGTAATTTAATTGCATTTATTTTTTCAGCATTCCTTCTATACAACCGATCTCTGCAGGAAGTTGGTTGCCAGCGCTAAAAGAAGAACCATTGCTTGTGGAATACCTAGTCGGTAAATTTTAAATATATAATTATATATTGTTTATGTAACAAAGTTTCTGCTCTATGCTGTAATATACTCATTCCACGCGGGGAGTACAGATAAATAGTTAGTTGATCAAATTTAATAAAATTGTAGTATTACGTCAACAAACGGGTTACTGTTCTCTCCTTCGGGGATTGATAATTTCTTTCGGAAACGTTTTAGAGCAAATGTTTATTAGGGTTTTTGTTTTAGATAGCCCTAATTACGCTGTGTTTGTATCTAGTTACTCATTTTTGTGTTTATTTTGAAAATTTATTTATATATATTTACGGCTAATGGATAGGCAGCCAATCCTACGCAACGGCGCCTGGATGGATAGGCAACCAATCGAACACTAAAATATTTCTGGTCGATCGGATTTCGCGCTAGCAACCCTAACGTTAATAAATTGTTCGACGTTTAGGTTTGGTTTAGGGCAAATTTCTTTATTTTGGTGTATTTCAGATTGAAAACTTACTACAGGGGCCCTATTAAGATCATAGAAATTTATAAGGATGAGATATTTTCACACCCAACCATTACGGGAAGCTTGCAAAAAAGGTTATACCTATTCCAGAAGGAGCACGCCTGCTAATATGTAGAATCTGGGGCCCACCCGGGCACTGCTGGAACACAAGGAGACGGTTTTAAAGCTTGTATTGACTGTTTACAACGATTTAAGGTAAGTTAGTGGCTTTAGTATCCCTGAAGTGAATTCGTGCAAACTAAGTTTGCCCACGTTTAATCCCCGGCAATGTTTGACGATATTGCTGTTCGTAACCAGGTGCTAGTTGTGTATGCAGAGTTTTAGGGAGTTTTTGTAGATATCGAGAGCATGTTGTGATTCGATTGTGAAACGTCCTGGGCTCCACTACCTTTGTTAATACTTGAAAAGGGTGTCGTGTATAATAAGAAGAGAAATCGTTTCCAAAAGAGAGAAGTCGCAGATCAGTACGGTACGAGTTAGTGTTAGCAACGTGTTTGGCGGTGTGTATTGTGTATAATAGTAACACTTCGTCTTCAGACGTTTACTAACCACTGAGACGGCCGTAGAATATCGTTTTTGATCCTGCGCATCCTTCTGCGTGCCGAAAGAATTCTTTGGGGCCCCATGTGCAATCGGAAAATACGTAATTACAACGGCAAGAGTTAACGGTGGATGATTCAGTGACCAGGAGTAATGCTTAATTTGCGTGCGTGCATAAATGGTTTAAATATTGAAAGACTGCATGATTCGAAAGAATTCTCTCGGCACACGGACCGTACCTGCACGATGTCTGTAGTGTTGTCATTGCAGTTTCATAATAATAGTTGCCGCTTTGCAGGTTTCCATTACCAGTTCCATTACGATGTGTGTGTGTCTGTCCGAATGAACATTACAAAGGCTTTTCCCCAGCTACGATTTAGACATTTACTTAAAAAAGTTCCTATCAAGAACCTCCCGTTTACTTTGTATATTTATAATGTATAACGGCAGCCTCTAGATTGACAGGACAATTACTAACCTCCCCTAGGCTCGCCCCCTTCCCTTATAATGCATGTTTTTTGAAGTTTCTCGGTCTTTGAAATATTTTCACAACTCGTTTCTGTTTTAGTATGACCTACAACTGTTCCTGAATGTGTTTGCGATGCATTTAGGATTCCGTTACGATGAGATGTGTGTCTGTCCGAATAAGAATTACGAAGAAGACTTTTCCCCAGCTACGATTTAGACATTTATTAAAAACAGTTCCTATCAAGAACCCCCCTTTACTGTAAAGAGCAGTTACGTTGGATTCGTGCGTTAATTGCAGTTGCATTTGTCGTCCTCTGTGTATGGTATCTGGTGTTTTAGTATTTTGATCTATTTAAAATGGAATCTTAAAAACGTATTTCCTAAGGCTCTCTATTCACAAACTACGAATTTCTTTGCCTATTTGTAACCTGCTCCGTAATACTTTTTATTGGCTAGTAATTTAATTGCATTTATTTTTTCAGCATTCCTTCTATACAACCGATCTCTGCAGGAAGTTGGTTGCCAGCGCTAAAAGAAGAACCATTGCTTGTGGAATACCTAGTCGGTAAATTTTAAATATATAATTATATATTGTTTATGTAACAAAGTTTCTGCTCTATGCTGTAATATACTCATTCCACGCGGGGAGTACAGATAAATAGTTAGTTGATCAAATTTAATAAAATTGTAGTATTACGTCAACAAACGGGTTACTGTTCTCTCCTTCGGGGATTGATAATTTCTTTCGGAAACGTTTTAGAGCAAATGTTTATTAGGGTTTTTGTTTTAGATAGCCCTAATTACGCTGTGTTTGTATCTAGTTACTCATTTTTGTGTTTATTTTGAAAATTTATTTATATATATTTACGGCTAATGGATAGGCAGCCAATCCTACGCAACGGCGCCTGGATGGATAGGCAACCAATCGAACACTAAAATATTTCTGGTCGATCGGATTTCGCGCTAGCAACCCTAACGTTAATAAATTGTTCGACGTTTAGGGCAAATTTCTTTATTTTGGTGTATTTCAGATTGAAAACTTACTACAGGGGCCCTATTAAGATCATAGAAATTTATAAGGATGAGATATTTTCACACCCAACCATTACGGGAAGCTTGCAAAAAAGGTTATACCTATTCCAGAAGGAGCACGCCTGCTAATATGTAGAATCTGGGGCCCACCCGGGCACTGCTGGAACACAAGGAGACGGTTTTAAAGCTTGTATTGACTGTTTACAACGATTTAAGGTAAGTTAGTGGCTTTAGTATCCCTGAAGTGAATTCGTGCAAACTAAGTTTGCCCACGTTTAATCCCCGGCAATGTTTGACGATATTGCTGTTCGTAACCAGGTGCTAGTTGTGTATGCAGAGTTTTAGGAGTTTTTGTAGATATCGAGAGCATGTTGTGATTCGATTGTGAAACGTCCTGGGCTCCACTACCTTTGTTAATACTTGAAAAGGGTGTCGTGTATAATAAGAAGAGAAATCGTTTCCAAAAGAGAGAAGTCGCAGATCAGTACGGTACGAGTTAGTGTTAGCAACGTGTTTGGCGGTGTGTATTGTGTATAATAGTAACACTTCGTCTTCAGACGTTTACTAACCACTGAGACGGCCGTAGAATATCGTTTTTGATCCTGCGCATCCTTCTGCGTGCCGAAAGAATTCTTTGGGGCCCCATGTGCAATCGGAAAATACGTAATTACAACGGCAAGAGTTAACGGTGGATGATTCAGTGACCAGGAGTAATGCTTAATTTGCGTGCGTGCATAAATGGTTTAAATATTGAAAGACTGCATGATTCGAAAGAATTCTCTCGGCACACGGACCGTACCTGCACGATGTCTGTAGTGTTGTCATTGCAGTTTCATAATAATAGTTGCCGCTTTGCAGGTTTCCATTACCAGTTCCATTACGATGTGTGTGTGTCTGTCCGAATGAACATTACAAAGGCTTTTCCCCAGCTACGATTTAGACATTTACTTAAAAAAGTTCCTATCAAGAACCTCCCGTTTACTTTGTATATTTATAATGTATAACGGCAGCCTCTAGATTGACAGGACAATTACTAACCTCCCCTAGGCTCGCCCCCTTCCCTTATAATGCATGTTTTTTGAAGTTTCTCGGTCTTTGAAATATTTTCACAACTCGTTTCTGTTTTAGTATGACCTACAACTGTTCCTGAATGTGTTTGCGATGCATTTAGGATTCCGTTACGATGAGATGTGTGTCTGTCCGAATAAGAATTACGAAGAAGACTTTTCCCCAGCTACGATTTAGACATTTATTAAAAACAGTTCCTATCAAGAACCCCCCTTTACTGTAAAGAGCAGTTACGTTGGATTCGTGCGTTAATTGCAGTTGCATTTGTCGTCCTCTGTGTATGGTATCTGGTGTTTTAGTATTTTGATCTATTTAAAATGGAATCTTAAAAACGTATTTCCTAAGGCTCTCTATTCACAAACTACGAATTTCTTTGCCTATTTGTAACCTGCTCCGTAATACTTTTTATTGGCTAGTAATTTAATTGCATTTATTTTTTCAGCATTCCTTCTATACAACCGATCTCTGCAGGAAGTTGGTTGCCAGCGCTAAAAGAAGAACCATTGCTTGTGGAATACCTAGTCGGTAAATTTTAAATACTTATATAATTATATATTGTTTATGTAACAAAGTTTCTGCTCTATGCTGTAATATACTCATTCCACGCGGGGAGTACAGATAAATAGTTAGTTGATCAAATTTAATAAAATTGTAGTATTACGTCAACAAACGGGTTACTGTTCTCTCCTTCGGGGATTGATAATTTCTTTCGGAAACGTTTTAGAGCAAATGTTTATTAGGGTTTTTGTTTTAGATAGCCCTAATTACGCTGTGTTTGTATCTAGTTACTCATTTTTGTGTTTATTTTGAAAATTTATTTATATATATTTACGGCTAATGGATAGGCAGCCAATCCTACGCAACGGCGCCTGGATGGATAGGCAACCAATCGAACACTAAAATATTTCTGGTCGATCGGATTTCGCGCTAGCAACCCTAACGTTAATAAATTGTTCGACGTTTAGGGCAAATTTCTTTATTTTGGTGTATTTCAGATTGAAAACTTACTACAGGGGCCCTATTAAGATCATAGAAATTTATAAGGATGAGATATTTTCACACCCAACCATTACGGGAAGCTTGCAAAAAAGGTTATACCTATTCCAGAAGGAGCACGCCTGCTAATATGTAGAATCTGGGGCCCACCCGGGCACTGCTGGAACACAAGGAGACGGTTTTAAAGCTTGTATTGACTGTTTACAACGATTTAAGGTAAGTTAGTGGCTTTAGTATCCCTGAAGTGAATTCGTGCAAACTAAGTTTGCCCACGTTTAATCCCCGGCAATGTTTGACGATATTGCTGTTCGTAACCAGGTGCTAGTTGTGTATGCAGAGTTTTAGGAGTTTTTGTAGATATCGAGAGCATGTTGTGATTCGATTGTGAAACGTCCTGGGCTCCACTACCTTTGTTAATACTTGAAAAGGGTGTCGTGTATAATAAGAAGAGAAATCGTTTCCAAAAGAGAGAAGTCGCAGATCAGTACGGTACGAGTTAGTGTTAGCAACGTGTTTGGCGGTGTGTATTGTGTATAATAGTAACACTTCGTCTTCAGACGTTTACTAACCACTGAGACGGCCGTAGAATATCGTTTTTGATCCTGCGCATCCTTCTGCGTGCCGAAAGAATTCTTTGGGGCCCCATGTGCAATCGGAAAATACGTAATTACAACGGCAAGAGTTAACGGTGGATGATTCAGTGACCAGGAGTAATGCTTAATTTGCGTGCGTGCATAAATGGTTTAAATATTGAAAGACTGCATGATTCGAAAGAATTCTCTCGGCACACGGACCGTACCTGCACGATGTCTGTAGTGTTGTCATTGCAGTTTCATAATAATAGTTGCCGCTTTGCAGGTTTCCATTACCAGTTCCATTACGATGTGTGTGTGTCTGTCCGAATGAACATTACAAAGGCTTTTCCCCAGCTACGATTTAGACATTTACTTAAAAAAGTTCCTATCAAGAACCTCCCGTTTACTTTGTATATTTATAATGTATAACGGCAGCCTCTAGATTGACAGGACAATTACTAACCTCCCCTAGGCTCGCCCCCTTCCCTTATAATGCATGTTTTTTGAAGTTTCTCGGTCTTTGAAATATTTTCACAACTCGTTTCTGTTTTAGTATGACCTACAACTGTTCCTGAATGTGTTTGCGATGCATTTAGGATTCCGTTACGATGAGATGTGTGTCTGTCCGAATAAGAATTACGAAGAAGACTTTTCCCCAGCTACGATTTAGACATTTATTAAAAACAGTTCCTATCAAGAACCCCCCTTTACTGTAAAGAGCAGTTACGTTGGATTCGTGCGTTAATTGCAGTTGCATTTGTCGTCCTCTGTGTATGGTATCTGGTGTTTTAGTATTTTGATCTATTTAAAATGGAATCTTAAAAACGTATTTCCTAAGGCTCTCTATTCACAAACTACGAATTTCTTTGCCTATTTGTAACCTGCTCCGTAATACTTTTTATTGGCTAGTAATTTAATTGCATTTATTTTTTCAGCATTCCTTCTATACAACCGATCTCTGCAGGAAGTTGGTTGCCAGCGCTAAAAGAAGAACCATTGCTTGTGGAATACCTAGTCGGTAAATTTTAAATACTTATATAATTATATATTGTTTATGTAACAAAGTTTCTGCTCTATGCTGTAATATACTCATTCCACGCGGGGAGTACAGATAAATAGTTAGTTGATCAAATTTAATAAAATTGTAGTATTACGTCAACAAACGGGTTACTGTTCTCTCCTTCGGGGATTGATAATTTCTTTCGGAAACGTTTTAGAGCAAATGTTTATTAGGGTTTTTGTTTTAGATAGCCCTAATTACGCTGTGTTTGTATCTAGTTACTCATTTTTGTGTTTATTTTGAAAATTTATTTATATATATTTACGGCTAATGGATAGGCAGCCAATCCTACGCAACGGCGCCTGGATGGATAGGCAACCAATCGAACACTAAAATATTTCTGGTCGATCGGATTTCGCGCTAGCAACCCTAACGTTAATAAATTGTTCGACGTTTAGGGCAAATTTCTTTATTTTGGTGTATTTCAGATTGAAAACTTACTACAGGGGCCCTATTAAGATCATAGAAATTTATAAGGATGAGATATTTTCACACCCAACCATTACGGGAAGCTTGCAAAAAAGGTTATACCTATTCCAGAAGGAGCACGCCTGCTAATATGTAGAATCTGGGGCCCACCCGGGCACTGCTGGAACACAAGGAGACGGTTTTAAAGCTTGTATTGACTGTTTACAACGATTTAAGGTAAGTTAGTGGCTTTAGTATCCCTGAAGTGAATTCGTGCAAACTAAGTTTGCCCACGTTTAATCCCCGGCAATGTTTGACGATATTGCTGTTCGTAACCAGGTGCTAGTTGTGTATGCAGAGTTTTAGGAGTTTTTGTAGATATCGAGAGCATGTTGTGATTCGATTGTGAAACGTCCTGGGCTCCACTACCTTTGTTAATACTTGAAAAGGGTGTCGTGTATAATAAGAAGAGAAATCGTTTCCAAAAGAGAGAAGTCGCAGATCAGTACGGTACGAGTTAGTGTTAGCAACGTGTTTGGCGGTGTGTATTGTGTATAATAGTAACACTTCGTCTTCAGACGTTTACTAACCACTGAGACGGCCGTAGAATATCGTTTTTGATCCTGCGCATCCTTCTGCGTGCCGAAAGAATTCTTTGGGGCCCCATGTGCAATCGGAAAATACGTAATTACAACGGCAAGAGTTAACGGTGGATGATTCAGTGACCAGGAGTAATGCTTAATTTGCGTGCGTGCATAAATGGTTTAAATATTGAAAGACTGCATGATTCGAAAGAATTCTCTCGGCACACGGACCGTACCTGCACGATGTCTGTAGTGTTGTCATTGCAGTTTCATAATAATAGTTGCCGCTTTGCAGGTTTCCATTACCAGTTCCATTACGATGTGTGTGTGTCTGTCCGAATGAACATTACAAAGGCTTTTCCCCAGCTACGATTTAGACATTTACTTAAAAAAGTTCCTATCAAGAACCTCCCTTTTACTTTGTATATTTATAATGTATAACGGTAGCCTCTAGATTGACAGGACAATTACTAACCTCCCCTAGGCTCGCCCCCTTCCCTTATAATGCATGTTTTTTGAAGTTTCTCGGTCTTTGAAATATTTTCACAACTCGTTTCTGTTTTAGTATGACCTACAACTGTTCCTGAATGTGTTTGCGATGCATTTAGGATTCCGTTACGATGAGATGTGTGTCTGTCCGAATAAGAATTACGAAGAAGACTTTTCCCCAGCTACGATTTAGACATTTATTAAAAACAGTTCCTATCAAGAACCCCCCTTTACTGTAAAGAGCAGTTACGTTGGATTCGTGCGTTAATTGCAGTTGCATTTGTCGTCCTCTGTGTATGGTATCTGGTGTTTTAGTATTTTGATCTATTTAAAATGGAATCTTAAAAACGTATTTCCTAAGGCTCTCTATTCACAAACTACGAATTTCTTTGCCTATTTGTAACCTGCTCCGTAATACTTTTTATTGGCTAGTAATTTAATTGCATTTATTTTTTCAGCATTCCTTCTATACAACCGATCTCTGCAGGAAGTTGGTTGCCAGCGCTAAAAGAAGAACCATTGCTTGTGGAATACCTAGTCGGTAAATTTTAAATATATAATTATATATTGTTTATGTAACAAAGTTTCTGCTCTATGCTGTAATATACTCATTCCACGCGGGGAGTACCTACAGATAAATAGTTAGTTGATCAAATTTAATAAAATTGTAGTATTACGTCAACAAACGGGTTACTGTTCTCTCCTTCGGGGATTGATAATTTCTTTCGGAAACGTTTTAGAGCAAATGTTTATTAGGGTTTTTGTTTTAGATAGCCCTAATTACGCTGTGTTTGTATCTAGTTACTCATTTTTGTGTTTATTTTGAAAATTTATTTATATATATTTACGGCTAATGGATAGGCAGCCAATCCTACGCAACGGCGCCTGGATGGATAGGCAACCAATCGAACACTAAAATATTTCTGGTCGATCGGATTTCGCGCTAGCAACCCTAACGTTAATAAATTGTTCGACGTTTAGGGCAAATTTCTTTATTTTGGTGTATTTCAGATTGAAAACTTACTACAGGGGCCCTATTAAGATCATAGAAATTTATAAGGATGAGATATTTTCACACCCAACCATTACGGGAAGCTTGCAAAAAAGGTTATACCTATTCCAGAAGGAGCACGCCTGCTAATATGTAGAATCTGGGGCCCACCCGGGCACTGCTGGAACACAAGGAGACGGTTTTAAAGCTTGTATTGACTGTTTACAACGATTTAAGGTAAGTTAGTGGCTTTAGTATCCCTGAAGTGAATTCGTGCAAACTAAGTTTGCCCACGTTTAATCCCCGGCAATGTTTGACGATATTGCTGTTCGTAACCAGGTGCTAGTTGTGTATGCAGAGTTTTAGGAGTTTTTGTAGATATCGAGAGCATGTTGTGATTCGATTGTGAAACGTCCTGGGCTCCACTACCTTTGTTAATACTTGAAAAGGGTGTCGTGTATAATAAGAAGAGAAATCGTTTCCAAAAGAGAGAAGTCGCAGATCAGTACGGTACGAGTTAGTGTTAGCAACGTGTTTGGCGGTGTGTATTGTGTATAATAGTAACACTTCGTCTTCAGACGTTTACTAACCACTGAGACGGCCGTAGAATATCGTTTTTGATCCTGCGCATCCTTCTGCGTGCCGAAAGAATTCTTTGGGGCCCCATGTGCAATCGGAAAATACGTAATTACAACGGCAAGAGTTAACGGTGGATGATTCAGTGACCAGGAGTAATGCTTAATTTGCGTGCGTGCATAAATGGTTTAAATATTGAAAGACTGCATGATTCGAAAGAATTCTCTCGGCACACGGACCGTACCTGCACGATGTCTGTAGTGTTGTCATTGCAGTTTCATAATAATAGTTGCCGCTTTGCAGGTTTCCATTACCAGTTCCATTACGATGTGTGTGTGTCTGTCCGAATGAACATTACAAAGGCTTTTCCCCAGCTACGATTTAGACATTTACTTAAAAAAGTTCCTATCAAGAACCTCCCGTTTACTTTGTATATTTATAATGTATAACGGCAGCCTCTAGATTGACAGGACAATTACTAACCTCCCCTAGGCTCGCCCCCTTCCCTTATAATGCATGTTTTTTGAAGTTTCTCGGTCTTTGAAATATTTTCACAACTCGTTTCTGTTTTAGTATGACCTACAACTGTTCCTGAATGTGTTTGCGATGCATTTAGGATTCCGTTACGATGAGATGTGTGTCTGTCCGAATAAGAATTACGAAGAAGACTTTTCCCCAGCTACGATTTAGACATTTATTAAAAACAGTTCCTATCAAGAACCCCCCTTTACTGTAAAGAGCAGTTACGTTGGATTCGTGCGTTAATTGCAGTTGCATTTGTCGTCCTCTGTGTATGGTATCTGGTGTTTTAGTATTTTGATCTATTTAAAATGGAATCTTAAAAACGTATTTCCTAAGGCTCTCTATTCACAAACTACGAATTTCTTTGCCTATTTGTAACCTGCTCCGTAATACTTTTTATTGGCTAGTAATTTAATTGCATTTATTTTTTCAGCATTCCTTCTATACAACCGATCTCTGCAGGAAGTTGGTTGCCAGCGCTAAAAGAAGAACCATTGCTTGTGGAATACCTAGTCGGTAAATTTTAAATATATAATTATATATTGTTTATGTAACAAAGTTTCTGCTCTATGCTGTAATATACTCATTCCACGCGGGGAGTACAGATAAATAGTTAGTTGATCAAATTTAATAAAATTGTAGTATTACGTCAACAAACGGGTTACTGTTCTCTCCTTCGGGGATTGATAATTTCTTTCGGAAACGTTTTAGAGCAAATGTTTATTAGGGTTTTTGTTTTAGATAGCCCTAATTACGCTGTGTTTGTATCTAGTTACTCATTTTTGTGTTTATTTTGAAAATTTATTTATATATATTTACGGCTAATGGATAGGCAACCAATCCTACGCAACGGCGCCTGGATGGATAGGCAACCAATCGAACACTAAAATATTTCTGGTCGATCGGATTTCGCGCTAGCAACCCTAACGTTAATAAATTGTTCGACGTTTAGGGCGAATTTCTTTATTTTGGTGTATTTCAGATTGAAAACTTACTACAGGGGCCCTATTAAGATCATAGAAATTTATAAGGATGAGATATTTTCACACCCAACCATTACGGGAAGCTTGCAAAAAAGGTTATACCTATTCCAGAAGGAGCACGCCTGCTAATATGTAGAATCTGGGGCCCACCCGGGCACTGCTGGAACACAAGGAGACGGTTTTAAAGCTTGTATTGACTGTTTACAACGATTTAAGGTAAGTTAGTGGCTTTAGTATCCCTGAAGTGAATTCGTGCAAACTAAGTTTGCCCACGTTTAATCCCCGGCAATGTTTGACGATATTGCTGTTCGTAACCAGGTGCTAGTTGTGTATGCAGAGTTTTAGGAGTTTTTGTAGATATCGAGAGCATGTTGTGATTCGATTGTGAAACGTCCTGGGCTCCACTACCTTTGTTAATACTTGAAAAGGGTGTCGTGTATAATAAGAAGAGAAATCGTTTCCAAAAGAGAGAAGTCGCAGATCAGTACGGTACGAGTTAGTGTTAGCAACGTGTTTGGCGGTGTGTATTGTGTATAATAGTAACACTTCGTCTTCAGACGTTTACTAACCACTGAGACGGCCGTAGAATATCGTTTTTGATCCTGCGCATCCTTCTGCGTGCCGAAAGAATTCTTTGGGGCCCCATGTGCAATCGGAAAATACGTAATTACAACGGCAAGAGTTAACGGTGGATGATTCAGTGACCAGGAGTAATGCTTAATTTGCGTGCGTGCATAAATGGTTTAAATATTGAAAGACTGCATGATTCGAAAGAATTCTCTCGGCACACGGACCGTACCTGCACGATGTCTGTAGTGTTGTCATTGCAGTTTCATAATAATAGTTGCCGCTTTGCAGGTTTCCATTACCAGTTCCATTACGATGTGTGTGTGTCTGTCCGAATGAACATTACAAAGGCTTTTCCCCAGCTACGATTTAGACATTTACTTAAAAAAGTTCCTATCAAGAACCTCCCGTTTACTTTGTATATTTATAATGTATAACGGCAGCCTCTAGATTGACAGGACAATTACTAACCTCCCCTAGGCTCGCCCCCTTCCCTTATAATGCATGTTTTTTGAAGTTTCTCGGTCTTTGAAATATTTTCACAACTCGTTTCTGTTTTAGTATGACCTACAACTGTTCCTGAATGTGTTTGCGATGCATTTAGGATTCCGTTACGATGAGATGTGTGTCTGTCCGAATAAGAATTACGAAGAAGACTTTTCCCCAGCTACGATTTAGACATTTATTAAAAACAGTTCCTATCAAGAACCCCCCTTTACTGTAAAGAGCAGTTACGTTGGATTCGTGCGTTAATTGCAGTTGCATTTGTCGTCCTCTGTGTATGGTATCTGGTGTTTTAGTATTTTGATCTATTTAAAATGGAATCTTAAAAACGTATTTCCTAAGGCTCTCTATTCACAAACTACGAATTTCTTTGCCTATTTGTAACCTGCTCCGTAATACTTTTTATTGGCTAGTAATTTAATTGCATTTATTTTTTCAGCATTCCTTCTATACAACCGATCTCTGCAGGAAGTTGGTTGCCAGCGCTAAAAGAAGAACCATTGCTTGTGGAATACCTAGTCGGTAAATTTTAAATATATAATTATATATTGTTTATGTAACAAAGTTTCTGCTCTATGCTGTAATATACTCATTCCACGCGGGGAGTACAGATAAATAGTTAGTTGATCAAATTTAATAAAATTGTAGTATTACGTCAACAAACGGGTTACTGTTCTCTCCTTCGGGGATTGATAATTTCTTTCGGAAACGTTTTAGAGCAAATGTTTATTAGGGTTTTTGTTTTAGATAGCCCTAATTACGCTGTGTTTGTATCTAGTTACTCATTTTTGTGTTTATTTTGAAAATTTATTTATATATATTTACGGCTAATGGATAGGCAGCCAATCCTACGCAACGGCGCCTGGATGGATAGGCAACCAATCGAACACTAAAATATTTCTGGTCGATCGGATTTCGCGCTAGCAACCCTAACGTTAATAAATTGTTCGACGTTTAGGTTTGGTTTAGGGCAAATTTCTTTATTTTGGTGTATTTCAGATTGAAAACTTACTACAGGGGCCCTATTAAGATCATAGAAATTTATAAGGATGAGATATTTTCACACCCAACCATTACGGGAAGCTTGCAAAAAAGGTTATACCTATTCCAGAAGGAGCACGCCTGCTAATATGTAGAATCTGGGGCCCACCCGGGCACTGCTGGAACACAAGGAGACGGTTTTAAAGCTTGTATTGACTGTTTACAACGATTTAAGGTAAGTTAGTGGCTTTAGTATCCCTGAAGTGAATTCGTGCAAACTAAGTTTGCCCACGTTTAATCCCCGGCAATGTTTGACGATATTGCTGTTCGTAACCAGGTGCTAGTTGTGTATGCAGAGTTTTAGGGAGTTTTTGTAGATATCGAGAGCATGTTGTGATTCGATTGTGAAACGTCCTGGGCTCCACTACCTTTGTTAATACTTGAAAAGGGTGTCGTGTATAATAAGAAGAGAAATCGTTTCCAAAAGAGAGAAGTCGCAGATCAGTACGGTACGAGTTAGTGTTAGCAACGTGTTTGGCGGTGTGTATTGTGTATAATAGTAACACTTCGTCTTCAGACGTTTACTAACCACTGAGACGGCCGTAGAATATCGTTTTTGATCCTGCGCATCCTTCTGCGTGCCGAAAGAATTCTTTGGGGCCCCATGTGCAATCGGAAAATACGTAATTACAACGGCAAGAGTTAACGGTGGATGATTCAGTGACCAGGAGTAATGCTTAATTTGCGTGCGTGCATAAATGGTTTAAATATTGAAAGACTGCATGATTCGAAAGAATTCTCTCGGCACACGGACCGTACCTGCACGATGTCTGTAGTGTTGTCATTGCAGTTTCATAATAATAGTTGCCGCTTTGCAGGTTTCCATTACCAGTTCCATTACGATGTGTGTGTGTCTGTCCGAATGAACATTACAAAGGCTTTTCCCCAGCTACGATTTAGACATTTACTTAAAAAAGTTCCTATCAAGAACCTCCCGTTTACTTTGTATATTTATAATGTATAACGGCAGCCTCTAGATTGACAGGACAATTACTAACCTCCCCTAGGCTCGCCCCCTTCCCTTATAATGCATGTTTTTTGAAGTTTCTCGGTCTTTGAAATATTTTCACAACTCGTTTCTGTTTTAGTATGACCTACAACTGTTCCTGAATGTGTTTGCGATGCATTTAGGATTCCGTTACGATGAGATGTGTGTCTGTCCGAATAAGAATTACGAAGAAGACTTTTCCCCAGCTACGATTTAGACATTTATTAAAAACAGTTCCTATCAAGAACCCCCCTTTACTGTAAAGAGCAGTTACGTTGGATTCGTGCGTTAATTGCAGTTGCATTTGTCGTCCTCTGTGTATGGTATCTGGTGTTTTAGTATTTTGATCTATTTAAAATGGAATCTTAAAAACGTATTTCCTAAGGCTCTCTATTCACAAACTACGAATTTCTTTGCCTATTTGTAACCTGCTCCGTAATACTTTTTATTGGCTAGTAATTTAATTGCATTTATTTTTTCAGCATTCCTTCTATACAACCGATCTCTGCAGGAAGTTGGTTGCCAGCGCTAAAAGAAGAACCATTGCTTGTGGAATACCTAGTCGGTAAATTTTAAATATATAATTATATATTGTTTATGTAACAAAGTTTCTGCTCTATGCTGTAATATACTCATTCCACGCGGGGAGTACCTACAGATAAATAGTTAGTTGATCAAATTTAATAAAATTGTAGTATTACGTCAACAAACGGGTTACTGTTCTCTCCTTCGGGGATTGATAATTTCTTTCGGAAACGTTTTAGAGCAAATGTTTATTAGGGTTTTTGTTTTAGATAGCCCTAATTACGCTGTGTTTGTATCTAGTTACTCATTTTTGTGTTTATTTTGAAAATTTATTTATATATATTTACGGCTAATGGATAGGCAGCCAATCCTACGCAACGGCGCCTGGATGGATAGGCAACCAATCGAACACTAAAATATTTCTGGTCGATCGGATTTCGCGCTAGCAACCCTAACGTTAATAAATTGTTCGACGTTTAGGGCAAATTTCTTTATTTTGGTGTATTTCAGATTGAAAACTTACTACAGGGGCCCTATTAAGATCATAGAAATTTATAAGGATGAGATATTTTCACACCCAACCATTACGGGAAGCTTGCAAAAAAGGTTATACCTATTCCAGAAGGAGCACGCCTGCTAATATGTAGAATCTGGGGCCCACCCGGGCACTGCTGGAACACAAGGAGACGGTTTTAAAGCTTGTATTGACTGTTTACAACGATTTAAGGTAAGTTAGTGGCTTTAGTATCCCTGAAGTGAATTCGTGCAAACTAAGTTTGCCCACGTTTAATCCCCGGCAATGTTTGACGATATTGCTGTTCGTAACCAGGTGCTAGTTGTGTATGCAGAGTTTTAGGAGTTTTTGTAGATATCGAGAGCATGTTGTGATTCGATTGTGAAACGTCCTGGGCTCCACTACCTTTGTTAATACTTGAAAAGGGTGTCGTGTATAATAAGAAGAGAAATCGTTTCCAAAAGAGAGAAGTCGCAGATCAGTACGGTACGAGTTAGTGTTAGCAACGTGTTTGGCGGTGTGTATTGTGTATAATAGTAACACTTCGTCTTCAGACGTTTACTAACCACTGAGACGGCCGTAGAATATCGTTTTTGATCCTGCGCATCCTTCTGCGTGCCGAAAGAATTCTTTGGGGCCCCATGTGCAATCGGAAAATACGTAATTACAACGGCAAGAGTTAACGGTGGATGATTCAGTGACCAGGAGTAATGCTTAATTTGCGTGCGTGCATAAATGGTTTAAATATTGAAAGACTGCATGATTCGAAAGAATTCTCTCGGCACACGGACCGTACCTGCACGATGTCTGTAGTGTTGTCATTGCAGTTTCATAATAATAGTTGCCGCTTTGCAGGTTTCCATTACCAGTTCCATTACGATGTGTGTGTGTCTGTCCGAATGAACATTACAAAGGCTTTTCCCCAGCTACGATTTAGACATTTACTTAAAAAAGTTCCTATCAAGAACCTCCCGTTTACTTTGTATATTTATAATGTATAACGGCAGCCTCTAGATTGACAGGACAATTACTAACCTCCCCTAGGCTCGCCCCCTTCCCTTATAATGCATGTTTTTTGAAGTTTCTCGGTCTTTGAAATATTTTCACAACTCGTTTCTGTTTTAGTATGACCTACAACTGTTCCTGAATGTGTTTGCGATGCATTTAGGATTCCGTTACGATGAGATGTGTGTCTGTCCGAATAAGAATTACGAAGAAGACTTTTCCCCAGCTACGATTTAGACATTTATTAAAAACAGTTCCTATCAAGAACCCCCCTTTACTGTAAAGAGCAGTTACGTTGGATTCGTGCGTTAATTGCAGTTGCATTTGTCGTCCTCTGTGTATGGTATCTGGTGTTTTAGTATTTTGATCTATTTAAAATGGAATCTTAAAAACGTATTTCCTAAGGCTCTCTATTCACAAACTACGAATTTCTTTGCCTATTTGTAACCTGCTCCGTAATACTTTTTATTGGCTAGTAATTTAATTGCATTTATTTTTTCAGCATTCCTTCTATACAACCGATCTCTGCAGGAAGTTGGTTGCCAGCGCTAAAAGAAGAACCATTGCTTGTGGAATACCTAGTCGGTAAATTTTAAATATATAATTATATATTGTTTATGTAACAAAGTTTCTGCTCTATGCTGTAATATACTCATTCCACGCGGGGAGTACAGATAAATAGTTAGTTGATCAAATTTAATAAAATTGTAGTATTACGTCAACAAACGGGTTACTGTTCTCTCCTTCGGGGATTGATAATTTCTTTCGGAAACGTTTTAGAGCAAATGTTTATTAGGGTTTTTGTTTTAGATAGCCCTAATTACGCTGTGTTTGTATCTAGTTACTCATTTTTGTGTTTATTTTGAAAATTTATTTATATATATTTACGGCTAATGGATAGGCAGCCAATCCTACGCAACGGCGCCTGGATGGATAGGCAACCAATCGAACACTAAAATATTTCTGGTCGATCGGATTTCGCGCTAGCAACCCTAACGTTAAGAACGTTAATAAATTGTTCGACGTTTAGGTTTGGTTTAGGGCAAATTTCTTTATTTTGGTGTATTTCAGATTGAAAACTTACTACAGGGGCCCTATTAAGATCATAGAAATTTATAAGGATGAGATATTTTCACACCCAACCATTACGGGAAGCTTGCAAAAAAGGTTATACCTATTCCAGAAGGAGCACGCCTGCTAATATGTAGAATCTGGGGCCCACCCGGGCACTGCTGGAACACAAGGAGACGGTTTTAAAGCTTGTATTGACTGTTTACAACGATTTAAGGTAAGTTAGTGGCTTTAGTATCCCTGAAGTGAATTCGTGCAAACTAAGTTTGCCCACGTTTAATCCCCGGCAATGTTTGACGATATTGCTGTTCGTAACCAGGTGCTAGTTGTGTATGCAGAGTTTTAGGGAGTTTTTGTAGATATCGAGAGCATGTTGTGATTCGATTGTGAAACGTCCTGGGCTCCACTACCTTTGTTAATACTTGAAAAGGGTGTCGTGTATAATAAGAAGAGAAATCGTTTCCAAAAGAGAGAAGTCGCAGATCAGTACGGTACGAGTTAGTGTTAGCAACGTGTTTGGCGGTGTGTATTGTGTATAATAGTAACACTTCGTCTTCAGACGTTTACTAACCACTGAGACGGCCGTAGAATATCGTTTTTGATCCTGCGCATCCTTCTGCGTGCCGAAAGAATTCTTTGGGGCCCCATGTGCAATCGGAAAATACGTAATTACAACGGCAAGAGTTAACGGTGGATGATTCAGTGACCAGGAGTAATGCTTAATTTGCGTGCGTGCATAAATGGTTTAAATATTGAAAGACTGCATGATTCGAAAGAATTCTCTCGGCACACGGACCGTACCTGCACGATGTCTGTAGTGTTGTCATTGCAGTTTCATAATAATAGTTGCCGCTTTGCAGGTTTCCATTACCAGTTCCATTACGATGTGTGTGTGTCTGTCCGAATGAACATTACAAAGGCTTTTCCCCAGCTACGATTTAGACATTTACTTAAAAAAGTTCCTATCAAGAACCTCCCGTTTACTTTGTATATTTATAATGTATAACGGCAGCCTCTAGATTGACAGGACAATTACTAACCTCCCCTAGGCTCGCCCCCTTCCCTTATAATGCATGTTTTTTGAAGTTTCTCGGTCTTTGAAATATTTTCACAACTCGTTTCTGTTTTAGTATGACCTACAACTGTTCCTGAATGTGTTTGCGATGCATTTAGGATTCCGTTACGATGAGATGTGTGTCTGTCCGAATAAGAATTACGAAGAAGACTTTTCCCCAGCTACGATTTAGACATTTATTAAAAACAGTTCCTATCAAGAACCCCCCTTTACTGTAAAGAGCAGTTACGTTGGATTCGTGCGTTAATTGCAGTTGCATTTGTCGTCCTCTGTGTATGGTATCTGGTGTTTTAGTATTTTGATCTATTTAAAATGGAATCTTAAAAACGTATTTCCTAAGGCTCTCTATTCACAAACTACGAATTTCTTTGCCTATTTGTAACCTGCTCCGTAATACTTTTTATTGGCTAGTAATTTAATTGCATTTATTTTTTCAGCATTCCTTCTATACAACCGATCTCTGCAGGAAGTTGGTTGCCAGCGCTAAAAGAAGAACCATTGCTTGTGGAATACCTAGTCGGTAAATTTTAAATATATAATTATATATTGTTTATGTAACAAAGTTTCTGCTCTATGCTGTAATATACTCATTCCACGCGGGGAGTACAGATAAATAGTTAGTTGATCAAATTTAATAAAATTGTAGTATTACGTCAACAAACGGGTTACTGTTCTCTCCTTCGGGGATTGATAATTTCTTTCGGAAACGTTTTAGAGCAAATGTTTATTAGGGTTTTTGTTTTAGATAGCCCTAATTACGCTGTGTTTGTATCTAGTTACTCATTTTTGTGTTTATTTTGAAAATTTATTTATATATATTTACGGCTAATGGATAGGCAGCCAATCCTACGCAACGGCGCCTGGATGGATAGGCAACCAATCGAACACTAAAATATTTCTGGTCGATCGGATTTCGCGCTAGCAACCCTAACGTTAATAAATTGTTCGACGTTTAGGGCAAATTTCTTTATTTTGGTGTATTTCAGATTGAAAACTTACTACAGGGGCCCTATTAAGATCATAGAAATTTATAAGGATGAGATATTTTCACACCCAACCATTACGGGAAGCTTGCAAAAAAGGTTATACCAATTGGGGTCGTCGTTTAAGATCGCAGCGCCGCAGCGGTAAATACGTTAACCTCTGTAGGTAACATCAACATTGAACCTTGAAATTGAACATTGTTGTGTCAGTTTGTTGTCAGTTTTAAGTTTTATTTTCCTATTTGTGAACTTTAAAGTTATAGAATTACAGTAAGTATTACAATATTCCATAATTATATTACATAACTCATTTTATAAAAGCGTATTACCCAATTCTATACAGAATATAATTTTTTATTTTTAGGTTATGGAAAGTCATAGTGGTGTAACATTTTCTTTAGTTGAATATTTCAACTATATGAAAGGCAATAACCATTCAAGATGTGTGTCTGAAGGGGAGGAAGTTCTAGATGCAGGGCATATTATTTTGTGTGGCATTACAGACACGTCTGATAATAAAATGTGCTTGTACGCACTATGTCTGCAAACCAGTGCTCTACAAGCACATCCACATACAATTAAAGGCACATTTTCCATAAATGACAATACTAAAGCCCTTGTTAATAATTTTGAATGTACATGTAAAGCAGGTCAAAGTGGGCAGTGCAAGCATATATCGGCAGTACTAATTAAATGCACAAGGTGTATTTAAAACATGTTTATCAAAAGCATTATCAAGCTCCGCAATTTTTTAACTTAATTATATCATACTTTATTTTAGTGTTCCTCTTTTCTGGTGCTTTGTTTTGTTTTAGATCGCCATTAAATAAATTGGAAAGAATATCTCAAACCGATGCCAAATGTGTATGGTCTACACAAAAAAAATCAACCCAGGAGCTTTATAAACCAGTTCCAATAAAAGAGATGCCCTGCTTTAGAGGTCTACCTTCAATTTCATATGAATTGGATGAAATTGTGTCTTCCCAAATAGAAAAAGACATCATTGAATTTCTTCCAAATTCTGCGTTTTCATTGCATACGTAAATACAATTACTTTGTCACTCAATCAATACCATCTGTTTAATGTGACGTACTATTTGCTTTTAGTGCTGGAAGAAGAATGCTCCCCCACGATGAAGCTATAATGAGTGATCAAGATGTGGATAATCGTACGTTTGAAATCCAAAGCCTTACGCTTATTTTTAATAATTCTTGCCAGTCCCCAATTATGATGGAAATATCACACAGCAATGTGGATTTTTCAAGAGAATGCTGTAAACATGTATTGCAATCTTTTGAAATTGATGACCATGAGCAATTAGCATTCGAAACTAAACTTTCACTGAAAGATTGGCACAAGGCAAGGCAATATCGAATAACTGGCTCGCGTATATATGAGATATTTACGTACTGTGGCACGAACTGGAAAAATAAAGCAGCAAAATATTTTTGGCCAAAACATTTCTCTAATAAATATACAAGATATGGATTGGAACAAGAGCCTAATGCACGGAGAAAATTTATAGAATACACCAGTCTAAATGTAATTGAAACTGGAATTATAATAGCACCAAATAATGAATGGTTGGGATATTCACCCGATGGAATAGTTGTTTCCAATGGCATTCCTGTTGGTCTTTTAGAAATAAAGTGTCCATTTGCAGGTACTTATTACAAATTTGAATAATTGCATATTTTAATATAGGAATAAAATTATTAACATAATTAATTACAGGTAAATGTCAAAATTTGGATGATGTATTAAAAACATTGACTTATTTGAAAATAGAAGAAGGGGTCTACGCTCTCAAAGAGAAGCATAAATATTATGGACAAGTGCAATTGGGTATGGCAATTTTAAACATAGAAATCTGCTATTTTGTTATCTACTGTTCACATAATGAAAATATGGTTATCATCAAAGTACCCTTTGATTACACATTTTCAAAGAAAATGTTGATTAAAGTGAAAGAGAACTTTATTAAAAATATGATACATGAAATTTGCGAAAACAAATAAACATTAATATATTTCGTTACTGTAATATACAGGGTGAGTCGGGAGGAAACTGACAAACGTCGGGTGTGTGTTCTACACGTAAATATAAGACAAAAGTATATATTAAGTTGTATGAAATTGTATTGTAGGCTGTAGTTAATGGTTGAGTTGTAAATTATCCTTGTGGATGATCTGCACCTTTTATATAGATGTATAATAAATCTACATTATTTTTACCTGTAATATTATTGTTATTTTTAATCTACCTATTATCACTAAATTCTTAAACCGATTTGCATCAATGCATGAATTTATCATCGGCTAAAATAGGGGAAGAAAGATTTGTTATGGCACATGCTATTGTAAAGATTTCTTCAACATGATTTACTAAAGACCATTGCAACTTACCGCCGAGAATTTTGAAAATTTTAATTCTCTGGTTACACCTCTCTACATGCACGCGTGCTGCTGCTATGTGTCTGGTAAAAATTGCTTCATCTTTGCTTAATTGTTTTTTATCTTTTAAAAATGGTGGACGATATAATTTAATCTGATATCGTTCACAAGATTCCTCTACCAAAAACCCTTTGTCAACCATTATAGCCACACCCTTATCTAAGCGATCTAAAATATTAGATTGGTCAAATATTGTTTTATCTGATGCTCGACCACCAAAAGCTCTACTAACAAAGGTTATCAAACCAGCAGGCGATACACCTGTTAAAAATTTTACAGTCTGTGAAGATTTATAATGCGAGTAAAATCTTAGTCTACAACATAGACATTTAGGTTTCTGAACAAACACTTCCGTACAATCTAAAACAATTTGTGTATCTTCGAAATTTTCAAAACAAAGAGGAATATTATTTTGAATTTCTTTCATAGATGGAAATTTTATCGCAGGTTTTAAAACTTTTGTTAAAATGCCCAACATTTCGATGATGTAGCTTCTACACCGCGTTGCTTTTATGCCAAATAATACAGAAAGAGTGGTATAGCTTAAATCAGACTTCATTTTTGTAAATGTTAGAATCACTCGTTCTCTAATAGTCAATTGATGAACTCTTGTATCTTTATGTAGATGCGATATGATTCGTAGAATAAAATCTAACAATTTACAATTCTGTAATCCTGTAAAACTACTTAGTGACACGTCACTTGAAATTAGATCACAAACTGTTAACTTTTTAGGAGTATTCACTTGCACTTGAAAATCACGAAAAGTTTTCGGCCCTTTATTTGTGGCGCACTGTAACTGATTTATAAGAACATTAGCCACTTCAATTTCTGCAGGTGTATGGTCTACTGGAAGATCATCATCATGTTCAGCTACTTCTACACAATCATCACACAGCTTATTTTTTTGTGATTCTGTAATTACCTTAGCCTTATTCCTCTTAGCCAGTCGAATCGAAGCAGCAGAATCTGTATTTAAACTTTTTTCCAAAGGCAAATTTTGACTTGGAACAGCTGTTTTTTTCAGGTGGCGTCTTTGAGGATTCTCGTTTGCTGCAAATATTTTCAAAATAGTTCTTTATTTCATAAAAACACAAAACATCGAAAACATCATCTGTAAATGCGGCGGTGTAAAAGTAGCGCGTTATTTCATAATAGGTAGGTACTTACTTTTCAAAAAATCTTCTTGTTTAAAATGTAAGCTGCAGACTTTCATAGATTTGCTGATGGACTTTCCCATTAATAATCGTAAAATCCACGCTTTTTGACGATCCACTTTGTTAGAACCACCACTTTTTGTTTGAAAAGTAACATTAAACTGACCCTTTGGTGGAAATTTGTGAAATGTTATTTCTGGCGATCTTTTTCTCCATGATTTACATCTTGGGACACAACAATAACTATTGTTTTTACTCATTATTTAATTTTTTTTAATGGAAATCGTAGTTATATCACACGCGTAATGGCAGTTGAATGTTGCCTACAGCGTTTCAATAAACCGCCGCCAGGTGGCGTATCGCTTAGCAGCATATATCCAATTCCAGAAGGAGCACGCCTGCTAATATGTAGAATCTGGGGCCCACCCGGGCACTGCTGGAACACAAGGAGACGGTTTTAAAGCTTGTATTGACTGTTTACAACGATTTAAGGTAAGTTAGTGGCTTTAGTATCCCTGAAGTGAATTCGTGCAAACTAAGTTTGCCCACGTTTAATCCCCGGCAATGTTTGACGATATTGCTGTTCGTAACCAGGTGCTAGTTGTGTATGCAGAGTTTTAGGAGTTTTTGTAGATATCGAGAGCATGTTGTGATTCGATTGTGAAACGTCCTGGGCTCCACTACCTTTGTTAATACTTGAAAAGGGTGTCGTGTATAATAAGAAGAGAAATCGTTTCCAAAAGAGAGAAGTCGCAGATCAGTACGGTACGAGTTAGTGTTAGCAACGTGTTTGGCGGTGTGTATTGTGTATAATAGTAACACTTCGTCTTCAGACGTTTACTAACCACTGAGACGGCCGTAGAATATCGTTTTTGATCCTGCGCATCCTTCTGCGTGCCGAAAGAATTCTTTGGGGCCCCATGTGCAATCGGAAAATACGTAATTACAACGGCAAGAGTTAACGGTGGATGATTCAGTGACCAGGAGTAATGCTTAATTTGCGTGCGTGCATAAATGGTTTAAATATTGAAAGACTGCATGATTCGAAAGAATTCTCTCGGCACACGGACCGTACCTGCACGATGTCTGTAGTGTTGTCATTGCAGTTTCATAATAATAGTTGCCGCTTTGCAGGTTTCCATTACCAGTTCCATTACGATGTGTGTGTGTCTGTCCGAATGAACATTACAAAGGCTTTTCCCCAGCTACGATTTAGACATTTACTTAAAAAAGTTCCTATCAAGAACCTCCCTTTTACTTTGTATATTTATAATGTATAACGGTAGCCTCTAGATTGACAGGACAATTACTAACCTCCCCTAGGCTCGCCCCCTTCCCTTATAATGCATGTTTTTTGAAGTTTCTCGGTCTTTGAAATATTTTCACAACTCGTTTCTGTTTTAGTATGACCTACAACTGTTCCTGAATGTGTTTGCGATGCATTTAGGATTCCGTTACGATGAGATGTGTGTCTGTCCGAATAAGAATTACGAAGAAGACTTTTCCCCAGCTACGATTTAGACATTTATTAAAAACAGTTCCTATCAAGAACCCCCCTTTACTGTAAAGAGCAGTTACGTTGGATTCGTGCGTTAATTGCAGTTGCATTTGTCGTCCTCTGTGTATGGTATCTGGTGTTTTAGTATTTTGATCTATTTAAAATGGAATCTTAAAAACGTATTTCCTAAGGCTCTCTATTCACAAACTACGAATTTCTTTGCCTATTTGTAACCTGCTCCGTAATACTTTTTATTGGCTAGTAATTTAATTGCATTTATTTTTTCAGCATTCCTTCTATACAACCGATCTCTGCAGGAAGTTGGTTGCCAGCGCTAAAAGAAGAACCATTGCTTGTGGAATACCTAGTCGGTAAATTTTAAATATATAATTATATATTGTTTATGTAACAAAGTTTCTGCTCTATGCTGTAATATACTCATTCCACGCGGGGAGTACCTACAGATAAATAGTTAGTTGATCAAATATAATAAAATTGTAGTATTACGTCAACAAACGGGTTACTGTTCTCTCCTTCGGGGATTGATAATTTCTTTCGGAAACGTTTTAGAGCAAATGTTTATTAGGGTTTTTGTTTTAGATAGCCCTAATTACGCTGTGTTTGTATCTAGTTACTCATTTTTGTGTTTATTTTGAAAATTTATTTATATATATTTACGGCTAATGGATAGGCAGCCAATCCTACGCAACGGCGCCTGGATGGATAGGCAACCAATCGAACACTAAAATATTTCTGGTCGATCGGATTTCGCGCTAGCAACCCTAACGTTAATAAATTGTTCGACGTTTAGGGCAAATTTCTTTATTTTGGTGTATTTCAGATTGAAAACTTACTACAGGGGCCCTATTAAGATCATAGAAATTTATAAGGATGAGATATTTTCACACCCAACCATTACGGGAAGCTTGCAAAAAAGGTTATACCTATTCCAGAAGGAGCACGCCTGCTAATATGTAGAATCTGGGGCCCACCCGGGCACTGCTGGAACACAAGGAGACGGTTTTAAAGCTTGTATTGACTGTTTACAACGATTTAAGGTAAGTTAGTGGCTTTAGTATCCCTGAAGTGAATTCGTGCAAACTAAGTTTGCCCACGTTTAATCCCCGGCAATGTTTGACGATATTGCTGTTCGTAACCAGGTGCTAGTTGTGTATGCAGAGTTTTAGGAGTTTTTGTAGATATCGAGAGCATGTTGTGATTCGATTGTGAAACGTCCTGGGCTCCACTACCTTTGTTAATACTTGAAAAGGGTGTCGTGTATAATAAGAAGAGAAATCGTTTCCAAAAGAGAGAAGTCGCAGATCAGTACGGTACGAGTTAGTGTTAGCAACGTGTTTGGCGGTGTGTATTGTGTATAATAGTAACACTTCGTCTTCAGACGTTTACTAACCACTGAGACGGCCGTAGAATATCGTTTTTGATCCTGCGCATCCTTCTGCGTGCCGAAAGAATTCTTTGGGGCCCCATGTGCAATCGGAAAATACGTAATTACAACGGCAAGAGTTAACGGTGGATGATTCAGTGACCAGGAGTAATGCTTAATTTGCGTGCGTGCATAAATGGTTTAAATATTGAAAGACTGCATGATTCGAAAGAATTCTCTCGGCACACGGACCGTACCTGCACGATGTCTGTAGTGTTGTCATTGCAGTTTCATAATAATAGTTGCCGCTTTGCAGGTTTCCATTACCAGTTCCATTACGATGTGTGTGTGTCTGTCCGAATGAACATTACAAAGGCTTTTCCCCAGCTACGATTTAGACATTTACTTAAAAAAGTTCCTATCAAGAACCTCCCGTTTACTTTGTATATTTATAATGTATAACGGCAGCCTCTAGATTGACAGGACAATTACTAACCTCCCCTAGGCTCGCCCCCTTCCCTTATAATGCATGTTTTTTGAAGTTTCTCGGTCTTTGAAATATTTTCACAACTCGTTTCTGTTTTAGTATGACCTACAACTGTTCCTGAATGTGTTTGCGATGCATTTAGGATTCCGTTACGATGAGATGTGTGTCTGTCCGAATAAGAATTACGAAGAAGACTTTTCCCCAGCTACGATTTAGACATTTATTAAAAACAGTTCCTATCAAGAACCCCCCTTTACTGTAAAGAGCAGTTACGTTGGATTCGTGCGTTAATTGCAGTTGCATTTGTCGTCCTCTGTGTATGGTATCTGGTGTTTTAGTATTTTGATCTATTTAAAATGGAATCTTAAAAACGTATTTCCTAAGGCTCTCTATTCACAAACTACGAATTTCTTTGCCTATTTGTAACCTGCTCCGTAATACTTTTTATTGGCTAGTAATTTAATTGCATTTATTTTTTCAGCATTCCTTCTATACAACCGATCTCTGCAGGAAGTTGGTTGCCAGCGCTAAAAGAAGAACCATTGCTTGTGGAATACCTAGTCGGTAAATTTTAAATATATAATTATATATTGTTTATGTAACAAAGTTTCTGCTCTATGCTGTAATATACTCATTCCACGCGGGGAGTACAGATAAATAGTTAGTTGATCAAATTTAATAAAATTGTAGTATTACGTCAACAAACGGGTTACTGTTCTCTCCTTCGGGGATTGATAATTTCTTTCGGAAACGTTTTAGAGCAAATGTTTATTAGGGTTTTTGTTTTAGATAGCCCTAATTACGCTGTGTTTGTATCTAGTTACTCATTTTTGTGTTTATTTTGAAAATTTATTTATATATATTTACGGCTAATGGATAGGCAACCAATCCTACGCAACGGCGCCTGGATGGATAGGCAACCAATCGAACACTAAAATATTTCTGGTCGATCGGATTTCGCGCTAGCAACCCTAACGTTAATAAATTGTTCGACGTTTAGGGCGAATTTCTTTATTTTGGTGTATTTCAGATTGAAAACTTACTACAGGGGCCCTATTAAGATCATAGAAATTTATAAGGATGAGATATTTTCACACCCAACCATTACGGGAAGCTTGCAAAAAAGGTTATACCTATTCCAGAAGGAGCACGCCTGCTAATATGTAGAATCTGGGGCCCACCCGGGCACTGCTGGAACACAAGGAGACGGTTTTAAAGCTTGTATTGACTGTTTACAACGATTTAAGGTAAGTTAGTGGCTTTAGTATCCCTGAAGTGAATTCGTGCAAACTAAGTTTGCCCACGTTTAATCCCCGGCAATGTTTGACGATATTGCTGTTCGTAACCAGGTGCTAGTTGTGTATGCAGAGTTTTAGGAGTTTTTGTAGATATCGAGAGCATGTTGTGATTCGATTGTGAAACGTCCTGGGCTCCACTACCTTTGTTAATACTTGAAAAGGGTGTCGTGTATAATAAGAAGAGAAATCGTTTCCAAAAGAGAGAAGTCGCAGATCAGTACGGTACGAGTTAGTGTTAGCAACGTGTTTGGCGGTGTGTATTGTGTATAATAGTAACACTTCGTCTTCAGACGTTTACTAACCACTGAGACGGCCGTAGAATATCGTTTTTGATCCTGCGCATCCTTCTGCGTGCCGAAAGAATTCTTTGGGGCCCCATGTGCAATCGGAAAATACGTAATTACAACGGCAAGAGTTAACGGTGGATGATTCAGTGACCAGGAGTAATGCTTAATTTGCGTGCGTGCATAAATGGTTTAAATATTGAAAGACTGCATGATTCGAAAGAATTCTCTCGGCACACGGACCGTACCTGCACGATGTCTGTAGTGTTGTCATTGCAGTTTCATAATAATAGTTGCCGCTTTGCAGGTTTCCATTACCAGTTCCATTACGATGTGTGTGTGTCTGTCCGAATGAACATTACAAAGGCTTTTCCCCAGCTACGATTTAGACATTTACTTAAAAAAGTTCCTATCAAGAACCTCCCGTTTACTTTGTATATTTATAATGTATAACGGCAGCCTCTAGATTGACAGGACAATTACTAACCTCCCCTAGGCTCGCCCCCTTCCCTTATAATGCATGTTTTTTGAAGTTTCTCGGTCTTTGAAATATTTTCACAACTCGTTTCTGTTTTAGTATGACCTACAACTGTTCCTGAATGTGTTTGCGATGCATTTAGGATTCCGTTACGATGAGATGTGTGTCTGTCCGAATAAGAATTACGAAGAAGACTTTTCCCCAGCTACGATTTAGACATTTATTAAAAACAGTTCCTATCAAGAACCCCCCTTTACTGTAAAGAGCAGTTACGTTGGATTCGTGCGTTAATTGCAGTTGCATTTGTCGTCCTCTGTGTATGGTATCTGGTGTTTTAGTATTTTGATCTATTTAAAATGGAATCTTAAAAACGTATTTCCTAAGGCTCTCTATTCACAAACTACGAATTTCTTTGCCTATTTGTAACCTGCTCCGTAATACTTTTTATTGGCTAGTAATTTAATTGCATTTATTTTTTCAGCATTCCTTCTATACAACCGATCTCTGCAGGAAGTTGGTTGCCAGCGCTAAAAGAAGAACCATTGCTTGTGGAATACCTAGTCGGTAAATTTTAAATATATAATTATATATTGTTTATGTAACAAAGTTTCTGCTCTATGCTGTAATATACTCATTCCACGCGGGGAGTACAGATAAATAGTTAGTTGATCAAATTTAATAAAATTGTAGTATTACGTCAACAAACGGGTTACTGTTCTCTCCTTCGGGGATTGATAATTTCTTTCGGAAACGTTTTAGAGCAAATGTTTATTAGGGTTTTTGTTTTAGATAGCCCTAATTACGCTGTGTTTGTATCTAGTTACTCATTTTTGTGTTTATTTTGAAAATTTATTTATATATATTTACGGCTAATGGATAGGCAGCCAATCCTACGCAACGGCGCCTGGATGGATAGGCAACCAATCGAACACTAAAATATTTCTGGTCGATCGGATTTCGCGCTAGCAACCCTAACGTTAATAAATTGTTCGACGTTTAGGTTTGGTTTAGGGCAAATTTCTTTATTTTGGTGTATTTCAGATTGAAAACTTACTACAGGGGCCCTATTAAGATCATAGAAATTTATAAGGATGAGATATTTTCACACCCAACCATTACGGGAAGCTTGCAAAAAAGGTTATACCTATTCCAGAAGGAGCACGCCTGCTAATATGTAGAATCTGGGGCCCACCCGGGCACTGCTGGAACACAAGGAGACGGTTTTAAAGCTTGTATTGACTGTTTACAACGATTTAAGGTAAGTTAGTGGCTTTAGTATCCCTGAAGTGAATTCGTGCAAACTAAGTTTGCCCACGTTTAATCCCCGGCAATGTTTGACGATATTGCTGTTCGTAACCAGGTGCTAGTTGTGTATGCAGAGTTTTAGGGAGTTTTTGTAGATATCGAGAGCATGTTGTGATTCGATTGTGAAACGTCCTGGGCTCCACTACCTTTGTTAATACTTGAAAAGGGTGTCGTGTATAATAAGAAGAGAAATCGTTTCCAAAAGAGAGAAGTCGCAGATCAGTACGGTACGAGTTAGTGTTAGCAACGTGTTTGGCGGTGTGTATTGTGTATAATAGTAACACTTCGTCTTCAGACGTTTACTAACCACTGAGACGGCCGTAGAATATCGTTTTTGATCCTGCGCATCCTTCTGCGTGCCGAAAGAATTCTTTGGGGCCCCATGTGCAATCGGAAAATACGTAATTACAACGGCAAGAGTTAACGGTGGATGATTCAGTGACCAGGAGTAATGCTTAATTTGCGTGCGTGCATAAATGGTTTAAATATTGAAAGACTGCATGATTCGAAAGAATTCTCTCGGCACACGGACCGTACCTGCACGATGTCTGTAGTGTTGTCATTGCAGTTTCATAATAATAGTTGCCGCTTTGCAGGTTTCCATTACCAGTTCCATTACGATGTGTGTGTGTCTGTCCGAATGAACATTACAAAGGCTTTTCCCCAGCTACGATTTAGACATTTACTTAAAAAAGTTCCTATCAAGAACCTCCCGTTTACTTTGTATATTTATAATGTATAACGGCAGCCTCTAGATTGACAGGACAATTACTAACCTCCCCTAGGCTCGCCCCCTTCCCTTATAATGCATGTTTTTTGAAGTTTCTCGGTCTTTGAAATATTTTCACAACTCGTTTCTGTTTTAGTATGACCTACAACTGTTCCTGAATGTGTTTGCGATGCATTTAGGATTCCGTTACGATGAGATGTGTGTCTGTCCGAATAAGAATTACGAAGAAGACTTTTCCCCAGCTACGATTTAGACATTTATTAAAAACAGTTCCTATCAAGAACCCCCCTTTACTGTAAAGAGCAGTTACGTTGGATTCGTGCGTTAATTGCAGTTGCATTTGTCGTCCTCTGTGTATGGTATCTGGTGTTTTAGTATTTTGATCTATTTAAAATGGAATCTTAAAAACGTATTTCCTAAGGCTCTCTATTCACAAACTACGAATTTCTTTGCCTATTTGTAACCTGCTCCGTAATACTTTTTATTGGCTAGTAATTTAATTGCATTTATTTTTTCAGCATTCCTTCTATACAACCGATCTCTGCAGGAAGTTGGTTGCCAGCGCTAAAAGAAGAACCATTGCTTGTGGAATACCTAGTCGGTAAATTTTAAATATATAATTATATATTGTTTATGTAACAAAGTTTCTGCTCTATGCTGTAATATACTCATTCCACGCGGGGAGTACCTACAGATAAATAGTTAGTTGATCAAATTTAATAAAATTGTAGTATTACGTCAACAAACGGGTTACTGTTCTCTCCTTCGGGGATTGATAATTTCTTTCGGAAACGTTTTAGAGCAAATGTTTATTAGGGTTTTTGTTTTAGATAGCCCTAATTACGCTGTGTTTGTATCTAGTTACTCATTTTTGTGTTTATTTTGAAAATTTATTTATATATATTTACGGCTAATGGATAGGCAGCCAATCCTACGCAACGGCGCCTGGATGGATAGGCAACCAATCGAACACTAAAATATTTCTGGTCGATCGGATTTCGCGCTAGCAACCCTAACGTTAATAAATTGTTCGACGTTTAGGGCAAATTTCTTTATTTTGGTGTATTTCAGATTGAAAACTTACTACAGGGGCCCTATTAAGATCATAGAAATTTATAAGGATGAGATATTTTCACACCCAACCATTACGGGAAGCTTGCAAAAAAGGTTATACCTATTCCAGAAGGAGCACGCCTGCTAATATGTAGAATCTGGGGCCCACCCGGGCACTGCTGGAACACAAGGAGACGGTTTTAAAGCTTGTATTGACTGTTTACAACGATTTAAGGTAAGTTAGTGGCTTTAGTATCCCTGAAGTGAATTCGTGCAAACTAAGTTTGCCCACGTTTAATCCCCGGCAATGTTTGACGATATTGCTGTTCGTAACCAGGTGCTAGTTGTGTATGCAGAGTTTTAGGGAGTTTTTGTAGATATCGAGAGCATGTTGTGATTCGATTGTGAAACGTCCTGGGCTCCACTACCTTTGTTAATACTTGAAAAGGGTGTCGTGTATAATAAGAAGAGAAATCGTTTCCAAAAGAGAGAAGTCGCAGATCAGTACGGTACGAGTTAGTGTTAGCAACGTGTTTGGCGGTGTGTATTGTGTATAATAGTAACACTTCGTCTTCAGACGTTTACTAACCACTGAGACGGCCGTAGAATATCGTTTTTGATCCTGCGCATCCTTCTGCGTGCCGAAAGAATTCTTTGGGGCCCCATGTGCAATCGGAAAATACGTAATTACAACGGCAAGAGTTAACGGTGGATGATTCAGTGACCAGGAGTAATGCTTAATTTGCGTGCGTGCATAAATGGTTTAAATATTGAAAGACTGCATGATTCGAAAGAATTCTCTCGGCACACGGACCGTACCTGCACGATGTCTGTAGTGTTGTCATTGCAGTTTCATAATAATAGTTGCCGCTTTGCAGGTTTCCATTACCAGTTCCATTACGATGTGTGTGTGTCTGTCCGAATGAACATTACAAAGGCTTTTCCCCAGCTACGATTTAGACATTTACTTAAAAAAGTTCCTATCAAGAACCTCCCGTTTACTTTGTATATTTATAATGTATAACGGCAGCCTCTAGATTGACAGGACAATTACTAACCTCCCCTAGGCTCGCCCCCTTCCCTTATAATGCATGTTTTTTGAAGTTTCTCGGTCTTTGAAATATTTTCACAACTCGTTTCTGTTTTAGTATGACCTACAACTGTTCCTGAATGTGTTTGCGATGCATTTAGGATTCCGTTACGATGAGATGTGTGTCTGTCCGAATAAGAATTACGAAGAAGACTTTTCCCCAGCTACGATTTAGACATTTATTAAAAACAGTTCCTATCAAGAACCCCCCTTTACTGTAAAGAGCAGTTACGTTGGATTCGTGCGTTAATTGCAGTTGCATTTGTCGTCCTCTGTGTATGGTATCTGGTGTTTTAGTATTTTGATCTATTTAAAATGGAATCTTAAAAACGTATTTCCTAAGGCTCTCTATTCACAAACTACGAATTTCTTTGCCTATTTGTAACCTGCTC
Organism: Hemicrepidius hirtus; assembly: GCA_963082805.1. Lineage (NCBI taxonomy): Eukaryota > Metazoa > Arthropoda > Insecta > Coleoptera > Elateridae > Hemicrepidius > Hemicrepidius hirtus. The sequence continues at coordinate 167,584 of OY720164.1, forward strand.
CGTAATACTTTTTATTGGCTAGTAATTTAATTGCATTTATTTTTTCAGCATTCCTTCTATACAACCGATCTCTGCAGGAAGTTGGTTGCCAGCGCTAAAAGAAGAACCATTGCTTGTGGAATACCTAGTCGGTAAATTTTAAATATATAATTATATATTGTTTATGTAACAAAGTTTCTGCTCTATGCTGTAATATACTCATTCCACGCGGGGAGTACAGATAAATAGTTAGTTGATCAAATTTAATAAAATTGTAGTATTACGTCAACAAACGGGTTACTGTTCTCTCCTTCGGGGATTGATAATTTCTTTCGGAAACGTTTTAGAGCAAATGTTTATTAGGGTTTTTGTTTTAGATAGCCCTAATTACGCTGTGTTTGTATCTAGTTACTCATTTTTGTGTTTATTTTGAAAATTTATTTATATATATTTACGGCTAATGGATAGGCAACCAATCCTACGCAACGGCGCCTGGATGGATAGGCAACCAATCGAACACTAAAATATTTCTGGTCGATCGGATTTCGCGCTAGCAACCCTAACGTTAATAAATTGTTCGACGTTTAGGGCGAATTTCTTTATTTTGGTGTATTTCAGATTGAAAACTTACTACAGGGGCCCTATTAAGATCATAGAAATTTATAAGGATGAGATATTTTCACACCCAACCATTACGGGAAGCTTGCAAAAAAGGTTATACCTATTCCAGAAGGAGCACGCCTGCTAATATGTAGAATCTGGGGCCCACCCGGGCACTGCTGGAACACAAGGAGACGGTTTTAAAGCTTGTATTGACTGTTTACAACGATTTAAGGTAAGTTAGTGGCTTTAGTATCCCTGAAGTGAATTCGTGCAAACTAAGTTTGCCCACGTTTAATCCCCGGCAATGTTTGACGATATTGCTGTTCGTAACCAGGTGCTAGTTGTGTATGCAGAGTTTTAGGGAGTTTTTGTAGATATCGAGAGCATGTTGTGATTCGATTGTGAAACGTCCTGGGCTCCACTACCTTTGTTAATACTTGAAAAGGGTGTCGTGTATAATAAGAAGAGAAATCGTTTCCAAAAGAGAGAAGTCGCAGATCAGTACGGTACGAGTTAGTGTTAGCAACGTGTTTGGCGGTGTGTATTGTGTATAATAGTAACACTTCGTCTTCAGACGTTTACTAACCACTGAGACGGCCGTAGAATATCGTTTTTGATCCTGCGCATCCTTCTGCGTGCCGAAAGAATTCTTTGGGGCCCCATGTGCAATCGGAAAATACGTAATTACAACGGCAAGAGTTAACGGTGGATGATTCAGTGACCAGGAGTAATGCTTAATTTGCGTGCGTGCATAAATGGTTTAAATATTGAAAGACTGCATGATTCGAAAGAATTCTCTCGGCACACGGACCGTACCTGCACGATGTCTGTAGTGTTGTCATTGCAGTTTCATAATAATAGTTGCCGCTTTGCAGGTTTCCATTACCAGTTCCATTACGATGTGTGTGTGTCTGTCCGAATGAACATTACAAAGGCTTTTCCCCAGCTACGATTTAGACATTTACTTAAAAAAGTTCCTATCAAGAACCTCCCTTTTACTTTGTATATTTATAATGTATAACGGTAGCCTCTAGATTGACAGGACAATTACTAACCTCCCCTAGGCTCGCCCCCTTCCCTTATAATGCATGTTTTTTGAAGTTTCTCGGTCTTTGAAATATTTTCACAACTCGTTTCTGTTTTAGTATGACCTACAACTGTTCCTGAATGTGTTTGCGATGCATTTAGGATTCCGTTACGATGAGATGTGTGTCTGTCCGAATAAGAATTACGAAGAAGACTTTTCCCCAGCTACGATTTAGACATTTATTAAAAACAGTTCCTATCAAGAACCCCCCTTTACTGTAAAGAGCAGTTACGTTGGATTCGTGCGTTAATTGCAGTTGCATTTGTCGTCCTCTGTGTATGGTATCTGGTGTTTTAGTATTTTGATCTATTTAAAATGGAATCTTAAAAACGTATTTCCTAAGGCTCTCTATTCACAAACTACGAATTTCTTTGCCTATTTGTAACCTGCTCCGTAATACTTTTTATTGGCTAGTAATTTAATTGCATTTATTTTTTCAGCATTCCTTCTATACAACCGATCTCTGCAGGAAGTTGGTTGCCAGCGCTAAAAGAAGAACCATTGCTTGTGGAATACCTAGTCGGTAAATTTTAAATATATAATTATATATTGTTTATGTAACAAAGTTTCTGCTCTATGCTGTAATATACTCATTCCACGCGGGGAGTACAGATAAATAGTTAGTTGATCAAATTTAATAAAATTGTAGTATTACGTCAACAAACGGGTTACTGTTCTCTCCTTCGGGGATTGATAATTTCTTTCGGAAACGTTTTAGAGCAAATGTTTATTAGGGTTTTTGTTTTAGATAGCCCTAATTACGCTGTGTTTGTATCTAGTTACTCATTTTTGTGTTTATTTTGAAAATTTATTTATATATATTTACGGCTAATGGATAGGCAGCCAATCCTACGCAACGGCGCCTGGATGGATAGGCAACCAATCGAACACTAAAATATTTCTGGTCGATCGGATTTCGCGCTAGCAACCCTAACGTTAATAAATTGTTCGACGTTTAGGGCAAATTTCTTTATTTTGGTGTATTTCAGATTGAAAACTTACTACAGGGGCCCTATTAAGATCATAGAAATTTATAAGGATGAGATATTTTCACACCCAACCATTACGGGAAGCTTGCAAAAAAGGTTATACCTATTCCAGAAGGAGCACGCCTGCTAATATGTAGAATCTGGGGCCCACCCGGGCACTGCTGGAACACAAGGAGACGGTTTTAAAGCTTGTATTGACTGTTTACAACGATTTAAGGTAAGTTAGTGGCTTTAGTATCCCTGAAGTGAATTCGTGCAAACTAAGTTTGCCCACGTTTAATCCCCGGCAATGTTTGACGATATTGCTGTTCGTAACCAGGTGCTAGTTGTGTATGCAGAGTTTTAGGAGTTTTTGTAGATATCGAGAGCATGTTGTGATTCGATTGTGAAACGTCCTGGGCTCCACTACCTTTGTTAATACTTGAAAAGGGTGTCGTGTATAATAAGAAGAGAAATCGTTTCCAAAAGAGAGAAGTCGCAGATCAGTACGGTACGAGTTAGTGTTAGCAACGTGTTTGGCGGTGTGTATTGTGTATAATAGTAACACTTCGTCTTCAGACGTTTACTAACCACTGAGACGGCCGTAGAATATCGTTTTTGATCCTGCGCATCCTTCTGCGTGCCGAAAGAATTCTTTGGGGCCCCATGTGCAATCGGAAAATACGTAATTACAACGGCAAGAGTTAACGGTGGATGATTCAGTGACCAGGAGTAATGCTTAATTTGCGTGCGTGCATAAATGGTTTAAATATTGAAAGACTGCATGATTCGAAAGAATTCTCTCGGCACACGGACCGTACCTGCACGATGTCTGTAGTGTTGTCATTGCAGTTTCATAATAATAGTTGCCGCTTTGCAGGTTTCCATTACCAGTTCCATTACGATGTGTGTGTGTCTGTCCGAATGAACATTACAAAGGCTTTTCCCCAGCTACGATTTAGACATTTACTTAAAAAAGTTCCTATCAAGAACCTCCCTTTTACTTTGTATATTTATAATGTATAACGGTAGCCTCTAGATTGACAGGACAATTACTAACCTCCCCTAGGCTCGCCCCCTTCCCTTATAATGCATGTTTTTTGAAGTTTCTCGGTCTTTGAAATATTTTCACAACTCGTTTCTGTTTTAGTATGACCTACAACTGTTCCTGAATGTGTTTGCGATGCATTTAGGATTCCGTTACGATGAGATGTGTGTCTGTCCGAATAAGAATTACGAAGAAGACTTTTCCCCAGCTACGATTTAGACATTTATTAAAAACAGTTCCTATCAAGAACCCCCCTTTACTGTAAAGAGCAGTTACGTTGGATTCGTGCGTTAATTGCAGTTGCATTTGTCGTCCTCTGTGTATGGTATCTGGTGTTTTAGTATTTTGATCTATTTAAAATGGAATCTTAAAAACGTATTTCCTAAGGCTCTCTATTCACAAACTACGAATTTCTTTGCCTATTTGTAACCTGCTCCGTAATACTTTTTATTGGCTAGTAATTTAATTGCATTTATTTTTTCAGCATTCCTTCTATACAACCGATCTCTGCAGGAAGTTGGTTGCCAGCGCTAAAAGAAGAACCATTGCTTGTGGAATACCTAGTCGGTAAATTTTAAATATATAATTATATATTGTTTATGTAACAAAGTTTCTGCTCTATGCTGTAATATACTCATTCCACGCGGGGAGTACAGATAAATAGTTAGTTGATCAAATTTAATAAAATTGTAGTATTACGTCAACAAACGGGTTACTGTTCTCTCCTTCGGGGATTGATAATTTCTTTCGGAAACGTTTTAGAGCAAATGTTTATTAGGGTTTTTGTTTTAGATAGCCCTAATTACGCTGTGTTTAGTGTCTAGTTACTCATTTTTGTGTTTATTTTGAAAATTTATTTATATATATTTACGGCTAATGGATAGGCAGCCAATCCTACGCAACGGCGCCTGGATGGATAGGCAACCAATCGAACACTAAAATATTTCTGGTCGATCGGATTTCGCGCTAGCAACCCTAACGTTAATAAATTGTTCGACGTTTAGGGCAAATTTCTTTATTTTGGTGTATTTCAGATTGAAAACTTACTACAGGGGCCCTATTAAGATCATAGAAATTTATAAGGATGAGATATTTTCACACCCAACCATTACGGGAAGCTTGCAAAAAAGGTTATACCTATTCCAGAAGGAGCACGCCTGCTAATATGTAGAATCTGGGGCCCACCCGGGCACTGCTGGAACACAAGGAGACGGTTTTAAAGCTTGTATTGACTGTTTACAACGATTTAAGGTAAGTTAGTGGCTTTAGTATCCCTGAAGTGAATTCGTGCAAACTAAGTTTGCCCACGTTTAATCCCCGGCAATGTTTGACGATATTGCTGTTCGTAACCAGGTGCTAGTTGTGTATGCAGAGTTTTAGGAGTTTTTGTAGATATCGAGAGCATGTTGTGATTCGATTGTGAAACGTCCTGGGCTCCACTACCTTTGTTAATACTTGAAAAGGGTGTCGTGTATAATAAGAAGAGAAATCGTTTCCAAAAGAGAGAAGTCGCAGATCAGTACGGTACGAGTTAGTGTTAGCAACGTGTTTGGCGGTGTGTATTGTGTATAATAGTAACACTTCGTCTTCAGACGTTTACTAACCACTGAGACGGCCGTAGAATATCGTTTTTGATCCTGCGCATCCTTCTGCGTGCCGAAAGAATTCTTTGGGGCCCCATGTGCAATCGGAAAATACGTAATTACAACGGCAAGAGTTAACGGTGGATGATTCAGTGACCAGGAGTAATGCTTAATTTGCGTGCGTGCATAAATGGTTTAAATATTGAAAGACTGCATGATTCGAAAGAATTCTCTCGGCACACGGACCGTACCTGCACGATGTCTGTAGTGTTGTCATTGCAGTTTCATAATAATAGTTGCCGCTTTGCAGGTTTCCATTACCAGTTCCATTACGATGTGTGTGTGTCTGTCCGAATGAACATTACAAAGGCTTTTCCCCAGCTACGATTTAGACATTTACTTAAAAAAGTTCCTATCAAGAACCTCCCGTTTACTTTGTATATTTATAATGTATAACGGCAGCCTCTAGATTGACAGGACAATTACTAACCTCCCCTAGGCTCGCCCCCTTCCCTTATAATGCATGTTTTTTGAAGTTTCTCGGTCTTTGAAATATTTTCACAACTCGTTTCTGTTTTAGTATGACCTACAACTGTTCCTGAATGTGTTTGCGATGCATTTAGGATTCCGTTACGATGAGATGTGTGTCTGTCCGAATAAGAATTACGAAGAAGACTTTTCCCCAGCTACGATTTAGACATTTATTAAAAACAGTTCCTATCAAGAACCCCCCTTTACTGTAAAGAGCAGTTACGTTGGATTCGTGCGTTAATTGCAGTTGCATTTGTCGTCCTCTGTGTATGGTATCTGGTGTTTTAGTATTTTGATCTATTTAAAATGGAATCTTAAAAACGTATTTCCTAAGGCTCTCTATTCACAAACTACGAATTTCTTTGCCTATTTGTAACCTGCTCCGTAATACTTTTTATTGGCTAGTAATTTAATTGCATTTATTTTTTCAGCATTCCTTCTATACAACCGATCTCTGCAGGAAGTTGGTTGCCAGCGCTAAAAGAAGAACCATTGCTTGTGGAATACCTAGTCGGTAAATTTTAAATATATAATTATATATTGTTTATGTAACAAAGTTTCTGCTCTATGCTGTAATATACTCATTCCACGCGGGGAGTACAGATAAATAGTTAGTTGATCAAATTTAATAAAATTGTAGTATTACGTCAACAAACGGGTTACTGTTCTCTCCTTCGGGGATTGATAATTTCTTTCGGAAACGTTTTAGAGCAAATGTTTATTAGGGTTTTTGTTTTAGATAGCCCTAATTACGCTGTGTTTGTATCTAGTTACTCATTTTTGTGTTTATTTTGAAAATTTATTTATATATATTTACGGCTAATGGATAGGCAGCCAATCCTACGCAACGGCGCCTGGATGGATAGGCAACCAATCGAACACTAAAATATTTCTGGTCGATCGGATTTCGCGCTAGCAACCCTAACGTTAATAAATTGTTCGACGTTTAGGTTTGGTTTAGGGCAAATTTCTTTATTTTGGTGTATTTCAGATTGAAAACTTACTACAGGGGCCCTATTAAGATCATAGAAATTTATAAGGATGAGATATTTTCACACCCAACCATTACGGGAAGCTTGCAAAAAAGGTTATACCTATTCCAGAAGGAGCACGCCTGCTAATATGTAGAATCTGGGGCCCACCCGGGCACTGCTGGAACACAAGGAGACGGTTTTAAAGCTTGTATTGACTGTTTACAACGATTTAAGGTAAGTTAGTGGCTTTAGTATCCCTGAAGTGAATTCGTGCAAACTAAGTTTGCCCACGTTTAATCCCCGGCAATGTTTGACGATATTGCTGTTCGTAACCAGGTGCTAGTTGTGTATGCAGAGTTTTAGGGAGTTTTTGTAGATATCGAGAGCATGTTGTGATTCGATTGTGAAACGTCCTGGGCTCCACTACCTTTGTTAATACTTGAAAAGGGTGTCGTGTATAATAAGAAGAGAAATCGTTTCCAAAAGAGAGAAGTCGCAGATCAGTACGGTACGAGTTAGTGTTAGCAACGTGTTTGGCGGTGTGTATTGTGTATAATAGTAACACTTCGTCTTCAGACGTTTACTAACCACTGAGACGGCCGTAGAATATCGTTTTTGATCCTGCGCATCCTTCTGCGTGCCGAAAGAATTCTTTGGGGCCCCATGTGCAATCGGAAAATACGTAATTACAACGGCAAGAGTTAACGGTGGATGATTCAGTGACCAGGAGTAATGCTTAATTTGCGTGCGTGCATAAATGGTTTAAATATTGAAAGACTGCATGATTCGAAAGAATTCTCTCGGCACACGGACCGTACCTGCACGATGTCTGTAGTGTTGTCATTGCAGTTTCATAATAATAGTTGCCGCTTTGCAGGTTTCCATTACCAGTTCCATTACGATGTGTGTGTGTCTGTCCGAATGAACATTACAAAGGCTTTTCCCCAGCTACGATTTAGACATTTACTTAAAAAAGTTCCTATCAAGAACCTCCCTTTTACTTTGTATATTTATAATGTATAACGGTAGCCTCTAGATTGACAGGACAATTACTAACCTCCCCTAGGCTCGCCCCCTTCCCTTATAATGCATGTTTTTTGAAGTTTCTCGGTCTTTGAAATATTTTCACAACTCGTTTCTGTTTTAGTATGACCTACAACTGTTCCTGAATGTGTTTGCGATGCATTTAGGATTCCGTTACGATGAGATGTGTGTCTGTCCGAATAAGAATTACGAAGAAGACTTTTCCCCAGCTACGATTTAGACATTTATTAAAAACAGTTCCTATCAAGAACCCCCCTTTACTGTAAAGAGCAGTTACGTTGGATTCGTGCGTTAATTGCAGTTGCATTTGTCGTCCTCTGTGTATGGTATCTGGTGTTTTAGTATTTTGATCTATTTAAAATGGAATCTTAAAAACGTATTTCCTAAGGCTCTCTATTCACAAACTACGAATTTCTTTGCCTATTTGTAACCTGCTCCGTAATACTTTTTATTGGCTAGTAATTTAATTGCATTTATTTTTTCAGCATTCCTTCTATACAACCGATCTCTGCAGGAAGTTGGTTGCCAGCGCTAAAAGAAGAACCATTGCTTGTGGAATACCTAGTCGGTAAATTTTAAATATATAATTATATATTGTTTATGTAACAAAGTTTCTGCTCTATGCTGTAATATACTCATTCCACGCGGGGAGTACAGATAAATAGTTAGTTGATCAAATTTAATAAAATTGTAGTATTACGTCAACAAACGGGTTACTGTTCTCTCCTTCGGGGATTGATAATTTCTTTCGGAAACGTTTTAGAGCAAATGTTTATTAGGGTTTTTGTTTTAGATAGCCCTAATTACGCTGTGTTTGTATCTAGTTACTCATTTTTGTGTTTATTTTGAAAATTTATTTATATATATTTACGGCTAATGGATAGGCAGCCAATCCTACGCAACGGCGCCTGGATGGATAGGCAACCAATCGAACACTAAAATATTTCTGGTCGATCGGATTTCGCGCTAGCAACCCTAACGTTAATAAATTGTTCGACGTTTAGGGCAAATTTCTTTATTTTGGTGTATTTCAGATTGAAAACTTACTACAGGGGCCCTATTAAGATCATAGAAATTTATAAGGATGAGATATTTTCACACCCAACCATTACGGGAAGCTTGCAAAAAAGGTTATACCTATTCCAGAAGGAGCACGCCTGCTAATATGTAGAATCTGGGGCCCACCCGGGCACTGCTGGAACACAAGGAGACGGTTTTAAAGCTTGTATTGACTGTTTACAACGATTTAAGGTAAGTTAGTGGCTTTAGTATCCCTGAAGTGAATTCGTGCAAACTAAGTTTGCCCACGTTTAATCCCCGGCAATGTTTGACGATATTGCTGTTCGTAACCAGGTGCTAGTTGTGTATGCAGAGTTTTAGGAGTTTTTGTAGATATCGAGAGCATGTTGTGATTCGATTGTGAAACGTCCTGGGCTCCACTACCTTTGTTAATACTTGAAAAGGGTGTCGTGTATAATAAGAAGAGAAATCGTTTCCAAAAGAGAGAAGTCGCAGATCAGTACGGTACGAGTTAGTGTTAGCAACGTGTTTGGCGGTGTGTATTGTGTATAATAGTAACACTTCGTCTTCAGACGTTTACTAACCACTGAGACGGCCGTAGAATATCGTTTTTGATCCTGCGCATCCTTCTGCGTGCCGAAAGAATTCTTTGGGGCCCCATGTGCAATCGGAAAATACGTAATTACAACGGCAAGAGTTAACGGTGGATGATTCAGTGACCAGGAGTAATGCTTAATTTGCGTGCGTGCATAAATGGTTTAAATATTGAAAGACTGCATGATTCGAAAGAATTCTCTCGGCACACGGACCGTACCTGCACGATGTCTGTAGTGTTGTCATTGCAGTTTCATAATAATAGTTGCCGCTTTGCAGGTTTCCATTACCAGTTCCATTACGATGTGTGTGTGTCTGTCCGAATGAACATTACAAAGGCTTTTCCCCAGCTACGATTTAGACATTTACTTAAAAAAGTTCCTATCAAGAACCTCCCGTTTACTTTGTATATTTATAATGTATAACGGCAGCCTCTAGATTGACAGGACAATTACTAACCTCCCCTAGGCTCGCCCCCTTCCCTTATAATGCATGTTTTTTGAAGTTTCTCGGTCTTTGAAATATTTTCACAACTCGTTTCTGTTTTAGTATGACCTACAACTGTTCCTGAATGTGTTTGCGATGCATTTAGGATTCCGTTACGATGAGATGTGTGTCTGTCCGAATAAGAATTACGAAGAAGACTTTTCCCCAGCTACGATTTAGACATTTATTAAAAACAGTTCCTATCAAGAACCCCCCTTTACTGTAAAGAGCAGTTACGTTGGATTCGTGCGTTAATTGCAGTTGCATTTGTCGTCCTCTGTGTATGGTATCTGGTGTTTTAGTATTTTGATCTATTTAAAATGGAATCTTAAAAACGTATTTCCTAAGGCTCTCTATTCACAAACTACGAATTTCTTTGCCTATTTGTAACCTGCTCCGTAATACTTTTTATTGGCTAGTAATTTAATTGCATTTATTTTTTCAGCATTCCTTCTATACAACCGATCTCTGCAGGAAGTTGGTTGCCAGCGCTAAAAGAAGAACCATTGCTTGTGGAATACCTAGTCGGTAAATTTTAAATATATAATTATATATTGTTTATGTAACAAAGTTTCTGCTCTATGCTGTAATATACTCATTCCACGCGGGGAGTACAGATAAATAGTTAGTTGATCAAATTTAATAAAATTGTAGTATTACGTCAACAAACGGGTTACTGTTCTCTCCTTCGGGGATTGATAATTTCTTTCGGAAACGTTTTAGAGCAAATGTTTATTAGGGTTTTTGTTTTAGATAGCCCTAATTACGCTGTGTTTGTATCTAGTTACTCATTTTTGTGTTTATTTTGAAAATTTATTTATATATATTTACGGCTAATGGATAGGCAACCAATCCTACGCAACGGCGCCTGGATGGATAGGCAACCAATCGAACACTAAAATATTTCTGGTCGATCGGATTTCGCGCTAGCAACCCTAACGTTAATAAATTGTTCGACGTTTAGGGCGAATTTCTTTATTTTGGTGTATTTCAGATTGAAAACTTACTACAGGGGCCCTATTAAGATCATAGAAATTTATAAGGATGAGATATTTTCACACCCAACCATTACGGGAAGCTTGCAAAAAAGGTTATACCTATTCCAGAAGGAGCACGCCTGCTAATATGTAGAATCTGGGGCCCACCCGGGCACTGCTGGAACACAAGGAGACGGTTTTAAAGCTTGTATTGACTGTTTACAACGATTTAAGGTAAGTTAGTGGCTTTAGTATCCCTGAAGTGAATTCGTGCAAACTAAGTTTGCCCACGTTTAATCCCCGGCAATGTTTGACGATATTGCTGTTCGTAACCAGGTGCTAGTTGTGTATGCAGAGTTTTAGGAGTTTTTGTAGATATCGAGAGCATGTTGTGATTCGATTGTGAAACGTCCTGGGCTCCACTACCTTTGTTAATACTTGAAAAGGGTGTCGTGTATAATAAGAAGAGAAATCGTTTCCAAAAGAGAGAAGTCGCAGATCAGTACGGTACGAGTTAGTGTTAGCAACGTGTTTGGCGGTGTGTATTGTGTATAATAGTAACACTTCGTCTTCAGACGTTTACTAACCACTGAGACGGCCGTAGAATATCGTTTTTGATCCTGCGCATCCTTCTGCGTGCCGAAAGAATTCTTTGGGGCCCCATGTGCAATCGGAAAATACGTAATTACAACGGCAAGAGTTAACGGTGGATGATTCAGTGACCAGGAGTAATGCTTAATTTGCGTGCGTGCATAAATGGTTTAAATATTGAAAGACTGCATGATTCGAAAGAATTCTCTCGGCACACGGACCGTACCTGCACGATGTCTGTAGTGTTGTCATTGCAGTTTCATAATAATAGTTGCCGCTTTGCAGGTTTCCATTACCAGTTCCATTACGATGTGTGTGTGTCTGTCCGAATGAACATTACAAAGGCTTTTCCCCAGCTACGATTTAGACATTTACTTAAAAAAGTTCCTATCAAGAACCTCCCGTTTACTTTGTATATTTATAATGTATAACGGCAGCCTCTAGATTGACAGGACAATTACTAACCTCCCCTAGGCTCGCCCCCTTCCCTTATAATGCATGTTTTTTGAAGTTTCTCGGTCTTTGAAATATTTTCACAACTCGTTTCTGTTTTAGTATGACCTACAACTGTTCCTGAATGTGTTTGCGATGCATTTAGGATTCCGTTACGATGAGATGTGTGTCTGTCCGAATAAGAATTACGAAGAAGACTTTTCCCCAGCTACGATTTAGACATTTATTAAAAACAGTTCCTATCAAGAACCCCCCTTTACTGTAAAGAGCAGTTACGTTGGATTCGTGCGTTAATTGCAGTTGCATTTGTCGTCCTCTGTGTATGGTATCTGGTGTTTTAGTATTTTGATCTATTTAAAATGGAATCTTAAAAACGTATTTCCTAAGGCTCTCTATTCACAAACTACGAATTTCTTTGCCTATTTGTAACCTGCTCCGTAATACTTTTTATTGGCTAGTAATTTAATTGCATTTATTTTTTCAGCATTCCTTCTATACAACCGATCTCTGCAGGAAGTTGGTTGCCAGCGCTAAAAGAAGAACCATTGCTTGTGGAATACCTAGTCGGTAAATTTTAAATATATAATTATATATTGTTTATGTAACAAAGTTTCTGCTCTATGCTGTAATATACTCATTCCACGCGGGGAGTACAGATAAATAGTTAGTTGATCAAATTTAATAAAATTGTAGTATTACGTCAACAAACGGGTTACTGTTCTCTCCTTCGGGGATTGATAATTTCTTTCGGAAACGTTTTAGAGCAAATGTTTATTAGGGTTTTTGTTTTAGATAGCCCTAATTACGCTGTGTTTGTATCTAGTTACTCATTTTTGTGTTTATTTTGAAAATTTATTTATATATATTTACGGCTAATGGATAGGCAGCCAATCCTACGCAACGGCGCCTGGATGGATAGGCAACCAATCGAACACTAAAATATTTCTGGTCGATCGGATTTCGCGCTAGCAACCCTAACGTTAATAAATTGTTCGACGTTTAGGTTTGGTTTAGGGCAAATTTCTTTATTTTGGTGTATTTCAGATTGAAAACTTACTACAGGGGCCCTATTAAGATCATAGAAATTTATAAGGATGAGATATTTTCACACCCAACCATTACGGGAAGCTTGCAAAAAAGGTTATACCTATTCCAGAAGGAGCACGCCTGCTAATATGTAGAATCTGGGGCCCACCCGGGCACTGCTGGAACACAAGGAGACGGTTTTAAAGCTTGTATTGACTGTTTACAACGATTTAAGGTAAGTTAGTGGCTTTAGTATCCCTGAAGTGAATTCGTGCAAACTAAGTTTGCCCACGTTTAATCCCCGGCAATGTTTGACGATATTGCTGTTCGTAACCAGGTGCTAGTTGTGTATGCAGAGTTTTAGGGAGTTTTTGTAGATATCGAGAGCATGTTGTGATTCGATTGTGAAACGTCCTGGGCTCCACTACCTTTGTTAATACTTGAAAAGGGTGTCGTGTATAATAAGAAGAGAAATCGTTTCCAAAAGAGAGAAGTCGCAGATCAGTACGGTACGAGTTAGTGTTAGCAACGTGTTTGGCGGTGTGTATTGTGTATAATAGTAACACTTCGTCTTCAGACGTTTACTAACCACTGAGACGGCCGTAGAATATCGTTTTTGATCCTGCGCATCCTTCTGCGTGCCGAAAGAATTCTTTGGGGCCCCATGTGCAATCGGAAAATACGTAATTACAACGGCAAGAGTTAACGGTGGATGATTCAGTGACCAGGAGTAATGCTTAATTTGCGTGCGTGCATAAATGGTTTAAATATTGAAAGACTGCATGATTCGAAAGAATTCTCTCGGCACACGGACCGTACCTGCACGATGTCTGTAGTGTTGTCATTGCAGTTTCATAATAATAGTTGCCGCTTTGCAGGTTTCCATTACCAGTTCCATTACGATGTGTGTGTGTCTGTCCGAATGAACATTACAAAGGCTTTTCCCCAGCTACGATTTAGACATTTACTTAAAAAAGTTCCTATCAAGAACCTCCCGTTTACTTTGTATATTTATAATGTATAACGGCAGCCTCTAGATTGACAGGACAATTACTAACCTCCCCTAGGCTCGCCCCCTTCCCTTATAATGCATGTTTTTTGAAGTTTCTCGGTCTTTGAAATATTTTCACAACTCGTTTCTGTTTTAGTATGACCTACAACTGTTCCTGAATGTGTTTGCGATGCATTTAGGATTCCGTTACGATGAGATGTGTGTCTGTCCGAATAAGAATTACGAAGAAGACTTTTCCCCAGCTACGATTTAGACATTTATTAAAAACAGTTCCTATCAAGAACCCCCCTTTACTGTAAAGAGCAGTTACGTTGGATTCGTGCGTTAATTGCAGTTGCATTTGTCGTCCTCTGTGTATGGTATCTGGTGTTTTAGTATTTTGATCTATTTAAAATGGAATCTTAAAAACGTATTTCCTAAGGCTCTCTATTCACAAACTACGAATTTCTTTGCCTATTTGTAACCTGCTCCGTAATACTTTTTATTGGCTAGTAATTTAATTGCATTTATTTTTTCAGCATTCCTTCTATACAACCGATCTCTGCAGGAAGTTGGTTGCCAGCGCTAAAAGAAGAACCATTGCTTGTGGAATACCTAGTCGGTAAATTTTAAATATATAATTATATATTGTTTATGTAACAAAGTTTCTGCTCTATGCTGTAATATACTCATTCCACGCGGGGAGTACAGATAAATAGTTAGTTGATCAAATTTAATAAAATTGTAGTATTACGTCAACAAACGGGTTACTGTTCTCTCCTTCGGGGATTGATAATTTCTTTCGGAAACGTTTTAGAGCAAATGTTTATTAGGGTTTTTGTTTTAGATAGCCCTAATTACGCTGTGTTTGTATCTAGTTACTCATTTTTGTGTTTATTTTGAAAATTTATTTATATATATTTACGGCTAATGGATAGGCAACCAATCCTACGCAACGGCGCCTGGATGGATAGGCAACCAATCGAACACTAAAATATTTCTGGTCGATCGGATTTCGCGCTAGCAACCCTAACGTTAATAAATTGTTCGACGTTTAGGGCGAATTTCTTTATTTTGGTGTATTTCAGATTGAAAACTTACTACAGGGGCCCTATTAAGATCATAGAAATTTATAAGGATGAGATATTTTCACACCCAACCATTACGGGAAGCTTGCAAAAAAGGTTATACCTATTCCAGAAGGAGCACGCCTGCTAATATGTAGAATCTGGGGCCCACCCGGGCACTGCTGGAACACAAGGAGACGGTTTTAAAGCTTGTATTGACTGTTTACAACGATTTAAGGTAAGTTAGTGGCTTTAGTATCCCTGAAGTGAATTCGTGCAAACTAAGTTTGCCCACGTTTAATCCCCGGCAATGTTTGACGATATTGCTGTTCGTAACCAGGTGCTAGTTGTGTATGCAGAGTTTTAGGAGTTTTTGTAGATATCGAGAGCATGTTGTGATTCGATTGTGAAACGTCCTGGGCTCCACTACCTTTGTTAATACTTGAAAAGGGTGTCGTGTATAATAAGAAGAGAAATCGTTTCCAAAAGAGAGAAGTCGCAGATCAGTACGGTACGAGTTAGTGTTAGCAACGTGTTTGGCGGTGTGTATTGTGTATAATAGTAACACTTCGTCTTCAGACGTTTACTAACCACTGAGACGGCCGTAGAATATCGTTTTTGATCCTGCGCATCCTTCTGCGTGCCGAAAGAATTCTTTGGGGCCCCATGTGCAATCGGAAAATACGTAATTACAACGGCAAGAGTTAACGGTGGATGATTCAGTGACCAGGAGTAATGCTTAATTTGCGTGCGTGCATAAATGGTTTAAATATTGAAAGACTGCATGATTCGAAAGAATTCTCTCGGCACACGGACCGTACCTGCACGATGTCTGTAGTGTTGTCATTGCAGTTTCATAATAATAGTTGCCGCTTTGCAGGTTTCCATTACCAGTTCCATTACGATGTGTGTGTGTCTGTCCGAATGAACATTACAAAGGCTTTTCCCCAGCTACGATTTAGACATTTACTTAAAAAAGTTCCTATCAAGAACCTCCCGTTTACTTTGTATATTTATAATGTATAACGGCAGCCTCTAGATTGACAGGACAATTACTAACCTCCCCTAGGCTCGCCCCCTTCCCTTATAATGCATGTTTTTTGAAGTTTCTCGGTCTTTGAAATATTTTCACAACTCGTTTCTGTTTTAGTATGACCTACAACTGTTCCTGAATGTGTTTGCGATGCATTTAGGATTCCGTTACGATGAGATGTGTGTCTGTCCGAATAAGAATTACGAAGAAGACTTTTCCCCAGCTACGATTTAGACATTTATTAAAAACAGTTCCTATCAAGAACCCCCCTTTACTGTAAAGAGCAGTTACGTTGGATTCGTGCGTTAATTGCAGTTGCATTTGTCGTCCTCTGTGTATGGTATCTGGTGTTTTAGTATTTTGATCTATTTAAAATGGAATCTTAAAAACGTATTTCCTAAGGCTCTCTATTCACAAACTACGAATTTCTTTGCCTATTTGTAACCTGCTCCGTAATACTTTTTATTGGCTAGTAATTTAATTGCATTTATTTTTTCAGCATTCCTTCTATACAACCGATCTCTGCAGGAAGTTGGTTGCCAGCGCTAAAAGAAGAACCATTGCTTGTGGAATACCTAGTCGGTAAATTTTAAATATATAATTATATATTGTTTATGTAACAAAGTTTCTGCTCTATGCTGTAATATACTCATTCCACGCGGGGAGTACAGATAAATAGTTAGTTGATCAAATTTAATAAAATTGTAGTATTACGTCAACAAACGGGTTACTGTTCTCTCCTTCGGGGATTGATAATTTCTTTCGGAAACGTTTTAGAGCAAATGTTTATTAGGGTTTTTGTTTTAGATAGCCCTAATTACGCTGTGTTTGTATCTAGTTACTCATTTTTGTGTTTATTTTGAAAATTTATTTATATATATTTACGGCTAATGGATAGGCAGCCAATCCTACGCAACGGCGCCTGGATGGATAGGCAACCAATCGAACACTAAAATATTTCTGGTCGATCGGATTTCGCGCTAGCAACCCTAACGTTAATAAATTGTTCGACGTTTAGGTTTGGTTTAGGGCAAATTTCTTTATTTTGGTGTATTTCAGATTGAAAACTTACTACAGGGGCCCTATTAAGATCATAGAAATTTATAAGGATGAGATATTTTCACACCCAACCATTACGGGAAGCTTGCAAAAAAGGTTATACCTATTCCAGAAGGAGCACGCCTGCTAATATGTAGAATCTGGGGCCCACCCGGGCACTGCTGGAACACAAGGAGACGGTTTTAAAGCTTGTATTGACTGTTTACAACGATTTAAGGTAAGTTAGTGGCTTTAGTATCCCTGAAGTGAATTCGTGCAAACTAAGTTTGCCCACGTTTAATCCCCGGCAATGTTTGACGATATTGCTGTTCGTAACCAGGTGCTAGTTGTGTATGCAGAGTTTTAGGAGTTTTTGTAGATATCGAGAGCATGTTGTGATTCGATTGTGAAACGTCCTGGGCTCCACTACCTTTGTTAATACTTGAAAAGGGTGTCGTGTATAATAAGAAGAGAAATCGTTTCCAAAAGAGAGAAGTCGCAGATCAGTACGGTACGAGTTAGTGTTAGCAACGTGTTTGGCGGTGTGTATTGTGTATAATAGTAACACTTCGTCTTCAGACGTTTACTAACCACTGAGACGGCCGTAGAATATCGTTTTTGATCCTGCGCATCCTTCTGCGTGCCGAAAGAATTCTTTGGGGCCCCATGTGCAATCGGAAAATACGTAATTACAACGGCAAGAGTTAACGGTGGATGATTCAGTGACCAGGAGTAATGCTTAATTTGCGTGCGTGCATAAATGGTTTAAATATTGAAAGACTGCATGATTCGAAAGAATTCTCTCGGCACACGGACCGTACCTGCACGATGTCTGTAGTGTTGTCATTGCAGTTTCATAATAATAGTTGCCGCTTTGCAGGTTTCCATTACCAGTTCCATTACGATGTGTGTGTGTCTGTCCGAATGAACATTACAAAGGCTTTTCCCCAGCTACGATTTAGACATTTACTTAAAAAAGTTCCTATCAAGAACCTCCCTTTTACTTTGTATATTTATAATGTATAACGGTAGCCTCTAGATTGACAGGACAATTACTAACCTCCCCTAGGCTCGCCCCCTTCCCTTATAATGCATGTTTTTTGAAGTTTCTCGGTCTTTGAAATATTTTCACAACTCGTTTCTGTTTTAGTATGACCTACAACTGTTCCTGAATGTGTTTGCGATGCATTTAGGATTCCGTTACGATGAGATGTGTGTCTGTCCGAATAAGAATTACGAAGAAGACTTTTCCCCAGCTACGATTTAGACATTTATTAAAAACAGTTCCTATCAAGAACCCCCCTTTACTGTAAAGAGCAGTTACGTTGGATTCGTGCGTTAATTGCAGTTGCATTTGTCGTCCTCTGTGTATGGTATCTGGTGTTTTAGTATTTTGATCTATTTAAAATGGAATCTTAAAAACGTATTTCCTAAGGCTCTCTATTCACAAACTACGAATTTCTTTGCCTATTTGTAACCTGCTCCGTAATACTTTTTATTGGCTAGTAATTTAATTGCATTTATTTTTTCAGCATTCCTTCTATACAACCGATCTCTGCAGGAAGTTGGTTGCCAGCGCTAAAAGAAGAACCATTGCTTGTGGAATACCTAGTCGGTAAATTTTAAATATATAATTATATATTGTTTATGTAACAAAGTTTCTGCTCTATGCTGTAATATACTCATTCCACGCGGGGAGTACAGATAAATAGTTAGTTGATCAAATTTAATAAAATTGTAGTATTACGTCAACAAACGGGTTACTGTTCTCTCCTTCGGGGATTGATAATTTCTTTCGGAAACGTTTTAGAGCAAATGTTTATTAGGGTTTTTGTTTTAGATAGCCCTAATTACGCTGTGTTTGTATCTAGTTACTCATTTTTGTGTTTATTTTGAAAATTTATTTATATATATTTACGGCTAATGGATAGGCAACCAATCCTACGCAACGGCGCCTGGATGGATAGGCAACCAATCGAACACTAAAATACTTCTGGTCGATCGGATTTCGCGCTAGCAACCCTAACGTTAATAAATTGTTCGACGTTTAGGGCGAATTTCTTTATTTTGGTGTATTTCAGATTGAAAACTTACTACAGGGGCCCTATTAAGATCATAGAAATTTATAAGGATGAGATATTTTCACACCCAACCATTACGGGAAGCTTGCAAAAAAGGTTATACCTATTCCAGAAGGAGCACGCCTGCTAATATGTAGAATCTGGGGCCCACCCGGGCACTGCTGGAACACAAGGAGACGGTTTTAAAGCTTGTATTGACTGTTTACAACGATTTAAGGTAAGTTAGTGGCTTTAGTATCCCTGAAGTGAATTCGTGCAAACTAAGTTTGCCCATGTTTAATCCCCGGCAATGTTTGACGATATTGCTGTTCGTAACCAGGTGCTAGTTGTGTATGCAGAGTTTTAGGAGTTTTTGTAGATATCGAGAGCATGTTGTGATTCGATTGTGAAACGTCCTGGGCTCCACTACCTTTGTTAATACTTGAAAAGGGTGTCGTGTATAATAAGAAGAGAAATCGTTTCCAAAAGAGAGAAGTCGCAGATCAGTACGGTACGAGTTAGTGTTAGCAACGTGTTTGGCGGTGTGTATTGTGTATAATAGTAACACTTCGTCTTCAGACGTTTACTAACCACTGAGACGGCCGTAGAATATCGTTTTTGATCCTGCGCATCCTTCTGCGTGCCGAAAGAATTCTTTGGGGCCCCATGTGCAATCGGAAAATACGTAATTACAACGGCAAGAGTTAACGGTGGATGATTCAGTGACCAGGAGTAATGCTTAATTTGCGTGCGTGCATAAATGGTTTAAATATTGAAAGACTGCATGATTCGAAAGAATTCTCTCGGCACACGGACCGTACCTGCACGATGTCTGTAGTGTTGTCATTGCAGTTTCATAATAATAGTTGCCGCTTTGCAGGTTTCCATTACCAGTTCCATTACGATGTGTGTGTGTCTGTCCGAATGAACATTACAAAGGCTTTTCCCCAGCTACGATTTAGACATTTACTTAAAAAAGTTCCTATCAAGAACCTCCCTTTTACTTTGTATATTTATAATGTATAACGGTAGCCTCTAGATTGACAGGACAATTACTAACCTCCCCTAGGCTCGCCCCCTTCCCTTATAATGCATGTTTTTTGAAGTTTCTCGGTCTTTGAAATATTTTCACAACTCGTTTCTGTTTTAGTATGACCTACAACTGTTCCTGAATGTGTTTGCGATGCATTTAGGATTCCGTTACGATGAGATGTGTGTCTGTCCGAATAAGAATTACGAAGAAGACTTTTCCCCAGCTACGATTTAGACATTTATTAAAAACAGTTCCTATCAAGAACCCCCCTTTACTGTAAAGAGCAGTTACGTTGGATTCGTGCGTTAATTGCAGTTGCATTTGTCGTCCTCTGTGTATGGTATCTGGTGTCTTAGTATTTTGATCTATTTAAAATGGAATCTTAAAAACGTATTTCCTAAGGCTCTCTATTCACAAACTACGAATTTCTTTGCCTATTTGTAACCTGCTCCGTAATACTTTTTATTGGCTAGTAATTTAATTGCATTTATTTTTTCAGCATTCCTTCTATACAACCGATCTCTGCAGGAAGTTGGTTGCCAGCGCTAAAAGAAGAACCATTGCTTGTGGAATACCTAGTCGGTAAATTTTAAATATATAATTATATATTGTTTATGTAACAAAGTTTCTGCTCTATGCTGTAATATACTCATTCCACGCGGGGAGTACAGATAAATAGTTAGTTGATCAAATTTAATAAAATTGTAGTATTACGTCAACAAACGGGTTACTGTTCTCTCCTTCGGGGATTGATAATTTCTTTCGGAAACGTTTTAGAGCAAATGTTTATTAGGGTTTTTGTTTTAGATAGCCCTAATTACGCTGTGTTTAGTGTCTAGTTACTCATTTTTGTGTTTATTTTGAAAATTTATTTATATATATTTACGGCTAATGGATAGGCAGCCAATCCTACGCAACGGCGCCTGGATGGATAGGCAACCAATCGAACACTAAAATATTTCTGGTCGATCGGATTTCGCGCTAGCAACCCTAACGTTAATAAATTGTTCGACGTTTAGGGCAAATTTCTTTATTTTGGTGTATTTCAGATTGAAAACTTACTACAGGGGCCCTATTAAGATCATAGAAATTTATAAGGATGAGATATTTTCACACCCAACCATTACGGGAAGCTTGCAAAAAAGGTTATACCTATTCCAGAAGGAGCACGCCTGCTAATATGTAGAATCTGGGGCCCACCCGGGCACTGCTGGAACACAAGGAGACGGTTTTAAAGCTTGTATTGACTGTTTACAACGATTTAAGGTAAGTTAGTGGCTTTAGTATCCCTGAAGTGAATTCGTGCAAACTAAGTTTGCCCACGTTTAATCCCCGGCAATGTTTGACGATATTGCTGTTCGTAACCAGGTGCTAGTTGTGTATGCAGAGTTTTAGGAGTTTTTGTAGATATCGAGAGCATGTTGTGATTCGATTGTGAAACGTCCTGGGCTCCACTACCTTTGTTAATACTTGAAAAGGGTGTCGTGTATAATAAGAAGAGAAATCGTTTCCAAAAGAGAGAAGTCGCAGATCAGTACGGTACGAGTTAGTGTTAGCAACGTGTTTGGCGGTGTGTATTGTGTATAATAGTAACACTTCGTCTTCAGACGTTTACTAACCACTGAGACGGCCGTAGAATATCGTTTTTGATCCTGCGCATCCTTCTGCGTGCCGAAAGAATTCTTTGGGGCCCCATGTGCAATCGGAAAATACGTAATTACAACGGCAAGAGTTAACGGTGGATGATTCAGTGACCAGGAGTAATGCTTAATTTGCGTGCGTGCATAAATGGTTTAAATATTGAAAGACTGCATGATTCGAAAGAATTCTCTCGGCACACGGACCGTACCTGCACGATGTCTGTAGTGTTGTCATTGCAGTTTCATAATAATAGTTGCCGCTTTGCAGGTTTCCATTACCAGTTCCATTACGATGTGTGTGTGTCTGTCCGAATGAACATTACAAAGGCTTTTCCCCAGCTACGATTTAGACATTTACTTAAAAAAGTTCCTATCAAGAACCTCCCGTTTACTTTGTATATTTATAATGTATAACGGCAGCCTCTAGATTGACAGGACAATTACTAACCTCCCCTAGGCTCGCCCCCTTCCCTTATAATGCATGTTTTTTGAAGTTTCTCGGTCTTTGAAATATTTTCACAACTCGTTTCTGTTTTAGTATGACCTACAACTGTTCCTGAATGTGTTTGCGATGCATTTAGGATTCCGTTACGATGAGATGTGTGTCTGTCCGAATAAGAATTACGAAGAAGACTTTTCCCCAGCTACGATTTAGACATTTATTAAAAACAGTTCCTATCAAGAACCCCCCTTTACTGTAAAGAGCAGTTACGTTGGATTCGTGCGTTAATTGCAGTTGCATTTGTCGTCCTCTGTGTATGGTATCTGGTGTTTTAGTATTTTGATCTATTTAAAATGGAATCTTAAAAACGTATTTCCTAAGGCTCTCTATTCACAAACTACGAATTTCTTTGCCTATTTGTAACCTGCTCCGTAATACTTTTTATTGGCTAGTAATTTAATTGCATTTATTTTTTCAGCATTCCTTCTATACAACCGATCTCTGCAGGAAGTTGGTTGCCAGCGCTAAAAGAAGAACCATTGCTTGTGGAATACCTAGTCGGTAAATTTTAAATATATAATTATATATTGTTTATGTAACAAAGTTTCTGCTCTATGCTGTAATATACTCATTCCACGCGGGGAGTACAGATAAATAGTTAGTTGATCAAATTTAATAAAATTGTAGTATTACGTCAACAAACGGGTTACTGTTCTCTCCTTCGGGGATTGATAATTTCTTTCGGAAACGTTTTAGAGCAAATGTTTATTAGGGTTTTTGTTTTAGATAGCCCTAATTACGCTGTGTTTGTATCTAGTTACTCATTTTTGTGTTTATTTTGAAAATTTATTTATATATATTTACGGCTAATGGATAGGCAGCCAATCCTACGCAACGGCGCCTGGATGGATAGGCAACCAATCGAACACTAAAATATTTCTGGTCGATCGGATTTCGCGCTAGCAACCCTAACGTTAATAAATTGTTCGACGTTTAGGTTTGGTTTAGGGCAAATTTCTTTATTTTGGTGTATTTCAGATTGAAAACTTACTACAGGGGCCCTATTAAGATCATAGAAATTTATAAGGATGAGATATTTTCACACCCAACCATTACGGGAAGCTTGCAAAAAAGGTTATACCTATTCCAGAAGGAGCACGCCTGCTAATATGTAGAATCTGGGGCCCACCCGGGCACTGCTGGAACACAAGGAGACGGTTTTAAAGCTTGTATTGACTGTTTACAACGATTTAAGGTAAGTTAGTGGCTTTAGTATCCCTGAAGTGAATTCGTGCAAACTAAGTTTGCCCACGTTTAATCCCCGGCAATGTTTGACGATATTGCTGTTCGTAACCAGGTGCTAGTTGTGTATGCAGAGTTTTAGGAGTTTTTGTAGATATCGAGAGCATGTTGTGATTCGATTGTGAAACGTCCTGGGCTCCACTACCTTTGTTAATACTTGAAAAGGGTGTCGTGTATAATAAGAAGAGAAATCGTTTCCAAAAGAGAGAAGTCGCAGATCAGTACGGTACGAGTTAGTGTTAGCAACGTGTTTGGCGGTGTGTATTGTGTATAATAGTAACACTTCGTCTTCAGACGTTTACTAACCACTGAGACGGCCGTAGAATATCGTTTTTGATCCTGCGCATCCTTCTGCGTGCCGAAAGAATTCTTTGGGGCCCCATGTGCAATCGGAAAATACGTAATTACAACGGCAAGAGTTAACGGTGGATGATTCAGTGACCAGGAGTAATGCTTAATTTGCGTGCGTGCATAAATGGTTTAAATATTGAAAGACTGCATGATTCGAAAGAATTCTCTCGGCACACGGACCGTACCTGCACGATGTCTGTAGTGTTGTCATTGCAGTTTCATAATAATAGTTGCCGCTTTGCAGGTTTCCATTACCAGTTCCATTACGATGTGTGTGTGTCTGTCCGAATGAACATTACAAAGGCTTTTCCCCAGCTACGATTTAGACATTTACTTAAAAAAGTTCCTATCAAGAACCTCCCGTTTACTTTGTATATTTATAATGTATAACGGCAGCCTCTAGATTGACAGGACAATTACTAACCTCCCCTAGGCTCGCCCCCTTCCCTTATAATGCATGTTTTTTGAAGTTTCTCGGTCTTTGAAATATTTTCACAACTCGTTTCTGTTTTAGTATGACCTACAACTGTTCCTGAATGTGTTTGCGATGCATTTAGGATTCCGTTACGATGAGATGTGTGTCTGTCCGAATAAGAATTACGAAGAAGACTTTTCCCCAGCTACGATTTAGACATTTATTAAAAACAGTTCCTATCAAGAACCCCCCTTTACTGTAAAGAGCAGTTACGTTGGATTCGTGCGTTAATTGCAGTTGCATTTGTCGTCCTCTGTGTATGGTATCTGGTGTTTTAGTATTTTGATCTATTTAAAATGGAATCTTAAAAACGTATTTCCTAAGGCTCTCTATTCACAAACTACGAATTTCTTTGCCTATTTGTAACCTGCTCCGTAATACTTTTTATTGGCTAGTAATTTAATTGCATTTATTTTTTCAGCATTCCTTCTATACAACCGATCTCTGCAGGAAGTTGGTTGCCAGCGCTAAAAGAAGAACCATTGCTTGTGGAATACCTAGTCGGTAAATTTTAAATATATAATTATATATTGTTTATGTAACAAAGTTTCTGCTCTATGCTGTAATATACTCATTCCACGCGGGGAGTACAGATAAATAGTTAGTTGATCAAATTTAATAAAATTGTAGTATTACGTCAACAAACGGGTTACTGTTCTCTCCTTCGGGGATTGATAATTTCTTTCGGAAACGTTTTAGAGCAAATGTTTATTAGGGTTTTTGTTTTAGATAGCCCTAATTACGCTGTGTTTGTATCTAGTTACTCATTTTTGTGTTTATTTTGAAAATTTATTTATATATATTTACGGCTAATGGATAGGCAGCCAATCCTACGCAACGGCGCCTGGATGGATAGGCAACCAATCGAACACTAAAATATTTCTGGTCGATCGGATTTCGCGCTAGCAACCCTAACGTTAATAAATTGTTCGACGTTTAGGTTTGGTTTAGGGCAAATTTCTTTATTTTGGTGTATTTCAGATTGAAAACTTACTACAGGGGCCCTATTAAGATCATAGAAATTTATAAGGATGAGATATTTTCACACCCAACCATTACGGGAAGCTTGCAAAAAAGGTTATACCTATTCCAGAAGGAGCACGCCTGCTAATATGTAGAATCTGGGGCCCACCCGGGCACTGCTGGAACACAAGGAGACGGTTTTAAAGCTTGTATTGACTGTTTACAACGATTTAAGGTAAGTTAGTGGCTTTAGTATCCCTGAAGTGAATTCGTGCAAACTAAGTTTGCCCACGTTTAATCCCCGGCAATGTTTGACGATATTGCTGTTCGTAACCAGGTGCTAGTTGTGTATGCAGAGTTTTAGGAGTTTTTG
This sequence comes from Hemicrepidius hirtus, assembly GCA_963082805.1. Lineage (NCBI taxonomy): Eukaryota > Metazoa > Arthropoda > Insecta > Coleoptera > Elateridae > Hemicrepidius > Hemicrepidius hirtus. The sequence continues at coordinate 193,316 of OY720164.1, forward strand.
TAGATATCGAGAGCATGTTGTGATTCGATTGTGAAACGTCCTGGGCTCCACTACCTTTGTTAATACTTGAAAAGGGTGTCGTGTATAATAAGAAGAGAAATCGTTTCCAAAAGAGAGAAGTCGCAGATCAGTACGGTACGAGTTAGTGTTAGCAACGTGTTTGGCGGTGTGTATTGTGTATAATAGTAACACTTCGTCTTCAGACGTTTACTAACCACTGAGACGGCCGTAGAATATCGTTTTTGATCCTGCGCATCCTTCTGCGTGCCGAAAGAATTCTTTGGGGCCCCATGTGCAATCGGAAAATACGTAATTACAACGGCAAGAGTTAACGGTGGATGATTCAGTGACCAGGAGTAATGCTTAATTTGCGTGCGTGCATAAATGGTTTAAATATTGAAAGACTGCATGATTCGAAAGAATTCTCTCGGCACACGGACCGTACCTGCACGATGTCTGTAGTGTTGTCATTGCAGTTTCATAATAATAGTTGCCGCTTTGCAGGTTTCCATTACCAGTTCCATTACGATGTGTGTGTGTCTGTCCGAATGAACATTACAAAGGCTTTTCCCCAGCTACGATTTAGACATTTACTTAAAAAAGTTCCTATCAAGAACCTCCCGTTTACTTTGTATATTTATAATGTATAACGGCAGCCTCTAGATTGACAGGACAATTACTAACCTCCCCTAGGCTCGCCCCCTTCCCTTATAATGCATGTTTTTTGAAGTTTCTCGGTCTTTGAAATATTTTCACAACTCGTTTCTGTTTTAGTATGACCTACAACTGTTCCTGAATGTGTTTGCGATGCATTTAGGATTCCGTTACGATGAGATGTGTGTCTGTCCGAATAAGAATTACGAAGAAGACTTTTCCCCAGCTACGATTTAGACATTTATTAAAAACAGTTCCTATCAAGAACCCCCCTTTACTGTAAAGAGCAGTTACGTTGGATTCGTGCGTTAATTGCAGTTGCATTTGTCGTCCTCTGTGTATGGTATCTGGTGTTTTAGTATTTTGATCTATTTAAAATGGAATCTTAAAAACGTATTTCCTAAGGCTCTCTATTCACAAACTACGAATTTCTTTGCCTATTTGTAACCTGCTCCGTAATACTTTTTATTGGCTAGTAATTTAATTGCATTTATTTTTTCAGCATTCCTTCTATACAACCGATCTCTGCAGGAAGTTGGTTGCCAGCGCTAAAAGAAGAACCATTGCTTGTGGAATACCTAGTCGGTAAATTTTAAATATATAATTATATATTGTTTATGTAACAAAGTTTCTGCTCTATGCTGTAATATACTCATTCCACGCGGGGAGTACAGATAAATAGTTAGTTGATCAAATTTAATAAAATTGTAGTATTACGTCAACAAACGGGTTACTGTTCTCTCCTTCGGGGATTGATAATTTCTTTCGGAAACGTTTTAGAGCAAATGTTTATTAGGGTTTTTGTTTTAGATAGCCCTAATTACGCTGTGTTTGTATCTAGTTACTCATTTTTGTGTTTATTTTGAAAATTTATTTATATATATTTACGGCTAATGGATAGGCAGCCAATCCTACGCAACGGCGCCTGGATGGATAGGCAACCAATCGAACACTAAAATATTTCTGGTCGATCGGATTTCGCGCTAGCAACCCTAACGTTAATAAATTGTTCGACGTTTAGGTTTGGTTTAGGGCAAATTTCTTTATTTTGGTGTATTTCAGATTGAAAACTTACTACAGGGGCCCTATTAAGATCATAGAAATTTATAAGGATGAGATATTTTCACACCCAACCATTACGGGAAGCTTGCAAAAAAGGTTATACCTATTCCAGAAGGAGCACGCCTGCTAATATGTAGAATCTGGGGCCCACCCGGGCACTGCTGGAACACAAGGAGACGGTTTTAAAGCTTGTATTGACTGTTTACAACGATTTAAGGTAAGTTAGTGGCTTTAGTATCCCTGAAGTGAATTCGTGCAAACTAAGTTTGCCCACGTTTAATCCCCGGCAATGTTTGACGATATTGCTGTTCGTAACCAGGTGCTAGTTGTGTATGCAGAGTTTTAGGGAGTTTTTGTAGATATCGAGAGCATGTTGTGATTCGATTGTGAAACGTCCTGGGCTCCACTACCTTTGTTAATACTTGAAAAGGGTGTCGTGTATAATAAGAAGAGAAATCGTTTCCAAAAGAGAGAAGTCGCAGATCAGTACGGTACGAGTTAGTGTTAGCAACGTGTTTGGCGGTGTGTATTGTGTATAATAGTAACACTTCGTCTTCAGACGTTTACTAACCACTGAGACGGCCGTAGAATATCGTTTTTGATCCTGCGCATCCTTCTGCGTGCCGAAAGAATTCTTTGGGGCCCCATGTGCAATCGGAAAATACGTAATTACAACGGCAAGAGTTAACGGTGGATGATTCAGTGACCAGGAGTAATGCTTAATTTGCGTGCGTGCATAAATGGTTTAAATATTGAAAGACTGCATGATTCGAAAGAATTCTCTCGGCACACGGACCGTACCTGCACGATGTCTGTAGTGTTGTCATTGCAGTTTCATAATAATAGTTGCCGCTTTGCAGGTTTCCATTACCAGTTCCATTACGATGTGTGTGTGTCTGTCCGAATGAACATTACAAAGGCTTTTCCCCAGCTACGATTTAGACATTTACTTAAAAAAGTTCCTATCAAGAACCTCCCGTTTACTTTGTATATTTATAATGTATAACGGCAGCCTCTAGATTGACAGGACAATTACTAACCTCCCCTAGGCTCGCCCCCTTCCCTTATAATGCATGTTTTTTGAAGTTTCTCGGTCTTTGAAATATTTTCACAACTCGTTTCTGTTTTAGTATGACCTACAACTGTTCCTGAATGTGTTTGCGATGCATTTAGGATTCCGTTACGATGAGATGTGTGTCTGTCCGAATAAGAATTACGAAGAAGACTTTTCCCCAGCTACGATTTAGACATTTATTAAAAACAGTTCCTATCAAGAACCCCCCTTTACTGTAAAGAGCAGTTACGTTGGATTCGTGCGTTAATTGCAGTTGCATTTGTCGTCCTCTGTGTATGGTATCTGGTGTTTTAGTATTTTGATCTATTTAAAATGGAATCTTAAAAACGTATTTCCTAAGGCTCTCTATTCACAAACTACGAATTTCTTTGCCTATTTGTAACCTGCTCCGTAATACTTTTTATTGGCTAGTAATTTAATTGCATTTATTTTTTCAGCATTCCTTCTATACAACCGATCTCTGCAGGAAGTTGGTTGCCAGCGCTAAAAGAAGAACCATTGCTTGTGGAATACCTAGTCGGTAAATTTTAAATATATAATTATATATTGTTTATGTAACAAAGTTTCTGCTCTATGCTGTAATATACTCATTCCACGCGGGGAGTACAGATAAATAGTTAGTTGATCAAATTTAATAAAATTGTAGTATTACGTCAACAAACGGGTTACTGTTCTCTCCTTCGGGGATTGATAATTTCTTTCGGAAACGTTTTAGAGCAAATGTTTATTAGGGTTTTTGTTTTAGATAGCCCTAATTACGCTGTGTTTGTATCTAGTTACTCATTTTTGTGTTTATTTTGAAAATTTATTTATATATATTTACGGCTAATGGATAGGCAGCCAATCCTACGCAACGGCGCCTGGATGGATAGGCAACCAATCGAACACTAAAATATTTCTGGTCGATCGGATTTCGCGCTAGCAACCCTAACGTTAATAAATTGTTCGACGTTTAGGTTTGGTTTAGGGCAAATTTCTTTATTTTGGTGTATTTCAGATTGAAAACTTACTACAGGGGCCCTATTAAGATCATAGAAATTTATAAGGATGAGATATTTTCACACCCAACCATTACGGGAAGCTTGCAAAAAAGGTTATACCTATTCCAGAAGGAGCACGCCTGCTAATATGTAGAATCTGGGGCCCACCCGGGCACTGCTGGAACACAAGGAGACGGTTTTAAAGCTTGTATTGACTGTTTACAACGATTTAAGGTAAGTTAGTGGCTTTAGTATCCCTGAAGTGAATTCGTGCAAACTAAGTTTGCCCACGTTTAATCCCCGGCAATGTTTGACGATATTGCTGTTCGTAACCAGGTGCTAGTTGTGTATGCAGAGTTTTAGGAGTTTTTGTAGATATCGAGAGCATGTTGTGATTCGATTGTGAAACGTCCTGGGCTCCACTACCTTTGTTAATACTTGAAAAGGGTGTCGTGTATAATAAGAAGAGAAATCGTTTCCAAAAGAGAGAAGTCGCAGATCAGTACGGTACGAGTTAGTGTTAGCAACGTGTTTGGCGGTGTGTATTGTGTATAATAGTAACACTTCGTCTTCAGACGTTTACTAACCACTGAGACGGCCGTAGAATATCGTTTTTGATCCTGCGCATCCTTCTGCGTGCCGAAAGAATTCTTTGGGGCCCCATGTGCAATCGGAAAATACGTAATTACAACGGCAAGAGTTAACGGTGGATGATTCAGTGACCAGGAGTAATGCTTAATTTGCGTGCGTGCATAAATGGTTTAAATATTGAAAGACTGCATGATTCGAAAGAATTCTCTCGGCACACGGACCGTACCTGCACGATGTCTGTAGTGTTGTCATTGCAGTTTCATAATAATAGTTGCCGCTTTGCAGGTTTCCATTACCAGTTCCATTACGATGTGTGTGTGTCTGTCCGAATGAACATTACAAAGGCTTTTCCCCAGCTACGATTTAGACATTTACTTAAAAAAGTTCCTATCAAGAACCTCCCGTTTACTTTGTATATTTATAATGTATAACGGCAGCCTCTAGATTGACAGGACAATTACTAACCTCCCCTAGGCTCGCCCCCTTCCCTTATAATGCATGTTTTTTGAAGTTTCTCGGTCTTTGAAATATTTTCACAACTCGTTTCTGTTTTAGTATGACCTACAACTGTTCCTGAATGTGTTTGCGATGCATTTAGGATTCCGTTACGATGAGATGTGTGTCTGTCCGAATAAGAATTACGAAGAAGACTTTTCCCCAGCTACGATTTAGACATTTATTAAAAACAGTTCCTATCAAGAACCCCCCTTTACTGTAAAGAGCAGTTACGTTGGATTCGTGCGTTAATTGCAGTTGCATTTGTCGTCCTCTGTGTATGGTATCTGGTGTTTTAGTATTTTGATCTATTTAAAATGGAATCTTAAAAACGTATTTCCTAAGGCTCTCTATTCACAAACTACGAATTTCTTTGCCTATTTGTAACCTGCTCCGTAATACTTTTTATTGGCTAGTAATTTAATTGCATTTATTTTTTCAGCATTCCTTCTATACAACCGATCTCTGCAGGAAGTTGGTTGCCAGCGCTAAAAGAAGAACCATTGCTTGTGGAATACCTAGTCGGTAAATTTTAAATATATAATTATATATTGTTTATGTAACAAAGTTTCTGCTCTATGCTGTAATATACTCATTCCACGCGGGGAGTACAGATAAATAGTTAGTTGATCAAATTTAATAAAATTGTAGTATTACGTCAACAAACGGGTTACTGTTCTCTCCTTCGGGGATTGATAATTTCTTTCGGAAACGTTTTAGAGCAAATGTTTATTAGGGTTTTTGTTTTAGATAGCCCTAATTACGCTGTGTTTGTATCTAGTTACTCATTTTTGTGTTTATTTTGAAAATTTATTTATATATATTTACGGCTAATGGATAGGCAGCCAATCCTACGCAACGGCGCCTGGATGGATAGGCAACCAATCGAACACTAAAATATTTCTGGTCGATCGGATTTCGCGCTAGCAACCCTAACGTTAATAAATTGTTCGACGTTTAGGTTTGGTTTAGGGCAAATTTCTTTATTTTGGTGTATTTCAGATTGAAAACTTACTACAGGGGCCCTATTAAGATCATAGAAATTTATAAGGATGAGATATTTTCACACCCAACCATTACGGGAAGCTTGCAAAAAAGGTTATACCTATTCCAGAAGGAGCACGCCTGCTAATATGTAGAATCTGGGGCCCACCCGGGCACTGCTGGAACACAAGGAGACGGTTTTAAAGCTTGTATTGACTGTTTACAACGATTTAAGGTAAGTTAGTGGCTTTAGTATCCCTGAAGTGAATTCGTGCAAACTAAGTTTGCCCACGTTTAATCCCCGGCAATGTTTGACGATATTGCTGTTCGTAACCAGGTGCTAGTTGTGTATGCAGAGTTTTAGGGAGTTTTTGTAGATATCGAGAGCATGTTGTGATTCGATTGTGAAACGTCCTGGGCTCCACTACCTTTGTTAATACTTGAAAAGGGTGTCGTGTATAATAAGAAGAGAAATCGTTTCCAAAAGAGAGAAGTCGCAGATCAGTACGGTACGAGTTAGTGTTAGCAACGTGTTTGGCGGTGTGTATTGTGTATAATAGTAACACTTCGTCTTCAGACGTTTACTAACCACTGAGACGGCCGTAGAATATCGTTTTTGATCCTGCGCATCCTTCTGCGTGCCGAAAGAATTCTTTGGGGCCCCATGTGCAATCGGAAAATACGTAATTACAACGGCAAGAGTTAACGGTGGATGATTCAGTGACCAGGAGTAATGCTTAATTTGCGTGCGTGCATAAATGGTTTAAATATTGAAAGACTGCATGATTCGAAAGAATTCTCTCGGCACACGGACCGTACCTGCACGATGTCTGTAGTGTTGTCATTGCAGTTTCATAATAATAGTTGCCGCTTTGCAGGTTTCCATTACCAGTTCCATTACGATGTGTGTGTGTCTGTCCGAATGAACATTACAAAGGCTTTTCCCCAGCTACGATTTAGACATTTACTTAAAAAAGTTCCTATCAAGAACCTCCCGTTTACTTTGTATATTTATAATGTATAACGGCAGCCTCTAGATTGACAGGACAATTACTAACCTCCCCTAGGCTCGCCCCCTTCCCTTATAATGCATGTTTTTTGAAGTTTCTCGGTCTTTGAAATATTTTCACAACTCGTTTCTGTTTTAGTATGACCTACAACTGTTCCTGAATGTGTTTGCGATGCATTTAGGATTCCGTTACGATGAGATGTGTGTCTGTCCGAATAAGAATTACGAAGAAGACTTTTCCCCAGCTACGATTTAGACATTTATTAAAAACAGTTCCTATCAAGAACCCCCCTTTACTGTAAAGAGCAGTTACGTTGGATTCGTGCGTTAATTGCAGTTGCATTTGTCGTCCTCTGTGTATGGTATCTGGTGTTTTAGTATTTTGATCTATTTAAAATGGAATCTTAAAAACGTATTTCCTAAGGCTCTCTATTCACAAACTACGAATTTCTTTGCCTATTTGTAACCTGCTCCGTAATACTTTTTATTGGCTAGTAATTTAATTGCATTTATTTTTTCAGCATTCCTTCTATACAACCGATCTCTGCAGGAAGTTGGTTGCCAGCGCTAAAAGAAGAACCATTGCTTGTGGAATACCTAGTCGGTAAATTTTAAATATATAATTATATATTGTTTATGTAACAAAGTTTCTGCTCTATGCTGTAATATACTCATTCCACGCGGGGAGTACAGATAAATAGTTAGTTGATCAAATTTAATAAAATTGTAGTATTACGTCAACAAACGGGTTACTGTTCTCTCCTTCGGGGATTGATAATTTCTTTCGGAAACGTTTTAGAGCAAATGTTTATTAGGGTTTTTGTTTTAGATAGCCCTAATTACGCTGTGTTTGTATCTAGTTACTCATTTTTGTGTTTATTTTGAAAATTTATTTATATATATTTACGGCTAATGGATAGGCAGCCAATCCTACGCAACGGCGCCTGGATGGATAGGCAACCAATCGAACACTAAAATATTTCTGGTCGATCGGATTTCGCGCTAGCAACCCTAACGTCCTTAATAAATTGTTCGACGTTTAGGGCAAATTTCTTTATTTTGGTGTATTTCAGATTGAAAACTTACTACAGGGGCCCTATTAAGATCATAGAAATTTATAAGGATGAGATATTTTCACACCCAACCATTACGGGAAGCTTGCAAAAAAGGTTATACCTATTCCAGAAGGAGCACGCCTGCTAATATGTAGAATCTGGGGCCCACCCGGGCACTGCTGGAACACAAGGAGACGGTTTTAAAGCTTGTATTGACTGTTTACAACGATTTAAGGTAAGTTAGTGGCTTTAGTATCCCTGAAGTGAATTCGTGCAAACTAAGTTTGCCCACGTTTAATCCCCGGCAATGTTTGACGATATTGCTGTTCGTAACCAGGTGCTAGTTGTGTATGCAGAGTTTTAGGAGTTTTTGTAGATATCGAGAGCATGTTGTGATTCGATTGTGAAACGTCCTGGGCTCCACTACCTTTGTTAATACTTGAAAAGGGTGTCGTGTATAATAAGAAGAGAAATCGTTTCCAAAAGAGAGAAGTCGCAGATCAGTACGGTACGAGTTAGTGTTAGCAACGTGTTTGGCGGTGTGTATTGTGTATAATAGTAACACTTCGTCTTCAGACGTTTACTAACCACTGAGACGGCCGTAGAATATCGTTTTTGATCCTGCGCATCCTTCTGCGTGCCGAAAGAATTCTTTGGGGCCCCATGTGCAATCGGAAAATACGTAATTACAACGGCAAGAGTTAACGGTGGATGATTCAGTGACCAGGAGTAATGCTTAATTTGCGTGCGTGCATAAATGGTTTAAATATTGAAAGACTGCATGATTCGAAAGAATTCTCTCGGCACACGGACCGTACCTGCACGATGTCTGTAGTGTTGTCATTGCAGTTTCATAATAATAGTTGCCGCTTTGCAGGTTTCCATTACCAGTTCCATTACGATGTGTGTGTGTCTGTCCGAATGAACATTACAAAGGCTTTTCCCCAGCTACGATTTAGACATTTACTTAAAAAAGTTCCTATCAAGAACCTCCCTTTTACTTTGTATATTTATAATGTATAACGGTAGCCTCTAGATTGACAGGACAATTACTAACCTCCCCTAGGCTCGCCCCCTTCCCTTATAATGCATGTTTTTTGAAGTTTCTCGGTCTTTGAAATATTTTCACAACTCGTTTCTGTTTTAGTATGACCTACAACTGTTCCTGAATGTGTTTGCGATGCATTTAGGATTCCGTTACGATGAGATGTGTGTCTGTCCGAATAAGAATTACGAAGAAGACTTTTCCCCAGCTACGATTTAGACATTTATTAAAAACAGTTCCTATCAAGAACCCCCCTTTACTGTAAAGAGCAGTTACGTTGGATTCGTGCGTTAATTGCAGTTGCATTTGTCGTCCTCTGTGTATGGTATCTGGTGTTTTAGTATTTTGATCTATTTAAAATGGAATCTTAAAAACGTATTTCCTAAGGCTCTCTATTCACAAACTACGAATTTCTTTGCCTATTTGTAACCTGCTCCGTAATACTTTTTATTGGCTAGTAATTTAATTGCATTTATTTTTTCAGCATTCCTTCTATACAACCGATCTCTGCAGGAAGTTGGTTGCCAGCGCTAAAAGAAGAACCATTGCTTGTGGAATACCTAGTCGGTAAATTTTAAATATATAATTATATATTGTTTATGTAACAAAGTTTCTGCTCTGTGCTGTAATATACTCATTCCACGCGGGGAGTACAGATAAATAGTTAGTTGATCAAATTTAATAAAATTGTAGTATTACGTCAACAAACGGGTTACTGTTCTCTCCTTCGGGGATTGATAATTTCTTTCGGAAACGTTTTAGAGCAAATGTTTATTAGGGTTTTTGTTTTAGATAGCCCTAATTACGCTGTGTTTGTATCTAGTTACTCATTTTTGTGTTTATTTTGAAAATTTATTTATATATATTTACGGCTAATGGATAGGCAACCAATCCTACGCAACGGCGCCTGGATGGATAGGCAACCAATCGAACACTAAAATATTTCTGGTCGATCGGATTTCGCGCTAGCAACCCTAACGTTAATAAATTGTTCGACGTTTAGGGCGAATTTCTTTATTTTGGTGTATTTCAGATTGAAAACTTACTACTACAGGGGCCCTATTAAGATCATAGAAATTTATAAGGATGAGATATTTTCACACCCAACCATTACGGGAAGCTTGCAAAAAAGGTTATACCTATTCCAGAAGGAGCACGCCTGCTAATATGTAGAATCTGGGGCCCACCCGGGCACTGCTGGAACACAAGGAGACGGTTTTAAAGCTTGTATTGACTGTTTACAACGATTTAAGGTAAGTTAGTGGCTTTAGTATCCCTGAAGTGAATTCGTGCAAACTAAGTTTGCCCACGTTTAATCCCCGGCAATGTTTGACGATATTGCTGTTCGTAACCAGGTGCTAGTTGTGTATGCAGAGTTTTAGGAGTTTTTGTAGATATCGAGAGCATGTTGTGATTCGATTGTGAAACGTCCTGGGCTCCACTACCTTTGTTAATACTTGAAAAGGGTGTCGTGTATAATAAGAAGAGAAATCGTTTCCAAAAGAGAGAAGTCGCAGATCAGTACGGTACGAGTTAGTGTTAGCAACGTGTTTGGCGGTGTGTATTGTGTATAATAGTAACACTTCGTCTTCAGACGTTTACTAACCACTGAGACGGCCGTAGAATATCGTTTTTGATCCTGCGCATCCTTCTGCGTGCCGAAAGAATTCTTTGGGGCCCCATGTGCAATCGGAAAATACGTAATTACAACGGCAAGAGTTAACGGTGGATGATTCAGTGACCAGGAGTAATGCTTAATTTGCGTGCGTGCATAAATGGTTTAAATATTGAAAGACTGCATGATTCGAAAGAATTCTCTCGGCACACGGACCGTACCTGCACGATGTCTGTAGTGTTGTCATTGCAGTTTCATAATAATAGTTGCCGCTTTGCAGGTTTCCATTACCAGTTCCATTACGATGTGTGTGTGTCTGTCCGAATGAACATTACAAAGGCTTTTCCCCAGCTACGATTTAGACATTTACTTAAAAAAGTTCCTATCAAGAACCTCCCTTTTACTTTGTATATTTATAATGTATAACGGTAGCCTCTAGATTGACAGGACAATTACTAACCTCCCCTAGGCTCGCCCCCTTCCCTTATAATGCATGTTTTTTGAAGTTTCTCGGTCTTTGAAATATTTTCACAACTCGTTTCTGTTTTAGTATGACCTACAACTGTTCCTGAATGTGTTTGCGATGCATTTAGGATTCCGTTACGATGAGATGTGTGTCTGTCCGAATAAGAATTACGAAGAAGACTTTTCCCCAGCTACGATTTAGACATTTATTAAAAACAGTTCCTATCAAGAACCCCCCTTTACTGTAAAGAGCAGTTACGTTGGATTCGTGCGTTAATTGCAGTTGCATTTGTCGTCCTCTGTGTATGGTATCTGGTGTTTTAGTATTTTGATCTATTTAAAATGGAATCTTAAAAACGTATTTCCTAAGGCTCTCTATTCACAAACTACGAATTTCTTTGCCTATTTGTAACCTGCTCCGTAATACTTTTTATTGGCTAGTAATTTAATTGCATTTATTTTTTCAGCATTCCTTCTATACAACCGATCTCTGCAGGAAGTTGGTTGCCAGCGCTAAAAGAAGAACCATTGCTTGTGGAATACCTAGTCGGTAAATTTTAAATATATAATTATATATTGTTTATGTAACAAAGTTTCTGCTCTATGCTGTAATATACTCATTCCACGCGGGGAGTACCTACAGATAAATAGTTAGTTGATCAAATTTAATAAAATTGTAGTATTACGTCAACAAACGGGTTACTGTTCTCTCCTTCGGGGATTGATAATTTCTTTCGGAAACGTTTTAGAGCAAATGTTTATTAGGGTTTTTGTTTTAGATAGCCCTAATTACGCTGTGTTTGTATCTAGTTACTCATTTTTGTGTTTATTTTGAAAATTTATTTATATATATTTACGGGTAATGGATAGGCAACCAATCCTACGCAACGGCGCCTGGATGGATAGGCAACCAATCGAACACTAAAATATTTCTGGTCGATCGGATTTCGCGCTAGCAACCCTAACGTTAATAAATTGTTCGACGTTTAGGGCGAATTTCTTTATTTTGGTGTATTTCAGATTGAAAACTTACTACAGGGGCCCTATTAAGATCATAGAAATTTATAAGGATGAGATATTTTCACACCCAACCATTACGGGAAGCTTGCAAAAAAGGTTATACCTATTCCAGAAGGAGCACGCCTGCTAATATGTAGAATCTGGGGCCCACCCGGGCACTGCTGGAACACAAGGAGACGGTTTTAAAGCTTGTATTGACTGTTTACAACGATTTAAGGTAAGTTAGTGGCTTTAGTATCCCTGAAGTGAATTCGTGCAAACTAAGTTTGCCCACGTTTAATCCCCGGCAATGTTTGACGATATTGCTGTTCGTAACCAGGTGCTAGTTGTGTATGCAGAGTTTTAGGGAGTTTTTGTAGATATCGAGAGCATGTTGTGATTCGATTGTGAAACGTCCTGGGCTCCACTACCTTTGTTAATACTTGAAAAGGGTGTCGTGTATAATAAGAAGAGAAATCGTTTCCAAAAGAGAGAAGTCGCAGATCAGTACGGTACGAGTTAGTGTTAGCAACGTGTTTGGCGGTGTGTATTATGTATAATAGTAACACTTCGTCTTCAGACGTTTACTAACCACTGAGACGGCCGTAGAATATCGTTTTTGATCCTGCGCATCCTTCTGCGTGCCGAAAGAATTCTTTGGGGCCCCATGTGCAATCGGAAAATACGTAATTACAACGGCAAGAGTTAACGGTGGATGATTCAGTGACCAGGAGTAATGCTTAATTTGCGTGCGTGCATAAATGGTTTAAATATTGAAAGACTGCATGATTCGAAAGAATTCTCTCGGCACACGGACCGTACCTGCACGATGTCTGTAGTGTTGTCATTGCAGTTTCATAATAATAGTTGCCGCTTTGCAGGTTTCCATTACCAGTTCCATTACGATGTGTGTGTGTCTGTCCGAATGAACATTACAAAGGCTTTTCCCCAGCTACGATTTAGACATTTACTTAAAAAAGTTCCTATCAAGAACCTCCCTTTTACTTTGTATATTTATAATGTATAACGGTAGCCTCTAGATTGACAGGACAATTACTAACCTCCCCTAGGCTCGCCCCCTTCCCTTATAATGCATGTTTTTTGAAGTTTCTCGGTCTTTGAAATATTTTCACAACTCGTTTCTGTTTTAGTATGACCTACAACTGTTCCTGAATGTGTTTGCGATGCATTTAGGATTCCGTTACGATGAGATGTGTGTCTGTCCGAATAAGAATTACGAAGAAGACTTTTCCCCAGCTACGATTTAGACATTTATTAAAAACAGTTCCTATCAAGAACCCCCCTTTACTGTAAAGAGCAGTTACGTTGGATTCGTGCGTTAATTGCAGTTGCATTTGTCGTCCTCTGTGTATGGTATCTGGTGTTTTAGTATTTTGATCTATTTAAAATGGAATCTTAAAAACGTATTTCCTAAGGCTCTCTATTCACAAACTACGAATTTCTTTGCCTATTTGTAACCTGCTCCGTAATACTTTTTATTGGCTAGTAATTTAATTGCATTTATTTTTTCAGCATTCCTTCTATACAACCGATCTCTGCAGGAAGTTGGTTGCCAGCGCTAAAAGAAGAACCATTGCTTGTGGAATACCTAGTCGGTAAATTTTAAATATATAATTATATATTGTTTATGTAACAAAGTTTCTGCTCTATGCTGTAATATACTCATTCCACGCGGGGAGTACAGATAAATAGTTAGTTGATCAAATTTAATAAAATTGTAGTATTACGTCAACAAACGGGTTACTGTTCTCTCCTTCGGGGATTGATAATTTCTTTCGGAAACGTTTTAGAGCAAATGTTTATTAGGGTTTTTGTTTTAGATAGCCCTAATTACGCTGTGTTTGTATCTAGTTACTCATTTTTGTGTTTATTTTGAAAATTTATTTATATATATTTACGGCTAATGGATAGGCAGCCAATCCTACGCAACGGCGCCTGGATGGATAGGCAACCAATCGAACACTAAAATATTTCTGGTCGATCGGATTTCGCGCTAGCAACCCTAACGTTAATAAATTGTTCGACGTTTAGGGCAAATTTCTTTATTTTGGTGTATTTCAGATTGAAAACTTACTACAGGGGCCCTATTAAGATCATAGAAATTTATAAGGATGAGATATTTTCACACCCAACCATTACGGGAAGCTTGCAAAAAAGGTTATACCTATTCCAGAAGGAGCACGCCTGCTAATATGTAGAATCTGGGGCCCACCCGGGCACTGCTGGAACACAAGGAGACGGTTTTAAAGCTTGTATTGACTGTTTACAACGATTTAAGGTAAGTTAGTGGCTTTAGTATCCCTGAAGTGAATTCGTGCAAACTAAGTTTGCCCACGTTTAATCCCCGGCAATGTTTGACGATATTGCTGTTCGTAACCAGGTGCTAGTTGTGTATGCAGAGTTTTAGGAGTTTTTGTAGATATCGAGAGCATGTTGTGATTCGATTGTGAAACGTCCTGGGCTCCACTACCTTTGTTAATACTTGAAAAGGGTGTCGTGTATAATAAGAAGAGAAATCGTTTCCAAAAGAGAGAAGTCGCAGATCAGTACGGTACGAGTTAGTGTTAGCAACGTGTTTGGCGGTGTGTATTGTGTATAATAGTAACACTTCGTCTTCAGACGTTTACTAACCACTGAGACGGCCGTAGAATATCGTTTTTGATCCTGCGCATCCTTCTGCGTGCCGAAAGAATTCTTTGGGGCCCCATGTGCAATCGGAAAATACGTAATTACAACGGCAAGAGTTAACGGTGGATGATTCAGTGACCAGGAGTAATGCTTAATTTGCGTGCGTGCATAAATGGTTTAAATATTGAAAGACTGCATGATTCGAAAGAATTCTCTCGGCACACGGACCGTACCTGCACGATGTCTGTAGTGTTGTCATTGCAGTTTCATAATAATAGTTGCCGCTTTGCAGGTTTCCATTACCAGTTCCATTACGATGTGTGTGTGTCTGTCCGAATGAACATTACAAAGGCTTTTCCCCAGCTACGATTTAGACATTTACTTAAAAAAGTTCCTATCAAGAACCTCCCTTTTACTTTGTATATTTATAATGTATAACGGTAGCCTCTAGATTGACAGGACAATTACTAACCTCCCCTAGGCTCGCCCCCTTCCCTTATAATGCATGTTTTTTGAAGTTTCTCGGTCTTTGAAATATTTTCACAACTCGTTTCTGTTTTAGTATGACCTACAACTGTTCCTGAATGTGTTTGCGATGCATTTAGGATTCCGTTACGATGAGATGTGTGTCTGTCCGAATAAGAATTACGAAGAAGACTTTTCCCCAGCTACGATTTAGACATTTATTAAAAACAGTTCCTATCAAGAACCCCCCTTTACTGTAAAGAGCAGTTACGTTGGATTCGTGCGTTAATTGCAGTTGCATTTGTCGTCCTCTGTGTATGGTATCTGGTGTTTTAGTATTTTGATCTATTTAAAATGGAATCTTAAAAACGTATTTCCTAAGGCTCTCTATTCACAAACTACGAATTTCTTTGCCTATTTGTAACCTGCTCCGTAATACTTTTTATTGGCTAGTAATTTAATTGCATTTATTTTTTCAGCATTCCTTCTATACAACCGATCTCTGCAGGAAGTTGGTTGCCAGCGCTAAAAGAAGAACCATTGCTTGTGGAATACCTAGTCGGTAAATTTTAAATATATAATTATATATTGTTTATGTAACAAAGTTTCTGCTCTATGCTGTAATATACTCATTCCACGCGGGGAGTACCTACAGATAAATAGTTAGTTGATCAAATTTAATAAAATTGTAGTATTACGTCAACAAACGGGTTACTGTTCTCTCCTTCGGGGATTGATAATTTCTTTCGGAAACGTTTTAGAGCAAATGTTTATTAGGGTTTTTGTTTTAGATAGCCCTAATTACGCTGTGTTTGTATCTAGTTACTCATTTTTGTGTTTATTTTGAAAATTTATTTATATATATTTACGGCTAATGGATAGGCAGCCAATCCTACGCAACGGCGCCTGGATGGATAGGCAACCAATCGAACACTAAAATATTTCTGGTCGATCGGATTTCGCGCTAGCAACCCTAACCTTAATAAATTGTTCGACGTTTAAGGCAAATTTCTTTATTTTGGTGTATTTCAGATTGAAAACTTACTACAGGGGCCCTATTAAGATCATAGAAATTTATAAGGATGAGATATTTTCACACCCAACCATTACGGGAAGCTTGCAAAAAAGGTTATACCTATTCCAGAAGGAGCACGCCTGCTAATATGTAGAATCTGGGGCCCACCCGGGCACTGCTGGAACACAAGGAGACGGTTTTAAAGCTTGTATTGACTGTTTACAACGATTTAAGGTAAGTTAGTGGCTTTAGTATCCCTGAAGTGAATTCGTGCAAACTAAGTTTGCCCACGTTTAATCCCCGGCAATGTTTGACGATATTGCTGTTCGTAACCAGGTGCTAGTTGTGTATGCAGAGTTTTAGGAGTTTTTGTAGATATCGAGAGCATGTTGTGATTCGATTGTGAAACGTCCTGGGCTCCACTACCTTTGTTAATACTTGAAAAGGGTGTCGTGTATAATAAGAAGAGAAATCGTTTCCAAAAGAGAGAAGTCGCAGATCAGTACGGTACGAGTTAGTGTTAGCAACGTGTTTGGCGGTGTGTATTGTGTATAATAGTAACACTTCGTCTTCAGACGTTTACTAACCACTGAGACGGCCGTAGAATATCGTTTTTGATCCTGCGCATCCTTCTGCGTGCCGAAAGAATTCTTTGGGGCCCCATGTGCAATCGGAAAATACGTAATTACAACGGCAAGAGTTAACGGTGGATGATTCAGTGACCAGGAGTAATGCTTAATTTGCGTGCGTGCATAAATGGTTTAAATATTGAAAGACTGCATGATTCGAAAGAATTCTCTCGGCACACGGACCGTACCTGCACGATGTCTGTAGTGTTGTCATTGCAGTTTCATAATAATAGTTGCCGCTTTGCAGGTTTTTGCTGCACATAAAGAAGCGATCGTCCGATTCGCAGGCCCCTTCCGAGTGAAAGGCCTCTTTTATAAACTATAATAACATCGAGGCCTGCTGGACGACGGGCAAGAGAAGAGACGAGCTCTGGTTTATAGCACGGTAGGAACACTCCCGACTATATTATTATATGTATCGTCGCACGAGAATATATTTGGTGAACTAAACTACAAATTTACCGATCCTAGTCTGTGTACTGAAGGAATTCTTTAGGTTCCGATGCACACTTTTAGATTTAGTAAAAACAGAAAATAAAGAATTCCCACGTTACGTGCTGCGCAATCCGAAGAATTCTCTCGGCACATGGATATAGTATCTGTAGGTGTAATTTCAGTTTAATAATAGTTGCTGCTTTACAGGTTTTCTATGTATAAGATGATAGGAAAAAGCCCCCTCCCCACATGAGTGGAATCTTCCTAGTGGTTCCTTCAACGTCTTTAAGTGCCTCATTCAAGATGTGCATGAGCGGCAAGAAGCCTCACGATTCACATGGAAGAGAAAAACACAACGGTTACTATACCAACCAATCGTTACGATCAGGTAAGCTTGTTTTATGATAGAAATCGTTTAATGATGTTAAAAAAATTTGTTTAACCCTTTCGCTGCTAAATTAGGAGAGCCGCGGTGTATTCTCAGTGCTGAATTAAAATGTGGACAAAACGTATAAAACCGTGTAACGCGCTGCGTACATTTCTCGTACGTATATTTACGTTGGCAGCAATTATTTCCACAGGTTATCGTGCGTGTACATACGGTCAACACTTATATTCGCTGTTCATGACCGTTTTTTTTAATTCTATTTATTGTGACTATAATAGGTGTTCATCAAAACGTATTTTATTTAAAAAAAAATATTAAGTACAACAAAAGAACCATTCATTAACTACAACAGAACATACATTCTAAATAAAACAAAAATCTGAAAAACAACAGGTGCATGTGTACCAAGTGTTCAAGTAGACCCCCCACTACACCTCTATGCCGGCAAAACCATCGTACGTATATCTACGGCTACAGCAGGATTTTGTGAAATATCGAAACATAAATTTACGTGCGTAGCACTTCGAATGGGACTTTGCCGAAACGTATATATACGTTCGTAGCAGCGAAAGGGTTAAGGTTATGAAGTCCATAAGTAACTCGAGTGACCATATTCTGGCATTCGGGGGAAATTTTAGTGTTAACGCAGGTATACGACGCATGCTATCAACATTAACAACAGACCTAGAAAAGGTTAGTTAATAATAAATGACAGTCCATAAGTAATTACGTAAAAAACAATTATTACAGTTGCTTTTAAGTCTTAAATTATTAAAATCAAAAGTTAAATCTTTAATATTCAATATTCTACAAAAATTTTACAACTCAATGGTTTTTTCTACTTTTTATAAGTCGATGGTTGAATGATCCAGTTGACCAACCAAATATTCAAAACAAACAAGAATGCAAAGTTTGAGTAACACCCCTTTGACGTCATGTTAGAAATAACAATTGATTTGACATCAACTTATTTGGACATTTGTAATAAAATAAATAAATCTTATTTAGTTCCAAAGCTAACAAACAACATTCAATAATAACCAAAATTTAATTTAATTTAGACTTTAAATTAGTCTACACTCATAACCCTACCTTCTCTGAGTAATTAACCAATCTCGTAGCTACCGTAAACCTAAAATTTGCAGCTTTCTTAATGCTGTTTGTTCCTGATTGTCGGATTTGTTCTTTTTTTTTGTCTTGGTTTGCAAGTGATAGTGCGAGTTTCATAGTTTTCAATGGGGCACTCAAGTCGTCGAGTGGTTTAACAGCGAAATCAAGCATCGTAGAAGACGGTCTTATGATCCAAAGCCGTCCCGAGCACATGCTTCAAATCAGGGAAACCTTGCGACAAATGAAGAACTATAGAATCCAATGCGGTTGCATAAACGCAACATCCGATGAGTCGGTTAATATTGTTTGGGGCGAAAACGATACTAACTTTAATACAGGGTGAGTTATTTTTTTATCTGTACTTTGTTGGCAGAGTGCTATCATCAATTGATAATCAACCTCTGGGGGGATACCGTCAATTAGGGTACATAACGGAAAGGATTATGTATGCAGTAGTGGAAATCGAATGATTAGGTGGACATAAGTCTTTATTTTGCAAGTGCGTTTACATCTAACCTGTTTTTTTTTGTTTGCGTAAACTCATTTTGTCGTAGAGTGGGGATGAAAATGCTCGAGGGCAAGACGTAGACTTCTCTAAGTTAGCCGAAAGCATCTCTAAAGCCACTTGTCAAGCTTTAGTGAAATATCTCGATCTTTTATCAAGTAATAACTTTTATAAGCTTGGGATTCGAACTACATTACATGTGGAAAACGTAACGTAATTATTTTTATAATAATTTCAAGTTAACGTTTTGATAGTTTAGGTGTCTTATAGTGCAGGCAGTAACGGAATGAAGTTACCTCCGATTTATATGAAAAGTTTGGATAACGAACTTATCCCGGTACTGCATCGAATCACGTCGAATAATTTAGGGGAACATGCAATAGTATTAGAGCTGGTGTTTCGTATTTTAAATGTTTAAAAGATTGTATATAATTTCAGGACGTATTAATCGTAGTTTCCGTTAAGCTTTAACAGTGGGCGATACCTATGATTGTTTTAAGCTTATGTTATATTGGTCAATTTTATTTTTATTATTATGCTTCAGGAAAAAAATTAGTAACTCTTAAAAATATTGCAATGTTACACCTTTTATTTAACATTTATCTACGTTACATAATAAAAGAAATTATCTGTTGGCTTTCGACATGTCGTATATCCAAACCGTATCCACACCATGTCCGATAACTTCTTGTGGTTGTAAATTAGGTAACGGAAACCGACATGCAATCACATTACATCCGTCATGGCATTCGGATAAAACTTTCTTCTCCAAATCGCACATCTATCAACAAAACAATTATTTTCCTTAATTTCATTTAGTTTTCATTTACCATTTGGTCCACCCCGAAGATCACAACGTTATTATAAGGTTTAAGACTAAACTTCCATAAATCTCCGTGAAAAAACTTGGTCTTTGTTCTTAAACCTTTACGAAACGAATCTAGACGAGAGTATAAGACTAGCCAAGTGTTTAATTCAATTCCGTGTGATTCAAAATTATGTCTAGCTGCCTCTAAAAATATAATTTGTAATAATATTGGGGGAGGGGTGGTTAATAATTTAACTAAAACAATCCGGCCGTCTCCGGAACCAAGATCGATTAAATTTCCTCTTCGATTTTTTAAAGCGCTTAAAACATTCCTTACTTGTACTGTAGTGGCAGGAACGTAAGGTAAGCAATGTTTTCGTAAAGCAGGGCTTATAAATGGGGCACTTATAACGGTGATAGCAACGGCAACAGCCCCTAAAATGTCGAAAGACAAACATTGAAAATTTAGTTTTTTGGGTTTACCTGTGACTCCTATAAGTACTTTTCCTGTTGTACTTAATTTCTGTGTGCTTTTTTCCTCATTACTGTATAAAAATGAGTCTAAATTTGCGTTAGATGATAAAGTCATTTTCCTGTAAAATGAGGTTATGTAATTTTACAAACTTGTGTTATTTCACTGAAAGATCAGGGTAAATAGGTTATTAATGATTTTAGGGCGGTTTTCAGGTGTACAAGGGGGTTATTGTTTACTTTAACACCCTGTATAATTATAAAATTTTGAATTTTTCATGCTTCCCTCTGTTGGGTAAACGCAGAACTTGTACGGAAAGTTTTACTATTTTGTGAAATTCTCTAGTGTACAGTCGATAAGTCAGTCCTCTGTCTAATCGGTAACAGCTGTGGCTATTTTCACGGCACCGTGACTTTAAGAAACAGATTTATGCGAGTATAACTATTTTGTTTTATGGAATGAAAATGAATCTTTGTAACTGTAGTACAGCATAGAAGGTTTCCAATCCGATTTTGGAAAATTATTTTCAAATGATTGGCAAAATTTGGAAATATAGGTTTGTTATTGTCACGATGTTGTATATGGAGCCACAGCAATGTTCCGAACAGGAAACAGATAAAAAAGGCTACATACGGCGTTGTATGTTTCCTGTTTCCTGTTTCCTGTTCCAAGCAGTTTAGAACAGACAAACGAACAAGGCGTATGTGTGCAGTGTTTTATTGTATGTATTTTCCTTTATTACTCTCATGTAAAGTAGTAATTTGTGGTAGTTTATATTTATAGAATTGTTATTGTAAAGACCGTAGGTGAATTAGTAGAACTACAAAATACTTTTTAGCGTTAGAAACTTTTTTGGAGACTTACATTTTGACCTAACCACAAATTAAGAGTCATTTAAGCAACAGGTGTTTTATGTCCTGCGTTTTTTTTCTAATTTAATCTGTTACTTCTAGATGGGTGTTAACGAAGTAGATCCATGTGGGGTCTGGTCTACCGGAACCCAAAATAGGGAGTCTATCCTCTACTGTTGCAGCCGAAATCCAGAATTTGCCGGCTCCGCATTGTTAAAGAACGGATCATGAATAATTGTAAGTAGTTTTGTTCCATTGTAATGTTGTTATTGCCTTTCAAAGTATTGATTGCATTGCATGAAAAGTTTGACTGAAGAAATTTCTTAATATCACATCATACTATGATGTGTGGGCCCGAATGAAAATTAAAAAGGTTTTTCGTCACGTTTACTTTATTTTTATAACTCGTTTACTTTATTTTTATAACTCATTTGTATTTTATTATTACCTGCAACTCTTCCCGCATGTATTTGGTTGCAATTACGATGTGTGTGTTTGAATGAAATTGTTACATAAGGGTGATGTATCAAGTTTGTAATACGCGTCGTCATTATAAAGGAATTTTTACGTTACATAAAACGAAGAAAATTTGAATCATACACCAGTCCTTTTTCCGAAATACCCATTTCCTGTTGAATCTTGCAAATTAGTGATTAGTTATTTTCCATTTGCATAATGTATGTGTTTATTGTAACACCCTGTATACAATGAAACTGCAAGAACCCCTTACAACAAAAATGTTTAGCCCTCTCCTTTCTTTTAATTTTAATTATTAGCAGGTATTTCAAATTTTTAATGAAAATAATTTTCAAATTGGAAATGTATTGTAAAATATTTATATCAAGATAATTGCGTCAACTCGGTTTCTCTTTTTGGTTACTCATCACATAAATTGGTATGTTAATATAAAAACTAGTCCTTTCTTATCACAAGGAAATGACGTAGAAATTCCTCAAGGCAGGTGTTAACAAAGAGCCCATTTTATTATTTCCCATCTCATTCTAAAACGCGTGAGTTTTCCTACTCTTTACCTTTTCTAAAAAGTGGAATGGCCCATTTCATTGTGAAATCACATGCTTGCCTGTCTTTATTATCCAAAGTTTAGTGAAACCATGAATCATCAGGTACGAAAATTTGTAGAAATAATTCAAAGTCTTTGCTTCTATTTATTTTTTGGACATATTTTAGAAATGTTAATTGGGAGGCTATACCTACACTTGGAAATTATTGGTGATGAATGGATAAATAAAATATTTACTTTCTAGCTAACTTAAACCCTTGACCACCACTACCTAGTAGCAGTTCCATATCGCTTGGAGAAAATGCAAACGAAAACCAAGACCCTACGGAAACGTTAATTGTCACCATCACCAGGCAAGAAGTCGTTTCGAAGGAAGAAACAGTGGAAAATGTACAGGTGCTGCTGCTGCAGCTTAAGAATCATTTGAGAAAACAAAATTCCCGTGTGGGGTTGCTAACCCCCATCGGGCGCCTCCCCGGGTGACGGATAGGGGCATGCTCGTCACTTAATTGTGACGGGGGCGGACCAAACTAGCACAGGATGGAGCCCACTTATTTATAAGGTAAGATGCGACTTTAAACTATCTAACAAGCAATTTATTAAATTCGTTTTGTTTTATATTTTGCAGTTTTCAACCATCAAGGGTCCAGAATCGTCGTCCCCTGTACAACGATTACTTCCCCATCCCCACAATACATGATCGTCCTGCAAAGAAAACTTCTTTAACGGTAAGTTTAATAATTATTCTTTTGAATCTAATCCATCCCTTTAGGACTAAACAATTTTTACTTTCATCCGATTTAATTATTAAAAAAGGGTATTACATCCCCTTTGTAATATTATATGACCTCATCATAAAGGAATGTTTGCTTCATTTAAATTTCGTGGCCAACAAAGGAAAATTTGAGTCATACAACCAAAAAGTAGTTGCACAACAGATACATCATAAAATTTGTTAGAGCATTCAAAAAAAGTGGTCCTATTTATATAATCTTATGTTTGTGCTATTGTTTGAATTATGAGTTTCTAAGATTATAATTTTATTGCAGAAGTCATCCAGTATTAAGCAAGTGCTGATCATGTTTGGATGTCTACGTGTGCTTCGGAACAGGACAACGCAGTTTTTTAAGGTCCCACGTCGGTGGAAGCGGAGTCAAGGATGAAGTCAACAAAACTAAGGTCGTAAAACCATTTTTACACGCAGCAGTACAAGCCAGTAGTTAAAACTCACCAACGACAATTTACAAAATAGAAACTGTTACCAAATTCAAGAGGTATCCCCCTTACCCCCTCAAAATATTTATTAAACGAATTTCAAAAATAAAATATTAAAGTCAAATATAACTTGGTTCAATGAAATATCTTGTCTTTGCACTTTCTTGCGCCCATTCCCACCCTGTTAAGGTTAGGGTACTATCGTAATAATGCGGCTCCTTGAAAAATTTGCTTTTTGATTGAACCCCTCGTTATTTTCCCCTGCGATGGATATCCTCTATTCTACACACATCACCTACACTTCACGTGGTTCTAATAATTTAAAGAAGAACCTTAAAGTTTTGGAAATGCTTGTAAATAATTATTTTCAATCAAAATTACATTACACATCAAAAGGTGGCAGTTTTTATTTTGTAAATTACTAAAATGCTTTCTTCGAATGCTCGTAATTTCATGCCCGTCCGGGAGTGTTTGTGCATCGAATGGTGGCAGCGACATTGCTGAACCATTACCGTACCGAAGATTAGGGTTGTAGGATTTTTCAGGAGCGGTATTAGCCTAAATTTAATATTTTATTTTCAACCATATATGTAATGACAGCATTTCTGACATTTTTGTAGGTTGGAAACTTGACGTTTACTAACTGTCGCCGTCCAGCCAGGTGGAAAGTGATCACTTTCCACCTGGCGGGCGGCAAAGTAAAAATATCAAAATTGTAGTATTTTCATTTTATTATTCGAAACATATAGGAAAAACTAATGAAACTAATTAGTAGTATTCAAATTAATTGTAACATTGGAGTTATTATAAGTAGCAATAGAAATATTTAATATTTATATGCTTAATTTTATGTTTCACTGAGAGAAACGTCAGTGCAGCATAATCAAGCAGGTCGTTACAGTTATACAGGAGTATGCTTTTGTCAATATGTCGTTTTTTTTTTCAAAATATTAATATTTTTTATTGTTATTCCCGTCTGTTTTAGATGGTTGAAAATAAAATAGTATACAAACCACGGTGGAAAGTTTCATTTCTATCTGGAGCATTAGCTGACCTCGGCACTTCGTGCCTTGGTCAGCTATCTTAGCTCTCGATAGAAATGAAACTCTTTCCACCTGGGTATGTAATATACTATTTTGCACGATCGGTCTTTTTTATTTCATACTGCATCGTAACACCCATGTTTAAGTTAACGATTTGAGTCCGGTAAATAAGACTTTACGGTATCAGGTCCGGTAAAAACTTTTACCGGACTCAAATGAAATAAATCGATAATCAAACTATTTATTACTAAAAAACTACAAAATTAATAAATATGACAATTAAAAAGAAACTAAATATTAAAATTGACATTAATGGTGCAATAGATTTACGAAGAACTTCGTCAAAAATGTTATAATTTTCTCCCGTTTTGACAAGGCAAACAATCAAAAAACAAACACTTCCATTTCATAGATGTCCATATTATGAATTCAAATTTTTATTTTTAATTTTTTCAATTTTAAACAAAGATTTAGTATGAAATAAAACGCATTACGACATACGTTCGGTAAACTCTTACAGTAACTCGTCTCAAAATTCCTGACTCGGCTCCTTCGTCGCCTCGTCCTTAAACATTTCGACTCGTTACTGTAAAACTGAGTTTACCGTACTTATAACGTAAATTACTATTGTTTACTTACTAGATTCGATGCCAGAACAGTAAGCTGCATTTACTGGTTGCTAGGTGTAACAAAACAGTAAGTAATTTACTTACCGTTCTAGAACAGTAAGTAGTATAATTCATTGTATTGTAGACATGATAACTATGGTTACCGTGGTTGTCAGTCAATTTATAAAAAAGTAAGGTTATATAGGTACTTTTATAATTTTTTGAAATATAACTATTAAACTTAGATCATACATATTTACATGGATAAAGCAACGAGTAGCCAAGTGTGCTACCAACATATCACAGACATATTTTTTTTCTCTATCTCCATCTTTAACACAAAGAAACCCATCTACCCATCATTGTTGTACCCCAGTGTCAAAACCAAGGTCAAAACCTTCAACAAAAATGTAAACATAACCTTTATATGACATGTTGTGTTTGTATAAATTGTAAAGTGATTGCAGAATGTTTAAGACAATATTATTATCTTCTACTTGCGAATAAAGGATTGTGTAGAGTACATTGTGATAGCTTCCGTTTTTGTTGTAACTGTAACAAGACATGTTTTTTAAAACCAAACAGGAAAGTTCATGGTTCATTCCTTTAGTAGTTAACACAATATTCTTTAAAAACGTCGAATTTATATACATTAGTAAACCTAAACTGTGGTAATAATGCCGCAAGGGGAAAGTTTCCTTCGGTGTATCCTTATTTGATAGCCATCGATATAAGACATCAATAAACCGAATCGATCCGAAAAAAGGAAAGACCTGAAGCATGAATTTCAAATCTAAACGGAGATAACAAGACTTAACTCGAGTTAAAGTACCAAATGACGTGAACAGTAAAACAGTTTGTAACAGGTAAATAATAGTAGTGGTTGTAAGAGATATCGTAGTTATGAATTTCGTTATCTGTTCATCCATAGGTAAACCAGCAAAATAACAAGAATAACCGCATTGGATTGCCACACAGAATATGGTTTATAAAATATAGAAGACCAGTAAGCAATCAGGAACACCTTCCTATAATTTTATTAAAATTAAATTAGACAATAATTTATTGTAAAATTGATAGACCCTGTTAAGTGTACAATTATCAAAATGTTTAGGTATATTTTTTCAGTTGCATCTTATTTAAAAGTTTCTACAAGAAAAAATCATAGTTTGATTGACATATCAATATTATTAGATAATAATTATGTATATAAGACGTTGTAGTCCAAATTCTTCTTGTAATGCCGTGCTTGCATCGAGCATTGGTGATGAACTGATAAACATGCACCAAGACGATACTGTACCTATATATTCTGGTTAACCTTTTGCAATCGAGAAGTTTGTGGCTACCAGTCTCCAAGGAAAAGGTGCATGCCGCTGTAGTACTAGGAAAATGTGTTTTCATTGCTTGATGTGGCTTTTTGTTAAATGACATCCCTTTAGCCACAAAGTTCTATATTTTTGGGAAATCTGCAATGTATAATAGTAAAGAAGGATTACATAAAAAAATAAAGTGTTAGATGGGGGACTTATGATCGCAACAGTTGCTTTCCCTCGTAGTGAATGTTTAATTTCAGGAAAGGGGATTCTGAATAAATAAAATGTATTTCTTTACATAAAAGATGTTGCAAAGTGGTTTATTCTCAACACATGCCCAAGGGATTAGCAATGTTTGTATTATTATTATTAGAAACGTTTGTATTATTGAATTTATAATAAAATACTTACCGGTGAAACGATAAAAAACTCCCTTTCTTTTGAGGAACTCCACAAACGACACATTTTCGAACCATTTTGATTTTTCAATTTGATTTTTAATTTTAAATCTCAACAATGACAGCCGTCACTTTCAAATTTAAAATTAGCCGCCACAAGGCCGCCACCTTTTTGCGTTTTGTTTTTCGTGTTAGACGTACGTAATTGTTAGCGATGCGCATGCGCCAACAAAAGGGGTAGCTAAAGGACAGCATCATGGGCGGTAAACAATGTAGAAAGCGATAGTGAGAAAAAGTCATGTGTAGATGTTGGTAGCAGGGACGTACCTACTTTCTTATGCAGTAGCTTTATCCATGTAAATATGTATGATCTAAGCTATTAAATCAATTTTTTTATTGCGATCGTGCAAAAAACGTTATAAGCATGTCGAACGTTAAGGGTTACCGGTCTCCGACAATAATTGGGGTCGTCGCTGCGCTCTTCCCCAAACAATTGTCGTCAACCGGTAAACATCCCTTACCGTTCTTAATACTTAAATATACTAATAAGCATTTGCATTAATTTAGTTCGGAATTTTTTTGGACCAGATCGGAGGGGATGGGGGATGTTTGGCACATATTTTTCAAGTGTTTAGGGTTCATATTAAATTCTGAAATTTTCCTAAGGAAATCGGAGAGGGTCAAAAAATCTTCGAAAAAAAAAGGAAAGACTATAGTCTTTGCTCATTTTTAGGAAAAAAATTTCACCCCTTCAGATCTCGCCCCGATTTTCCCAGAATGTTATTTGGAGGGTATACACTTGGAAATTATGGGGCAAACTTCCCTCACCCCTTCCCACTGCTCCACACCTGGCTAGGAAACGTTCAGAATTGGGTTGTTCCAGAAAACTTTCGGAATTTTTTTGGACCAGATGCGAGGGGTTGGGGGATGTTTGGCACATATTTTTCAAGTGTTTAGGGTTCATATTAAATTCTGAAATTTTCCTAAGGAAATCGGAGAGGGTCAAAAAATCTTCGAAAAAAAAGGAAAGACTACACCCCTTCCCACTGCTCCACACCTGGCTAGGAAATGTTCAGAACAGGGTTGTTCCAGAAAACTTTCGGAATTTTTTTGGACCAGATGCGAGGGGATGGGGGATGTTTGGCACATATTTTTCAAGTGTTTAGGGTTCATATTAAATTCTGAAATTTTCCTAAGGAAATCGGAGAGGGTCAAAAAATCTTCGAAAAAAAAGGAAAGACTACACCCCTTCCCACTGCTCCACACCTGGCTAGGAAATGTTCAGAACAGGGTTGTTCCAGAAAACTTTCGGAATTTTTTTGGACCAGATGCGAGGGGATGGGGGATGTTTGGCACATATTTTTCAAGTGTTTAGGGTTCATATTAAATTCTGAAATTTTCCTAAGGAAATCGGAGAGGGTCAAAAAATTTTCAAAAAAAAAAGGAAAGACTATCCTCATTTTTAGGAAAAAAATTTCACCCCTTCAGATCTCGCCCCGATTTTCCCAGAATGTTATTTAGAGTGTGTACACTTGAAAATTATGGGGCAAACTTCCCTCACCCCTTCCCACTGCTCCACACCTGGCTAGGAAACGTTCAGAATTGGGTTGTTCCAGAAAACTTTCGGAATTTTTTTGGACCAGATCGGAGGGGATGGGGGATGTTTGGCACATATTTTTCAAGTGTTTAGGGTTCATATTAAATTCTGAAATTTTCCTAAGGAAATCGGAGAGGGTCAAAATATCTTCGAAAAAAAAGGAAAGACTATAGTCTTTCCTCATTTTTAGCAAAAAAATTTCACCCCGTCAGATCTCGCCCCGATTTTCCCAGAATGTTATTTGGAGGGTATACACTTGGAAATTATGGGGCAAACTTCCCTCACCCCTTCCCACTGCTCCACACCTGGCTAGGAAATGTTCAGAACAGGGTTGTTCCAGAAAACTTTCGGAATTTTTTTGGACCAGATGCGAGGGGATGGGGGATGTTTGGCACATATTTTTCAAGTGTTTAGGGTTCATATTAAATTCTGAAATTTTCCTAAGGAAATCGGAGAGGGTCAAAAAATCTTCGAAAAAAAAAGGAAAGACTATAGTCTTTCCTCATTTTTAGGAAAAAAATTTCACCCCTTCAGATCTCGCCCCGATTTTCCCAGAATGTTATTTGGAGGGTATACACTTGGAAATTATGGGGCAAACTTCCCTCACCCCTTCCCACTGCTCCACACCTGGCTAGGAAACGTTCAGAATTGGGTTGTTCCAGAAAACTTTCGGAATTTTTTTGGACCAGATGCGAGGGGTTGGGGGATGTTTGGCACATATTTTTCAAGTGTTTAGGGTTCATATTAAATTCTGAAATTTTCCTAAGGAAATCGGAGAGGGTCAAAAAATTTTCAAAAAAAAAAAAGGAAAGCTATAGTCTTTCCTCATTTTTAGGAAAAAAATTTCACCCCTTCAGATCTCGCCCCGATTTTCCCAGAATGTTATTTAGAGTGTGTACACTTGAAAATTATGGGGCAAACTTCCCTCACCCCTTCCCACTGCTCCACACCTGGCTAGGAAACGTTCAGAATTGGGTTGTTCCAGAAAACTTTCGGAATTTTTTTGGACCAGATCGGAGGGGATGGGGGATGTTTGGCACATATTTTTCAAGTGTTTAGGGTTCATATTAAATTCTGAAATTTTCCTAAGGAAATCGGAGAGGGTCAAAAAATTTTCAAAAAAAAAAGGAAAGACTATAGTCTTTCCTCATTTTTAGGAAAAAAATTTCACCCCTTCAGATCTCGCCCCGATTTTCCCAGAATGTTATTTGGAGGGTATACACTTGGAAATTATGGGGCAAACTTCCCTCACCCCTTCCCACTGCTCCACACCTGGCTAGGAAATGTTCAGAACAGGGTTGTTCCAGAAAACTTTAGGAATTTTTTTGGACCAGATGCGAGGGGATGGGGGATGTTTGGCACATATTTTTCAAGTGTTTAGGGTTCATATTAAATTCTGAAATTTTCCTAAGGAAATCGGAGAGGGTCAAAAAATCTTCGAAAAAAAAAGGAAAGACTATAGTCTTTCCTCATTTTTAGGAAAAAAATTTCACCCCTTCAGATCTCGCCCCGATTTTCGAAGAATGTTATTTGGAGGGTATACACTTGGAAATTATGGGGCAAACTTCCCTCACCCCTTCCCACTGCTCCACACCTGGCTAGGAAACGTTCAGAATTGGGTTGTTCCAGAAAACTTTCGGAATTTTTTTGGACCAGATGCGAGGGGATAGGGGATGTTTGGCACATATTTTTCAAGTGTTTAGGGTTCATATTAAATTCTGGAATTTTCCTAAGGAAATCGGAGAGGGTCAAAAAATTTTCAAAAAAAAAAGGAAAGACTATAGTCTTTCCTCATTTTTAGGAAAAAAATTTCACCCCTTCAGATCTGGTTCGGATTTTCCCAGAATGTTATTTGGAGGGTGTATACTTGAAAATTATTCACCAAACTTTCCTTGCTCCTCATCAAATTCAATGTTATTTCGCCTGAACATGTAGGCAACCCAACAGACACAACTGTATTGCGTGATGTTTATATACGAAACAAATTTAGGCGGAAATTTTTAAAGTCAAATCTATTGAGCTACAAAAAGTAGATCGCCAAAAAGTGTAATTTAAACAGTAGTACTATAATTCAAAGTATTATTTGCTTTTTCAATTTTTTTAGTATCAAGTGTACTTTTGGTAATGGGTTCGTTAAAATAATTTCGAATTTACTCCAAATAAATTTATCCTAAATAATTGTAATTCTACAAAAACATGTTTATTCTGTGGTTTTGCTAAAACATAACCTTAAAAAATTACGTCTTTGCTTTGGTGATTATTCATAATTTATATTTCCATTGGGTAGTGATAGTGATTGATGTTTAATTTCTTTGCAGAAATTGGAAGTGAGTATGAGTTTTGTTTGTAACAGAACTAGGATTGAAGATTTAAAATCCTTTTCACCTGGTGTCCGATGTTCAACTACAGCTGCTAGCTACAGGATTGAGAATGAAAACTTACATTGTGGGACTAACTATTCATGAAGAATTGTACAGGTGAGTCATGTTCAAAGAAACAATTACAATTAAGGTGTGCACAATAGGTGGAAACTCGGTGGTAAACAGATTTCTGAAGGTTGTTATGTAACTAAAGTTGACTAAGATTAATTACAACATCTAAATATATTTTCTAAATGTGATTGTATTTGTAGGTGATCATTATACACTCTGCAAGATGGTGATGATAGAGTCGTGTAGCTACCACCAACATCCAGCAGGAACAATGAAGCTAGGGAATTGCAACGTGGAGGTTGACCCATTGACGCAACGGCTCCCAAGTGATGGACATCGTTTACCTTACGGTAAGGTACAGGTTAGCCGCTGAGACCTGAGAAATACACAGAGCTGTTACAATAACCTTCCCGTTTCCGTTTTATCATGACCTGCATGTCTTTGCCATTACGATATGTTTGTCCGAATGATAATTAAAAAGGCTTTTCCCCAGTTACGATTTAGACATTTACTTAAAAAAAGTTCCTATCGAGAACCTCCCTTTTACTTTGTATATTGGTAGCCTCTAGATTGACAAGACAATTACTACCCTCCCGTAGCATCATCCCCTTCCCTTATAATGCATGTTTTTTGAAGTTTCTCGGTCTTTGAAATATTTTCTCAACTCGTTTCTGTTTTATTATTTGTCTGTTCCTGAATGTGTTTGGATGCATTTAGTTCCATTACGATGAGATATGTGTCTGTCCGAATAAGGATTACGAAGGCTTTTCCCCAGCTACGATTTAGACATTTACTTAAACAAAGTTCCCATCGAGAACCTCCCTTTTACTTTGTATATTTATAATATATAATAGTAGCCTCTAGATTGACAGGACAATTACTACCCTCCCCCAGCTTCATCCCCTTCCCTTATAGTGCATGTATTTTGTACATTCTCGGTCTTTGAGATATTTTCACAACTCGTATCTGTTTTATTATGACCTACAACTGTTCCTGAATGTGTTTGGATGCAATTAGTTCCATTACGATGTGTGTCTGTCTTGCCGAATGAGCATTACAAAGGCTTTTCCCCAGTTACGATTTAGACATTTACTTAAACAAAGTTCCTATCGAGAACCTTCCTTTTACTTTGTATATTTATAATGTATATTGGTAGCCTCTAGATTGACAGGACAATTACTACCCTCCCCTAGCTTCACCCCCTTCTCTTTTAATGCATATTTTTTGTATTTTCTCGGTCTTTGAAATATTTTCATGAAGTCGAGAAAAGCACAGCAACCAAGTTGATTTCTCAATATTTTTAGCAACCATCTTGCGTTACCTTGAACACCCTGCTGCTAGAAAAAGTTTCGTAACCTTACTGTGTTTTCTAGGACTCGCCTTCAGCTTACGGAAGTAGGTGGACTAAATGGAACTGGATAGGACACCCGATGAAGTTTACAGATAGTCATGGATCCAAGATAATTAGAAGTGCTAGGGAAAAACCCACCGCTGGAGTAAACAAGCCCATCTTAAGAAAATAATTTGACAGTGTAAACCCGCTTTTAGCAAAAATATTTTTGCCAGTGTAAACCCGCCTTTGAAAAACAGTTGCGTTGTAAACCCGCCCGAGCCAGAACAAAATGGCCGCTGTGCTTGTGGTATGTTGTATTGTAACTATTTTACTGTATTTTCAGTTAAAGTAGTAATTTGTGGTAGTTAATATTTGTAGAATTGTGAGTGCATCCTTTAGACGTATTAGTAGAATTAGAGAATAGTTTTCTTGCTTTAAAAACATGGTTGGAGACATATTTTTGTCCCAACTGCAAATGAGTTATGCAAGCTGCAGGTGTTACACAAATGGTGATTCATGTCCTGCATTTTTGTTCCTAATTTAATCTCGTACTTCTAGATGGGCGTTAACAAAGTAGAACTGGTCATCTGGAGCCCAAAATTGAGATTCCAGCCTCCACTGTTGCAGAAATCCAGAATTTTCCTGCTCGCAATCGTTAAAGAAGAAGGGAACATCAATAATCGTAAGTACCTAGTTTTGTTAGACTGTTAGGGCGTTTTCACACACACCGGCGAAGCCGGTGACGGTGCCGGTGCCGGCACCGGCTCTAACCATCGCACTCTTTCACACACACCGGCAAAATCGGTACCGCTGCCGGCACCGGCTGTAATTATTGCAGTCTTTCGTACACTGACTGGCCCGGCATCCGGTTTGTCGAGATCAGCGACGGCTGCATTTACCGGTGCCGGCAGCCGGACCGGCAAATCTGCCGGACCGGGCTACGTGTGAAAGCGTCCATTTGATTACATTGCATCCGGTGCCGGCGCCGGCACCGGCACCGGTTTTGCCGGTATGTGTGAAAACGCCCTAATGATGTTGGCTTTAAAAATATTGATTGAAATGCATGAAAAATTCGACTGAAGGAATTACGTAATCTAGGAAGGAAATTTTAAATTGAAAGAACGGTTCCTTATGCATGTTTTTTGTACTCCTGTCGCTCCTCGTAATATTTTCACTACTCGTTGTGTTTTATGATGACCTGCAAGTGCAAATGTGAAACCTGAATGTCTTTGGATATAAATTGCTTTCATTAATCCCTTCCGATATCATTAAAAAATTTCCAGAATGTTATTTCGAGGCTACATACTTGCAGATGATTGGCGATGAATAGATAAATAAAATGTTTACTTTTCTAGCTAACCTAAACCGTGCACCACCAGAACGCAGGAACACTTTCATATCCATTGGAGTAAATGCAAACGAAAACCAAGACGCTCTGGAAACATTAATGGTCAGCAAGTTGTTTGGAAGGAATAAATAATGGAAGTTCCGTTACCTGTAACGAGAACTAAGGATTGAAGAGAGATGTTTTTTTTAAATTTATGTTTTAGTGCGGTTAAAGTTGCATCCCTATGCATTGTGTAAAGCACGACTTTCTTGAAGAAGGTCGTGGTGTAAAGAATAGGGTGCGATTGTTTCACACATGTCATAATATTTTGATCAATACTTGTTGCGGTTAGCTACAGTAATGTATAGGTTTGTTTTCACTACGTTGGAAGGCGTTTCCAGGATCGATGACATCAATCATACAAAGGTATTTGCTCCGCAACAGTACAGCCAGCAATTAAAACTCGCAACAACAATTCACATGATAAGAACTGTTACCAGAAGCGAGAGGATATCCAGGCCTCCTTGAAATATCTCTATTACTATGAGGAATTAAATTTAAATTAAAAGAGTTCCAGTGAATTATTTTACAGCCCTTGCGCCTCGCCTTCCCCTCTACCTCGTACTTGAAAATTTTAGTAATATTTTCTTTAAGCATCCCCACTTATTTCTGGATATTCTCGCTGCTTCTACACACATCGCCTACACTTCA
Source organism: Hemicrepidius hirtus (assembly GCA_963082805.1). Classification (NCBI taxonomy): domain Eukaryota; kingdom Metazoa; phylum Arthropoda; class Insecta; order Coleoptera; family Elateridae; genus Hemicrepidius; species Hemicrepidius hirtus. The sequence goes on from OY720164.1 coordinate 227,673, forward strand.
TGGTTACAGAACCGTAAACTTTTGGAAATTCTTATAAAAATGATTTTTTTCAGTCAAAATTAAATTACACATGGTAACATTTTTTACTTTATGAATGGATATGTTTTCTAGTAATGCTCGTAATTGTATGCTCGTTTCCGGGAGTGTTTGTGCATCAAATAGTGTCGGCCCGATTGCCGAGCCACACTATTCCGTTTCGACATTATAAAATGTAGGATTTTTCAGGAGCGATTTCGGCATAAATTTTGCAACACAAGTATTCTATTGTGAACAGTCATTATTCAACAAGCAAGTAATGTTGCCATTTATTCACTCTTTATGAAAGTAGCCTTTTAATGCGCCTACTTTATTCACCAGTGAATAATGATTATTCACGGTATTATCTTTGTTATATGGATAGCATTCAATTTTCTTCACGCGATAATCGGTAATATTTTGTGTGGATTACGAGTTTGAACGAGCACATTGCAGGATTCTAGTAGAATCGTTGTCTTTTTAAATTTAAAATGATTATTTTCTTATTTCATGTTAAAATCAAAATACAAACTGCAAACGAGTTTTGATTAAATAGTTTTCAAGGAACTTTTTGGTTGTAGCTATCCTCAAAATTTAAAAATACAAATCGGGACGAAAATTCAGAATACGTTTCCGAGTTCCCTCGTTCTGTTTTGCGTTGTACCAATCCTTGAACTATAAAACACTGGCTTTACTGTTGTGCTATATATTTTTTAAAGGACCGTTTTATTAAATACAATATGTTGTGGTTTTTACGTACCTCACAGTACTCGAGGATTGTAAAATTCCAAATCCCAAGTACGAACTAGTCTAAATTTATGTTCTGCTTCAATTTACTCCAAATACAGCGTACGTAGAAAATTATTATTCCCATATGATTTTGTTTACCCCATACTTGTTTGACATTAATATTCCCTTAAGCCCTATTTTTATTTTGTTGTGTAACCACACACCACCACATTTTTTGTGTGCACACAATTCTCTACAACATTTTTGCGAGGCCCAATATCTCTTCCCCTTTCGAGAGCATTTAATGAGTGAGGAGGTTTTCAATCACATCGCCTCTTTGGTGGCTGATCTTGGTCAGCGAGGCTGCGGTCTAGACTGGCGTTTGGCCGGTGGGTTGGATAATCCCACTCTGTAGCTAGCCCACCCAGGGGCATAGGGCACCATACATCGTCTGTAGTTTTTGATCGACATGTCGCGATGATGAGACGAAAAGGCGGTGTATACTACGAAGGTGGCCCACCTTTGGTCACTTCGGGGGCTGGGGGATGTCTTAGCGCATCCTAATTGATCAACCTCGAAATCAATGTAGCTGTTGTGGTTGCAATATTCTCCCTCGCTGTATATAATGCTCTCTTTCGTTATCGCTCTACGTACGCAAAATACCAGAGGGGCTAGATTAATTTTTTCATGAATTAAACCAACAGCCCTGGTAACGCGAACCCCCAATTTTCAACTCTGTTACTCCGTACTTATGTTAATATTATTAATTCAGGTTGCATAATACACGTTACCATTTATTTTTCCCTGGGGTACGTTAAAACCAACGTATATTGTATTTTTGTTTTTCGAAATTAAAAATGTTTTCTTCTATTCTGGTTGGTAGAGTTAATTGATTTAAAAAATGGTCCTTCCCTTGTATTTTTGTGTATTTACTGAACTTGATAAGCTCCAAAAAATGTTCACCTGTTTTTGGGTTTTCATTATTTTTTGCTTGCGAGATAAATGAAACCCCCCTCGCCCCTGTTTACTAATTTTATGGAAACCCAAAAACGATGCACATTTCCGCTTATCGGGTTCAGTTCTGCAGGATTCGAGGATTAATTTTTTTTTTGTTTCTTTTTTCGCCCAATCACTTTCATTCTTGACAGAAAAAAAATTTAAGCATTTATAATTATTAATCCTTAAAATCCTGTAAATGTTTGTTTACTAAAAACCATTTTCTTGTGTACCTACTAAACGTTTCCACTGGGGAGACTTTAGTGAAGCTTTCTGAATTGATTCTGTTATCGTAGAGGAAACACTTTCGGTGTGCTAATATTTTCCTTTAATGGAAAATTCATTCGTTGCTCTTACTTGAATTTTAAACATTTGTGTTTCTTCTAGGATGGCAAAGAGGGGGTTCCATTATGTTTGAGAGATACCTATGCGCTATTCCATCTGAAAATGTTTGTTATCAGAAATACTTTTCCTGCGCCCATTTTTTGAATATTTTTAAGAGGTTTTTTTCCTAACGTTTAACTTTCATATTACGTTCAGTTCTGGAAATCGAAAGGGGTGAGAAAATCATCCGTGGTGCTTCACACCTGGTTAGAAAATGTTCAGAAACGCATTTCTTCTGAAACCTTTCTGAATTTTTTTCAAGTCTTTACCCTTCATATTACATTCTGAAATTTTCCTAAGGAAATCGGATAGGGTCAAAAAATATTCGAAAAAAAAAGGAAAGACTATAGTCTTTGCTCATTTTTTGGAAAAAAATTTCACCCCTTCAGATCTCGCCCCGATTTTCCCAGAATGTTATTTGGGGGTTGTACACTTGGAAATTATGGGGCAAACTTCCCTCACCCCTTCCCACTGCTCCACACCTGGCTAGGAAACGTTCAGAATTGGATTTTTTCTGAAACCTTTCTGAATTTTTTTGGACCAGACTGGAGGGGTTGGGGGATGTTTGGCACATATTTTTCAAGTCTTTAGGGTTCATATTACATTCTGAAATTTTCCTAAGGAAATCGGAGAGGGTCAAAAAATATTCGAAAAAAAAAGGAAAGACTATAGTCTTTGCTCATTTTTGGGAAAAAAATTTCACCCCTTCAGATCTCGCCCCGATTTTCCCAGAATGTTATTTGGGGGTTGTACACTTGGAAATTATGGGGCAAACTTCCCTCACCCCTTCCCACTGCTCCACACCTGGCTAGGAAACGTTCAGAATTGGGTTGTTCCTGAAAGGTTTCTGAATTTTTTTGGACCAGACTGGAGGGGTTGGGGGATGTTTGGCACATATTTTTCAAGTGTTTAGGGTTCATATTACATTCTGAAATTTTCCTAAGGAAATCGGAGAGGGTCAAAAAATATTCGAAAAAAAAAGGAAAGACTAGTCTTTGCTCATTTTTTGGAAAAAAATTTCACCCCTTCAGATCTCGCCCCGATTTTCCCAGAATGTTATTTGGGGGTTGTACACTTGGAAATTATGGGGCAAACTTCCCTCACCCCTTCCCACTGCTCCACACCTGGCTAGGAAACGTTCAGAATTGGATTTTTTCTGAAACCTTTCTGAATTTTTTTGGACCAGATGCGAGGGGATGGGGGATGTTTGGCACATATTTTTCAAGTCTTTACCCTTCATATTACATTCTGAAATTTTCCTAAGGAAATCGGAGAGGGTCAAAAAATATTCGAAAAAAAAAGGAAAGACTATAGTCTCCTCATTTTTTGGAAAAAATTTCACCCCTTCAGATCTCGTCGGTATTTTCCCAGAATGTTATTTGGGGTGTGTACACTTGAAAATTATGGGGCAATCTTCCCTCACCCCTTCGCATTCCTTCCCGCTTGGTTAGAAAACGTTCAGAACTTAATTCGTTTTGAAACCTTTCTGAATTTTTTTTGAACAGATGGGAGAGGATGGGGGATGTTTGGCACATATTTTTCAAGTCTTTAGCCTTCATATTACATTCTGAAATTTTCCTAAGGAAATCGGAAGGGGTGAGAAAAATGACCAAAAAAAAAGGAAAGACTATAGTCTTTGCTCATTTTTTGGAAAAAAATTTCACCCCTTCAGATCTCGCCCCGATTTTCCCAGAATGTTATTTGGGGGTTGTACACTTGGAAATTATGGGGCAAACTTCCCTCACCCCTTCCCACTGCTCCGCACCTGGCTAGGAAACGTTCAGAATTGGGTTGTTCCTGAAAGGTTTCTGAATTTTTTTGGACCAGACTGGAGGGGTTGGGGGATGTTTGGCACATATTTTTCAAGTGTTTAGGGTTCATATTACATTCTGAAATTTTCCTAAGGAAATCGGAGAGGGTCAAAAAATATTCGAAAAAAAAAGGAAAGACTATAGTCTTTCCTCATTTTTTGGAAAAAAATTTCACCCCTTCAGATCTCGTCGGTATTTTCCCAGAATGTTATTTGGGGTGTGTACACTTGAAAATTATGGGGCAATCTTCCCTCACCCCTTCGCATTCCTTCCCGCTTGGTTAGAAAACGTTCAGAACTTAATTCGTTTTGAAACCTTTCTGAATTTTTTTTGAACAGATGGGTGAGGATGGGGGATGTTTGGCACATATTTTTCAAGTCTTTAGCCTTCATATTACATTCTGAAATTTTCCTAAGGAAATCGGAAGGGGTGAGAAAAATGACCAAAAAAAAAGGAAAGACTATAGTCTTTGCTCATTTTTTGGAAAAAAATTTCACCCCTTCAGATCTCGCCCCGATTTTCCCAGAATGTTATTTGGGGGTTGTACACTTGGAAATTATGGGGCAAACTTCCCTCACCCCTTCCCACTGCTCCACACCTGGCTAGGAAACGTTCAGAATTGGGTTGTTCCTGAAAGGTTTCTGAATTTTTTTGGACCAGACTGGAGGGGTTGGGGGATGTTTGGCACATATTTTTCAAGTGTTTAGGGTTCATATTACATTCTGAAATTTTCCTAAGGAAATCGGAGAGGGTCAAAAAATATTCGAAAAAAAAAGGAAAGACTATAGTCTTTGCTCATTTTTGGGAAAAAAATTTCACCCCTTCAGATCTCGCCCCGATTTTCCCAGAATGTTATTTGGGGGTTGTACACTTGGAAATTATGGGGCAAACTTCCCTCACCCCTTCCCACTGCTCCGCACCTGGCTAGGAAACGTTCAGAATTGGGTTGTTCCTGAAAGGTTTCTGAATTTTTTTGGACCAGACTGGAGGGGTTGGGGGATGTTTGGCACATATTTTTCAAGTGTTTAGGGTTCATATTACATTCTGAAATTTTCCTAAGGAAATCGGAGAGGGTCAAAAAATATTCGAAAAAAAAAGGAAAGACTATAGTCTTTGCTCATTTTTTGGAAAAAAATTTCACCCCTTCAGATCTCGCCCCGATTTTCCCAGAATGTTATTTGGGGGTTGTACACTTGGAAATTATGGGGCAAACTTCCCTCACCCCTTCCCACTGCTCCACACCTGGCTAGGAAACGTTCAGAATTGGATTTTTTCTGAAACCTTTCTGAATTTTTTTGGACCAGATGCGAGGGGATGGGGGATGTTTGGCACATATTTTTCAAGTCTTTACCCTTCATATTACATTCTGAAATTTTCCTAAGGAAATCGGAGAGGGTCAAAAAATATTCGAAAAAAAAAGGAAAGACTATAGTCTTTCCTCATTTTTTGGAAAAAAATTTCACCCCTTCAGATCTCGTCGGTATTTTCCCAGAATGTTATTTGGGGTGTGTACACTTGAAAATTATGGGGCAATCTTCCCTCACCCCTTCGCATTCCTTCCCGCTTGGTTAGAAAACGTTCAGAACTTAATTCGTTTTGAAACCTTTCTGAATTTTTTTTGAACAGATGGGAGAGGATGGGGGATGTTTGGCACATATTTTTCAAGTCTTTAGCCTTCATATTACATTCTGAAATTTTCCTAAGGAAATCGGAGGGGGTGAGAAAAATGACCAAAAAAAAAGGAAAGACTATAGTCTGCTCATTTTTGGGAAAAAAATTTCACCCCTTCAGATCTCGCCCCGATTTTCCCAGAATGTTATTTGGGGGTTGTACACTTGGAAATTATGGGGCAAACTTCCCTCACCCCTTCCCACTGCTCCGCACCTGGCTAGGAAACGTTCAGAATTGGGTTGTTCCTGAAAGGTTTCTGAATTTTTTTGGACCAGACTGGAGGGGTTGGGGGATGTTTGGCACATATTTTTCAAGTGTTTAGGGTTCATATTACATTCTGAAATTTTCCTAAGGAAATCGGAGAGGGTCAAAAAATCTTCGAAAAAAAAAGGAAAGACTATAGTCTTTGCTCATTTTTTGGAAAAAAATTTCACCCCTTCAGATCTCGCCCCGATTTTCCCAGAATGATATTTGGGGGTTGTACACTTGGAAATTATGGGGCAAACTTCCCTCACCCCTTCCCACTGCTCCACACCTGGCTAGGAAACGTTCAGAATTGGATTTTTTCTGAAACCTTTCTGAATTTTTTTGGACCAGACTGGAGGGGTTGGGGGATGTTTGGCACATATTTTTCAAGTCTTTAGGGTTCATATTACATTCTGAAATTTTCCTAAGGAAATCGGAGAGGGTCAAAAAATATTCGAAAAAAAAAGGAAAGACTATAGTCTTTGCTCATTTTTGGGAAAAAAATTTCACCCCTTCAGATCTCGCCCCGATTTGCCCAGAATGTTATTTGGGGGTTGTACACTTGGAAATTATGGGGCAAACTTCCCTCACCCCTTCCCACTGCTCCGCACCTGGCTAGGAAACGTTCAGAATTGGGTTGTTCCTGAAAGGTTTCTGAATTTTTTTGGACCAGACTGGAGGGGTTGGGGGATGTTTGGCACATATTTTTCAAGTGTTTAGGGTTCATATTACATTCTGAAATTTTCCTAAGGAAATCGGAGAGGGTCAAAAAATATTCGAAAAAAAAAGGAGACTATAGTCTTTGCTCATTTTTTGGAAAAAAATTTCACCCCTTCAGATCTCGCCCCGATTTTCCCAGAATGTTATTTGGGGGTTGTACACTTGGAAATTATGGGGCAAACTTCCCTCACCCCTTCCCACTGCTCCACACCTGGCTAGGAAACGTTCAGAATTGGATTTTTTCTGAAACCTTTCTGAATTTTTTTGGACCAGATGCGAGGGGATGGGGGATGTTTGGCACATATTTTTCAAGTCTTTACCCTTCATATTACATTCTGAAATTTTCCTAAGGAAATCGGAGAGGGTCAAAAAATATTCGAAAAAAAAAGGAAAGACTATAGTCTTTCCTCATTTTTTGGAAAAAAATTTCACCCCTTCAGATCTCGTCGGTATTTTCCCAGAATGTTATTTGGGGTGTGTACACTTGAAAATTATGGGGCAATCTTCCCTCACCCCTTCGCATTCCTTCCCGCTTGGTTAGAAAACGTTCAGAACTTAATTCGTTTTGAAACCTTTCTGAATTTTTTTTGAACAGATGGGAGAGGATGGGGGATGTTTGGCACATATTTTTCAAGTCTTCAGCCTTCATATTACATTCTGAAATTTTCCTAAGGAAATCGGAGGGGGTGAGAAAAATGACCAAAAAAAAAGGAAAGACTATAGTCTTTGCTCATTTTTTGGAAAAAAATTTCACCCCTTCAGATCTCGCCCCGATTTTCCCAGAATGTTATTTGGGGGTTGTACACTTGGAAATTATGGGGCAAACTTCCCTCACCCCTTCCCACTGCTCCACACCTGGCTAGGAAACGTTCGGAATTGGATTTATTCTGAAACCTTTCTGAATTTTTTTGGACCAGATGCGAGGGGATGGGGGATGTTTGGCACATATTTTTCAAGTCTTTACCCTTCATATTACATTCTGAAATTTTCCTAAGGAAATCGGAGAGGGTCAAAAAATATTCGAAAAAAAAAGGAAAGACTATAGTCTTTGCTCATTTTTGGGAAAAAAATTTCACCCCTTCAGATCTCGCCCCGATTTTCCCAGAATGTTATTTGGGGGTTGTACACTTGGAAATTATGGGGCAAACTTCCCTCACCCCTTCCCACTGCTCCGCACCTGGCTAGGAAACGTTCAGAATTGGGTTGTTCCTGAAAGGTTTCTGAATTTTTTTGGACCAGACTGGAGGGGTTGGGGGATGTTTGGCACATATTTTTCAAGTGTTTAGGGTTCATATTACATTCTGAAATTTTCCTAAGGAAATCGGAGAGGGTCAAAAAATATTCGAAAAAAAAAGGAAAGACTATAGTCTTTGCTCATTTTTTGGAAAAAAATTTCACCCCTTCAGATCTCGCCCCGATTTTCCCAGAATGTTATTTGGGGGTTGTACACTTGGAAATTATGGGGCAAACTTCCCTCACCCCTTCCCACTGCTCCACACCTGGCTAGGAAACGTTCAGAATTGGATTTTTTCTGAAACCTTTCTGAATTTTTTTGGACCGGATGCGAGGGGATGGGGGATGTTTGGCACATATTTTTCAAGTCTTTAGCCTTCATATTACATTCTGAAATTTTCCTAAGGAAATCGGAGAGGGTCAAAAAATATTCGAAAAAAAAAAGGAAAGACTATAGTCTTTGCTCATTTTTTGGAAAAAAATTTCACCCCTTCAGATCTCGCCCCGATTTTCCCAGAATGATATTTGGGGGTTGTACACTTGGAAATTATGGGGCAAACTTCCCTCACCCCTTCCCACTGCTCCACACCTGGCTAGGAAACGTTCAGAATTGGATTTTTTCTGAAACCTTTCTGAATTTTTTTGGACCAGACTGGAGGGGTTGGGGGATGTTTGGCACATATTTTTCAAGTCTTTAGGGTTCATATTACATTCTGAAATTTTCCTAAGGAAATCGGAGAGGGTCAAAAAATATTCGAAAAAAAAAGGAAAGACTATAGTCTTTGCTCATTTTTGGGAAAAAAATTTCACCCCTTCAGATCTCGCCCCGATTTTCCCAGAATGTTATTTGGGGGTTGTACACTTGGAAATTATGGGGCAAACTTCCCTCACCCCTTCCCACTGCTCCGCACCTGGCTAGGAAACGTTCAGAATTGGGTTGTTCCTGAAAGGTTTCTGAATTTTTTTGGACCAGACTGGAGGGGTTGGGGGATGTTTGGCACATATTTTTCAAGTGTTTAGGGTTCATATTACATTCTGAAATTTTCCTAAGGAAATCGGAGAGGGTCAAAAAATATTCGAAAAAAAAAGGAAAGACTATAGTCTTTGCTCATTTTTTGGAAAAAAATTTCACCCCTTCAGATCTCGCCCCGATTTTCCCAGAATGTTATTTGGGGGTTGTACACTTGGAAATTATGGGGCAAACTTCCCTCACCCCTTCCCACTGCTCCACACCTGGCTAGGAAACGTTCAGAATTGGATTTTTTCTGAAACCTTTCTGAATTTTTTTGGACCAGATGCGAGGGGATGGGGGATGTTTGGCACATATTTTTCAAGTGTTTAGGGTTCATATTACATTCTGAAATTTTCCTAAGGAAATCGGAGAGGGTCAAAAAATATTCGAAAAAAAAAGGAAAGACTATAGTCTTTGCTCATTTTTTGGAAAAAAATTTCACCCCTTCAGATCTCGCCCCGATTTTCCCAGAATGTTATTTGGGGGTTGTACACTTGGAAATTATGGGGCAAACTTCCCTCACCCCTTCCCACTGCTCCACACCTGGCTAGGAAACGTTCAGAATTGGATTTTTTCTGAAACCTTTCTGAATTTTTTTGGACCGGATGCGAGGGGATGGGGGATGTTTGGCACATATTTTTCAAGTCTTTACCCTTCATATTACATTCTGAAATTTTCCTAAGGAAATCGGAGAGGGTCAAAAAATATTCGAAAAAAAAAGGAAAGACTATAGTCTTTCCTCATTTTTTGGAAAAAAATTTCACCCCTTCAGATCTCGTCGGTATTTTCCCAGAATGTTATTTGGGGTGTGTACACTTGAAAATTATGGGGCAATCTTCCCTCACCCCTTCGCATTCCTTCCCGCTTGGTTAGAAAACGTTCAGAACTTAATTCGTTTTGAAACCTTTCTGAATTTTTTTTGAACAGATGGGAGAGGATGGGGGATGTTTGGCACATATTTTTCAAGTCTTTAGCCTTCATATTACATTCTGAAATTTTCCTAAGGAAATCGGAGGGGGTGAGAAAAATGACCAAAAAAAAAGGAAAGACTATAGTCTTTGCTCATTTTTTGGAAAAAAATTTCACCCCTTCAGATCTCGCCCCGATTTTCCCAGAATGTTATTTGGGGGTTGTACCTACACTTGGAAATTATGGGGCAAACTTCCCTCACCCCTTCCCACTGCTCCACACCTGGCTAGGAAACGTTCAGAATTGGATTTTTTCTGAAACCTTTCTGAATTTTTTTGGACCAGATGCGAGGGGTTGGGGGATGTTTGGCACATATTTTTCAAGTCTTTAGGGTTCATATTACATTCTGAAATTTTCCTAAGGAAATCGGAGGGGGTGAGAAAAATGACCAAAAAAAAAGGAAAGACTATTATAGTCTTTGCTCATTTTTTGGAAAAAAATTTCACCCCTTCAGATCTCGCCCCGATTTTCCCAGAATGTTATTTGGGGGTTGTACACTTGGAAATTATGGGGCAAACTTCCCTCACCCCTTCCCACTGCTCCACACCTGGCTAGGAAACGTTCAGAATTGGATTTTTTCTGAAACCTTTCTGAATTTTTTTGGACCAGACTGGAGGGGTTGGGGGATGTTTGGCACATATTTATCAAGTCTTTAGGGTTCATATTACATTCTGAAATTTTCCTAAGGAAATCGGAGAGGGTCAAAAAATATTCGAAAAAAAAAGGAAAGACTATAGTCTTTCCTCATTTTTTGGAAAAAAATTTCACCCCTTCAGATCTCGTCGGTATTTTCCCAGAATGTTATTTGGGGTGTGTACACTTGAAAATTATGGGGCAATCTTCCCTCACCCCTTCGCATTCCTTCCCGCTTGGTTAGAAAACGTTCAGAACTTAATTCGTTTTGAAACCTTTCTGAATTTTTTTTGAACAGATGGGAGAGGATGGGGGATGTTTGGCACATATTTTTCAAGTCTTTAGCCTTCATATTACATTCTGAAATTTTCCTAAGGAAATCGGAGAGGGTCAAAAAATATTCGAAAAAAAAAGGAAAGACTATAGTCTTTGCTCATTTTTTGGAAAAAAATTTCACCCCTTCAGATCTCGCCCCGATTTTCCCAGAATGATATTTGGGGGTTGTACACTTGGAAATTATGGGGCAAACTTCCCTCACCCCTTCCCACTGCTCCACACCTGGCTAGGAAACGTTCAGAATTGGATTTTTTCTGAAACCTTTCTGAATTTTTTTGGACCAGACTGGAGGGGTTGGGGGATGTTTGGCACATATTTTTCAAGTCTTTAGGGTTCATATTACATTCTGAAATTTTCCTAAGGAAATCGGAGAGGGTCAAAAAATATTCGAAAAAAAAAGGAAAGACTATAGTCTTTGCTCATTTTTGGGAAAAAAATTTCACCCCTTCAGATCTCGCCCCGATTTTCCCAGAATGTTATTTGGGGGTTGTACACTTGGAAATTATGGGGCAAACTTCCCTCACCCCTTCCCACTGCTCCGCACCTGGCTAGGAAACGTTCAGAATTGGGTTGTTCCTGAAAGGTTTCTGAATTTTTTTGGACCAGACTGGAGGGGTTGGGGGATGTTTGGCACATATTTTTCAAGTGTTTAGGGTTCATATTACATTCTGAAATTTTCCTAAGGAAATCGGAGAGGGTCAAAAAATATTCGAAAAAAAAAGGAAAGACTATAGTCTTTGCTCATTTTTTGGAAAAAAATTTCACCCCTTCAGATCTCGCCCCGATTTTCCCAGAATGTTATTTGGGGGTTGTACACTTGGAAATTATGGGGCAAACTTCCCTCACCCCTTCCCACTGCTCCACACCTGGCTAGGAAACGTTCAGAATTGGATTTTTTCTGAAACCTTTCTGAATTTTTTTGGACCAGATGCGAGGGGATGGGGGATGTTTGGCACATATTTTTCAAGTCTTTACCCTTCATATTACATTCTGAAATTTTCCTAAGGAAATCGGAGAGGGTCAAAAAATATTCGAAAAAAAAAGGAAAGACTATAGTCTTTCCTCATTTTTTGGAAAAAAATTTCACCCCTTCAGATCTCGTCGGTATTTTCCCAGAATGTTATTTGGGGTGTGTACACTTGAAAATTATGGGGCAATCTTCCCTCACCCCTTCGCATTCCTTCCCGCTTGGTTAGAAAACGTTCAGAACTTAATTCGTTTTGAAACCTTTCTGAATTTTTTTTGAACAGATGGGAGAGGATGGGGGATGTTTGGCACATATTTTTCAAGTCTTTAGCCTTCATATTACATTCTGAAATTTTCCTAAGGAAATCGGAGGGGGTGAGAAAAATGACCAAAAAAAAAGGAAAGACTATAGTCTTTGCTCATTTTTTGGAAAAAAATTTCACCCCTTCAGATCTCGCCCCGATTTTCCCAGAATGTTATTTGGGGGTTGTACACTTGGAAATTATGGGGCAAACTTCCCTCACCCCTTCCCACTGCTCCACACCTGGCTAGGAAACGTTCAGAATTGGATTTTTTCTGAAACCTTTCTGAATTTTTTTGGACCAGATGCGAGGGGATGGGGGATGTTTGGCACATATTTTTCAAGTCTTTACCCTTCATATTACATTCTGAAATTTTCCTAAGGAAATCGGAGGGGGTGAGAAAAATGACCAAAAAAAAAGGAAAGACTATAGTCTTTGCTCATTTTTTGGAAAAAAATTTCACCCCTTCAGATCTCGCCCCGATTTTCCCAGAATGTTATTTGGGGGTTGTACACTTGGAAATTATGGGGCAAACTTCCCTCACCCCTTCCCACTGCTCCACACCTGGCTAGGAAACGTTCAGAATTGGATTTTTTCTGAAACCTTTCTGAATTTTTTTGGACCAGACTGGAGGGGTTGGGGGATGTTTGGCACATATTTTTCAAGTCTTTAGGGTTCATATTACATTCTGAAATTTTCCTAAGGAAATCGGAGAGGGTCAAAAAATATTCGAAAAAAAAAGGAAAGACTATAGTCTTTGCTCATTTTTGGGAAAAAAATTTCACCCCTTCAGATCTCGCCCCGATTTTCCCAGAATGTTATTTGGGGGTTGTACACTTGGAAATTATGGGGCAAACTTCCCTCACCCCTTCCCACTGCTCCGCACCTGGCTAGGAAACGTTCAGAATTGGGTTGTTCCTGAAAGGTTTCTGAATTTTTTTGGACCAGACTGGAGGGGTTGGGGGATGTTTGGCACATATTTTTCAAGTGTTTAGGGTTCATATTACATTCTGAAATTTTCCTAAGGAAATCGGAGAGGGTCAAAAAATATTCGAAAAAAAAAGGAAAGACTATAGTCTTTGCTCATTTTTTGGAAAAAAATTTCACCCCTTCAGATCTCGCCCCGATTTTCCCAGAATGTTATTTGGGGGTTGTACACTTGGAAATTATGGGGCAAACTTCCCTCACCCCTTCCCACTGCTCCACACCTGGCTAGGAAACGTTCAGAATTGGATTTTTTCTGAAACCTTTCTGAATTTTTTTGGACCAGATGCGAGGGGATGGGGGATGTTTGGCACATATTTTTCAAGTCTTTACCCTTCATATTACATTCTGAAATTTTCCTAAGGAAATCGGAGAGGGTCAAAAAATATTCGAAAAAAAAAGGAAAGACTATAGTCTTTCCTCATTTTTTGGAAAAAAATTTCACCCCTTCAGATCTCGTCGGTATTTTCCCAGAATGTTATTTGGGGTGTGTACACTTGAAAATTATGGGGCAATCTTCCCTCACCCCTTCGCATTCCTTCCCGCTTGGTTAGAAAACGTTCAGAACTTAATTCGTTTTGAAACCTTTCTGAATTTTTTTTGAACAGATGGGAGAGGATGGGGGATGTTTGGCACATATTTTTCAAGTCTTTAGCCTTCATATTACATTCTGAAATTTTCCTAAGGAAATCGGAGGGGGTGAGAAAAATGACCAAAAAAAAAGGAAAGACTATAGTCTTTGCTCATTTTTTGGAAAAAAATTTCACCCCTTCAGATCTCGCCCCGATTTTCCCAGAATGTTATTTGGGGGTTGTACACTTGGAAATTATGGGGCAAACTTCCCTCACCCCTTCCCACTGCTCCACACCTGGCTAGGAAACGTTCAGAATTGGATTTTTTCTGAAACCTTTCTGAATTTTTTTGGACCAGATGCGAGGGGATGGGGGATGTTTGGCACATATTTTTCAAGTCTTTACCCTTCATATTACATTCTGAAATTTTCCTAAGGAAATCGGAGAGGGTCAAAAAATATTCGAAAAAAAAGGAAAGACTATAGTCTTTCCTCATTTTTTGGAAAAAAATTTCACCCCTTCAGATCTCGTCGGTATTTTCCCAGAATGTTATTTGGGGTACTTGAAAATTATGGGGCAATCTTCCCTCACCCCTTCGCATTCCTTCCCGCTTGGTTAGAAAACGTTCAGAACTTAATTCGTTTTGAAACCTTTCTGAATTTTTTTTGAACAGATGGGAGAGGATGGGGGATGTTTGGCACATATTTTTCAAGTCTTTAGCCTTCATATTACATTCTGAAATTTTCCTAAGGAAATCGGAGGGGGTGAGAAAAATGACCAAAAAAAAAGGAAAGACTATAGTCTTTGCTCATTTTTTGGAAAAAAATTTCACCCCTTCAGATCTCGCCCCGATTTTCCCAGAATGTTATTTGGGGGTTGTACACTTGGAAATTATGGGGCAAACTTCCCTCACCCCTTCCCACTGCTCCACACCTGGCTAGGAAACGTTCAGAATTGGATTTTTTCTGAAACCTTTCTGAATTTTTTTGGACCAGACTGGAGGGGTTGGGGGATGTTTGGCACATATTTTTCAAGTCTTTAGGGTTCATATTACATTCTGAAATTTTCCTAAGGAAATCGGAGAGGGTCAAAAAATATTCGAAAAAAAAAGGAAAGACTATAGTCTTTGCTCATTTTTGGGAAAAAAATTTCACCCCTTCAGATCTCGCCCCGATTTTCCCAGAATGTTATTTGGGGGTTGTACACTTGGAAATTATGGGGCAAACTTCCCTCACCCCTTCCCACTGCTCCGCACCTGGCTAGGAAACGTTCAGAATTGGGTTGTTCCTGAAAGGTTTCTGAATTTTTTTGGACCAGACTGGAGGGGTTGGGGGATGTTTGGCACATATTTTTCAAGTGTTTAGGGTTCATATTACATTCTGAAATTTTCCTAAGGAAATCGGAGAGGGTCAAAAAATATTCGAAAAAAAAAGGAAAGACTATAGTCTTTGCTCATTTTTTGGAAAAAAATTTCACCCCTTCAGATCTCGCCCCGATTTTCCCAGAATGATATTTGGGGGTTGTACACTTGGAAATTATGGGGCAAACTTCCCTCACCCCTTCCCACTGCTCCACACCTGGCTAGGAAACGTTCAGAATTGGATTTTTTCTGAAACCTTTCTGAATTTTTTTGGACCAGATGCGAGGGGATGGGGGATGTTTGGCACATATTTTTCAAGTGTTTAGGGTTCATATTACATTCTGAAATTTTCCTAAGGAAATCGGAGAGGGTCAAAAAATATTCGAAAAAAAAAGGAAAGACTATAGTCTTTGCTCATTTTTGGGAAAAAAATTTCACCCCTTCAGATCTCGCCCCGATTTTCCCAGAATGTTATTTGGGGGTTGTACACTTGGAAATTATGGGGCAAACTTCCCTCACCCCTTCCCACTGCTCCGCACCTGGCTAGGAAACGTTCAGAATTGGGTTGTTCCTGAAAGGTTTCTGAATTTTTTTGGACCAGACTGGAGGGGTTGGGGGATGTTTGGCACATATTTTTCAAGTGTTTAGGGTTCATATTACATTCTGAAATTTTCCTAAGGAAATCGGAGAGGGTCAAAAAATATTCGAAAAAAAAAGGAAAGACTATAGTCTTTGCTCATTTTTTGGAAAAAAATTTCACCCCTTCAGATCTCGCCCCGATTTTCCCAGAATGATATTTGGGGGTTGTACACTTGGAAATTATGGGGCAAACTTCCCTCACCCCTTCCCACTGCTCCACACCTGGCTAGGAAACGTTCAGAATTGGATTTTTTCTGAAACCTTTCTGAATTTTTTTGGACCAGATGCGAGGGGATGGGGGATGTTTGGCACATATTTTTCAAGTGTTTAGGGTTCATATTACATTCTGAAATTTTCCTAAGGAAATCGGAGAGGGTCAAAAAATATTCGAAAAAAAAAGGAAAGACTATAGTCTTTGCTCATTTTTTGGAAAAAAATTTCACCCCTTCAGATCTCGCCCCGATTTTCCCAGAATGATATTTGGGGGTTGTACACTTGGAAATTATGGGGCAAACTTCCCTCACCCCTTCCCACTGCTCCACACCTGGCTAGGAAACGTTCAGAATTGGATTTTTTCTGAAACCTTTCTGAATTTTTTTGGACCAGATGCGAGGGGATGGGGGATGTTTGGCACATATTTTTCAAGTGTTTAGGGTTCATATTACATTCTGAAATTTTCCTAAGGAAATCGGAGAGGGTCAAAAAATATTCGAAAAAAAAAGGAAAGACTATAGTCTTTGCTCATTTTTGGGAAAAAAATTTCACCCCTTCAGATCTCGCCCCGATTTTCCCAGAATGTTATTTGGGGGTTGTACACTTGGAAATTATGGGGCAAACTTCCCTCACCCCTTCCCACTGCTCCGCACCTGGCTAGGAAACGTTCAGAATTGGGTTGTTCCTGAAAGGTTTCTGAATTTTTTTGGACCAGACTGGAGGGGTTGGGGGATGTTTGGCACATATTTTTCAAGTGTTTAGGGTTCATATTACATTCTGAAATTTTCCTAAGGAAATCGGAGAGGGTCAAAAAATATTCGAAAAAAAAAGGAAAGACTATAGTCTTTGCTCATTTTTTGGAAAAAAATTTCACCCCTTCAGATCTCGCCCCGATTTTCCCAGAATGATATTTGGGGGTTGTACACTTGGAAATTATGGGGCAAACTTCCCTCACCCCTTCCCACTGCTCCACACCTGGCTAGGAAACGTTCAGAATTGGATTTTTTCTGAAACCTTTCTGAATTTTTTTGGACCAGATGCGAGGGGATGGGGGATGTTTGGCACATATTTTTCAAGTCTTTACCCTTCATATTACATTCTGAAATTTTCCTAAGGAAATCGGAGAGGGTCAAAAAATATTCGAAAAAAAAAGGAAAGACTATAGTCTTTCCTCATTTTTTGGAAAAAAATTTCACCCCTTCAGATCTCGTCGGTATTTTCCCAGAATGTTATTTGGGGTGTGTACACTTGAAAATTATGGGGCAATCTTCCCTCACCCCTTCGCATTCCTTCCCGCTTGGTTAGAAAACGTTCAGAACTTAATTCGTTTTGAAACCTTTCTGAATTTTTTTTGAACAGATGGGAGAGGATGGGGGATGTTTGGCACATATTTTTCAAGTCTTTAGCCTTCATATTACATTCTGAAATTTTCCTAAGGAAATCGGAGGGGGTGAGAAAAATGACCAAAAAAAAAGGAAAGACTATAGTCTTTGCTCATTTTTTGGAAAAAAATTTCACCCCTTCAGATCTCGCCCCGATTTTCCCAGAATGTTATTTGGGGGTTGTACACTTGGAAATTATGGGGCAAACTTCCCTCACCCCTTCCCACTGCTCCACACCTGGCTAGGAAACGTTCAGAATTGGATTTTTTCTGAAACCTTTCTGAATTTTTTTGGACCAGACTGGAGGGGTTGGGGGATGTTTGGCACATATTTTTCAAGTCTTTAGGGTTCATATTACATTCTGAAATTTTCCTAAGGAAATCGGAGAGGGTCAAAAAATATTCGAAAAAAAAAGGAAAGACTATAGTCTTTGCTCATTTTTGGGAAAAAAATTTCACCCCTTCAGATCTCGCCCCGATTTTCCCAGAATGTTATTTGGGGGTTGTACACTTGGAAATTATGGGGCAAACTTCCCTCACCCCTTCCCACTGCTCCGCACCTGGCTAGGAAACGTTCAGAATTGGGTTGTTCCTGAAAGGTTTCTGAATTTTTTTGGACCAGACTGGAGGGGTTGGGGGATGTTTGGCACATATTTTTCAAGTGTTTAGGGTTCATATTACATTCTGAAATTTTCCTAAGGAAATCGGAGAGGGTCAAAAAATATTCGAAAAAAAAAGGAAAGACTATAGTCTTTGCTCATTTTTTGGAAAAAAATTTCACCCCTTCAGATCTCGCCCCGATTTTCCCAGAATGATATTTGGGGGTTGTACACTTGGAAATTATGGGGCAAACTTCCCTCACCCCTTCCCACTGCTCCACACCTGGCTAGGAAACGTTCAGAATTGGATTTTTTCTGAAACCTTTCTGAATTTTTTTGGACCAGACTGGAGGGGTTGGGGGATGTTTGGCACATATTTTTCAAGTCTTTAGCCTTCATATTACATTCTGAAATTTTCCTAAGGAAATCGGAGAGGGTCAAAAAATATTCGAAAAAAAAAGGAAAGACTATAGTCTTTGCTCATTTTTTGGAAAAAAATTTCACCCCTTCAGATCTCGCCCCGATTTTCCCAGAATGATATTTGGGGGTTGTACACTTGGAAATTATGGGGCAAACTTCCCTCACCCCTTCCCACTGCTCCACACCTGGCTAGGAAACGTTCAGAATTGGATTTTTTCTGAAACCTTTCTGAATTTTTTTGGACCAGACTGGAGGGGTTGGGGGATGTTTGGCACATATTTTTCAAGTGTTTAGGGTTCATATTACATTCTGAAATTTTCCTAAGGAAATCGGAGAGGGTCAAAAAATATTCGAAAAAAAAAGGAAAGACTATAGTCTTTGCTCATTTTTTGGAAAAAAATTTCACCCCTTCAGATCTCGCCCCGATTTTCCCAGAATGTTATTTGGGGGTTGTACACTTGGAAATTATGGGGCAAACTTCCCTCACCCCTTCCCACTGCTCCACACCTGGCTAGGAAACGTTCAGAATTGGATTTTTTCTGAAACCTTTCTGAATTTTTTTGGACCGGATGCGAGGGGATGGGGGATGTTTGGCACATATTTTTCAAGTCTTTACCCTTCATATTACATTCTGAAATTTTCCTAAGGAAATCGGAGAGGGTCAAAAAATATTCGAAAAAAAAAGGAAAGACTATAGTCTTTCCTCATTTTTTGGAAAAAAATTTCACCCCTTCAGATCTCGTCGGTATTTTCCCAGAATGTTATTTGGGGTGTGTACACTTGAAAATTATGGGGCAATCTTCCCTCACCCCTTCGCATTCCTTCCCGCTTGGTTAGAAAACGTTCAGAACTTAATTCGTTTTGAAACCTTTCTGAATTTTTTTTGAACAGATGGGAGAGGATGGGGGATGTTTGGCACATATTTTTCAAGTCTTTAGCCTTCATATTACATTCTGAAATTTTCCTAAGGAAATCGGAGGGGGTGAGAAAAATGACCAAAAAAAAAGGAAAGACTATAGTCTTTGCTCATTTTTTGGAAAAAAATTTCACCCCTTCAGATCTCGCCCCGATTTTCCCAGAATGTTATTTGGGGGTTGTACACTTGGAAATTATGGGGCAAACTTCCCTCACCCCTTCCCACTGCTCCACACCTGGCTAGGAAACGTTCAGAATTGGATTTTTTCTGAAACCTTTCTGAATTTTTTTGGACCAGATGCGAGGGGTTGGGGGATGTTTGGCACATATTTTTCAAGTCTTTAGGGTTCATATTACATTCTGAAATTTTCCTAAGGAAATCGGAGGGGGTGAGAAAAATGACCAAAAAAAAAGGAAAGACTATAGTCTTTGCTCATTTTTTGGAAAAAAATTTCACCCCTTCAGATCTCGCCCCGATTTTCCCAGAATGTTATTTGGGGGTTGTACACTTGGAAATTATGGGGCAAACTTCCCTCACCCCTTCCCACTGCTCCACACCTGGCTAGGAAACGTTCAGAATTGGATTTTTTCTGAAACCTTTCTGAATTTTTTTGGACCAGACTGGAGGGGTTGGGGGATGTTTGGCACATATTTATCAAGTCTTTAGGGTTCATATTACATTCTGAAATTTTCCTAAGGAAATCGGAGAGGGTCAAAAAATATTCGAAAAAAAAAGGAAAGACTATAGTCTTTGCTCATTTTTGGGAAAAAAATTTCACCCCTTCAGATCTCGCCCCGATTTTCCCAGAATGTTATTTGGGGGTTGTACACTTGGAAATTATGGGGCAAACTTCCCTCACCCCTTCCCACTGCTCCACACCTGGCTAGGAAACGTTCAGAATTGGATTTTTTCTGAAACCTTTCTGAATTTTTTTGGACCAGACTGGAGGGGATGGGGGATGTTTGGCACATATTTTTCAAGTCTTTACCCTTCATATTACATTCTGAAATTTTCCTAAGGAAATCGGAGAGGGTCAAAAAATATTCGAAAAAAAAAGGAAAGACTATAGTCTTTCCTCATTTTTTGGAAAAAAATTTCACCCCTTCAGATCTCGTCGGTATTTTCCCAGAATGTTATTTGGGGTGTGTACACTTGAAAATTATGGGGCAATCTTCCCTCACCCCTTCGCATTCCTTCCCGCTTGGTTAGAAAACGTTCAGAACTTAATTCGTTTTGAAACCTTTCTGAATTTTTTTTGAACAGATGGGAGAGGATGGGGGATGTTTGGCACATATTTTTCAAGTCTTTAGCCTTCATATTACATTCTGAAATTTTCCTAAGGAAATCGGAGAGGGTCAAAAAATATTCGAAAAAAAAAGGAAAGACTATAGTCTTTGCTCATTTTTTGGAAAAAAATTTCACCCCTTCAGATCTCGCCCCGATTTTCCCAGAATGATATTTGGGGGTTGTACACTTGGAAATTATGGGGCAAACTTCCCTCACCCCTTCCCACTGCTCCACACCTGGCTAGGAAACGTTCAGAATTGGATTTTTTCTGAAACCTTTCTGAATTTTTTTGGACCAGACTGGAGGGGTTGGGGGATGTTTGGCACATATTTTTCAAGTCTTTAGGGTTCATATTACATTCTGAAATTTTCCTAAGGAAATCGGAGAGGGTCAAAAAATATTCGAAAAAAAAAGGAAAGACTATAGTCTTTGCTCATTTTTGGGAAAAAAATTTCACCCCTTCAGATCTCGCCCCGATTTTCCCAGAATGTTATTTGGGGGTTGTACACTTGGAAATTATGGGGCAAACTTCCCTCACCCCTTCCCACTGCTCCACACCTGGCTAGGAAACGTTCAGAATTGGATTTTTTCTGAAACCTTTCTGAATTTTTTTGGACCAGACTGGAGGGGATGGGGGATGTTTGGCACATATTTTTCAAGTCTTTACCCTTCATATTACATTCTGAAATTTTCCTAAGGAAATCGGAGAGGGTCAAAAAATATTCGAAAAAAAAAGGAAAGACTATAGTCTTTCCTCATTTTTTGGAAAAAAATTTCACCCCTTCAGATCTCGTCGGTATTTTCCCAGAATGTTATTTGGGGTGTGTACACTTGAAAATTATGGGGCAATCTTCCCTCACCCCTTCGCATTCCTTCCCGCTTGGTTAGAAAACGTTCAGAACTTAATTCGTTTTGAAACCTTTCTGAATTTTTTTTGAACAGATGGGAGAGGATGGGGGATGTTTGGCACATATTTTTCAAGTCTTTAGCCTTCATATTACATTCTGAAATTTTCCTAAGGAAATCGGAGAGGGTCAAAAAATATTCGAAAAAAAAAGGAAAGACTATAGTCTTTGCTCATTTTTTGGAAAAAAATTTCACCCCTTCAGATCTCGCCCCGATTTTCCCAGAATGATATTTGGGGGTTGTACACTTGGAAATTATGGGGCAAACTTCCCTCACCCCTTCCCACTGCTCCACACCTGGCTAGGAAACGTTCAGAATTGGATTTTTTCTGAAACCTTTCTGAATTTTTTTGGACCAGACTGGAGGGGTTGGGGGATGTTTGGCACATATTTTTCAAGTCTTTAGGGTTCATATTACATTCTGAAATTTTCCTAAGGAAATCGGAGAGGGTCAAAAAATATTCGAAAAAAAAAGGAAAGACTATAGTCTTTGCTCATTTTTGGGAAAAAAATTTCACCCCTTCAGATCTCGCCCCGATTTTCCCAGAATGTTATTTGGGGGTTGTACACTTGGAAATTATGGGGCAAACTTCCCTCACCCCTTCCCACTGCTCCGCACCTGGCTAGGAAACGTTCAGAATTGGGTTGTTCCTGAAAGGTTTCTGAATTTTTTTGGACCAGACTGGAGGGGTTGGGGGATGTTTGGCACATATTTTTCAAGTGTTTAGGGTTCATATTACATTCTGAAATTTTCCTAAGGAAATCGGAGAGGGTCAAAAAATATTCGAAAAAAAAAGGAAAGACTAGTATAGTCTTTGCTCATTTTTTGGAAAAAAATTTCACCCCTTCAGATCTCGCCCCGATTTTCCCAGAATGTTATTTGGGGGTTGTACACTTGGAAATTATGGGGCAAACTTCCCTCACCCCTTCCCACTGCTCCACACCTGGCTAGGAAACGTTCAGAATTGGATTTTTTCTGAAACCTTTCTGAATTTTTTTGGACCAGATGCGAGGGGATGGGGGATGTTTGGCACATATTTTTCAAGTCTTTACCCTTCATATTACATTCTGAAATTTTCCTAAGGAAATCGGAGAGGGTCAAAAAATATTCGAAAAAAAAAGGAAAGACTATAGTCTTTCCTCATTTTTTGGAAAAAAATTTCACCCCTTCAGATCTCGTCGGTATTTTCCCAGAATGTTATTTGGGGTGTGTACACTTGAAAATTATGGGGCAATCTTCCCTCACCCCTTCGCATTCCTTCCCGCTTGGTTAGAAAACGTTCAGAACTTAATTCGTTTTGAAACCTTTCTGAATTTTTTTTGAACAGATGGGAGAGGATGGGGGATGTTTGGCACATATTTTTCAAGTCTTTAGCCTTCATATTACATTCTGAAATTTTCCTAAGGAAATCGGAGGGGGTGAGAAAAATGACCAAAAAAAAAGGAAAGACTATAGTCTTTGCTCATTTTTTGGAAAAAAATTTCACCCCTTCAGATCTCGCCCCGATTTTCCCAGAATGTTATTTGGGGGTTGTACACTTGGAAATTATGGGGCAAACTTCCCTCACCCCTTCCCACTGCTCCACACCTGGCTAGGAAACGTTCAGAATTGGATTTTTTCTGAAACCTTTCTGAATTTTTTTGGACCAGACTGGAGGGGTTGGGGGATGTTTGGCACATATTTTTCAAGTCTTTAGGGTTCATATTACATTCTGAAATTTTCCTAAGGAAATCGGAGAGGGTCAAAAAATATTCGAAAAAAAAAGGAAAGACTATAGTCTTTGCTCATTTTTGGGAAAAAAATTTCACCCCTTCAGATCTCGCCCCGATTTTCCCAGAATGTTATTTGGGGGTTGTACACTTGGAAATTATGGGGCAAACTTCCCTCACCCCTTCCCACTGCTCCGCACCTGGCTAGGAAACGTTCAGAATTGGGTTGTTCCTGAAAGGTTTCTGAATTTTTTTGGACCAGACTGGAGGGGTTGGGGGATGTTTGGCACATATTTTTCAAGTGTTTAGGGTTCATATTACATTCTGAAATTTTCCTAAGGAAATCGGAGAGGGTCAAAAAATATTCGAAAAAAAAAGGAAAGACTATAGTCTTTGCTCATTTTTTGGAAAAAAATTTCACCCCTTCAGATCTCGCCCCGATTTTCCCAGAATGATATTTGGGGGTTGTACACTTGGAAATTATGGGGCAAACTTCCCTCACCCCTTCCCACTGCTCCACACCTGGCTAGGAAACGTTCAGAATTGGATTTTTTCTGAAACCTTTCTGAATTTTTTTGGACCAGACTGGAGGGGTTGGGGGATGTTTGGCACATATTTTTCAAGTCTTTAGGGTTCATATTACATTCTGAAATTTTCCTAAGGAAATCGGAGAGGGTCAAAAAATATTCGAAAAAAAAAGGAAAGACTATAGTCTTTGCTCATTTTTGGGAAAAAAATTTCACCCCTTCAGATCTCGCCCCGATTTTCCCAGAATGTTATTTGGGGGTTGTACACTTGGAAATTATGGGGCAAACTTCCCTCACCCCTTCCCACTGCTCCGCACCTGGCTAGGAAACGTTCAGAATTGGGTTGTTCCTGAAAGGTTTCTGAATTTTTTTGGACCAGACTGGAGGGGTTGGGGGATGTTTGGCACATATTTTTCAAGTGTTTAGGGTTCATATTACATTCTGAAATTTTCCTAAGGAAATCGGAGAGGGTCAAAAAATATTCGAAAAAAAAAGGAAAGACTATAGTCTTTGCTCATTTTTTGGAAAAAAATTTCACCCCTTCAGATCTCGCCCCGATTTTCCCAGAATGTTATTTGGGGGTTGTACACTTGGAAATTATGGGGCAAACTTCCCTCACCCCTTCCCACTGCTCCACACCTGGCTAGGAAACGTTCAGAATTGGATTTTTTCTGAAACCTTTCTGAATTTTTTTGGACCAGATGCGAGGGGATGGGGGATGTTTGGCACATATTTTTCAAGTCTTTACCCTTCATATTACATTCTGAAATTTTCCTAAGGAAATCGGAGAGGGTCAAAAAATATTCGAAAAAAAAAGGAAAGACTATAGTCTTTCCTCATTTTTTGGAAAAAAATTTCACCCCTTCAGATCTCGTCGGTATTTTCCCAGAATGTTATTTGGGGTGTGTACACTTGAAAATTATGGGGCAATCTTCCCTCACCCCTTCGCATTCCTTCCCGCTTGGTTAGAAAACGTTCAGAACTTAATTCGTTTTGAAACCTTTCTGAATTTTTTTTGAACAGATGGGAGAGGATGGGGGATGTTTGGCACATATTTTTCAAGTCTTTAGCCTTCATATTACATTCTGAAATTTTCCTAAGGAAATCGGAGGGGGTGAGAAAAATGACCAAAAAAAAAGGAAAGACTATAGTCTTTGCTCATTTTTTGGAAAAAAATTTCACCCCTTCAGATCTCGCCCCGATTTTCCCAGAATGTTATTTGGGGGTTGTACACTTGGAAATTATGGGGCAAACTTCCCTCACCCCTTCCCACTGCTCCACACCTGGCTAGGAAACGTTCAGAATTGGATTTTTTCTGAAACCTTGCTGAATTTTTTTGGACCAGATGCGAGGGGATGGGGGATGTTTGGCACATATTTTTCAAGTCTTTACCCTTCATATTACATTCTGAAATTTTCCTAAGGAAATCGGAGAGGGTCAAAAAATATTCGAAAAAAAAAGGAAAGACTATAGTCTTTCCTCATTTTTTGGAAAAAAATTTCACCCCTTCAGATCTCGTCGGTATTTTCCCAGAATGTTATTTGGGGTGTGTACACTTGAAAATTATGGGGCAATCTTCCCTCACCCCTTCGCATTCCTTCCCGCTTGGTTAGAAAACGTTCAGAACTTAATTCGTTTTGAAACCTTTCTGAATTTTTTTTGAACAGATGGGAGAGGATGGGGGATGTTTGGCACATATTTTTCAAGTCTTTAGCCTTCATATTACATTCTGAAATTTTCCTAAGGAAATCGGAGGGGGTGAGAAAAATGACCAAAAAAAAAGGAAAGACTATAGTCTTTCCTCATTTTTGGGAAAAAAATTTCACCCCTTCAGATCTCGCCCCGATTTTCCCAGAATGTTATTTGGGGTGTGTACACTTGGAAATTATGGGGCAAACTTCCCTCACCCCTTCGCATACCTTCCCGCGTGGTTAGAAAACGTTCAGCACGTAATTCCTTTTGAAACCTTTCTGAATTTTTTTTGAACAGATGGGAGGGGATGGGGGATGTTTGGCACATATTTTTCAAGTCTTTAGCCTTCATTTTCCCAAAAAAGTTGCAGTGTGAACGCACCTTTAGCCAATAAAAGTTCAAGTGTGAACGCACCTTTAGCTAATAAAAGGTGCTGTGTAAACGCACCTTTAGCAAATAAAAGTTCCTGTGTGAACGCACCTTTAGCAAATAAAAGTTGCTGTGTGAACACACCTTTAGCTAATAAAAGTTGCTGTATGAACACACCTTTAGCTAATAAAAGTTGCTGTTTGAACGCACCTTTAGCTAATAAAAGTTGCTGTGTGAACACACCTTTAGCTAATAAAAGTTGCTGTGTGAACGCACCTTTAGCTAATAAAGGTTGCTGTGTGAACGCACCTTTAGCAAATAAAAGTTGCTGTGTGAACGCACCTTTAGCTGGTAAAGGTGCGTTCACACTGCAAAATTTATTAGCTAAAGGTGCGTTCACACTGTAAAATTTATTATCTAAAGGTGCGTTCACACTGCAACTTTTATTACCTAAAGGTGCGTTCACACTGCAAAATTTATTAGCTAAAGGTGCGTTCACACTGTAAAATTTATTAGCTAAAGGTGCGTTCACACAGCAACTTTTATTAGCTAACGGTGCGTTCACACAGCAACTTTTATTAGCTAAAGGTGCGTTCACACTGTAAAATTTATTAGCTAAAGGTGCGTTCACACAGCAACTTTTATTAGCTAAGGTGCGATCACACAGCAACTTTTATTAGCTAAAGGTGCGTTCACACTGCAAAATTTAACAGGTAAAGGTGCGTTCACACTGCAAAATTAGCTAAAGGTGCGTTCAACACTGCAACTTTTATTACCTAAAGGTGCGTTCACACTGCAAAATTTATTAGCTAAAGGTGCGTTCACACTGCAAAATTTATTAGCTAAAGGTGCGTTCACACTGCAACTTTTATTACCTAAAGGTGCGTTCACACTGCAAAATTTATTAGCTAAAGGTGCGTTCACACTGCAACTTTTATTACCTAAAGGTGCGTTCACACTGCAAAATTTATTAGCTCTAAAGGTGCGTTCACACTGCAAAATTTATTAGCTAAAGGTGCGTTCACACAGCAACTTTTATTAGCTAACGGTGCGTTCACACAGCAACTTTTATTAGCTAAAGGTGCGTTCACACTGCAAAATTTATTAGCTAAAGGTGCGTTCACACAGCAACTTTTGTTAGCTGAAGGTGCGTTCACACTGCAAAATTTATTAGCTAAAGGTGCGTTCACACAGCAACTTTTATTAGCTAAAGGTGCGTTCACACTTGAACTTTTATTGGCTAAAGGTGCGTTCACACTGCAAAATTTATTAGCTAAAGGTGCGTTCACACAGCAACTTTTATTAGCTAACGGTGCGTTCACACAGCAACTTTTATTAGCTAAAGGTGCGTTCACACTGCAAAATTTATTAGCTAAAGGTGCGTTCACACAGCAACTTTTATTAGCTAAAGGTGCGTTCACACTTGAACTTTTATTGGCTAAAGGTGCGTTCACACTGCAACTTTTATTACCTAAAGGTGCGTTCACACAGCAACTTTTATTTCCTAAAGGTTCGTTCACACAGCAACTTTTATTACCTAAAGGTGCGTTCACACTGCTAGCGCTTGTTTCTCTTAGGAAAATCTTTTTTATAACGTTTGTTAGTCCTGTAAAGGACTGTTTTTGTATATGCAACCCGAAAAGCGGCGCTTCCTTATCACAGGACGGAGGGCGGCGGCGGTCTGGTGGACGATCACTTCTCCAGGCTGAATTCATCCAAGAAAGTTCCTAAATGGACCTGAAACAAAATTATTTCAAATATAAACAGTGGAAAGGGATGAGGGATGTTTGGCACATATTTTGCAAGTGTACATACTCCAAATAACATGCTGGGAAAATTCGAACCATATCTGAAGAGGTGAATAAAAATGTCCAAAAAAAGAGCAGTCTTTCCTCATTTTTTGGAAAAATTTTTGACCCCTTCCGATTTCCTTCTAAAATTCCCAGAATGTTATATGAAGTCTAAACATTTGAAAAATATGTGCCAAACTCCCTCATCCCCTCCCATCTGGTCCAAAAAAATTCCGAAAGTTTTCTGGAACAACCCAATTCTGAACGTTTCCTAGCCAGGTGCGGAGCAGTGGCAAGGGGTGAGGGAAGTTTGCCCCATAATTTCCAAGTGTATACCCTCCAAATATCATTCTGGGAAAATCGGGGCGAGATCTGAAGGGGTGAAATTTTTTTCCCAAAAATGAGCAAAGACTAGTCTTTCCTTTTTTTTTTCGAAGATTTTTTGACCCTCTCCGATTTCCTTAGGAAAATTTCAGAATGTAATATGAAGGGTAAAGACTAGAAAAATATGTGCCAAACATCCCCCATCCCTTCGCATCTGGTCCAAAAAAATTCCGAAAGTTTTCTAGAACAACCCTATTCTGAACGTTTCCTAGCCAGGTGCGGAGCAGTGGCAAGGGGTGAGGGAAGTTTGCCCCATAATTTCCAAGTGTATACCCTCCAAATATCATTCTGGGAAAATCGGGGCGAGATCTGAAGGGGTGAAATTTTTTTCCCAAAAATGAGCAAAGACTATAGTCTTTCCTTTTTTTTTCGAAGATTTTTTGACCCTCTCCGATTTCCTTAGGAAAATTTCAGAATGTAATATGAAGGGTAAACACTTGAAAAATATGTGCCAAACATCCCCCATCCCCTCGCATCTGTTCAAAAAAAATTCAGAAAGGTTTCAAAAGGAATTAATTTCTGAACGTTTTCTAACCACGCGGGAAGCAATGCGAAGGGGTGAGGGAAGTTTGCCCCATAATTTCCAAGTGTGTACCCTCCAAATAACATTCTGGGAAAATCGGGGCGAGATCTGAAGGGGTGAAATTTTTTTCCCAAAAATGAGCAAAGACTATAAGTCTTTCCTTTTTTTTTCGAAGATTTTTTGACCCTCTCCGATTTCCTTAGGAAAATTTCAGAATGTAATATGAAGGGTAAAGACTAGAAAAATATGTGCCAAACATCCCTCATCCCCTCCCATCTGGTCAAAAAAAAATTCAGAAAGGTTTCAGAACAAATCCAATTCTGAACGTTTTCTGACCTGCTGGGAACCATTTGAAAGGGGTGAGGGAAGTTTGCCCCATAATTTCCAAGTGTACATCCTCCAAATAACATTCTGGGAAAATCGTAACGAGATCTGAAGGGGTGAAATTTTTTTCCAAAATATGAGGAAGGACTTATAGTCTTTCTTCTTTTTTTGAATGATGTTCTCACCCCCTCCGATATCCTTAGGAAATTCCCAGCATCCCCTAGAAAAACTGCTTAGTTCTGATAATGCAACTTTTCTTTGATCAACAGGAAAACTAAGTAAAACACAGCTTCAAAATGCTTATGGCGTCTTATCAGAATTACAACAATTGGTCGAGTCAGATGGGTCTCGTGCCCGCTTCATTGACGCTTCAAACCGTTGCCACACTCATTCGGAATTGACGATCCTCCAATCATTGACACCATTGAAATGATCAAGGTAAAGCACTTTTGTTTCCTCTTTCCACTTTGTTCCTTAAAATTTCTATTTTTTAGCAAAAAATTGACATGGTGGAGAATCGTATGGAACTGGAAATTGCTTACAGTTTAATGAAATCCACTGGTGATAATAACACCATTGATGCTCACTACGATAAACTTAAAACAGAAATTGGTATCCTCGATGGACCGTGAAGCAGAAGAATTCCAAGTTATCCAGGAATACGTTAAAAATACTCATGCAGCTACTCATGGTAGTTATGGATTAGAACTCGAAGACGTATTTATAGTAAAACGTCAAGGTGAAGAGAAACGGTTCAAACCATTCCGTAAACTACACAATAGGAAATTATTATGGCACGGTTCACGTGCAACTAATTTTGCTGGAATTTTATCGCACGGGTTGCGTATTGCAACACCTGAGGCTCCCGTTACCGGTTATATGTTTGGTAAAGGCATCTATTTTGCTGATATGGTATTCAAATCTGCTAATTATTGTTTTACAAGTCCTACCAGTAACACCAGCTTGCTTTTGTTATGCGAAGTTGCTTTAGGAGACGTAAGTTTTGTTTTAATACTTCAATTTTTTTGTTAATTAAGTATTTGTATTTTAGATGTATGAGCTTCCACATGCTAAGTATGTGGAGAAGTTACCAAAAGGTAAACACAGTGTAAACGGTGTCGGAAGAACCGAACCAGATCCTGCACAAATTAAGGAAATATCCGGAGGGGTACATGTTCCTATCGGAAAAGGTGTTAACATGAACGGACTTGATGCAAGTTCATTGCTTTACAATGAGTATCCTTTATTAGAAAAAATATATAATATTAATGTTTATTTTAAGAAAAAAACCTTGTTATTAATTTTATGACCTTTTTGCTCAGAAATAGTCAAAGAAAAAGTTTTTTGAAGGTCTTACAGACAATTTTTAAATTTTGAATTGATATGTCTGTATATTTTAAACGCTCTGTGTATTAATTTTTCCTTAATACTAATCCAGATACATTATATACGATGTGGCGCAAGTTAATATTAAATACTTGCTGAAGATGAACTTCAAATACAAGTATTGAAGTGGAGAGACTGATTACGAGGAATGTTCCTTATATTTTACAAAATATGTTACCTCTGTATTTGTAATATTCTTAAGAAATATTTGTTTACGCTTTTTTTCCAGAATTTTAGATAGTAAGCAATCTTATATATTTTTACATCAAATTGTTGCATTATTCTCACCTTTACATTGTTTAATCGTTAAAAATTAGTTGTTTATTGATTAAAATAACCTGTATTTTAACTTGAATAAAATTAAACATACAGTATATATCTAGAAATGTTTATTTTATTAAACTGAATCACTTGTAAACATCAAAATTTTCAATCTATTATATTTCCCGCTAAAATTCAAATTTGAATTTCCCGCATTTCCCCACTCCAATATTTCAAACCAAAAATAAAACAGGTTAGCCAACTTAAATAAAAGTTACCAGATTACTCCTGATACCTCCTCGCTCATTCTATTCTCCTGATACCCGAAATCGAATTTTATCTTAGATTTCCTGATAAGGCGTTAAGAAATTGTTCAAACCGCAACAAAAATTTTTCAATTTTGTATCAGGATCACAGGAGATGAAGAAGATGTATTTCTTTTAGTTTTGGAAACTTTAATTCTAGATTCAAATTTGAATTTTTCGCATCAGGATCGCAGGAGTTTAAGAAGATTGTTAAATTTTAAATTCAAAAAATTTTAAATCTCAACTAAAATTTGGATATTTTGTATCAGGATTACAGGAGGTGAAGAGGATCGTATTTTGAATTTTTTAAAAAGTTTTAATTTACAAATTGAGGCATTTTATTTGAACGAAAAATATAGGAATACAATCTTCTTTACCTCCTGTGATCCTGATCAGAAATAATTAGATTTTGGTTGAATTTTTAAAGCAGTTGAACAAATTTTCTTAAGGCTTATCGGGAAATATAAGATAAAATTCGATTTCGAGTATCAGGAGCATAGGAGTTGCGAGGAGGTATCCGGAGTAATCTGGTTACTTTAATTTAGGTTGGTTAACTTGTTTAGTGTGAAATATCGGAGTGGGGAAGTGCGGGAAATTCAAATTTGAATATTGGCGGGACAGAAAATATCTTTAGAAATTGTAATTTATTCTTGAATTTTAGTATTTTATAGCTCTTTCACAGGTTATTTATCATATCAATATCAAATTTGTAATTTAATTAAAAGCATTTATTTAGAATATTAAAAATTATTAACATTGTAATAAAATTACCATTATTTTTATAAACAGATGGATACAAATCATGCTAATTGCAACATAAAGCCCAGAAATATTACTTGCTTAATCTAGAACGGTTTCTGACAAATAATTACAGGTTACTCATTCTATAAATACAATATTTTATTTCATACTGCATCGTAACACCCATGTTTAATTTAACGATTTGAGTCCGGTAAATAAGACTTTACGGTATCAGGTCCGGTAAAAACTTTTACCGGACTCAAATGAAATAAATCGATAATCAAACTATTTATTACTAAAAAACTACAAAATTAATAAATATGACAATTAAAAAGAAAGTAAATATTAAAATTGACATTAATTGTGCAATAGATTTACTAAGAACTTCGTCAAAAATGTTATAATTTTCTCCCGTTTTGACAAGACAAACAGTCAAAAAACAAACACTTCCATTTCATAGATGTCCATATTATGAATTCAAATTTTTATTTTTAATTTTTTCAATTTTAAACAAAGATTTAGTGCCTGCAGTATGAAATAAAACGCATTACGACATACGTCCGGTAAACTCTTACAGTAACTCGTCTCAAAATTCCTGACTCGGCTCCTTCGTCGCCTCGTCCTTAAACATTTCGACTCTTTACTGTAAAACTGAGTTTACAGTACTTATAACGTAAATTACTATTTCATGCGTAAGCCCTAAAATTGTACCCAACACATACAAAGACTTCAATTTTTCCACAATATTACCTTAAAGTAAGTGAATTATTAAATAAAATGAACAAAATATTACATCAAGATATCTTGAAAAAGTTTTAACTAGGTAAAAGGCAAATTTTACATAAAAATGAGTTAGAAAACAATATTTGTAAACCAAACAGGCATAATAAACACATTCAATAATTCCTAGCTTCAAAACTAATCACAAATTTAAGCTAGGGAGCTTTTAAAAATATCATTAAACAACGAAAGGTAATGTTAAACAAATAGTGGGGTCTTCTACATGCAATATCTATGTATGCATCTGCAAACATGCATTTATTTTATCACCTATAGAGTCTTGTGAAACACCCTGTACATATCTTCTCATAAATTATTATTATAATCAACAATCATGCATGTCTGACTGTTCTGAACTATGCTTTTTATTTAAAACAAATAAAAGCTTAAAGTTTTAATCTTTGCCAAGATTTGTTCTTGAAAGTTAAGACCAGTCAGAAAATTTCTTATTAATACTATAACACAGAATACATTTGTGGTGGTCGATTCCGGACTTTGCCCATTCTTGTAATGCTCTTATCCTTTAGCGTTGAGGTGCCTTCCACTGTAACTACCTGTAACACATAGTAAACTCTTTGAAATTATACAGAACAAGATTGAAAACTACTGATTTATTGAAAATATCATTTATACAGACCAAGAAAAAATAGAAATGTGTACAAATTCATGTGTTGCTGTTTTACGTTGATTTCTTTTTTGATGTTGTGCCACACAGTCTGCACTTGCAAATTTTCTAGATGTTCTTGATATTGTAGACACATTAGGAACTGGTCTGTTAGGGTATTTTACACTAAAATGATTCCTGTCGTTACCTAATGATAATCCGATAATCCGGAGCGACACAGCATACAGATTTCTATTTATTTTTTCCGTCTGTATAAATCATGTTTTCAATAAATCGCTAGTTTTAAATGTTGTTCTTTATTAAAAACGAAAAAAAAACACTGTAATTTAACAATCAATAATCAAAATCAGTAAGCAGGGGGCAAAAGTGATAGCAGTGTATAATGGGTTGCCTATATTCAAATAAAAAAGTGGCCGGTCCATTTAACTTGCAATATAGCTATATTGCACAATTTAATGGACTTCACTGTATACACGTTGTCCCCTGAAATTTTGAATACGGACATTAGAATGCATTACTTGGCGCTTAGTTACCACGCGCACTTTTTACATAGTCGAGTCAAATATTTTAAATCACTAAGCAACGGGAAATAAATAGTAATTTCTAATTGGCAATAAACAACCATGGCAATCTATTATAATAATTGAGAAGAACAAAATCGCAGTGCCTACATTACTCGTATTCAAAATTTCTAGGGACAACGTGTATACATCTACCAGGAATACGCAAATAATGAATATACATAAAAGAACCCTGTATTAAACCGATCGATGGGTAATTTCACTCTGGCAATGGCAATTCTTAAATATTTTTTTGATCAAAATAGATGATTATTATGATATAAACAACCCTTGCATATTTTCAAATCATCCCCTGGCTTCATTTTGAAATTTGTACAGTCTTAATATTGCAAAATATTTATAAAATTCAAATTAACCTAACGACCTTTTGCCTAATTGCCTTTGCCATTTTGAAATAATTATTTATAGATAAACGAAACTATAAGTAGTACCTTGCAGTCTTGATCAAAATTTAAGCAACCAGAACATCACGTTGTAACCATCCCTGGCAATAGAACAGTATACGCAGCGACCGATTCTCCAAAGACACATGAAACAAAACAAAAAAAAGACTTTACTGATCTGCCTCTAAACAAAGGCTGTAAATTTACTTACAGGGGGTTTTGTAACCCCTTGCTTCAGTGTGATTCTCACTGGCTTCAGAAAAGTCACCTATAATTTTATCGCAAACAGCCAGAAAAGCCTTCCATCATCAACATATCGGCATAGAAATCTTAATTCTTCTGATGCACCAAAACTCTTCTTTTGATGAAATATAAATTAATTTTTATTTTGCACATAGTTTAACTAACAATTCTTAAGACTTACACAAACAACCTAAAAGATTAATTTGGAAAGGGAAAGGGTGTCTTATGATACTACTTTCCCTATTTGGGGTGGCAAAAAATCCGCATTGTACCTACCACACGCATTTATACGAGGCGCAAAGTACTTCGTACTCAAAATTCATTTCATTTAACACTTGAAACATGAATCACAAAGAAATTCAAATTTTACAACAGTAAATTTTGATTTATTTGAGGTTAGAAAATATTGAATTTGGCTGTGACTACTCGCGCGCACCTGTGACAATAACAAACCAATATTTTGCCGATTAGGACGTTTAATATGGAATAATTTGCCCGTTTTGATTTTCGGACTGCTTCAGTATTGATGACAGTCAATTAAATTAACATTTATTGCCTAAAACGGACAACTTTTTTATTTTTTGTGAAACAGCGTGAGAATAGACAGATCCGCATGTCGGCAACAAGTTTCCTAATTTATCAACCGTGCGAAACGAAATTTCCCGAAATAATAGAATTGGAACTGGAAGTTCAATGTGTTTTGAACAGAGGGCGCACCTTCAAAAATATAAAAATAATTAAAAAATTCGCGCCGCCGTTTCAAAAACGTTTGTACAAACTAATATACAGGGTGCGCAAAGTACTTCGTACTTAAAATTCATTTCGATCAGAGCATTATCAGAAAAATATAAATATACATCCCCTCCTGCTACCATTAAGGAAACACAAATAACGAATAGGTTTCGTATTTAAAAAAAATATAAAAAACTGACTTGTTTCCTCAACAGTAACAGAATTCAGAAAGCTTGCACTAATGTCTCGCTAGCGGAAACATAGCGCCACAAAAAATGGATCAGTAAACAATAACACATTTAATTATGTACTGAACTTAAAAGATTAACTCCATTTACTCGACTTTATTTTACTTTTGGCAAGGGTGCAACAATTTATCATACCTACAGTTACTACTGAATTAATATTTTTGCAAGCAACTCATTCAAATCTTTTAAATTCGATAATCGGAAATGTCAATTCTTCCAACTTTTCAACCTACAGTTAGTAAAAAATAAGGGTGAGGGGAGGGCGCATCAGATTCATATAAAAAAATCCCAAAATGAAACCCAAGAAGAACATTTTCCGATTGCAAAAATCATCCCCTGTATAGGTAATATTTTTGCAGCTTATCTGTACATAATACACAAATACAATAAATACAAAAAAAAGGACCTTTTTTTATTTACTAAATGAAGTTTAAAATTTGTATTCATCTCGCCAAAGTAGTACACGGTATAGTTTGAGTGCCCACGAGCCCCCACGGTGATGAATATAAAAAATTGTACTGCAATAGGGATGGGGACACAATAGCAAATAGCACGCAAGAACGACGAAACAGTTCAGTAGTTTTGAAATGTAGGTAAATTACGCGGCCCTCCTCGATCCCCCATGCCCCCGTCCTTTCGCCGAAGGTCACCCCACCAGAATCTGTCACCTGCACAAAGTTATGCATTCTATTTTAAGTTTTTAAACTGACTGGAGCAAAAAGCCAAATAGGCTTAACTTGAGTCGAACTAACTTAAAATCAAATGGAGCTAAGGTAGGGTCCTCCAGAAACAGATTATCCCCATCGGAGAAATAGGAAGCCGAGGCTCCTATGGTCTCCTGATGATAGGGAGGAAGTCCGTACGATACTAAGCCTGCAGACAACTAAAAAACGCTGTCAACCGGTAGTACGTACCTGGGATCGATACTGCAAACGGATGCATCCCATCAACAGCTTCCGACTCGTCCACACGATAACCAACTGAAGCATCTCAGAGTAACCTTAGTACACCCCAGATCTACTCCTACGCATTGAAGTGGTTCTTGCTTCGGAACTTATTACCAACTACGTTATAATTGAGGCAAGAGGCATTAATCAAGTCATACCGTATTTCAAAAAAAATACTAAAAATGGTCCCCAAAAACCAAAATAAACAACAACAGTAAAGCCAGTTTGAAGTTCAATAATGAAGGGGGAAAACAAATCAAGACGAGAAACTCAAAAACATATTCCTGAATTTTCATCCTGTTTTGTATGGTGTACGGGGGGCGTTCAGTTAAAACTCATCTGCAGTTAATTCTACAAAAAAAAAATGTTGTGTTGTTGTGTGTGGCCGCAAGCATCAATTTATTTCTAAATTAATGCAAATGCTTATAAGCATTTTATTTAATGTGTAAGTATTTGTTTAAACTTAAAACTGCTCTTATGGGTTATGCCCTTTTATACTCGTAATACACGACAAACATGGCCAAACGAAGAACGCGGTCGGCCCAAATAGTCGCCTCATAGACATACGACAGGCAGGGGATACCCTGGGCCTATTCTTTCTCCGGAACCCAGACGGATAAATAAAATGAGTTAAAATGGCTAAACAAGCCCAAACGAAGAACGCGGTCGGCCCAAATAGTCGTCTCATACGACAGGTAGGGGATACCGACACACAAAAGTTAACCGGATATCGCGAAAAGTCTAAAGGAAAGCCGCATTAAATTAAAAAAAAATTCAAAAAGGAAACGCAGGTCCGTACCTGGAAAATATTAAATTTAGGCTAATACCGCTCCTGAAAAATCCTACAACCCTAATCTTCGGTACGGTAATGGTTCAGCAATGTCGCTGCCACCATTCGATGCACAAACACTCCCGGACGGGCATGAAATTACGAGCATTCGAAGAAAGCATTTTAGTAATTTACAAAATAAAAACTGCCACCTTTCGACGTGTAATGTAATTTTGATTGAAAATAATTATTTACAAGCATTTCCAAAACTTTAAGGTTCTTCTTTAAATTATTAGAACCACGTGAAGTGTAGGTGATGTGTGTAGAATAGAGGATATCCATCGCAGGGGAAAATAACGAGGGGTTCAATAAAAAAGCAAATTTTTCAAGGAGCCGCATTATTACGATAGTACCCTAACCTTAACAGGGTGGGAATGGGCGCAAGAAAGTGCAAAGACAAGATATTTCATTGAACCAAGTTATATTTGACTTTAATATTTTATTTTTGAAATTCGTTTAATAAATATTTCGAGGGGGTAAGGGGATACCTCTTGAATTTGGTAACAGTTTCTATTTTGTAAATTGTCGTTGGTGAGTTTTAACTACTGGCTTGTACTGCTGCGTGTAAAAATGGTTTTACGACCTTAGTTTTGTTGACTTCATCCTTGACTCCGCTTCCACCGAAGACGTGGGACCTTAAAAAACTGCGTTGTCCTGTTCCGAAGCACACGTAGACATCCAAACATGATCAGCACTTGCTTAATACTGGATCACTTCTGCAATAAAATTATAATCTTAGAAACTCATAATTCAAACAATAGCACAAACATAAGATTATATAAATAGGACCACTTTTTTTGAATGATCTAACAAATTTTATGACGTATCTGTTGTGCAACTACTTTTTGGTTGTATGACTCAAATTTTCCTTTGTTGGTCAGGAAATTTAAATGAATAGTTTAAAGTCGCATCTTACCTTATAAATAAGTGGGCTCCATCCTGTGCTAGTTTGGTCCGCCCCCGTCACAATTAAGTGACGAGCATGCCCCTATACAGTAATGAGGAAAAAAGCACACAGAAGTTAAGTACAACAGGAAAAGTTCTTATAGGAGTCACAGGTAAACCCAAAAAACTAAATTTTCAATGTCTGTCTTTCGACATTTTAGGGGCTGTTGCCCTTGCTATCACCGTTGTAAGTGCCCCATTTATAAGCCCTGCTTTACGAAAACATTGCTTACCTTAGGTTCCTGCCACTACAGTACAAGTAAGGAATGTTCTAAGCGCTTTAAAAAATCGAAGAGGAAATTTAATCGATCTTGGTTCCGGAGACGGCCGGATTGTTTTAGGTAAATTATTAACCACCCCTCCCCCAATATTATTACAAATTATATTTTTAGAGGCAGCTAGACATAATTTTGAATCACACGGAATTGAATTAAACACTTGGCTTGTCTTATACTCTCGCCTAGATTCGTTTCGTAAAGGTTTAAGAACAAAGACCAAGTTTTTTCACGGAGATTTATGGAAGTTTAGTCTTAAACCTTATAATAAGGTTGTGATCTTCGGGGTGGACCAAATGGTAAATGAAGACTAAATGAAATTAAGGAAGATAATTGTTTTTTTTGATAGATGTACGATTTGGAGAAGAAAGTTTTATCCGAATGCCATGACGGATGTAACGTGATTGCATGTCGGTTTCCGTTACCTAATTTACAACCACAAGAAGTTATCGGACATGGTGTGGATACGATTTGGATATAGGACATGTCGAAAGCCAACAGATAATTTCTTTTATTATGTAACGTAGATAAATGGTAAATAAAAGGTGTAACATTGCAATTTTTTTCCTGAAGCATAATAATAAAAATAAAATTGAGCAATATAACATAAGCTTAAAAAAATAATAGGTATCGCCCACTGTTAAAGCTTAACGGAAACTACGATGAATACGTCCTGAAATTATCTACAATCTTTTAAACATTTAAAATACGAAACACCAGCTCTAATACTATTGCATGTTCCCCTAAATTATTCGACGTGATTCGATGCAGTACCGGGATAAGTTCGATATCCAAACTTTTCATATAAATCGGAGGTAACTTCATTCCGTTACTGCCTGCACTATAAGACACCTAAACTATCAAAACGTTAACTTGAAATTATTATAAAAATAATTACGTTACGTTTTCCACATGTAATGTAGTTCGAATCCCAAGCTTATAAAAGTTATTACTTGATAAAAGATCCAGATATTTCACTAAAGCTTGACAAGTGGCTTTAGAGATGCTTTCGGCTAACTTAGAGAAGTCTACGTCTTGCCCTCGAGCATTTTCATCCCCACTCTACGACAAAATGAGTTTACGCAAACAAAAAAAAACAGGTTAGACGTAAACGCACTTGCAAAATAAAGACTTATGTCCACCTAATCATTCGATTTCCACTACTGCATACATAATCCTTTCCGTTATGTACCCTAATTGACGGTATCCCCCCCAGAGGTTGATTATCAATTGATGATAGCACTCTGCCAACAAAGTACAGATAAAAAAATAACTCACCCTGTATTAAAGTTAGTATCGTTTTCGCCCCAAACAATATTAACCGACTCATCGGATGTTGCGTTTATGCAACCGCATTGGATTGTATAGTTCTTCATTTGTCGCAAGGTTTCCCTGATTTGAAGCATGTGCTCGGGAGGGATTTGGATCATAAGACCGTCTTCTACGATGCTTGATTTCGCTGTTAAACCACTCGACGACTTGAGTGCCCCATTGAAAACTATGAAACTCGCACTATCACTTGCAAACCAAGACAAAAAAAAAAGAACAAATCCGACAATCACAAACAAATAGCATTAAGCAAGCTGCAAATTTTAGGTTTAAGTTTGATTTATTTGAGGTTAAATAGTAAATTTGGCGGTGTCTACTCGCGCGCACCGGTGACAATAATAAATCAATATTTCGCCGATTAGGACTTTTAATCTAGAAAACTTGCCAGTTTTAATTTTCAGACTGTTTCAGTATTGATGACAGTCAATTAAATTCACATTTATTCCTGAAAAATAAAAACTTTTTTAATTTTTGCGGAATAGCGTGAGAATAGACACATCCTTATGTCGGTAACAAGTGTCCTAATTTATCGACCGTGCGAAACGAAATTGCACGAAAAAGAAGAATTTGAACTAAAAGTTCAAGGTGTTTTTAACAGAGGGCGCCTGTAAAAACTTAATATTTAAAAAATTCGCGCCTGTTCAAAAATGTTTTTACAAAATACTAAATAATTATATAATTCAAAATAATGTTTAATATTTAGCGTTATTCAAAATCGGACTCCTAATATACTTAAAAATCACTCTAAAATCAATAACAATGTGTTGTACTATATTCACCTTTGAATTCGTTTTATAAAGGTGAAGGAAGACAACACATTTTTTAGAAAACATTTATGGAAGTTGAATTTTAAACAAACTCTTTTTTCATTTTTAATCTTTGTAATTTCCTTAGGAAAATTTCAGGATGTAATATGAAGTGTAAAGAATTGAAAAATATGTAGCAAACATCCCCCAACCCCTCCGATCTGGTCCAAAAAAATTACGAAAGTTTTCTGGAACAATTCCCTATTTTGAACGTTTCCTAGCCAGGTGTGGAGCAGTGGGAAGGGGTGAGGGAAGTTTGCCCCATAATTTCCAAGTGTAAACCCTCCAAATAACATTCTGGGAAAATCGTAACGAGATCTAAAGGGGTGAAATTTTTTTTCCAAAAATGAGGAAAGACTATAGTCTTTCGTTTTCTTTTCGAAGATTTTCTCATCCCCTCCGATTTCCTTAGGAAAATTTCAGGATGTAATATGAAAGCTAAAGACTTGAAAAATATGTAGCAAACATTCCCCAACCCCTCCGATCTGGTCCAAAAAAATTACGAAAGTTTTCTGGAACAATTCCCTATTCTGAACGTTTCCTAGCCAGGTGTGGAGCAATGCGAAGGGGTGAGGGAAGTTTGCCCCATAATTTTCAAGTGTAAACCCTCCAAATAACATTCAGGGTTTGCTGCTTGTACCACGTAGGAGAGGGTAGGAAAGCAATTCATCTTAGGGTCTTCCGACGTAGAATTGAACTTTAAACAATGAACTCCTAGAAATGCAGCATCCTTA
This sequence comes from Hemicrepidius hirtus, assembly GCA_963082805.1. NCBI lineage: Eukaryota > Metazoa > Arthropoda > Insecta > Coleoptera > Elateridae > Hemicrepidius > Hemicrepidius hirtus. The sequence continues at coordinate 268,441 of OY720164.1, forward strand.
ATGGTTGTTGGAGCAACATCTAAAGGGGTTGGAACTAGAGAAAAAAAGTTGTAATTATCTTGGTTCCATGACCATCTGTAGTCCTCATCGGGTGTCTTATCAAGTAGAATTTGGTCGACCTACTTATGTAAGCTGAAGGCGAGTCCTAGAAAACACAGTTGGGTTACGAAACATTTTCTAGCAGCACTATGTGAAATGGAGTTTTTCGAAATTTTATCGTGTACAAGGTAATGCAAGATGGTTGCTAAAAATATCAAGAAACCAATTTGCTTGCTGTGCTTTTCTCGACTTTACACTTAAAAGGATGAGCAAGAATGTACAATAACTTACACAATTACACATTGTTAAAAGATTCATACACATTCAACTGCAAGTATCTGGATGGACGATTGCTGGCTTCACGTAGGCATAAGAGGACTAGATATGCAGCAACAATCTTGAACAAAAAGCAGAATAGTAGTCTTTGAATTTGCATTTACCGTACCTGTTAAATGTTGTTCTATAATCCGTTACTTAAGGAGCAAGTCTAGAAGAAGATAAGATAAGAAGGTCTGGAAAAAAGGTTTCCTTTCCTGAGAAAGTCAATAAAGGGTAAGGTTTTGCAGAACGTTGCCAATTATAGAAGCCCCGTGAATATATAATATATTTATCCGTTTTAAAATATAAATACAATAAATTGAATAGCTTTTTATTTACCTCACAATTTTCATCGCACAATAAGCACTGCGTAGGCCAATTAGCCTATATCTACTGAATTATGTCGTTGTACAACTTAAAACTAGCTTATGCATATTTATACCAATTTTGGTTTACAAAATTCACTTAAATCTCCTGCTTTAACCATATCTGTACAATCTTAATAGTAGTATCGGGAGTTTATACAAAGGCTCATTAGTTAACGGGACCGAGCTAACACGGTCCAGCATTAAACGGCTTATCGCAGACTGAACCAAGTAAGCGAATGGTTAAGCCACCTAATTTGGAAAGACTCTTCAATTTATTTGTGGCAGCAGGTAAAACAGTAATAATGTTGTAAGATAGAAGGTAAAATGTGCCTGTGCCAATTGCTTCCTATATTCAGATTGTGTAGTTTAAAAGATTTCAGAATCTGATGGACCTCGTTCACAACTTGCGGCGGATTCCTTGCTAATATCAGTTGGAAGCGAGACATTGCAATACTGCGGATAGATGCACGGCTGAATATTTAGAAAACATTTTAGCAGGACGAACGTGAATCTGTTAAAAACCACTCCACCGGTCTGCATCATATACTCTCCTCGATAAAAAAAACGATTAATATAAATAGCGTGACCTCTATCATCTTCTTCCATATTATACATGAATATTTAGTCACATCGCAACAGTGTAACTTCTAATGAGAACAACTTGTATGTTATTTATTACATCTTTTACATAAACAAACAAATAAGCGCATGAGGGTGGTTTAAATTGTGCCCCGGATTGTTTCTTTTGCAAACGATACGCCGATTTAAGAACAAATCAGCGACATACAGTCTTTGGTATAATCTTAACAATTAAGTACAAAAACATAGAAAATATCACTCCACACGCTTTTATTACTAATCCGCTCATCGTCGATGAGAGGACAAACTTGTTACAAGTTAAATACATTAAATAAAGAGGAAAGAAACAACCCTAGCCAAATTTAAAAGTTATTTCCAAAGGACCCGCATATTTATTAACATCACTAAATAGCAACCCTCGAGTCACTCTCCCCCCGTCACCGTTACTTCTCGAAATACGGGATTTGTATCATGAAGCGGTGGTGCCTTCTCCAGCACAGGAGAATCAATTAGGCTATCGCTAGACTTTCTATTTGTACTTTCTTCTAAACAGCTGCTGATTTCTGCCCTACTATCGGCATCATCTGCTGTCGACTCGTCGTCATTTCGGTTACTATCCTTACCTTGTTTTTCCTCTTCTTCCTCTTCTAGTATAGTTTGCGACACCTCTTCGTTAAACAAATTTGAACTCGAGGACTCCAGACTACTATGGGAAGTGCTCTCGTGCAATTTAATATCCTGGGCCCTAACAGATGCAACTCCGTCGGGAAGATCTTCGCCGCAAGGTCGCAACACCAGGTACAATAGGAGATCAGACAACGATATAATACCGATAACTTTATCGCTTTCATCCACCACCACCAACCTGTGCACCTAAAACATAAACCAAACACGTTAATGTCCTGCCCCAATAAAAATAGAACAATGGGAGCACAGTACGAGGTATTACCTCTGCCCTCACGATTCGTTCCATTATAATGAACAGTGTTTCATCAAGTTTGCATTTGTGAACGCCCTCAAACCATTCGTTTCTATGCTCGTTTGCCTTTCTGAGCGATACATCTAAGTCGTTATAGGTCTTCTCTGCTGCTAAATTCTGGAAATAAAAACACCCTGTAATAATTTCAAACAAATGATGCCTACATGCTGCATTAAACCTAACATAGTAGCATGGTTACGTTAACGTTTGCTCGGAATGGCGCACAAGGGTCGTTTAAACACAGCATCATCTACTACAGGGGTCGGCAACCCGCGGCCCGCGGGCCGCATGCGGCCCTCTAGAACTTTTCGTGCGGCCCGCGTAGTTTCGTGAAAAAATTCTTTTCGTGCGGTCCGCGTAATGTATCGGAAATAAAATAATATTTCATTGGAATATATACTTCATCACTTTTTTTTTGTTTTTACTGTTTTTACTTAAAAGCCGTGTGTTCAGCTTCTCGAGTTTGCCAGACAAAATTAAGATTAAAAACGGACAAACGGTGACACACCTGTTCCTGAATTAAACATTGTTCAGCATCAATCTGCATGTAAGAAAAAATTTGCATTCACGCGTAAATTTGATAAAACTATTCATAATAAAAACAAATAGCTATGCGGCTATCAAGAAAAAAAATGTGTTGTTTTGCTTTATGTGTTTGTTATTCGGAGGCGACGAAATAAAAATTAATAAGGAAAATAATATTTTTGAAATAATTAAATGTTTTTTTATCGATTACTGTTTTTCAACTGCAAATTTTCAATTTCATTTCTAAAAAGTCTAATATTTTGTGATTTTTTTATTTGACATCAAAATTCTCAGAAGCTCGTAAAACGAATTAAAAATTAGCCACGCCCACTTTTGAAAAAAAATCGCCTGCGGCGCAGTTTTTTCGCTCGCTTCGCTCGCATTGCATGACATTATCGGCCCGCCACCTCATATTGGTTACTCAAGCGGCCCGATCCCTCCAAAAGGTTGCCGACCCCTGATCTACTAGATGCAGGTAACAAAATTGCACTTACAATAACATCAAATTTGGCATATATATCGACAAGTCTGCCTTCAGAGTCGATTAGAGGCAATGCGGAAACTCGTCGTTCCACAAACTTCTTCAGTGCAACAATTATCGACGTATCCTCGTCTGCAATTTCGATGTCATCATATGTACCAATTTTTGTTTCTCTTAATGTCTTATGCATGTAGCTTGGTTTTGGCAATTCATTTATCTGGAACAAGATTTATACTAAAACAAAAGAATGTCATCATAAAATGTTACTAACATATAAAAACAAAAATCGGAGTATCCTCTTGTGGGTAAGTATGTACAGAACGTTGCCAGTTTCGGGATCTATAACGGGCAGCCGATGTATTCGGTTGTGTATAAGAGTTCTAATGGCATCGTAAAGGGAAGCATCGGGACCAATGCTAACCAAAGGGCGCTGATCTTTCAAAACTTGCCGCCATGTATCCAACTTGTGTTCCTCCAACTCTTCCATAGCGACATTTGGAGACTTGTAATACATCCTCAGAATTTTTATGAAATCTGTGATGGTAAGCATGCCAATAAACTCCTGTTGCAGACTGTCCCATAGTGGTGCAGCTCTGACACCTGTGAATATTGGCGGATGTTAGACGGAACCTTAGCAGTTGGGCGTTCTCTGCAATGGTAGGTTAAAGAAAAAAAATCTTACCGTTATAAACAAGTGCAAAAAATGCTTTTTTGACTAGCAGTTGCGTATCGAACACCACAAGCTTTGCAGAAGTTGGAATAAGATCGTAGCACTTGTGGAATTTAAAAAACTTGACAAATATTTGAGACTCGTCCTCTTCTGTAACAAAATGAAAAGGAAGAAATCAATAAAACTTTCACCTACTATAATAATTCTATACACAGCTGTTTGTTTTTATAATTCGTCTAGATTACCTACATATTATTATGGGCTTGTACGTAACGTATGGCTCGGGTTCTTGTTCGAGGGTTGCCAAGAATCGTAAAAAAGATGAGGAAAGTGCCGCTGACGTTCCAAAAGAATTATAATTTTTTTACACCTACGTAAACGAAGCGCCATAATTGTTGGTACGATTTAAAATATATACATAACACATATTAGAAGCACGCTCTGCCAGGTTTCGATGTGTAAATCTAAATTGGAAAAATCCTTGGCACAGAACCGACGCCAAATCAGCTATTGATCTGCAACTTACTATTGGCGAATAATTCTAAAAGGAAACGGAAGCAGATTTTGTTGTTCCACGTTAGTTCGTTATGAGGAGTCTGCAGACCAAATCCCCCTACGATGCCCCCCCCCCGTTGCTTCTTTAGCAGAACTAAAAAATATACCTTGATCCAGAACCTCAGCAAGCCATTCTTTATAAGCCGCCGACACCTCTTCGAATTCCTTAATCTGGTCTATGGGGTATACTTCTTCCTCCTCCTCGATTGTAGAAAGTCTCAATTTGGCATGGTTGGAGTAATAATGAAGTCGCAACATGCCCCTTCATGGCAGCTACCAGTGGATTTAATTATTTTACCAACCGGTATCTTTCAGGATCCCGCACAAAAATGGCAAACCATTACTTTTAATAGACCATGCACTCACTGGAAACGCGACGAAAAAGTACCTACAATTCGCTATTTTAAAATTATCTGAAAACTCGCTCGCACAACGGGAAATTTCTGACAGTGTTTACAAATTCCCAGAGATGTTACAATAATTAAATTTTCAGCTCGAGATACGACGCAAAAATCGCGTTGCCTACAAAAGTGTGGAACACTGGTGGGTGGAAAACGCGGACATGACAAGACAACAATAGTAAACAAATGTTACGATACACCTTCTTGTCAGCACAAGGAAAATTCGGTTTCACCGACCGACTCTGAAAAGTGGCGTGTAAGACTAAACTTTCAGGTCTATTATTGGCGCCAAGACGCTCGCGATGCCAAACCGCCGAGCCCCTGGCACACGTCAAGACAGGGGACGTACCTGTGACGTTATAACGGCCTTGAAAATATGCATTGAACAATTAAAAAATTTGGCTTTTTTGCAACTAATCGAAGGTGAAGGTGTGTTGTGTTGTACTGGGGGACTTGATGACAGAATCATTAAATAATACCTACAACCAACTGTACGATTCCTTGTGCAACAAGTGTAAACGAGATAGTTTACTGCACGCACCGTAAAATCAAGTGCAGTACTTAATTCCTTTTTTGTTTTACAGACATAAAAATTTACGGATATTAACATAGTTTTCCAAAACGAATCTATTTATCGAAACTCGTTTACTTAACCCTCGTGAATAATAGCCATTACGTACTTTTCTTCGTTTCCAAAAAAAAAAATAAATAAATAATAGGTAAGTACTACTTACCTAAATCGGAAATATTGACCTTCTCCAAGAAAGGATCGACCACAGGCAGCTAAAAAATAAATCGGTAATTAAATTTAAAAAAAAAGTAAAACCTTCCGGATTTTTCTATACCGATCGCTTAAAAAACGTTCTAGGTGAGAGGTTTGGATGTTTTCGTTTAACATTTTTGGCCAGTCTTGTGTACCAGTTGGTCGGGGGTGGAGTTAAAGGCGGTGAAGGAGACGGTGACGGGGAGGAATAATATCCTGAAAAGGAGCCATCGTGCGAGGAGAAACGTCGAAACATTGCACCGTCACCAATTAACAAACCGTAATACCGAACACCCCCATTAATGTTGAAGTAAACACAAAGCCTCTACTTTAGAAGATTCTCCTTGAAGACGTGTCCGAATTATTTATAAGGCGATGAGATCACAAGTTTTTACAAATCCAATACGTATACGATTAAAAAAAAGATACCTGCTGGTCGAAGGGAAATTGATCAAATGTTTCAAAGCCAACCCTCTTTAAATATTTAATACAAGACTTTTATTTCCTCCCATCACCTCTTTATGGTCTTGTTTTGTACAGAAGCGGATCCTTTGTATAAATCATAAATAAATATTTTAAATACAATCTCGATGTTTGAAATAGATTACGCCATGTAGGTAGTACGTACGTAACTATAAAAACTACGTAATTAAAACAGGAGTGGTATTAATTTTTGTTTGAAACGACCCCACCCTTTGGAAATACATTAAAATATCGGATTCTCTAACCCCACACACTAACCATCGATCGTATCAAAAATCGTTGCTTTAGAAATTAATTATTAATCCATCACTTATTTCTATTCTAATAATTGTTCCAAGGCGAGGGGTGTCCTTTGAAAATGGAAACTAAAAAGTGGTACGAATTAAGGGATTTAAATAGAGAAATGGAACCGCCTTTTTTTTAATTCTGTAAAAAAATACAACATTCCGAACTGAACAGAGTTTGGGAAAATTGGACGGGAAATCACAAACCAAAATGCATTAAACATTCCACCAGTTCCAAGTACGGAAGGTCATCTTGCATTTCCTTTCTTCTTCTGCATCACTCGCACCAGAGGAAATTAAGCACGAAGGCCGCACATGACCTACGTCTATCACATACACCAAACAGTGGAACAGGCCCAGAACTGCGATTCCTACGATTTCTCTAACGAAATGAATAAAATAATCTCGTGATGAAACACGCATGTGCTAAACAGAGAACCAAACAAACACAGTAGAGTAAAGGTACGTTACGTGTGTCCGTCCTTATTTTCCACGGGTTATCCAGCTGGATAAAATGAGGAAAAACTATAAGGAGACGTTTCGTTTCAACGACACCAGTTCCAGGGGACGAAACCAGAGCGTTTACTATTAATTTCCAAAGTGAAAATTGAAAATCGATAAGCATATTTATTAATCCTTCAACAACACAACAACATTTTTCAGTGCTGAAAATTTACAAATAATACCGGAAAAGTACACAAATCTGCGTCGCAGCCTTCTCGCAATGGGACACGCAGTTTGGGATTTATCTTGACTTGAAAAACTCTAGAGATCTCCGAGATATCAAATTTTCAGGTTCAAGCTCCCCCATACTACGGAGAGCCTTTGGAAAATTGTGAAAACTCGTGAAAATCTATGTAAATCGTAGGAAAATTAAAAGGCTGTAGGACGTTGAAAAAAACCTCTCCACCTCCAGAGACTTTTCAATTTCAAGTTAATGTCCTTTGGAGGACTTTTGAAACCGTGAAAAAATCTGAAAAATTTCAGGGACTCCGAGAAATTATTTTTCCTCTTACAGAATGTAAGACGTCTGGGTGAACTTCAGGTATCGTGAAATTCTTGATTGCCAGGAGGCTGACGTTGCGATGCTTTGGATGACTGAAGCTGCTGAAAAATGCTGAAAAAACTGAGACGCTCCGGAAAATCGAAACTTACTATTACGAAAACTCGGATGCTTTGCAAAGCTTCTGGAAGATTTGAGGGAAACTTGAAGAATTTCTTAATTTTAGGAAACTGTTGGAAATTAAGATTCCTTGACCGAGACCATGGAAAATTCTGCAGAAGCTCAGGAACTCGGGTAAAAGAAATCTTGTCTCTGGACCCTATAATACCTAGGGGGGGAAATTTAGGAACGTATGAGGAATAGGAACTCGTGGGAATCTTTGGTTGACGTTCTTTTTGCGATTTCAGGGAAGACGAAAAGTTCTGGTGAGGCTGAAAGATTCCGGGAAATTGAAGTTTAAGGTCTTCCGATGCTATGGCGGGAATGGAACTTATGGGGGAACTCCGGGGTCTCAGGGAAACTCGGTGGATTCTAAGAACTTTGAGAAATCGAATTTTGGGGTCTTTTAGAAAAGTCTTGATATCTTTTCAATTATTATAAATTATTTTTTTCGGTAGTATATGATTATGTATATATTTTTTGTGCAACCAAAGTAAATAAAACGATTCTTTTACGAAACATGATGAAAACAAAATTTTGCAGGATAAAGATCATGTTTACATCCTATATATTATGTTAACATGATATTACGTCTGGCCAAAATTCTCCTTACGAATGTTTTCGTACGAGAAAAACAATCACATCAGCCAGCCAAACTTTTCACTTTAATCGAACGTAATGAAGCAACGACTGCCAAGAAAAGTATAAATAGATTTAATAACTTACCCCTCTCGAGTCCCTGAAAAGAATAGCAGCGTGATAGGGATCCAAGAAGGCGTCGGAAGCTCTGTGAGGAATGATCGGTCCCAAAGACTGTCGTCTCCTGTCGGGATCCAAGGACGTCCGGCGCAAAGTCCCTGTAAATGGTGCGAGTTGTTTTAGAACGTTTTTCTGTACCACCTTCATCAACTTACACGTAGTATATAGGGCAACCACAACAACTATTAAAGAAGCCACGAAGAGAAGGTAGTAATAGGGCATTATGCGGGAAAGGAAAAATACGCTTGGTTCTCGTGCTCGGAAGAAATATTAAACCTAAAATACCTAGAAATAATTTTCGTCGAGATGAGAAACTTGAAGTCGGTCCAAAAAAAGTTTCTATGACTATTTTATACATAAACGTAACTTATGTAATTTTTTTTATTGAATCGATTCCTTGGTTTTAGAAACAACCAGACAGTCGTACCTAGATACACTATTAATGAAAACAATTAAAAGTATTTTATATAGTAGGTAGGTTCGTAGTCGTACCCAGCGAATAATCGCAATCTAAGATTAGTAGTCTATTACACAGTATCAGATAATAATAAGTACATATTTTTGACACCTAGCCCTTTATGTTGTAGTAGTACTTGTTTATTAAATTATCAGGTGTTTTCTAAAGTCTAGGTGCATATCAATCAAATTATGTGTTTGGTCAAAAATAATCCTAGAATCTATAATAATACACCGGTGTGAATAATCATTATTCATTCACTAGTGCAATGATTATTTCATTTAGGTACAATTTTTTCTCTTGCACAATATGTTTCGATATTTCGGTCTCCTAGTAATGCACATTAAGAAAGTTTACATCATAATCTTACCAAACGTCGCCAAAAAATCATATTTTTTCCAATGTTTAATAATAAAATAATAATAAAACTTTTATATAACGGGTTCAGTGACCGGCTAAAAATAATATGACAAACCGCTATAAAATGATTAGGAAATGAATATCCATCCGGACTTTAATTAATCCGCGGACGCACAAAAAAAATTTAAGAACAAATCAAACTCAAAACTACCCCAATTACCTTCTTTTAAGATGGTGTCATATATTCTGTAAGTAGTCTCGCAATCATTCCCACCGTAAGGTTTTCTTCTAACCGTATTTCCATCCAACGATTTACTTCTTCCCCGAAATTCTTCGTCGGGTTTAGGATCATCCTCGCTGCAGGAATTCCTCCTGTATCCGCCCTCCGATCTCCATTGATGCACTTTTTTTCCAAAATGCCGAATCAGTTCTTGTATGGTATGATGATGGTGATTGTGATGCTTTTGCATATGACTAGCCTTCGGAGAACACGAGTAGCTTCTATTTTCAACCCTTGCAGCAGAACTTCCAAAAGGAATGTTAACAGGTTCGGTCGGGGTATGCATCGGAGATTCTGGACAACTTTCAGTACTGGTAGATTGGAAAGGACCGAGAAAATGGGGGTGCTGATGGCCGAGGCCGGCAAAATGTCGACGTCCATTACTAAATTGATGATGGTGTTGATGTTGGTGCTGCTGAAGATGATGGGGGTTGTTCGGATCCAACGAAGGATGATGCGAGAACATGTATATCGAGTTATCGAGACTCATTATTAAAACTTTTGCTTTTTAAATTTGAATCATGTCCATTCACTATTTAACAGTTTTGGTGACGTACTGGAAAAATTGGCACGGTTTTTAAATTTCTCCAGAATATTCTTTCAAAGCAATTCTTTCCTTTCACCAAATGAAAGAAAACTAATATTATAAATGAGTTGGAAATAAGCAAGCAAGCATCAAAACAATGTGTTCGTGACTGTTTTGATGCTGTTTACTACTACTAATAGTTTATTAGGTAACAATTATAAACACAGGACGGGGAAAGAAAGGAAAATTTCCATGTAAGTTACGAGTTAGATAATATCAAGTTGGCGGGAATGACCGAGGATGAATGGCTAGATTCAAAAAAAAAAACAATTCGCCCCAAACTAATGGTGTGTACCCCTTTATTATCCAACGCCTAAAATAAAACAAGTGAAGAATTTCCAAACTTCAATTTCACTTTCTAAACTTTGATGCTTGATTTAACAACATTCACAACCGAATCAATATTAGTGCAGGAAGTGACGAAGCTAAATTCCAATACTTTCATTTGCCCAGACTTCTTCATAACACAAAGTTTTAATAAATTCAAGGTTGGACCTTATCGCGATACCCAATTTGAAAAAAAACCTGCCTCCACGTAATAATAATTTCTTTGTTATTTTTCAAAAAATACTACCTATAAAATACAATTTTACACGCCCAAGGAACACTAAAACACGCGAACGTCGAATGAGGTCTTGATTGAAACTGGGTTTACAATCACAACATGTCTCTGTACCTATACATACTACAGATAGTATTGTAAGTAGAGGTACAATTCAACCATTTTCTTTTAGGAGTTATCACGAGAGCGAGATAAGACGTACGTCGTTCAAGTCACGTATATTTCGCTTTAATATGTAAAGGTGTTCTACATTAATTAACAACATTATTTTATAGAAAATTATTACCTGGCCAATTAATTTATTAACAACATGGCAGTTAATTATACCACTGCAAGGTGCAATTATTTTTACAATATTGTACCTACTACTACCTATAACATGAACTAAATTAAAAATTTTGTGTTTTTACATTCGTTTGACCTTCGTTTTCCTTCACCGATATAGTCGTAATTGAGTTTGTAAATTGTTTTAAAGAACCAACCTTTTCCTAATTACCCGAAATAAAATTAATGGAATTTTTAAAATATTGTCCGAACGTTAAAAGACAATGTACCAGAAGTCTAAACCAATTTTTATTCCCACTTTAGCTTTCATTCTGTTACCAGCTTAATTATTGTTCCTTTCAAGTCGAACAATTGCTTCAAATAATCCAACGCATGCCGTCATCTCTTTATCAACGTTATTGTTGACTTATGATAACCTTAATTAAATTATTTACCAATTTCAGATCTTATTCGCAAAGATGGCATTCGAAGACTTCCTTTTGTATTTCTGCTGAACTTTTATAATGATATAATTAAATGATTATTCCTTATTTTCCACGGTCCTCGATTTATCTAATCAGATACCTCTACTAGGTATCTGTACCTCAATTTATTAACATTCATAATATTTCGGCCCACACAACAAAACTACGCAGTAAATTATCACTTTTCGTGACTGTTGTAGTACGTATCAGCATTTAAAATACTTATATTCAAAATTTCCAAAATATCGTTAGGTGCGGTGGTTTCAAAATATTCTTTTACCAAGAAACAAACTACAAGCATACACACATTTTTAAATTACGTAGTACAAGGATAAAATGCACCCCTTAAAAGGTCCTTGATTTTACACCCAAAATTAATTACATTTGCCTTTATTTATATTCGCTTATAAATACTTAAATCGAAGTAATGTTGTAAACAAGACCTTGAATATTATTGGATGATAATTAATTCTGGTTGGTTACATTTAACGAAACAACACACACTATTTTAATAATTACTACTAACCGAAATAGATGTTAGCAATTAGGATACGATAACAATGTGCAAATTAAAATTGGCGAAATGAAAAGCTATAGTTGAACCTTGTTTCAATTTCGCGTGATAGGTATTCAATTTGTTTCATACTGTATACTATATAATTTCCGATGTGTAAGAAAGGCATGCATGTAGATAACTGCAGTTCCAGTACTTTGGAAAAACTAAAGCAGATACAGTTACAAACTGGTCCCTAAAGGCTAAAGTAGGCAACTTTTGTCTAATTTGATCGATCTTCTATTTCGTACTGTTTCCGAAATACACCCTGTATAACAAAATTTTCCAGTCCTTTAAAAGTAAACACACTTGCCTGAATTGATTTTAATTTATAAAATAACCTCCATAAATTGCTGGAAAATTTAAGAAAAATTAAATAATGGCATAGCAACCGTTTCTTAAATGTATTAAAAAAATTAATATTTAGAAAAATACTTGAAATCTGTGATGTCTTTAGTTTACTAATTATTAATTTGCATGTTGTTGACTTTTAACGGTGTACTGGCATGTAAATTGTAAAATATTGGTGCCCTTGAATTTTCTTAAGTTTTTTGCATAAATACAAAGCATTTTTCGACACGTGCGCCATTTAACAACAAGAAGAAATGTCATTCTTTTACGTGAACAAGAAGTCGGCCTTTGCGCAATATTTTTGGATAATAAAAAAAGGTAGGTACCCAGGTAAGAGTAAAATGCGAAATAAAATGAATAATAAATTATTGGTCTGAAATAGTACTGAAATATCGGCAGTGCTGCATTTTTTGCAGCTCCACTGTAATGTATGAATACATTAGGCTTCCGGGCATTCGAAGCCAAGCTACACGATTTCATTTTTGGTAATAAAAGAAGGGCAGATTAAACCGAGCCGTCGTTTCTTAAAGGACAGAATTAAACGTAAAATAAAAAATGCAATTCAGACTTAATGCAGCAAAATGCAAACATAAGAAAAGAATGTATACCAAGCACGGAAGTAGCAGGCCATTTTTACAGAATTTGCTGAATAACTCGCTTTGTTTTTCTTTTATTGTGGAATAATATATAAAGATTTTCTAAAAAATCGATTTATCGAATACCGGGGTAGTGATTATTTCGATGCTCCCCATTGGTATCTCGGGAACGGTATAAGATACGAAGTCGGTTAAATTAGACAAAAGCTGCGCTTTTTTATGACGATTCAGAATCTGAAAAAAAGTTCAGGATATTTTGGTTACTTCCTGATTTATCACGAAAAAACTGAAACTTACGGTTTTTTAATCAAACTTGGTAACTATTCAAAATATCCTGAATTTCTTTTCAGATTCTCAATCTTCATAAAAAAAAATGATCCTCGAGACATTTCCGGGCCCGCATTATTGTACTGGCTTCAATCCACTGTTACCAGAAGATAATTAACACTTTAAATGTTAAATTCATCAATTCTCCAGCACTGTCCTATAAACATTCAAATTTATCTACAAGGCTCCCCTTGACAGGCCGGAACAGAATTCGTTTCCGGGGGCAATAGTACGAAAAGGATTCTTAATTCATATCAAACCCCCAGACATTAAATTTTGGAAATCACGCTAGCTACTCTATCCTGTTGAATATTAATTTCTAGGAAAACCGTTTTGTAAAAACCGCTCTTCCTTTTACAATTTTTTTTTACTATGATACACACGAGTATAAAATGTCTACAGGAAGCGTTAGTTTTATCAAATCCGATTTCCTTTGTTCATACAAATTGCAAGGTGAAGGTTAACAAGTTTCGAAAGGGGGTCAAAATACAGGTTGACCAGCCTTTCTCAAGGTTACAACGCTTCCAAAATACATTTTTACTGCAACGCAATATAGGGGTAGGTCATGGAAATCTTGCTAGAGTATCGATTGAAGCGCAACCCCCCCTAAACTTTCCCTTTCCTTAGAAATCGTTTTACAACGCCGTCTATTTAATACGTATATTATTGTATAGTCCTTGTTTAGAAGGGCAGATATCTAATTGAAAGAATTGTGTATATAATAACACTTTCCCCTATTATGAAAAGTACCAATGATAAATAAATGTCTTTAGAGACTTTTGTGGTAAAAATTTGTCCTACTTTCTACGTTGGTTCCGAAATTGGCGCGCTTCCAAATATTTCAATCAATAAAGCTGGGGCAGCAACCCTACATTGTGGCAGTCACGTATACAGATTTCTGACGTTTAATATAAAACATGTTAGGTAATTACTAGTTAAATCACACAACATTTAAACAAACTCAATTGGAAATTGATAAAAAATATTTAAAAGAATAGGTATAGGTACCTACTACCTAGGATGCAGGAGATAATATATTTTCTTCTGATTCCTGCATCTAATAAAAAAAAACAAATCTTTCAAGGATCAACTTTTATTTGCCCAATTAACATTAAAACCGGATTATGATTAATGGACCATCATTACCACCCACTTTTTTGCGAAAAAAGTGAAAGTTCTTCATTATCTTGATAAATAATTTACCTATAGCAATAAATTTAGGACAAGGATATGGACGATGACAACATTTCCTTACATTAATCAAATCGGAAATGGCGTTGTCGTACAAACAAACGCGTAAGATACTATTTAAAAAAATAATCACATTACAAATTTAAATTTGTAGATAAAAAACAGATCAGCTTTTAAGGAACCACAGTTTTCAATTCTTATTTAATACTCGTTTTGTTTATCAACAAAAAATGACATAACAGGAGAGGCATTTCAGTCATCCTGAAAATACGATTACTTCTAGTTGAATTAACCTTGCAATATTCAGTAAACACGCTTCTATTTTTACCACGACGCATAATTAAAATAAGAAAAAAAATTAAGCCTGTATCAGAAATCAAAAACGCCAGCCAGGCCACCTAATCCCAACAAACAACTTTCATCTTCATTACCAATATTAAAACTTTTATGTATCGATTTCCAATAATTTAAACATTTGATTTAAAAAACACTCTCACCACTACTAATTTTTACAAGTAAATAAAAACACGTGCTTTTTCGAAGCTGCTAACGAAACCGGGCCCGACATTAACACTCCAACACTGCGGATCGAAGACTGGGACACAAACGCGGAATGCTGATGGCAGCACGTAGCCAACAAACATGGAAGCTTCAATTTACTCTCTTTGTTTAGAAATGAGATGGGTACTAATAAATTTTCTCAAGTCCCCAGAAAAATGAAAAACCTAAACGAGGACAATTACAGTTCGCTAATTAGATGAGCAATCAAAAAATTGATTTCAGCCCTCGAAAACAATTAATTTTCAATGAATGAACAAAACAGGATTGTTTTCCTTTTCACTCTAAATTAATTTATATAAGGATATTAAATTTTAAAAAATTAAGCTTAATTAGCTACATTCCCCATAAAATTTCCGTTGAATTTAGAATAGAAACAATAAGTATTCTCGGGTGTTGTAATTTTGTGTATTAAAACGGTGATAATTATTATGCGAGTGGGAGGGTGATTTGTTCGCATCGATACCACCCAAGGACAACAAGATACGAGGTCACAGTTAGCTATTGTTGTATGTTACAGCCATCAGTAAAATTCTTAGACGTGAAGAGGCTCGTCTGTTGATCCTCCCACATGCGCAACGAAAACAGATTACGAAAGCAAGAAAATTCTTAAATTTACTGTTTACCAAAGTGTAAATAAGTGATGGAAAAAACTGTACTTTATTTTTCAGCAAACTGAACACTTTCATGCTGCTTATGGGGCCGATTTTCGGCACAGAAGTAAATAAACAGTTACTGCTTATTTCTGCATTACGTGACACGACGCGCGACGTCCCATTAAGGGTTGTTCTTCTAAACCTCTAGCTGCTGTGGCTTTCATTTGATTTCGATATCTTTCTGCACACGTTCTCATTGGTTTTAACATTCCTTTTTGACGACCAGTTCCAATGGTTTAGTGTCTTCCACCTTTTTCGTTTATTACTGGGTTCTTTTTCTCAATTCAATTTCCCTCAAACTGTTCGTCAGTGCCGTCCAATGCTTTGACCCCGAACCTTTCCTGATGTGCTTTTGCTTTTTCTTTTCCCTTCTTTTATCATGCAAATCTATGGGTTTCATTGGTGTCTGCATCCCTTCTTTTCACCCCTCTCCCCTTTGTTAAGCGTCGGTTTCTCAATTTGGGTGTAACTAACCCATGGCGAAGGAAACAAGTCTCGTAACAATGGTATCCATGATGATTGACCGTTAATTAGCTTAACTGGGAGTTAAATCCGAATTAAAAGACCAGAGCCCTAGTCATAACTTACTTTGGAATTCTTCGACATACGCTGAACTTCGATATGAGTAGTACCTTGCTTGTTTGGATTTTATTCTTTATAGGTACCACTTTACACCACCCTTAATGATATGTTTTGTTAATTTCATAATTTAGAAAAAACTGCACGGAAACTAAAAAATACATTATGCGCTACCTTTCCAAGCTTCCGAGAACCACCAGTTTAGCCAGAAACCTATTCCAGGCTTTAATAAACGCATTGAAAACAAAACCAAGTGGTGGGTGCTAGTTTGTCATTTTTTTTATGAAACCCTTAAGTCTAATTTTCAGCGTACTGAAAATGGGAACTTGGTTCCCGTAATCCGTTTATAAAACATTCTAAATCGCACCCTTCTCCTTAGTATAATCAATTATTGTACTCACCCTGCGCCAATTGCTGTTGAGCTGCTCTCTGCAACAAAATAAATTATTAAATATTTATGGAACATTAATTATCGGAAATTATGGAACGTAACTAATTTCAATTTTTATTAGCAAATCACGTTTGTTCATGGAACATACCTTTGCTCTCTATAATGTATATTACGTTTTACGTCACATATATTGACGCTGCTGTTTGTTTATCAACTAACAAATCGTCGAGTTTGAAAAAAGATAACTACCTTTAAAGAGCATTTTTATTAAACAAAAATTGAATTACATAGTGGGTACATATAAGAGAAGATAGGCAAAACCTGTCAAGAAGTAGAAAAACTGTTAATAAATTATTCTAAACGTAACTTATGATGAGCAGTTTACAGTAAGCTACGGCATTACATGTCAATTAATCAAATTATTATTAGGTGCCTATATATAGATTGCCCGGAAGATTACTAACGATTGTTAAAGGCAAGGTCAGTTCGTAACAGTTGTCAGTAAAACATATATGATTGGAAAATTATTGCAAGCGTTTTACTGTTTTACAATGACATAATTGAGGCCTGGATCATTGGAAATGTCGTTCGGAAACAGGGACGGGGGAGTAAAACGTCGACAAGTTAGAACAAAAATAAAATCATACCAATCTCGTGTAATACTGTAGAATGACACAACCAAAATCAGGCAATAAACTATCAATCGACATGTTTTTGATATGATCGTCAGTAATCAGTTCAACACTCAACAATCTTTTGATATAAATAGCCCCATGTGGGTGTAAAAATACTTTCTTATCTTTAATATTATAAATCTTATCTTTAAGTTTTTGTCTAAATAATCTTCTAGAAGAAAAAAATGTTAGTATAGAACAACAATTCCAAGAACATCTACAAACACCTTGCCCTAAACGAACAATGAGTAATGGTTATCTATTCCGTTTTTAGTTAATTCTGGGTTTCTCTACAATCGCCACCAAAATGTTACTTTATAACACTCGGGCTATAAAATAAATCGTGTAAAAAAACACACAAAGATTAATAAGGGAATTCTACACAAATTATCTCTGAAGTGGTTGGTAGATAAAAGAAGATTGACATTTGATAAGATTTCAATCACTCTAATGGGGTAACCGCAACCCAACCCTTGTGAACGCGGAGCGAATAAACCAGGAGGTTTCCTGAAAAAGGACTTCCAAAATTTCAGAACCGCCACTGGTATGGTGCATTTTTGTAGGTACCTTATACTGTAAGTGTAAGTACTTATTTGGGGGTACCTATTTGAGGAAAATGATGTAAGAGGTACCTAGGACGAAATAAACAAACTGACGAATTTAAAACGACTACACAAAAGAATGGACATAATACTCGTACAACCTTTTAACTTAAGAGTTCAGATGGTGTTTTGTAACATTTCCAGCACATATTTGATTAAAAGTACATTAGGTACATTACATAACAGTAACCTACATTTTGAAGCAATAACCTGACGCCAGACGCCTCCAAGCTTTTGGCGTCCAATGAACGACTCCTCGGTTTCATGTAAACGTCCTCCTTCTTGCTGTTCATTATCCATCTCATGTAGTAAGACATGATTTGTCGTTAATTAAACACAAAGATTAACAACGTCACTTGCGTACTAACTTTGTCCTCTTATAGTCACATTTTCATTTGTTATTCACTTACAAATTTGCATTGCTTATCATAATTTTACTAAGTGGTACACCTCTGGACGGTTTTTTTTAAATTTCAACAGCCACGAAGATTGATAGGTAAGCCCTGAACTAAAAAACTGCACTAATCTTTTAATTTAACTATTAATTAAACATTAAAATCGGGTTCCAAACACAATAATGAATAAAACTGAATAAATGATACCACAAGGTGAACAGGTTTTATTTTTTTAATTTTTAATAACTGCAAGTTGAAAATTATAAGCGGCGACGCGATTGGTCAATGTGTTACCGCGACGCGATTGAACCGAGTAGGTACCTATATGCTTTTTTTGGATTGGAGATCAAATCCGGACCGCTAAGGATTTTTCAAAACTATTTTGCGTCCTGCCTCACCCCTAACATCCCGTATTTATAATTATGTACCCCTGTGTACTCCCTATAATATTATTATGATACCTAATCTGCAAGTCGATATTTAACTTTTTTTTTATATCCAAACGATTACCGCATTTGAACCCTGGAACGACTTTCAACGAACGTCAAAACCTATTTTGTATATTTTTACAACAATTTACTTACATAAGAATTATATTATTGCTTGTACTTATTACAAAACATTAACTTTATATACCTATTTTTACCACGAACAAAACATTTTATTTTAAATTAGTGTAACCTGTAACGACTTTGCGCAAATTTTGCTTTTCACATATTATGGTATAATTTTAAATTATAGCTTAAACACGATTGTCAGCCAGCATTTAGAAACTTAAAATTGACGCAATTAACACATAGAACAAAAAAAAAACTTGTACGAAGTTCGTGTTAACATCCTACACTTTTAGTTGCGTTACGCAGAGAGAAGAAAAAAATTAAAAAACTGGTCTAAACGAATTATTTTTGATAAACAATTACATAAGCAGATAATAAAATATCTCTGGTGACCCTGAGTGGAACATAACACCGATAATAAGTTTAGATTAAGAAAAATTTCAGATTTTTGTCGACTTTCTTTGTTAATTTAAAAATATTAGCTTGGCACATTTATTCGCACAATAATGTGGTACTAATTAAAAAAATTAAGAAAACTCGGACACAACACTTAATTACTGCAGAGGTCATGGCGCAGCTCTTAACTATGGCAACAGTTGTAATCTCTATTTTGAACAATTTGTTAAACAAATAAACGTGTAGAGTCACTGAAAGTTATCCATATCATCACATGTTTCCTCAAATATTAACAATTTATGTACGCTTAAAAATTTCCAAACTTTTTGGAAAAAACCCGGAGAAGAGTAAATCAAAACGTTAGAAAATAATTAAATATCGCTCGGTACTTGGTACCTTTTACATTCTGGTACCTACAATTTAGTTACAATTTCTTTGTTATTTAACAACAATATTAATAACACTTAGAACAACACCTACAAAGAACAAAACCCGAAAACTTGCAAGTAGAAAATTTGAAAACGACTCGATTCATCGAACAGAAGGCGTGCAACTAAATAAACAATTATATACGGTATGACAGAACGCGTTCGTCCCCTTCCCTTTAAATTTCGCGGTAAACAAACATCTCGCGGTTTAGTTTATAATATCCATGGTTTAAAGATGAAGTTAATGGTCCGTTCTTTGATCAGGCGACAACGAAGGTTACCTGAATTTTATACGTTCAAATGCAAAGCGATAAGGATAACAAACCCCAGGAAACTTTTTCGTAATGCAATTACATTATCGCACCAAAACAAATAAAATTCTAGAACAAAAAAACAGGCTTGGAAAAACCTACTTAATAATGATTAGGTTACAAAGTAAAGCATGATCACATTATTAATTTGTTTTACCTACTATCTGATAATAAAAATTGTTACACAAAATGAAACTATTCTAGACGTCTGGAATTAATTTGCGTCAGAATGTTAATATCCTTGTTTTATAATCAAGGCTAAAACTAAAAATTTACACACAAAGTTAAACCTAGAATGGGGGATAGAATTATTTTCAGTCCAATAAAAATTGATATCTCTGTACCTACTTCAAGATTGTGATAGTCAAAATGCAATGAAAGTCGCACAAAATAAATCACGATAGTACAAAATTCACAAAACAAATCAAGGTGTTCTGGACAGGACAAGACAAGACAGCTTTTTGTTAGTAATTACGAGTTTAAGTAGATTTGACGTACTATGTAGTGGTTATTAGGAAATTTCCTTAAAATTAAGTCTGAGTAGACAAGGCTAGAATACTAGAACTAGAAACCTGCAAAATTAACAAACAAATTTGTATAGATAGGTATAGGTAATGTACAGCAAACTTGATTCTACAAATTCGAAATATCTTACGGTCCTAGATCTATTTTCCTTTAACTACACCCGCTGTGATGACTGATGAGTCATAAAAACACTAAAAATAATCGTTTTGCTTTAAATAAACAAGGTCATCTAATCAATTCTAACTTTGGTTATTGCTATTAAATAACCATCCACCCAGTTAATCAAGGGTGAGAGTTGTTTGGTCAAGTACATCAGTTATTAATTTTCACCCAGTCTAATCCTAACAACTAAAACTTAAGCAGTAGGTAATAATTAATTTTTTGAAAAATGTCTCTATTTGTAAAAGTGCGAAAGGCTTTTATGTAAACGTCGCGTCGTCTGTTTAAAAAATGGCATTAACAATAGCACCACCACTTATTGTTCGGCGAAAATAAATGGCTCAACCTAATTTCTTGCAGAGTAATGACCTCTTTCCCTGTTCTAACGCGACATAAACTAAAACGTATGATTAACGGTTCGCGGTAGTACCTACCTACCTTAATTATATCATAATTTTTTTATTGAAGGGGTCATAATTCAATGCGAGTTAAATCCTTGACCAGATAAAAATCTAAATTATATTACAGGCCTCATTTTCACAATATGTAATAAATAAATATCACATAACATTATTAAAACTAAAAGGCAAAGGAAGAAAAAGAATATAGCTCTCTTAAAATAGCAACAATGTTGAACAATCTGCATGGCTCAATAGATTCTTATTTAGATAACGGAGATACCGCGATTAATGAGATCTAATATCAGTATAAATCAGGAATGAATTATAAATACTTTACAATTTGAAGACTTCAACTATTTTATGTGAATTGAAGAAAATATTCTAACAATTTAACATGGAAAGCCAGGATTGGATTGTAATCGAGGAATAGATAAAAAATACTAACCTTTCTTCTATCTTCTGGTGGTACACTAGCATGAGATCGATTTCTAAAGATGTCCATAACTTTGGTCATAGGGCTGCGACTAGTAGAGGCTGCTGTTACCGTGTGGTAGTACTGGGTATGGGAACTTCCATCTCGAACAGGATGAGCTGAACCATCTCGCGGAGTTTTGTGTCTAGCATGCATTAAACCAGTATGCTGAAAATACAAGAAAACTAATGAATACAACAAAGTCATACATAATTAAAATAATCAAAAGACTTTATAATACAAAAGTGTAAAACCCGATTAGAGAGACGTAGCTAGCGCGAGATGCATGTGAGTAGGCAACCCATCGTACACTAGTACGACATTCCGCGTGATATATAATACAACAGGTCAAATGAACTTACAAAATATGAAGCCGCATGGAGGAATTCAATAAATTTTTTGTTTACTATGCAATACAATACAGGTTTTGTCAGGTAGGCCTTTCGTATAGGTTTTTGTCCCTGTACTTGTCCCTGACTTTTGAACGTGAAAATAAAATGTAGGCCATAAAAATAAAGATAATATTTATGCAAGAAACTTAAAAAAATATTGCGACATCTGACCTTAGAGCGATTACATTATTGGATTTATAGAAATAAAATATACTCCAGGAGTCCATTCCATTGCTTGGACAACATAATATTTTCCATCAATCAATTGGTTAACTCTACTAAGGATAATACGTACCAACATAGCATTCCTCATGGTAGCCATAATCGCATTAGGTTTCTTCTTAGCGGCATCTGAATGAGAACGTGTCCTGAACGCTTCTAGCATCCCTGTTTTCTTAGGACTCTGTATGTCATCTCCTGACTTTCTTCTTTCGGCGGAACTTGATCTTGATGTAGACCCGCTACGACTTGCACCATGTTTGTCTTTCTTTTTATCTTTTTGGTTTTTCGAATCCGCTTTTGAATCGTGTTTAGATTTAACCTCTTTATTTTTGTGTTTAGAGGAATCCTTATCTTTGGCGTGCTTAGTATCCGATTTGGAACCCCAGGTACCTGAACGGGGTCTTGGAAGAGCCTGGGGTTCCATATCTTCCGCGGACATTGTCGGGAGGGGTTGAGAGCCAAGTTCCTGAAATTAAAAATTAAATTGTTAATACAAGATGTATAAAAGGGGATGTATTTTTAAAATCAACCTTGAATTATTACAGGATTTAACGCAAGACATCATGAAAGTTTATGTTTAGTAAAGGGGCAATAATTTTAATTACAACAGCTATGACAAATGTAACAGATAGACGCAACAAACTTCGATACCACCTATCCATTTGCATTTAATTAGATTGGTCAGAAGAAAAAAACACTTGTATTCAAAGTTATGTAATACACAAATTGAACACTTTATAGGTACACGCAACCTGTTAGTTTTGTACTGAAAACAACAAAACTATTTCCATTACTGGATTTTGAAAAGTCACCTTCGTATTTTTTAAGTATTCGATCGTACCATTCACAAAAAGACACAATTTTTTCGGACATCCACTAAACTTCTATCAGTTAGTACTGATTAAAATTGAACATTATTTAATATAAGAGATGATGTGAACTCTGATTGCCTCATTCAACGTTTTTAACCACGAGCAAGTCCATAAATTAGTCAGAGATGGGGAATGCAATAATAGCTAATGTGTAAACAATCTGTTTTAATATACAATGTTCATAGTATTAACTCGTGTTAAAATGAAAGTAGTGATAAGTCAAAGATAATGCTATCCATAATACACTGCCGTGAATAATCGTTATTCGCTAGTGGATAATAATGATTTTGGGAAAATCCTCGACAAACGTTTTGTACGCATCTTTGTGTATTAGCTTTTTAAATACTTAGTAAATAGAATTAATTCAAGTGCATGCACCTCTTTGTCTTTTAATTCGATCAATAACTCTACGTTATATGTGTTTCTCCAACCCCTATTTCAGTAATCTACGTGAGCTGAGCAAATAACATGTTACCACATAGGTAAATGTATTAGCGTTTTCGGTATCCACAGCAGAACGAAAATAGAATTCAAGGTTAAAAATTACTAATAAAAATCGATTTCGAGTGCCTACGTAAAAATTTTAATACCTTTCTGTAATAAGCAACATCTTCTTGCATCCCATGATCCAAACATTTAAAAAAATCGATCGCTTTAAAAGTCATGTTTAAATTGGACAACGAACCACACTCGCAAAATGGAAGCTTCGACAAGTAAAAATTATGTTCACGTAACGCTAAATCATATGTAATGTCGTAAAAAATTAAAAAATTAATTACTTCTGAATGGTAAGCTTTGACAGTTGAAGGAAATGTCAAAGAATAAAATTTCAAAAGTTTCAGGCAAACTGAAATCTAAAATGATTCCCATCCAAAGGTTTGCGTTGAAAATTACAAAACTCATCAATAATTTGAAAGTATACGAACAAAAATACCAATTTGGAATATTGTTATACGCGAACTGAAAACACAAATTACATTCTCTCGAGTTCCTGAAAACTTCACAAATAAAAACACATAAGACCAATGATTTATATTAACTTCGCGATTGAATGCATTATATTCATGCAACACGACTTGTAATGACGAAATCGACCATCCCGTTGCAAGCGTGGTGCAATATTCACTGTACCCCCGAGACGGTGCCGGTGGTGGAAGCGAATTCACACGCACGACGCAGCATAGGGCGTCCCGACGACGAGGCGTCGTTAACCTCCCCGTTTTATCGAATATAAGAACATTATTTCAACGAAACCATGAATGAAAACAGCATGCAGCAGTTCCTATAATTAGATGGATAACAATTTACAATTCAGTATAACTGAAAAGCTCCTGAAAAATCTACAAAAGAAATTTTCAGTTCAAATTGAAAAGGAAAATACGACAAATTTTCAGGGCTTGGAATTATTCTTCATTGATTTTTAAACTTTTCCCACCGAATGAATAAATTATTGTAGATAAACTGTTTAGTTTTGATTAGGTATCTTTATTTCTATTGATTTTATATTTGTGTATTTTGTCAAGACAAAGAATAATTAAGACAATGATAATGCGTCAATTTTCTTTGTCATACTATACACGACTATACAGATCACTGACCTATTAAATTATTGTGCATGCATTAGTATCTTGTATTGGACACCAAGGAGCCTTTTTTACTTCAAAAATGCATAAAACGATACAGTAAACCCCACTAACCGATGGGAATGCATAAAATTTGCCATTTGTGTCGGTTGGTGGGATTTGTTGTACGTCCTTTCTTTCCCTACTTTCTTTCTTTAGTGGATCTGTAAATATTTTCCCCCAAACGAAAAATAATCTTCAACAGTTCTAATAGATACCCTACACGTACTTTCACATTCCGAAAAACCGCAATTATACAATTTCTGCGCGTATAAAATCGGTGGTCTTGGGCGATTTCTGATTTGCATAATTATAACTTGAGGAACCGACATCGACGAAGAATCGAGCGTGGTTTCGTTGTCTACACACACATAAAGAAACGCGAATGGATTAGCATATTGAGCATATTAGTGTAACGGTATACAAGAAAGCAAGGCCTACTTTATTTTTCACCTATAAGCTATAATCGGGTTTATTGCTACAATGTTGTTAAGGCCATTTCTTGCTTCATGTAGTATAATGAATATCAATCCATTACCGCCACTTGAGGTACTACTACCTATGTTAGCTGTAAAGTGAAATAGGATAACATTCGTATGGATAGTGGGACTTTAAAACTTGAAGCTTCTAGGCCCGTAAGAAAGTAATATTTCCCCCCCAAGGGTGACGTTACATTTTCAAACTGTTTATACCACAGAGATTACTATAACAATTTTTACATAGAAAGATACGAATCGTGGAATCATAATAATGTCGCTTATCACTCTTGTTATCACGTTTTCATGACTTCTTACTTTTATAATCTTGCTTTAAAGATAATTTATATGTAGTACTTATGAATAATAAATTTTTTTAAAGTCTATTGTTAATAATTATAAAAAAGGTTTTTTCTCTTCATACTCAGCGTATTTAAATTCTTGCACAAAAAGTTCTTAATTTGTATCAAAAAAGTCCCGAGTTCAGGAGGTATGGTTACTTTGATGTACCTAAACGTAAATCTGGTTTATATGGCTATCAATAATCACTACAAATTTGAATTGTAAATTGGTAAACATAAATCGTAAGCGAGTTACCTATATTGACAAATTCATTAACGTAACAGTAACACAATTTAGTTACCAAGTAACATTCGATAACATTATTCACGTCATTTATTGGTTTACAACGTAGGTTTTGATCTCCATTTACAAGTAAAACCAACCGCAACGTCCTTGAAAATGTTAATGAATTAAAGAAATTATAATTAAGCACTGTGACCACGGTCAGTTACTCTAAACCTACTCGCGAAATTGTACATCGCTTGTTCTTGTTCCTGGTGAGATAGATAGTAGCAAATGTTTCCTGTTTGCAACCGGAAGTGCTGATTACATAACCGGAGGTGAATTTCTCCTGATATGCCTGTTTGCGCCAACATAGTACGTTACAAAGAATGTTTTTTTAAAACAATCTTCTCCCTTTGTTTATCGAGAGTAACACCCGAACAACAAAATTGAAAAGGTGGTGAAAAGCCTTTTAAATATTTTTTAATCATTAATCAAAATTGCTCGACCTATTCTGAAACTGGTCAAAGTTTTTCCAGATTCGATCAAGGACAATAATATGCAATTTCCCAAGGGTTCCCAACATTATCGACTGTTTTCAGGGGGAAGACTGAAAAATGATTTGTATTTCCCTTTGGACCCATTATATGTTGCGAGTATTTTTCGTCTAGAGAATTCCAGAAACTATTCAGTTCTGAACAAGCAGGAGATACAAAAGACATGATTTAACACTTTATAATAAGAAATTACTTAACACAGCTGCCTCTCTATCACTAATACCACCGTGACCTGCACCGCTTCAATAGATAAACTTTATAAATGACATGTTACTGTTCTAAACAAGGATTGCGAACTGGTTAAAAAACGCATAAAAAGTAAGTGGTAGTAAGGCATACGTAAGAGTATGTGAAAGTAAGTCTTCATCGAAAAGAGGCGGATCAAACATTTCTTATGTATCGGGGTAGATGCGAAAATATTTCCTCAAAGGTAAACCCCCTTGGAGTATATACGTAAGTCCGAGTCGGTACGAGTAGTATATCGAAACCACAGAAAGTAATCCCCCTATAGGAAGTTTAGATAATTTCTGATAATACAGTTGGAGGGTTGTTGAATATTTCCTGGATATAATCCCAACATAGCCTCTGGAAAATTTAATGGTTCGTCTGAATAGTCAGAGGGAAGTCTTAAGTAGTCAGAGGATAGTCCTAGCAGTCCTTGGTAAATTTGGATAGCCTTCGGTTCCTCGACTCCTTCTTGTAAGTAGGTACACGGTTAGTCCTGTAATCTGGGAGTTCCGAGTTAATCCTAAGGTAGTTTAGAAACGTTCTCGTACCTTTTCTAATTATTTTTTTAAGTCATAAACTTAACCCCCCTTCTTTCTAACAAAAATAGTTCTTAGGGAAAACCTACGTTGGCACGAGTTTAAAGGACCTGAAGGGAAAAAATCCACACTTAATTTTAAAAGTATTTCCTATTTATTGGAGAGACATTTATTTAAAAATGGAATTTATTTAGTGGCGTAAGCTATCGGATGCTAAAGACGAGAGCTCCATGCAACATTAATTATAGCTCCTGGAAGCCCGATCGCCTGATTCTACAACACTCTAAAATTATTTACGAACATGAGGCATCGCCGTTCGGTATCGATTCACCTGCTACTTTCACACATTGGGTCATTGACTCAAACAAAAATTCAGAAACTTGGTTAGTAAATGACGTAACGAACACAGGACACTTACTTTCCTAAAGTCTGTCGAAGGTCTTCGTACCCAGACGTCTTCCATGCTTCCGTAATCCAGCGTGGAGGTACTCGACGTCTCACTTTTCATTTCGATCAACGAAGAATCAAAAAAGCGCCTATCGTAATGCGGACTGGGTAAGGGGGATCCCCGATTAAAAATTGAGTAAACGGAGGCATGCCTGAAATCCTCCCCTGTGGGAAAATGAACAGTGTTGGATTGTCGATACTCTTTCCTCATGGCGAAGATCTTCGCCGCTTCTGAAGGCTGTTTGGTTTTAGTGATCACAAATTTATGGGTTGGTCCGGTAACAGTGTCGATCACAGAATTTTTAGAACCGCTAGAAGACTCGGACAAGCTTTTATCACTACCCGAAATTAACGACGTGTTTGAAGTAGAAGGCACTTGTTCTTTGGGCTCTTTTTTGTCCTCTTCCTCGTCTTCCTCGCGACATTGCGATAAACGACGACCGAACGAGTTCACCACGTTTCTTGAGGGTAAATTGTTCATGTGGTTATGGAAATAATGTTGGTAAAACGAACCGTTGGTTTCGGATTCATCCGGAGGCACTTGTACTATATCCTTTAGGATAGCTAAGGTGGTGCTGGTGTTATCGTTTGTGGAAGACACATCCCCCTCTATGTCACTGTCATCCGAAGTAGCTAAAGGGGCGCGAATGCATCCCTGTTTAATCTCTTTGGGGGCTTTTGTAGAACCTTTCAGCGGTACGTGACACTGACGAGACTGCACTGTTACACTGGGGTCCATCTTGAAGAAAAGAATACGATTTTGCCTTTTTTTGTACCCGTCAAAAATATGGCTTGGTGGTTCCTGAGTTTAACATTTAAAGATATAGGAAAATTTCTTACAAAACAGATACCTAGTACATCTGTTTGATAATTTTAACGCAAGGTTAGCACATCGGTATTCCTACCTCGCCCACACGCTTACGTCGGATATTCTACAGAACAATTAATAAAGTACTTCTAGGAAAACATCACACACCACCGCCCGACAATTTGCTGATCAATATTAGACAAACTGTTGTAACTTACTGCAGTCACCATTCTCTGCATTTTAGTATCGACTTACTTGAGGAAACAGACAGTCATAAATGCGGCGCAATTCAGTATGTAGAGGAAAAAAAATTATTTCAGAACTCCATAAGCAGAAAAACAGTATTTTTTAAAATGTATAGTCAATTTTATAATTATTTTTATATTAATGTTCCTGCACCCACGGATGACCTCATAATTTGCAAGTATCAAGGATTGAGGAAAGGACACTGAAGTAAATGAGAAAAATTTAGAAAATGATGTCATTTTGTATTGCATGCTTAATTATACAAAAATGTAAATGTAATTTTTTCGAAAAACATTCCTTGGCCGATCGTTATTAAATCCTCAACTACTACATTATTCATCGAGCTATTATTCACGAGAGTCTATTACCCCATTATTTACTCCTGAATAATCATAATACTTGTGTGGTGGAGAGAATAAATAACAGAGTCCTGGACAAAATAATGTTTTTCAAACAAAATTTTATACCACAGAATTATGTTAATCCTACGAGGAGATAAATAATAAGAGCAATTATTTACTAATTGCCGCAAATGAAATAAACTGTCTATTTTACACCCAACCTTTGTTGAATTAACTGTTGGTATGCAATTACATTACCAAGGCTATCTTTATATTTTCCTATTCGATTACTTTTTGCGAATTTTTGCGATTGCACAAGCCGAAAGGTGAAAGAACCAGGTCTGATCCGTGTAGCGTTCTGGGCACATGATGTAATCATTATAATCAGCCGAGAAAATCATCCTTGACCTTATTGAAGAAAATTGCGAATTATAATTGACGCATGTGGTCTTCCATATTGTACATAATTTCCAAGAGAATAATTTTATTGTGCCCTCCCCCCCTTCAGTGCTCCTAACAAATATTAATCATCTGAATTGTTATTAATGATGTTTCGGTAAAGTGTGCGAATTGCCAATTATTATCATCTTCTTAATAGTAATTGTTTATATTATTAATAATTTTTAAGTGTTACTGAAAACGCAACATGAAATGTCTAGTTCAAGGTAAACTATACCACACCTTTAAAATATTACGTAATAAAGGTGCTTTGTAGTCTAATGCCTACTCTGACTAATAATAATTGTTTAGTTATGTTATGCAAATATTAAATTTACATATTTTATATGAAACTCCCCTTAAATATTTTCCACACAAAAAAGCCAAATTTCACTTCAGAAGCTTGTTGGGAATTTATGACAAGACCAGGATTCGAACCCAGAATCTTTGTTTATACCAGAATTGTTACAAGATTTAAATTTCTAAGCATGGGGAAAATTATTTGAATGTTTAGTTTAGAAACATATGGTTCTGCTCTAGATATCTTTGGATATTCATACAATTTAGTTTAAACTGATACCATTGTCGACAAATAATGATTGCGATTTATTTATTGTTGCAATACCGGAAGTAGTATTAGAATGAAAAATTTATTTCTACGTTTTACGTTATTTCTCTTTTAAGACCACTATTAATTTCTCAGAACAATTTAGTTTGATCAAAGTTCAAGTGAAATCATGAGACACTTTCTGTGTAACTGGGTGCCTGTTGGTCTGGCACTCGATTCCTGGTCGCGTCAGATATTTTCTACATCTCAAAAAAAATCTTCCTGTTACCTAGCTACTGTTTTTTTTATTTAATTCAGGATAAAACTTTGGTATAATGAACTTTTTTACTTAATGACGTGCAAGTCCTATTTTTGAAATATGGAAGTAGGTAGTATTTTTAGATATTTAGAATAGACAGCGTTGTGTTATTTTTTTTTGTGATGATGTGCGACCAGGAAGGCCACAAACGTGAAATTAAAACTGCAAAAAAATGAAAATATTCAGTCGAACTAAAAAAAAATCTCCTTGATCGTTCTCGCAAAACAATCCTAATTAATGCTGAAATCGCGAATAAAAAGAAAACCGTTTGAAAATTGGATAAGACTGTAAAAGAGAAAACTGTCTCAATAGGGGTTGTATTTGAACTTTAGGGAATGTCACAAATAAACTTGAAATTTTAATTCTGAACAAACATTTCGTTCGTTACGCAAGTAGAATGACAAAAAGCAGTGGCAGAAGATCTAATTTAGAAAATTTTCTACGAAGGCTTTTCACCAATGTGTGCAATCGTTTTGTGTTGCCGAGTTGCATGTCTATTCAATGGGGAAGTCGAATGCATGCTCTGGAATGGCGAACGAGACAAAACACCCCTAATGACAATCAATAAAATCGACAGGCCACCACAATCGCCAGACCTGATTCAAAAATGCCAAAAATAAATTTGTTTTAAATTTGAATTTTCCCCAATTTTTAAATAAACTTGAAATTTGAATTCTGAACAAACATTTTGTTCGTTACGCAAGTACTAGAATGGCAAGGCCTCTCCTTGTTTTTATAAGAGCAAACTTTAATACAGCTGACTAAGCCTAGATACCTACGTTAGCATTTTGTTTTATACGCGGAAATAAAACAAAAGAAGGAGACACCTGTAGTAGGTGTACCGTATGAATGGTGTTCGGTTTTGTTAATGAAACCAAATTAAAAGGAGAAAATATATAATTTGTAACTTTCACTATAAAGGTTTTTGAATATCAACGGGGGGATTTCATTGTCACATGCCTTACAGTGTGACGTCACAATAATTAAAGCGCTAATCATATGGGATCGATTCTCGTATATTATGTCTTTAAACGTGGGTAAACTCAAAAACCAACCAAGACTAAAAAAGTTGTAGTACTTAATTTTACCTTGTCGCACTCGTATTTACTTAAAAGTAACATCCACAAACATTTATATCTATTTTAAACAAAGATAAGAGGCAGCACAAATTTCCAAAACACTAAAAAACTGTAGGTATATAGGATGTAAATATGTGTCTCCACAGCTACTTGAAAGGTCTCTCTCACCAAAACACTTAACAACGTAAAACACACTCGACTTTAACGTACATAATACCGTGGGTGGATCCACATATAATAATCTAAAAAAATACTGCAAACGGCACTGACTCACGAACCACGTGGAATCGCGAAAATCTGCGATATATTCACTCAGTCTACCATTTCCAAGGCAAACCGATGACTGGAAATTTTCGTTAGCCGAGCAATAGACCAACACGAGTCAGTTCTCTAAATATACACCAGAGGCGCACATGTGAGAAAAACAGCTGACAAACGCGCTTTTTTTACCTATGATACCAACCTTAACTTACTCCATAGCTTAAAAAACAAGCAAGAGTTGGTATTGTTCTCCAATATACGCAAAACAAATGAATGCTTAATTTTACGAAAAAAACAAATGCAAGTTTAACGTAATCTTGCGACAAGAAAGTCGGTTTCAAAAATACGACAAACTGATTTGATTACAACTTGTTGCTAGGTTGAGCAATAACGAATTTTTTTATAATCTGTTCTGTTATCGTAGAAAAAGATAATGTAAAAGACATTTTCTATGGAACAAGAGAGATAATGGTATTTTTATTTGATTTTAGTATGAGCCCCCGTAGAGGCTTCCAAAAATTGCCTTAGCGGCCGGTATTTCACGGCCTCTAGGCGGGGTATTGGTAAAAGTTTTCAACTAGCAATAATCGCACCTCGGATTAACCTCATTGGTTACGATATCGCCACTGCGCAAAGCTAAAGAATCCTAATTTTCATTTCTCTTTTCTACTCTCCTCAGAATATCTTTGAATACGAGAACCAACCGCAGCTCCATCTACCATAACAATATTCTAACTACCCCATATTGATTTTAGCGCAAACTACTTTTCAAGACTTGAAAAACACGCGGGAAACCTTAGAGGAAACCCCCTTCAGACTTTACTATTTGTATTTAATAATTAACTTTAATAAAATAAAAATAAAATGAAGCTTACCGATTCACAATCATTGTTGAAGTCCCAGGATGGAGCAGGTGAAGCAGATCTACTGGAATAATCCAAGACTTGATGTGTAGAAGGTCCTTCAAGGGCATGATCTTCGGGGATGCTAGCAAAGGGTTGTCCACGACAACGGGGAACAGGGGAAGTTGGGGGTCCAGAACCCTCACCAGAGGGTCCGCTTGCAACTACTGTCACATTGAAACGACGGCTATTGCTTGTAGTTGCTTGGGGAGCTGAAAAAAAATCGTTTAAGTATCAAACATGAAACTATTAAAGTTGTATAATAAAAAAGAAAAGGTCACGGTACCCCTTCGTTTCATTCTTATGAAGAAAAAAAAACTAGTAAGATCTCCGTCAGGTTAAAATAATTACTAGATACCTATAAGTAGGTACTCTTTTTATCGCGTTCGTTTGTTTTTCTATTTAGTTCCAATTGATAATAATATGTTATCATAATCATTCGTCAGTCATTCGTTATCCATTAGATAGATATCAATAATAATTCAATGCAGGTAATTCTAATTCGAAAATTTTTGTATAATTTTGATAGTTAGCTGCTACAAATTATTTAAATTTTTTTGAAATAAATTTCCTATTATAGTTCAAAAAGCAGTGGCAGAAGATCTAATTTAGAAGATCTTCTACGAAGGCTTTTCACCAGTGTGTGCAATCGTTTTATGTTGCCGAGTGTTGCATGTCTATTCAATGGGGAAGTCGATTGCATGCTCTGGAATGATGAACGAGACAAAACACCCCTGATGACAATCAATAAAATCGACAGGTCACCGCAATCCCTAGACCTGATTCAAAACCAAAAAGAAATTGGTTTTAAATTTGAATTTTCCCTAATTTTTAACTACACCACCGTGGTATGGCAGTAAAATTACAACATTTTCTAAAAACCATGCCAAAATGTACTAAAAACTCTATCCATCATTCTTTGAAGTTGTTGAAAACTGTTCTAATTATAGTTTAGATTATTTTTAGTACAGCTATACAGAGAACATCTGATACAATTTGGCATCTTTTCAGAAACACTAAGGTAATCACAGTCAAAATGTTACAGAACAGTTCCAAAATCCACTTTATTGGGTAGAAAACGTCAGCTAAAACAATTTCAGTGGAAACAGTGTTAAATTTAGACGAAAACACTTCAATCAAGTAATAAATCACGTCCTGGATTGTGATTGGCAAAAAGGCAAAGTATCCCATGTGATGTGATTACATGTCTACGTTTAAATTTAGCTTATTGTTTATAATAGAAAAATAGGTACATAAGCACAAGTCGAAGTTTCTTAAATTTTCTTTGATGAATATATCTACCTACAACCTACCTATCATCCCTTGAAGAGATTTTTTAACATTCCTTACCTGGCCGTGGCTGTTTCCGCCACGAGGACTTACGGGACGACGTTTTGGCTGTTTTTAAGTCATCATCACAATATTTCGTTAATTGATTTGTTGTACGAACATTTACATGCGAGCTTCCGTTCGCGTTTCATTACAGTTTTGAATCGTGAATGGAGATTTAGTACGTACTAGAACAGTAAAAAACGAGATGTTTGTAACCCAGGGTTAATAAAATAAAGGCGAATTGGCAATTTTGTTTAGGTAACCCTGAAAATCAATATCGACGACCTTGAGCTTGAGGAAGTTTCTGTGCAAAAGTCAAACATTTACAACTAAAAATAAATGTATTTTTGGGAAATAAATTCAATTTTTCTTTTCCAATTATTATTTGGAATAAAGAAATATGAACAAACTAAAGTAGATGAGTTCCAGGAAATTACGTAAAAAATAAGTAGGTAGGTACAAAATAACTTGATCATAATTTTCAGATTACACACATCACAATTTCATTGAATAAAAGTGTTATAACTTGCATTAGAATAATAAAATACTGAAAAATATCTAATCAAAAAAGTTACGATTGAATATCAATGAAAACTGAATCACAAACACATCTCGTTTCTTACAAAAACAATTAAAAATCACAAAAATTTACATTTCAGGCACTGTTTTTACCGCAACGAGTTCAGAATTTCAGCAGCGGCGTCTGAAATCCTGGCCTGGCTTGCATTCGATTCCGCTGAAAATCAGAAGCGCCGCGACGACTGGGTCACAAACTACTAAAGATAGCGCCGCGACGTCTCTGAAATTTACTGAAACACGAATTAATCTTATTTAGGCGGCCGCGCTGGTTTAAAGGGCATTTTGAAAACACGACCTTCGCATTTATTTATCCTTGAAGACCATCGAATATTCAAATTAGCGTTCAATTTCAAGAAATTTTAATTATTAAGACTGCAATTTTCAACACAGACAAACTTCGCACGTGTTCTTTACCTACTGCTTAAAATTTTACTTTAAAATACAAATAAAAGCAGTAAAATAGATGTTTGCATAGCTTTGCATATTTTAACAAAAATAACTTTTCAAGATGCGCAAGATAGAAAGAAAATATAGGTAATCCGCATAGCAACGGACAATATTTCAAGAATTAATTTTAAATATTATAAATAAACAATATCTCATAACCAACCCTTTGTTTTCATTCAAAATTACAACAAAAATTACTAAAAATATTTTGAATTTGAATTCAAATTTCGCGCCAAAAGAAATGTCAAATCAACAAATCAACATAACCTCAATATTTCTTTACCTCATTTTGTAAACATGTTAAAATCGATTTTAACATTAAAATTCAATTTAAACAAACCTTATTGACATCCCAAAACATAATGAATCTCAACAAGTCATTCCTGTATGGTATAGGTTTTGCTTCCGTAACCTGGACCATTTCGTTGTATCTCTACTGGCAGCTAAACAAGTCTGTTCCGACTGGTCTCATTCCCCCAACTTACACTCCTGGTGATTACAAACCATTTTATTACAAGAAACAGAATCCGTTGGGGAATTCCTTAGAAAATGATCTGAAGAGTCGTAACCCGAAAGACCAAGTGCTTAAGAGGCCAAAACATAATAACTACGAAAATAGTGAAGGTTTGATAAAACAACTTCAACCGAAAGGAAACATTGACAAGACTGATCCAGGTAGTATATTTTCCGTAACATAAAACGTTTAATAACAAATTTTTAAGTTTTAAGCGAACTTGGAATGGTGAGAACGGTGGAGGATCAAAAAGTACGAGACGAGGGATACAAAAATCATGCTTTCAATGTCCTTATAAGCAATAAATTAAGCTACCATCGAGAGATACCAGATACACGAAATAAACTGTAAGGGATAATCACAATCGAGCTGTAAACTGTAGTATAATTAATTATTATTTTTATATTTAGATGCAAGGACATTGTATATCCAAAGGATCTTCCAACTGCAAGCGTAATAATTTGTTTTTATAACGAACACCTTCAAACATTAATAAGAACCATTCACTCTATCCTGGATCGTACTCCTTCAAAATTACTACAAGAAATTATTCTAATCGATGACTGTAGCGATATTCATAATTTACACCAAGACTTGAGCAAATATTTAAAAGAAAAAGCAAAGAAAGAAGTTAAATTATTTAAAACCGAACGTCGTGAAGGGTTAATAAGGGCAAGGATGTTTGGGGCAAGGAAAGCTGAAGGAGAAGTATTAATTTTCCTTGATAGTCATGTCGAAGTTAATCAGGAATGGATTCAACCTTTATTGGGGAAAATTATTGAAAATCGTACAAACGTCGTAATTCCCGTTATTGATATTATAAATGCAGATACGTTTGCTTATACAGCGAGCCCCTTGGTTCGCGGTGGATTTAATTGGGGGCTACATTTTAAATGGGAAAATCTTCCTACAGGTAACTGTTTGATGCTTATTTACCGACACTACTATATTTTTCTCTTACATTTAGGTACGTTATCAAAAGGAATTGATTTTGTTAAACCCATAAAATCTCCTACAATGGCCGGAGGTTTATTCGCGATAGACAGGAATTACTTTATGGATTTAGGTGAATATGACGCAGGAATGGATATTTGGGGTGGAGAAAATTTAGAAATATCATTTCGCATATGGATGTGCGGAGGCAGATTAGAAATAATCCCGTGTAGCAGAGTTGGGCATGTTTTTCGACATCGCAGACCTTACGGTGATCCGGATGGTAGAGACACGATGCTTCATAACTCGCTCCGTGTGGCCCATGTTTGGATGGATGATTACAAAGACTACTTCTTACAGCAAAGACCCGATGCAAAAGGCATTAACTTTGGAGATGTTTCGGGGAGGATTCGATTGCGTAAAAATTTAAAATGTTACGATTTTGACTGGTATATTAAAAATGTGTACCCGGAATTAACATTTCCAACAGATAACGAACAGCGGCTTAAGAATAAATGGGCTGCGCTTGAACAAGATAAATTCCAACCGTGGCATTCCAGGAAACGTAATTATATTAATCAATTCCAATTGAGATTAACCAATACAACTTTATGTGTACAAAGTAATAAAGATGTAAAAACCAAAGGTAGCACTTTGATTTTAAAGCCTTGTCTACGGACAAAGAGTCAGGTATGCGTGTCTATTTGGAATGTCAATTGATAATATGTAATTTAAAAATTATTTCAGATGTGGTATGAGACTGATAAAAGCGAATTGGTTTTAGCCCAACTTCTTTGTTTACAATCGGGTCAGCCCTCCCCCTATTTATACAAGTGTCATGAAATGGGGGGTAATCAGGAATGGAAACACAAAGGAGAAGTAAGCAAAATTGTTTCTTCCGATCCCATTAATTTCAGTGATATTTTTTCAGAGTAAAACTCCGATCTACAATATGGCTGCTGGGACCTGCTTAGGGGTGAATCAATTAGAAATCGGTACTACTCTTGCAATGAAACTTTGTACCGATCCTGCGCTCAACATGTGGGATTTAGTGAGATAATAAAAAAAAGACAACAACTGTGATGTAATAATTAAGATTCAGTAAGACTGTATTTGTTTGCATTTACCGTCAGGTTGCATTTATTCTGATTATTCCAATAAGTAGAGTGTTGTTACGATTTATAGTCTTTCCTAATTGTACTGTTGATTATTATTTAAGCTTTAATGAAGTCCAGAGTAAAATTAAATGTTGTGACCTAATTTAAATTGTTAACCAAGTCTTTGTAAACTTTTGTTTAAATACATTTATACGTAATTAAAGATTTTGCCTTAAAACACGGTTCGAAAGGTCTCTGAAAAGTGAATACGATTTTGCCTTGGCAACCGATGAACACAAATTCTAAAAAAAACAAACAAAAATACTCCTCTCTGCGTCTTTTAAAGCTAAATACTGATTTGTAAGCACGTTTCAAGTGTAACAAGAACGGAAAATTATAGTGATGTTACGTAATTTCTTCATTTACTCCTTAAAGTATTTTGTTAATGTGATTATGTACTTAAGGTGTAAAAACCATGAACCCAAAACCATAATGAATGCTAGTATACATACATAAATCAAATAAGTTGATTCCGTGGGCACTTCACCAAAATTTAATTTTCAACATTACGAGTTTTTTTCGCAAACGAAATGATTACATAAACAAATTTGATTTTATTATCACTTCACTGAGGCAGTACTAATTTATTTATTAGGTCTAAAATATTCTCAAAATT
Source organism: Hemicrepidius hirtus (assembly GCA_963082805.1). Lineage (NCBI taxonomy): Eukaryota > Metazoa > Arthropoda > Insecta > Coleoptera > Elateridae > Hemicrepidius > Hemicrepidius hirtus. The sequence goes on from OY720164.1 coordinate 306,358, forward strand.
CTTTTACAAGTTTCAACTTGTTCAAAAAACAAATGATAAGCGGCGTCACTTGAGTAAATTGTACGGGTATTTCCGACTTTCCCAGAACAAGCCCGAATAATGGTTAAGGCTGAGTACACACCTTCCGCGATTTAATTACAATATGCTCGAAGGAAATTTTCCTAAAAATTTGTGTTAAAAGATTGGAAAACGATGGAGAGTAATGAAAATGAAAGTTTTATAAAGAAATTACTGTAAAAAAAATTGTTTTCGGTAATTAAAAAATGGAAATTGAAAAAAAATTAGTTTAAATTGTTAAATACTGTATAAAAAATTGTATTTATAAAATAAAGAGACTTCAATGGGGAGAAGAAAGAATAGAACGATCCCAAAGTACAAATGGGAGCAAAAATTGGCAATTACACCAACTGGGGAAAAGCCTTCTAAAAAATAAGTAGACACCTGGATCTTTTCGTATTCTGCTCCCTACAGTTCTTTTTATATTATGTCGTCGGTACCATCGGTCATAGTTTGATAGTCATAAGTTGAGATTTGAGGATATAATTTGTTGTGACAGACAAGAACCTTTTAGTTTGGCTTGTTGGGGGATTAAAAATCCTTAGAGCCAAGTCGGAACCCTCTCAAATCTGGCATTTCATGAGTTTTTTTGAGGAATTTTCAAACTTAAGTTTGAGCTAAATGGGGTGACCAAAGCAAAACCTTGCTTACTATCCGGGATTTTCCTAAAAAGACGAGACAATAAGATTTTAATCATAATCGTCCTTTGTCCTGTCGAAGCCAACTGGGGAGAAGCCTTTTAAAAAATTAGTGGACACCTGGATCTCTGTATATTTTACATTCCCAGCTTTGAAGTTTTTGCTAAAAAATTCGATTCTACACTCATTAAGAGTTCGCGAGAGGTTTTATGATTTTCCAATATTATATTAATCCAAGTTAACGTTGGGGTGCGAAAATATAATGCATTTTATTAGGTACCTATATATTCGAACTGATTTCTACGAGACAAGTTAGCCCAACTTTTTTCTATAAGAAAGAACGTCGGAAACCACCCCATGTGTGACTATTCACACCGAAAAGATGTCAACACTTTACCGCTATTATGTTAAACGCGGAAACCTTTTATCGGAAATCAATTAAAAGCAATTCGTGGTCGTGGTTTCTTGCCGAGATCACAACAGATAAAAGAACAAAGAAGACGATTTCACTTCGCGTTCTCCCTTAGGCTATCGAGAAAGAAGTATGAACCTTTTAAATTAGGGTACAGGAAATATTTTAATAAAAAAAATAAATTACTGAAAGAAAAATTCCCTTGTTAGATTTTTTCAGTGTATCATGCAATGTGAATGACATTAAGTTGATGCCCTTTGAAATCCGAAATCAGTCAACAAAACTAAGTGCTTGTGGTTTTGACGCCTCACATATACTGCTCTTGTTTGCTTTCAGCTCATCCAAAGGTTTTCAGCTTAGGCGTTACATTAACCGATCCCTTTTTCGATACAGGCGTCCGAATATTTTTTTATTATAAAAGGAGATGTGTATTTTTTAAACTAAAGGGTTTTACCCCTCATAATATAGACAGAGACATGATGAAGAGGTCAAAATAATATGTACTATTCAAATTTTTTCACAAATTTCAGACGCAATCCATGTGATTTTTTAACATTAAATTTACGATTTAAAAAACTTTAAGTATCATGGGCAAATAAGGCCAAGACTGTTTTCAAAATTTAAGCGAATACAATCACCCCTTGAGTAATCCAAATGTTATTATTTACAATTTGGTTCTTTATTCGATCCCTTCAAGAAGAGCCACTTTCCTTAAAAAAATGTATTATTAATAGAATGTGAAAGGGTGAACAAAAGCCGGTTCTAGCCAATACGGGGTGCCCGACCGGGTTCGAATCACCAATCGCGAAGTAAGTTACCCCTAACAGCGTCCTGATCGTCGGCCTTTTAACCCTGTGTGGGCGAGGGCGGAGTTTATCCGTGGTCACGTGCCGCTCCTTTGACACTTACGCCCTATATGACGGTGATTTTTCACCCCGGAATTATTATCCGTGGTTTCAAGTTCGACAGAAGAAGGTTGTAGTGAATAAAAAAAAATCATCGAATACGGATCTGATTTAAAAGGTAAGCGTAGTAATTTTTATTTCCATCAAATTGTAATTTTTTTAAGTAATCGTTTATGCAACATTCACCTACCTATACGCAAATGAAACAAAATCCTTTACGAAACCCTTTTTTGTTGTAAATATTTTGGATGCGTGCTACCCAAAGATATTTTTTAAACCACCCCAATAAGAATTGGAAAATAATAATTCACAGGAACAGTTAAAGACTTTTTAATAAGAGATAAATTTAATGTTTTTTTTTACCCTAGTATATGTTGCTGAAATGCGCCCTCATTGTAAATTTAAATTTTGCACAACCACTCACCCGAAAATATTGAATCAATCGCTCACACAAGGTGACAACTTTAAAAAATAATTATCTAAGGATGACTCTTCTATTTTATAAAAAATAACTCGCATTAGTATTCTATTATTATATGATGAAGACATGAATTTACATACCTACCGTTTTATTGTAGGATTATTTGCATCCCTATGGTATTATACACATTTTGTATAATCCATTACATAATAAAAGCAACAAATAGTACATAGATTTGATGATTTATGGTTAATTTAATTTTTTTTATTTATATAGTACTACGATTTCAGCGGGTTTTGAAAATATACAAAGGCAGGGTGGTACTTTTTTAGAATTCCTCAGAACTTGCAATTTGATTATTTTTTTCAGTTTTTTTACCTAATAGAGAAGATTCAGTGATACAATTTCCTATGTAATTCAATCCTCCATGCTATAGCGATGTATAGGAATTTTCAAAGATTCAGCGAGATTTTGAAAAATTCCGGGTCCGGGTCTTGTAAAAAAATTAAATCCTCGTATATAGGTAACTCTAATAGGTACAGGATTGAAATTTCCACCACATTATAGGCCCAAATTTTCTCTATTACTATTAAAATTATTTTTTTAAGAAATGCCCGTGTTTACAAGTTTTTCAAAATCTTGCTGAAACTTCCTGAAAATTCCTAGAAGTCGTCATAGTTGCTCCATAAGGTTGAAATATACACCAAAATGTAGACCTGAAATTTCTCTATTACCTATACCCAAGAAAAACGGAAGAAAATTTAAACTGAAAATTCGGAAAATTTTATTTAAGAAACCGTTTTCAACATCTCGCTGAAACTTTTTAAAATTTGTAAAAGTCGTTACAGTAGCTTTCTAGGGTTGAAATATTATATACCAAATTGTTCAACCCTTAGAAATTTTTATATAAAAAAACCTGGATTGTTTTTTTAGATAATCGATGTTTGAACAAAAGACTTTCCCTCCTACTTTTGGAAATGTATATTTTGTTAACACTGTTAAGAGTATATAGTATCTACTGTTGATATGTCATTAAAAATTTGTTAATACTGTTTTGTATCTTGGAATACCTATTTATGTTTAATGTTCGTGTTTACGGTTAAACCGACACATAAAATCGTAATGACAAAGAATGGGCGTGGGCAATACTTTGTGAAAAGTCGGTGGACATCACATTCTAGACCAAACGCCGCCTTTCTTTTTTTTGATATTCATTCACCAATATAGAAACCCGTACCTCCATTCTTATGATATTTCAGTTTAAGAAAAGGATAATCGTTTTATGGAATGTTGGATTACAAATTTTTATTGAATTTTGAAATTTCGTAAACTCCCACTAGAGACAAAAATTAGATAGGTACCTACTCTAGTTTTTTCTAATCTTTTTGATTTTACTTTTCAATAAACAAGGTATTCCAAAGTACAAAATTTAAATTTTTTTGTTTTGAACCATCTTATAAATAAACAAAAATTAGGAATTGGAATGAAGAAGGTTTTCCATATCAAGGATAAAAATTTTGAGCAAAGTTACATGCTCATTAGAGCACAGCAGGTGTACTAAATCTCATAATCAAATATTCATACTGTTTGTGACTACGAGACCAGCAAAATGGCGGCCCGACTATACTATCTGACCACACCGAGATTATTTATTTATAAAAGGAGTTTTATGACATAATGTTTTACTAGAATATTTCTAAATACATAATGTATCGATAATATACCTACTGTAGAAACACATTAAATCACGTCAAACTTTTTTGGTCATTAATGAATAGTAAATAATCCTGATATGTATGTCCTTTGTTGAAATCTAAATTACACCCAAAAAGAATCAGACATTTTTTTGGTACACTTTAACAAATTTGTTACCATCAGTCATGAATGACGAATGTTCAGTTATATAAAAAAATATGTATACCTAATCTATTCAATATATCTTTCAGAAGAAATTAATCACCGAATTAACAACAAGGTGATAACAAACCGAATAAATATTAAAGATAGCATATGCGGTCTTAGAAAAAAAATCTTTTTGGTCTCTTTCTCATTTTTATTGCCCGCAGTAAGGTAAATCAGAGCCCTAAAATGTAACAGATTGTGTAATTTGTACCTTTAACATCAACCTATTATTACGTTTTACATGCACCTTTTTAGGGGGTGTTCCTCATGTGTTCCCGAACAGGTGACAAAGTCAAAATAATATCTAGCGATATCATATGTAATTTTAACAAACATTCAAAATTCTTACGCGTTATTAACAAAAGTGTAAGTTTCTTATTATGATGAATCCGTTATTGTTCATATACCTAAACAGAACGATCTAGTTTTTTTTTAATGATAATCAATCATGTATCAAGGGGTGGATTTAATAGGTGAGCTATTATGTTGACATTGTTATGTCATTTTGCACCCACTAATTGTGAGAAGCGACAGGTGACGCTTTTTCTTTCAGACTCACCCAATTATATTACTTTCTTAAACAATAAAAAATAATTTTCAAATAAACTTGTGTGTGTTCGTTTAGGCGTATCAAAATAATTGTTCCTAAATTATAAGTTAATTTACCAACTTTGGTTTAGGGGTTGCGCTGCCACCATATGTGACCAATGCACGCCACGTGACGGGCCACACTTGACTGAATATCATATCGATGTCAGAAAGTATTAAATAAGTATTCCAATTTCTTTTTAAAAGTTTTCCAGCGGAATAGAATTACAAAATAATGCGCAACCGAAAAGTTTTGCTTAAATTTAATTAATATTTCGTCGAAATAATCTTTTATAGATGGATGATTCGAATTCTTCATCATCAAAAAACGATTCCTTTTGCAAAGTATGCGGAGATAAAGCCTCCGGGAAGCATTATGGGGTAGCAAGTTGCGACGGATGCAGAGGTTTCTTCAAACGAAGTATCAGGAGGTACCTATACATAAACGCAAAACCGTCGTACATCGAATCTGTCTATATCATTCAAGGCACGCTAATCGAATCGTGTTAATTCATATTTTTCAGAAACTTAGAATACGTTTGCAAAGAGAATGGTCGTTGTGTTGTGGATGTTACCAGGCGTAACCAATGCCAAGCTTGTCGATTTAAAAAATGTCTTCAAGTTAACATGAAAAGAGATGGTAAGAAATTTAAACTATATTTTTGTCTCATCCTGTACTACATTTATTTTCTTTCGACACAAAAGATCTGTGTGAACGGGGGCACCTGTACTCTTGACAACCCTTACCACCCTCGCTAAGTCACCACATCTGACCCATTATTATATCAGACTCGCCCCCGCTACGTAATGATCATTACCAACCAGTGAATAATTAATAATTTGACTTCTGTTTCCTCACTATAATTATTGTTTAAATGCCGTGTGTTGATTTTTCGATAGCTCGCAGACAGTTCACATTCTACACGAATTACGTTCATAAATATTCTATAATTGTACATTACGTATCGGATGATTCTCAAAATGCACTCTAAACCCGTGAATATATAAGAGGGTAAAATTAATATAAACATAAATACGCATCAATTAGTGCCAGTATCGCCCCTATATTCGCGAGAAAGCAGAGGCTGAAGTAAATAAAACCCCAATTTGTTCAAACACTTACATTTCCACCCCACCCCGAAAAATAACACGTAAAATTTACAAAAGCGCAGAAAATTCAAATAAAATCTTAATTTCAGCAGTACAACACGAAAGAGCGCCCCGTACAACACAGTCCAGTTTACATCATCACTATCACCCCCTTAATTTAGGTCCTAGATTACGAAGTACCCATGGTACATCTTTATTTTCGGGAATTCCTCTACATTTACAAACTCCTTCTTTATTGGATCATAGCGTGGGAGCCGCTTCCGGAATTTCGACGCATTATCTACAACATGGGTTTTTATTTCCTGGAATGTTAGGAGGATACAGCAAACATTCTATGCTTGCAAATAATTTTGGTAAAATAAATTCAAATTTAGGAATAATTATAAGGATTAATTTCAAAAATATTTAGTGCCAGGACCTTATTCCCATAAACAAGACCCTCCGCTTTTAACCGAAACAACACCCTTAAAACATATTGGAATCAACATAAAAGATGACGAAGTTACGAGCTCAGAAGAAGCGTCTGCAAGTTCTACGAAAAATGGTTGGTACTACTACGAGTGCTTAATTTTTTTTAATGAATTAAAACCAAAAAATTTATAGAAAATTCCACGGAAGAAAGAGGACACCAGCTAAACTCAAATAAAAGCCGATTGGAGCTTCCAATTCTAAGCGAACCTTGTAGAAGTAGCTTAAGACCTCTGGATATTTCATGTTTATCCCTATTTCCAGCTGAAAATATCTACGAATCCTCTGCAAAATTATTATTCCTAGCAGTAAAATGGGCCCGAACAATACCATCGTTTTTACAAGTAAATAAACATTTAAAAACATACCTACCTACTCATTGGAAACCAAAAAATTGCACTGGGGAGAAATGTTTAGTTCAGGGAACTCGCAGATAGATATAGTTCCCTCGACTGAATTCGTAGGGCACTCTTGCAGTATCTCCCCAATCAAATTTAAAATCATGCAATAATCCCGAATTTGCTTTTACAGTTATCTTATAGGGACCAATCGATTCTTTTAGAAGAAAGTTGGAGTGAACTTTTTGTTCTTACAGCAGCTCAATGGGCTCTACCGGTTGACGAAGGTAATTTAAATTCGGTAAAGTAAATCTAAACTAAATTAATAAAAATATGCAGCACTCCTTGTCAGTAACGCCATGGCGCCTACGTCACGTCATACAGCCCTCGAGGAAGACGCCCGAAGATTAAGGGAAATTGTTACACGACTCACCCTCCTAAGAGTTGACCACACGGAACATGCTTGCCTTAAGGCACTTGTCCTATTCAAATCAGGTAAACGATTATAAACCTCCCGAGGTTACGATTCTAATCTTTTCGGTGTACCTATATTTCTGCAGAGTGCAGAGGTTTATGTGAACCAAGTCATGTAGAACTTCTTCAAGACCAAACCCATGTTATGTTGCATGAATATTGCGCTCAAAAACAAAGTTCCTACAAAGGTAGATTCGGAAAACTCTTGCTAGCGTTGCCAGCAGTGCAAGCTGTCACAAGAAGGAGCCTGGAGGAGCTTCTTTTCCGTCAAACTGTTGGAGATGTTGCTATAGACAGATTATTGGGGGAAATGGCTAAAGCGACACATGCTTAAAACGAAAACCTAGAAAAGTTTTAATTGATTCCGAAACGCACAATTCTATTTTGACTCAGGTTCAAATCCCATAAAAATCCTGACCAAGTTGCCTATGCCCGTGCGGCCAACTTGATCCGGTTTTTCTTTTTAATATTACATTTTTTTTATATTATCTGTGTAAGAAGGATTTGCGATTACACCTAAACCGTATGTAAATATAGGTAAGTAAATTAGAAAGCACAAATATCTTTGCATTATTTATTTTAATTGTGTCACTACGTTAGTGTTCAATTTAAATTACCCTTCAGTATATATTTACCTATTGCATAAAAACGTGCAAATTATAAAATCAAGTGATTAATAGGTACTACCATTTTTTTTGCGTAAAATCCAGATTCGTTGCGTTTTTAGTCAACACTTTTCTTCCAGGACATAGTTTCCTTGAATTAAGGCAAAAAATAATGCTGTAAATAATATTAGGTGTAAATAATAATTGTGTTATATGTATTAAATGTAATTGTAATATTAAATAAAAGATTTTAATTTAGCCACTTACAACAGGATCTGCTTTTTGGAGACAAGCATGAAAATTGTAGGATTTTACACATTCGTCATCACCTACAAGATTTTTTGTTTAAAATTCCTTCGTTACACCTATATTTTCTACCCCTACACACCTGTTATATCACGACATTTTTCAAGAGCTGGTAGTACAATATCTTTAATTTTTGGATGGACGTTTTCGATTATGTAATCATATTTAATTGTTTCGTCTTCTTTTGCCTAAATGTTTGCATTAAAATTAATAATAAATAAGAGCCTAACACTAAATTATTACCCATTGTGATTCAATCATTAAGCACTTCATGTAGCACTAAAAGATTTTGAAATTATTTAGAGAACTAAATAAAAAAATATCTTACCATCATTTTTTTAGAAGTATCAGAAATAATATAATTCTTAACTTCCTCTAAAAATAATAAAAATTAAAACACAAATAAAATGGGAAGAAATAAAAATACCATCGGACACTCCTAGTTTCTTTGTGCATGTCTCATGTAAAGGATCGATCAGGTCGTATAATTCTGGGGGAGGATACTAAAAAAAACCTCGAAATTTGCGATTTTAAATCAGAAAAATCACTTACAACTTCTTCTGGGCGACCTGACACGCAAATTGTAAACAAAACTAAACTTACAGCAAATTTTGCAATCATTTTTTAAAAATTTATTCGTACTTTGTAACACGGCAACAGTCAAGCACGATCTGAATTTTGATTAATTCTCCGTGACTTTTATACAAGACATACAAGACAAGCTAATCATGTTGGTGACGTTCCCAGAATCTTTATTATTCCATGACTTTTGAATCGAAAAAAATACAAATTAGCAGTTAATAAAAGTGTTTTTCTTGTTAACATCTTTGACATTAATTACAAGAAATATTAATTACCTGTTGTTAAAACCCTCCACATCCTAGTACCTAATACATTTTTTTATTTGACCTTGCCCATTCATAATATCCCTATTTATGTATTAAAGAAGAAACTAATTTCGAAAACATACGCCTAAGATAGCTAATTAAAAAAATTACTACCTACAATATAATTTCTTTATTACAAATCTAATTAATAAATGCCCTTCATTATACTAGTATACATTTGAAATTGCGCGGTATTCATTAATAAAATACATCAACAATGGTTTCTATGGTTACCACAACTTTTTTACTACCAACTACCAACTGTCACTACCCAGCTGATAACTGTCACTGTCAACTGTCACTGTCATTGGTATTTTACTCAAACTGTCAATAATTTTCAGAAAATGGAAAATAACGAATATAATTTGGAAAATATGTGTAGAACGTGTTTATCCAAAGATGGAAATATGAAATCCGTATTTTCAGTGCATGTCTCGGATACACATTTAGTTCGAATCGTAGATTTTATACGTAGAATGACATCGATTAAGGTTAGGTTTTTTCTGTTTACATCAATATTGCAACAATTTAAAGCCTTTTTTGCAGATTGCAAAAGGAGATGGCTTACCAGAGTATGTTTGTATGTGTTGTATCGAAACCCTTTGCAAGGCTTACACTTTTGCCCAACTTTGCATATCGTCAGATAACTTCTTACGACTACAACGTAAACGTCTTGCTTTACAAAACATCCAAAACGAAATATTTGAAGACGAATCTGTGTGTCTAGAAAATGAGGAATGTTATGAGACCGATAATGTTTCTAATAAATTAACCGATGAATGTAACAAAGCTTTGGAAGATTCATTAGCTGAATTTCCAGATAAGAACGAATCGGAATTTAACAATGACAAGCCTGAAGTTTTAGATTTAAAAGAAGAAACTGTACAGAATGGAAAACTTCAATTTGATGAAATAATCCTCGATAATGATTTTGAAATCGTACAAGAAAATGAAGTGCTTGAAACCAAGGATGTTGATAAGTCGGACGGTTACAAAAAATTATTAAAAACCTACCAACTGCAATACCAGTGTGATGAATGTCACGAGTCTTTTAGTACAAAACTCCGATTACAGAAACACGAGATACTACACGATTCTACTAGACCGTATCAATGTCAGGAGTGCTCGAAAATGTTTTCAAAGAAAACCCATTTAACGGTTCATATGCGCTCTCATGTCAAAGCAGAAGACAAACAACATGTTTGCGGGGTATGTGGTCAAAAATTTGTGTATTCCTACTTGCTTAAGCAACACAGTTACAAGCACACAGAAGAAAAGCCCTATCCTTGTTCTAAATGTAACAGAGGTAAGATTTAAATCATTTATGACAATTTTAAATTGAAATAATTTATTCAAGGATGTTTAACTGCTGAAAGTTTAAGACGTCATATGAAAATTCACGAAGAAAATTATAAAAAAAAGAAACATTCTTGTTCCGTGTGTTCGAAAGAATTCCCCTATCCAAGTTTTTTAGCGGAACATATGAAAAACCATACTGGAGAAAAGCCATTCTTATGTTCTATATGCGGAAAAGGATTTCGACAAAACGGGGCATTAGAATATCATATTCGTTCTCATACCGGGTTTAAGCCGTACAAGTGCCAAACTTGTAACAATAGTTTTTCATCAAGAGGTAATTTTAACTGCTTTTACTAAGTACGAATTAAAGAAAGTTTTTTAGGTGTTTTAAGAGTTCACATGCGACGCCATACGAACGAGAGACCGTATGTTTGCGATATTTGTGGTATGGCTTTTCGCCAGTCAACTGATATGCGGAGTCATCATCGTACCCACACAGGAGATAAACGTGTTCTGTGCACTGTATGCGGCAAACGTATGTCTACAACTGGTAATAATATAAATACTTTATTGGGAACCGAAATAATTCTTTTTATTATAGGACAACTGACGGTGCATTTGAGGTCGCACACTGGCGAAAAACCTTTTGGCTGTGATATTTGCCAGAAAGCTTTTACTACCCGTACTATGCTGGTAAAGCATCGCAGAATTCACACCGGAGAGCGACCGTATGTTTGTAACATTTGTAGTCGAGCATTCAATCAAAGTAGTACATTAAAAGCACACATGATGACTCATAGAAAAAATAATTTAAAAAATGTCGGTGAAAATAGAAATGTAGTTACGGAAGAGCTGATCATTTACAATACGGGAAACGGGACTAGTGTTATCACTAAAAACCGTAATCTAGAACTCGATATTAAAAATGATAGCGGTATTTTACCTGCAGCCATTCCAATGGTTTAAGAACAACCAAGTCTTTACCTTTTATTTTTAAAGTAGCTTTAATATTTTCTTAAAGAGTGATGAAGTCTTAATAAAAATAACATGGTTTTCAGATACAGATTATTGCTAATGCATGGTATGCAACAAATTTGTACATTATATAATTGTGTGTGTATGAATATACTTTTTACTATAATTTGTTGTTTATTTTAATGAAAGTAAAAATGACTTACGATTTCAGCCTCCTTGCACCCTCTTTCTTCTCACACTTCGACATCGATCTACTTCTGCTAGGGCTTAACACCAAGGCCCCTGGAATGAGCACACCACACCAAAACGCACTAGAAAACACAAGTGACTTTTACTTTAGTGGTTTAGTGTTAAAACTAAATCTAGTTACAAATCTCTGTTTTACCGATACAGAACAAACTCATTTAAACGTCAAATATATATTATGTCAAAAGGTTAAGTTTATTATTTTTTAATTAGAAAAATGTCGAAACCTAATAAAAAATCTAAGCCTAATATGAAAAATAGAAAATTATACTTCAATAAAATATGCCGGTCATGTTTAACAGAACGAGGACATTTAAGGGAACTTTTTTCCACACGACTACCCCTAATGATGGAAACTTGTGCCACAATTCAGGTAAGAAAGCTTTTACCATAAATACAAATATAAAACAGTTTTCGTGTAGGTTTCCCAAGATGATGAGCTTCCTAATAAGATTTGCGTCTCTTGTTTCCATCAAATAGCTAAATTGTACACGTTCAAGAAAAAATTAGAAAGAAACGACAAAATATTACGAAGTTACTTGAAGCAAAAAAAGAAGGAACCGAGGGAGTTTTCTGATATTTTACATAAAGCGGTTAACGACGCCGATATAATGTCGGATAGAAACGTTAAGTCGGAAAGTAACGAAAATTCTAAAGACTCTAGCGATGAAGACATTCCCTTAAGCATGCGGCTGGTGAGAGGCAAGAAAGAATTATTTAGAAGTACACCACCGAGGTTATTGCGAAAGAGCAAACAAAAAGCCAATAAAATAATAGACACGATTATTAAAAACGAAGACGAAGAAGAAGACGTTGACAACCCATGCGAAGGCTTTAGCGATGACGATCAAATGTCGGTTGAAGATTTGAAAGAAGAAAACCCCATTTCTCCTATCCCTTCGAATTTTGATTCAGTAATATTTGATGGGCCACCACCGTTAATCCCTTTAGCGCCTTCAAAATTAATAAATAACCTCGATTTATCTCCTACAACTTCTATAAAAAATCTACCGCAAAATGCACCACCCCTAGTGCCAATTAAACCCCTTTCTTCATTAAACCCCGCAACTATAGTAAACGCATTGAGTGATAACATAGAAAATCCCGTGAATTTAAAACTTCAGTGTAATATTTGCAACGAAGAATTTCACACCGTATTTGCTTTAAAAAACCATCGTTTGTATCAGTGTCAAGGCTCTGGTATGCAATGTAACATTTGTAAGAAAGAGTTCAACGATCGCAATCGCCTGATTGGACATTTAAAAGGTCACATGGTGTCCAAAGATTACGGATGCAAAATTTGTGGTAAACGTTATCCAAATCCGAGCACATTTCGAGTGCACATGAGAACGCATACTGGTGAAAGGCCTTTTAAGTGTCAAATATGTAGTAAAGGGTTTGTTCGGTGGGCAGGCGTTGTCGGGCATATGAAAACGCACAACGCAAATAAACCGTTTAAATGCGATACTTGTGGTAAAGGGTTTAAAATATCGTCAAACTTGGAGCGCCATAAAGTTTTACATTCCGGAATATTACCGTACTGTTGTAGTTATTGTGGAAAAACGTTTAGTCAGTCTGATAATCTTCAACTTCATATTCGGACGTACCACACGAACGATCGACCTTATTTGTGTAATGAATGTGGGAAAAGGTTTGTTAGTTCGACAAGATTAAAGAGACACATGTGGGTTCATACGGGTTACAAACCGTACCGATGCCGGTATTGCCCGAAAGCTTATTCAAACTCAAACGATCGGAAAAATCATGAGAAAAGTCACACCGGAGGAATTTCTGATGCAGACAAACCCCATGCTTGTAATACTTGTGATATGAGGTTCTTACATGCTTGTAGACTTGCAAAGCACATGAAAACGCATGAACGACCATTTCCTTGCAGCGAATGTACTAAAACGTTTAGTTCTGAAGCGCTTTTAAATAAACATGTAACGAATAAACACGGGGCTCAATTTTTAGAACATTTATCTGTCCCGTTAACCGTGGAAGAAGTTTACATAAACTATCAGTGAATTATTATTTATACGCATAAACTGAAACCGTTTTTGTAATCATTTTAACTAAATATAAGTTCATGGTTTTCTTACCGTTTTTGCTTGGTTGTGATAACCATGAACTTGTATTTAGTGTATAGCATTATATTTTGCATAATTAAGTATTGTTACTGATATTAGTTTGTTGCTTTTTATAATTTAGGAATAGAAAAATAGAGAATTTTAACATGATCCCGTTTTATTTTTGTGTATTTTACGATTTGTATGTATGGTAAAATAAAACGTACATCAGAGTAGACCTTGAATAACAAAAGAAATATGAGACCCAATTTTCCCTGGTCAACTCGGAAGACTTTTAATAAACGTGCAAATAATTTAATCTTAATCGTGTAAGCCTTCAATAAAATTTACTTTCTAACTATGTTTAGTACGTAACGTCAAAAGTTGGGTTTTAAGTTTTGCAAACTGTAATGGTAAATAAGAAAATTCATTGAATAGAGATACAAAAGAACGCTTTATTCATTCTGTAGAATGAATGAAAAGACGAGAACTTGACGAGAACGTTAATCTACCGTGAGTTTTATATGCCCTTGGTCGGACCTCTAACCACATTTATAATCAATAAACCTTGCAGATAGAATATTCAATGTGTTTACTGTTTCAATCATGATTTAGTCATTTCCAACTATTATTTGTTAATTATAATTACCAAAAAATGCAGTTACTTGGGAAATAATAAAAAATTCAGTTTCGAATGTGATTCTTTTACTCTTCTCAAAAGGTGGGTTGCGGGATATTTTCCATTGCTGGTCAAAAGTTTATAAACCGTGGGTTTTTTGAAAAATGGAAGAAAGTGTCCTACCAAACGTATGTCGTGCTTGTTTAACTGCAGAAGGTGAATTCCAATCAGTTTTTGTACCAGACGAGAGCAGTGGCTTGACAATCCACTTGGCAGAAATGATTATGGCGTATGCTGCCGTACAGGTAAATAAACAATCTTCTCTTCTTCCCATTCCTACTGTTAAACAAACCATTATTAAACAGATTACACTTGGAGATGGTCTTCCAGAACAAATTTGTGTACCTTGTGCCGAAAAAGCAGTTCACATGTATTTATTTAAACAACGCTGCGAAGAATCCGATGCTGCATTACGTCAACAATTGGGTAAATCTCCTTTGGATAAAACCTACAGCATAGCCGAGGAACAACGGTTAGCTGTTGAAGCCCTAAAGAACATAGACCCATACTCGATCGATGTTATTATTAAGCCCGAAATCGGTATCGACAATGAAGAACAAAATCAAATTCATATGGAAGACATGCAAGTGGTAGAAACTGATTTCGAGGATTCTTGCGAAACAAGCGATCAGGAATCAGAAACAGAAACTGTAGAAATTAAAACTAAACGCGAACCGATCGCTTGCGACATATGCCATAAAAGTTTTAACCGTGTTAGTCATTTAAATAGACATAAGAGGGTCCACGCACTCCAAAAACAATTCGCATGCACTGCCTGTAACAAAACTTTTGCCAGGAGCGATGTACTTCTTCGACATCTAAGCGTACACGATATTAAAATAGAGGAACAAATGTCACCTTTCGAAACTATATTGGGACAGGAAATAATAGCCGATAATTTAATCGAAGTGAAATCGGAAGAAATAGTTACAGATTTAAAGTGTATGCCCTGCGATAAATCATTTTCTAGTAAAGACGATTTTAATACTCATATGGTAATACATGAATCGAGACCTAGAAGTACACCAGGTTCGTTGAGATGTACCCATTGTAATAAAAAATTTAATAAAGTTGCCCATTTAACTAGACACTTGAAAATACATGCAGCTATTAAACCACATATTTGTGATTTGTGTCATAAGGGGTTTGCGCGTGCCGAGCAACTGGTTAATCATATGAATGCACATTCAGGAGTTAAGCCGCATGTTTGTACTATATGTAATAAAGGTGAATAATCAATCTTGTTTATTGTATTGTCTGACTCATTGCTTTCTATAATTACAGGTTTTAATCAAGTCTCAAATTTAAAAGACCATATGAGAACGCACAATGGAGAAAAGCCATTTTTATGTTCGATTTGTGGCAAGGGTTTTAATCAGTTGGGAAATTTACGCCAGCATACAATAAGACACAGCGGGATAAAAGCACACCTTTGTAGTACATGCGGAAATGGTTTTGCAAGTAAAGGTGAACTTTGCGCACATCTTCGGAAACACACGGGTAGGTAATTGTTTTTATACCGTTACCGGACATTAATTGTTTTTTCTATTAGGTGCAAGACCATTTATTTGTCAAGTCTGCAATCACGGTTTTACAACGTCAAGTTCCTTGACAAAACACAAACGGATCCATTCTGGAGAAAAGCCTTACGAATGTGAAGTATGCAAAATGAAGTTTTCCCGATCGGGAATTCTTGCCCGACACAAACGTACTCACACAGGAGAGAAACCATATGTGTGTAAATTCTGTACAAAAGCTTTCTCGCAGTCTAACGATCTCAGTTCACATTTACGCATACACACTGGGGAAAAGCCCTACATATGTGATACTTGCGGACAAGCCTTTAGGCAAAGTTCAGCACTTAAGACTCATAAAAAGACCCACATAGATCGTGCTTCAATTCTTGAAATTGAACGGGCAAGAAATCTTGTACCGATGATACACAGTACCTTTTTAAATGCTGCATTACCGTGACATTTACATACTGTAAAGTGTACCACTATAGTTATTTATGTTACAAGGCCGTGAAGTAGCACTTTTTTTTATTAGAATGAATATTATTTGGCGAGGCGAAGGCCGAGCCAAATAATCATTCGAATAAAAAAAAGATAGTTCACGGCCATGTGGCATACAAAATTTTGTGTGCAACTGTGAAAAATTACCAAAATTAAAGTTTCGATCGAATCTTTACATAAAATTAAAAGCTAATTTCATTCAAGATCATGACCCGTAAAAAAAAGTCTTTGTCGGCCGGTAAAAAAAAGTCTTTTTTTTACGTTGTCAGGGCTTTTTTTACGTTGTCAAGGTTTTATTTTACTATAAACAAATGTGCTACTTCACGACTCAAAATCAAACAAAAAAAGTGACCTTTTTTTGACAGTTGCACACAAAAAAATTGAAATAACTTTTGTGTGCAACTGTCAAAAAAAGGTCACTTTTTTTGTTTGATTTTGAGTCGTGAAGTAGCACATTTGTTTATAGTAAAATAAAACCTTGACAACGTAAAAAAAGCCCTGACAACGTAAAAAAAAGACTTTTTTTTACCGGCCGACAAAGACTTTTTTTTACGGGTCATGATCTTGAATGAAATTAGCTTTTAATTTTATGTAAAGATTCGATCGAAACTTTAATTTTGGTAATTTTTCACAGTTGCACACAAAATTTTGTATGCCACATGGCCGTGAACTATCTTTTTTTTATTCGAATGATTATTTGGCTCGGCCTTCGCCTCGCCAAATAATATTCATTCTAATAAAAAAAAGTGCTACTTCACGGCCTTGTAACATAAATAACTATTTTAATATTGTTTTGTGTTTACAATCTTAGATTTTGTGAGTTTTTAAGAATTTATTTTATTGTAATGTTTTGTTTTTTTTTTACTGAAAATAAGTACAATTTGCAATTAATGTTTGTACAGTGTACTACTTACTGTAACGCCTTTGGCGATTATATTGTACACTAGCATGCATTCTTTATAAGAATAAATAAATTTGATACGTATAGTGTGGAAAATTGTAAAGATAAAAATTTTAATATACATAAGTAGATACTATTTAGAAGTAATTGTAAATAAAAATAATAAAGATTTTATGAAACCATTGTTGATTCATTTGTACAGTGACCAGGTGGCCCCTGGTTGCTAATTTTACGTCCCCGAATAACAAATAGTCACGAATTAAATACAAAGGGGTGGTTTAGAAAATCCCCACTGTCTGATAATACCATTTAATGTTTACGTATTGTTCATTCATTGAGTGGAAGGGCAACTCACGTTGTTGAGAGCGTGATGTTGAAACTTTTAACGCGATTAATTTATCCATATATCTACGTCTCTTTCTAACACGTGCTTAACGTAATCTATCTATCTCTGTTTAACGATTACGTTTTAAATTTCAAAATTCCAATTGACTTTGGCGCTTTTCTGCAAAATCTACTTTCAGTCAAGTGGCGGGCGTTCAAATATCTTGTTCATGATGCGAAACATATCTTCTAATTGTATTTATTAAGTGATTATTGTGAAGATTTCGTCCTTTTGACTGTTCACCTACAGTAAGTTATAAAAACCTTTTTCTTTTATTTTCCGCGCTTTAAGTTGTGTTGAAAAATTAAATAAATTGGAGTTCTTTTCATTTACAAAGTCAAAAAGTATTATTTAATTGTAAGCATAATCGTTATCATTTATAAGGTCGAGGGATTCACATCAAAGTTCAATTTTCATTTTTATTCAATTTAATTAAAATTCGAGTTGTTTGAAACGTTAACGGGGTTGAAAAATTATATAAGAAGGATAACTTGGCTATTTCATTTAATTCTTTTTTAACTTTATCTGAAGAAGTTGAGGTGGTGTAGAAGTCCGAGCTGTTGGCTCAAAAATGGACGTGGGTTCAAGTCTTATTTTAGTAAACAAGTTAAATTAGTCCTGTCCATGGGTGTTAGGTATGTGTACCCATGTTAAATAAGGCGGCCTTTTGACGGCAATAATTAAATGTCCTTGAAAAATGTAAAGTCTTTAAATAGCTTAGAATATAGGAAGCTTATTTCTTGTCTTAAGCTAATAATAAACCAGTTGGAATTAATTAATGGTACTTAGGTAAGTACAAAGAAGTAATTGCGAAACGCAGTTTAATAATAGAATATCCCACGCCTCTAGAATTTTTCTCGTTTGTTGCTGTAATTATTATTACCTGGCATCGAGTGTATCTATAAATAGCCCTCATTTATTGTTGTCTAATAAAAAGCATCGTAATCTAGTGAATGCTGTATTTGTATAAAATGGTAATGGTAAATGTGTGCATTAGAATTGTAAATACATGCTTGACTAGTTCTATTTTTAGAATTTGTAACATTTTACTTAATTAATTTATGCTGAATGCAGTTTTGTAATCATACAACAATTACTAGATTTCCATGTAGGTACCTACCTATTAGTTAATAAAAATTACCTACGTCTATACAGGAACCTAATGCATGAATGGAAATTTCTTTACAAAAACAGATATTAAAAACGGTCTCATATACTAAATTGCAACCCCCATATCCTTTGATATGTCATTTATCAAAAGGCTTGAATTATTATTTTCCTTCCCTACGACGACGTAAAGTGAAGTACCTAATTGAGAGGTAATCAAAGGATAATCACAGGTAATCAAAAGATCCAAATTCGCAACCAAGAGGTGCCGGATTCAAATCCCAATCTCGTCATGGGAAGCCGATAGGGTAGTTATGCCATCAACAATATTGGCGTTCCCAATTAAAAAAAAAACAATTACATGGTATTAAGTTTGTATAACCCTGTTAAAATAAAACAAATCCACCTGTCACCTTCTGCAGAGGTCGAAGTCAAGTTCAGGCTATCTATTTACCTTTCTCGTTATTATTTTTCTGATAGTTCGGTCACGTTGACGAGCATGAGCTTTTGATATCTATTTAAACATTGCGACTACCCTTTGATGTAGTACTACATGCTTTACTTAACACCCCAAATTATGTTGTTTCAACTATTTGGAATAATTCTCTTTAAAAAAAATATCAAGGCCAATACAGTCGTCTTTTATAGTTGGTTTTAGAAAAATTTAAAAGGCTTTTCACTAGTTGGTGTTTTCCTGATAAATAAATTGACGACGTATCATCAAATGTTTTATTAAATTGGCTTTGAATTTCGATCAAACTAAACGTGATGAATTTGCAACATGCTGAGAAATAATAAGGGTTGTTCCTGCACGTGTATTTTATATACGAGACCACGTTGCCTCGCTTACATTTTGAAGAGGCACGTTAATTTTTTTTAAAACACGTTTTAGGAGCACGCTTAATTTGGAACACAAAAAATACAAGGTGAAATAAATAATACCTAATTATATAAACGAGGGTAGATAAAATTACAACCTTTAATTTATATAATCAAGTCTATTTTAAAACTTAGGTTTGTGTAACTGTTTTAAAATTAAATTCCGAATTGATTGATTGGTTTTATTATGGAAAACTAAAATATATTTATAGGGGGTTGGAAAACAGATCTCGAAGAGTTCTTGTTAAGCCTAGTATTTAAAGGGCTTTCCAATTATTTCCATTACGACTTCCTAAATTGCTTTATCTCTGTTCTAATTACTGTTAGCATTTGGCGCCAACGAGCGCACTTCTTCATTATAAATGCAACAACAAAAAAGTATGTGTTATACATTGCGGGGGTGTTGAAAAAGAAATCCAATAAAAATGGTAATTAATTACGAATTCCATTATTTTTGGTCTTTCTTGTTTTTCAGGAACTCACATTGCTTGGAATAAATTTACACGTGCTGTTCATGTAACATTTTCCAGCATCCTTTCTCCTCATTTCCAGTCATTGTGGCCATTTATAGATTCCAATTAACCGACGTGAAACCAAAATCGCGCCCGTCGTCGATGTTCTCTTTGTTATCTGTTCCAAAAGCGTCGTGGTTTTATTAATTGAAACGAAAATGTACACGAATCCGAGAATTTAACAAAAAGGACGAACTTTTTATTAATATGAAATTAATTTACTTTATATAACGATTGCAAAAATAGATTTGACCTAGATAGGTAGTATATTAGATGGAACGAGGAAAAATGTTACCTATTACTTGTAATAAAAAAAAACCATAAAATTACATTAGACGTTATTCTAACAGTATTACCATTTTTATTTGTTTAATTATCATCTTTTATTAAAACCCAAAACTGTTTACCATTTTTAATATTATAAACCCTTTACATTTTTTGCAGGAAATAAAGAAAAATGAATTCCGAATTGGAAACTTTAAAAACAAAAATATCAGATTCAGCTTATTCGAATAGCTGTGGGAACAGTAATTCCCAAAGAAGGTCTGTTCAGAATTGGATTCTATTTTTTTTCTTAAATAAAACTAGTTTTTTTTTTTATTGCAGCGCTAATTCAAAGTCACGTCTTAGTGGAAGTAATTCGAGCAGAAGTAGTGGATACTGCGGGGCTGTTAATTCCGTTAATGGAAGGTAGTAAGGACAATTTTTTTTTCAGAGTTACACAATTTTTAATTTATTATTTTTCAGTGTGGATACAGGACTAGAAGCACCAAATAAGCACAGCAAAGATAAAGAACGCAAGAATAAAAAATTAAAATCGAAAAATTTAGATACAAATCTAAACGTCGTCGTCAATAGTTCAACCTCTGAGAGGACACCCCTTCCTAACGAAAATGTTTCAGAAAGTGGTAAATTTATTTTCGAAAATTTTATTTCAGACTAACTATTTTTAATTATTGATGTGCAGGGATAGAAATTTTACCAAATCATATGGTACAGGTACAAGATACTACTAACCAAAAGTTAGAAAATTGCAAAAATACAACTGCTTTAACATCAAAAGTGCCGATTATAGGTATTTCATTACCGATTAATAAACTTTAATATTAGAAATAAAAATAATTTTCTTTTTGTTTATTAAATCTTAATTTCTAAACCAGAGGAACTTCTCGCAAACGATTTTTGCGGAAATGAGGAAAACCACGAAAATGAAAACCTGGAGGCTCATAATAATATGGAAACGATGTCTAATGCGATTAGTGATGATGCAATTGACTCCATTAACAAAATAAATACTTCCTTAACAGAGGTAAGAGAAAAACACTTAAGGGTTCGTCCCATAAAGTAGCACTTTCGTGCCTTATTACGTAAATGTTTCATTACTCTATTTGCAGGACGGTTTTTGCTGTGTGATATCCATCTTTGACGGGGTGGTACTTTACACAACCCCTAGTCTAACAAACGTTTTGGGATTTCCTAAAGACATGTGGTTGGGACGATCTTTTATAGATTTTATGCACCCTAAAGATAGGGATACATTTTCGAGTCAAATTACAACAGGGGTTGCAATACCACTTATAGATGCGTTGGGGAAAAAAAGGGGTATGTAATAGACATTTTATTTTAACACTTACAAGACTTAAACTTCTTTATTTTAGAAGTGAAAAGCTCGTTTTACGTTTGCTTGAGAAAATACAGGGGTTTAAGAGCGTCTGGATACGGGGTCGTTGAAAAAACCGTTTCCTATCAAGCGTTCCATCTTTCTGTAACTTTTAGGCATGTTACTGAATCTGTAGATTCAATTTCTTGGGATAACAATAGAGACGCACTTTTAGTTATAGTTGCTATGCCCATTTATTCATCATATAAAGGTAATTATAATTTCCCCTTCCCCCGCGAGCTTTATTTTAAATAAAACCCTTTTTATTTAGTACCAGATGAAATGCGAAGAACCAAAAAATTTGGGATGCGCCATACCGCAGCTTGTACTTTTAGCCATGTTGATGCAGACGTGGTAATGAATTTTGGGTACTTCCCCCAAGACATGTTAGGAAAATCCGTGTTTGATTTCTACCACCCCGAAGATTTGCCCTTTTTAAAAGAGGTTTACGAATCAGGTAAGAATTTATTTCCAAAACAAAAACAATGTTTAATTTTTCTCTGTTTTCAGTGATGAACAAATGCCAAATTGCAGGATCCGTTTACAGAAGCAAACCGTACCGTTTCGCTGCACGAAATGGAGATTTTGTTATGGTCGAAACGGAATGGTCTTGTTTTATTAATCCTTGGTCAAGGAAGTTGGAATTTGTTGTAGGACTACACAGGGTTCTAAAGGTAGTAGTGGAAGAAAATGATTTTTTTTATGTCTAATATTGAGTTCTACAGGGCCCAACAAATCCCGACATTTTCGAATCAGCAAAGGATGGCAAAAGCAAATATATTTCTGAAGATGTTTTGGAAGAAGCTAAAATAATCAAGGAAGAGATTCTTTTATTGTTAAATAAGGTACGTAATTTATTAATATTTCCCTTTTTTGACGAAGTCAGAGGAGTGTGGTCTATGTTCAGTCGACGGAACTGCAAATAATTAAGAAGAAGTATATGGTTCCCTCGAGTGAACACAAAGGACAAACTGTCCTACGATATATGTACCTTGGTTTAAAAAATATATTTTTAGGAATTACCAAGACCTTCAGAAGTTGCTAAGCATGAAGTATCAAAACGATGCAAAGATTTAGCAATATTTATGGAGACCATAATGGCTGAAGTTTCAAATTCAAACCTCAAAGTGAATTCGCCGCAAAATCACGGCATGTCCGTTTCTGTAAGTAATTCGGTTTTTCTTTTTCTTCCTTTCTTACAACAATTTTTTAAGGAACGCGCTTTCGTTATGCTAGGAGAAATATCTCCTCATCACGACTACTACGACAGAGAATCGTCATCAGAAACACCTCCAAGTTACAACCAGCTAAATTATCATGAAAATATTCATAGATTTTTTAAAAGTAAACCCATGACGACAACTTCTGATGAAAATGGAGAAAAACCAAGGGTTGTACAAACCACAAACGATTTGGACCAAGAAGGAAAAGCCGTAATTCAACCTCAGTAAGTTTATATAAAAAATACATTTCCTGAAACTATTTTCTTTCATAAACACTTACAGAAAATGCTTAATGCCTGTACAAAATAGTGGCGCGTCTGGAAGCAGTAGCGGGGGAAATTTAAGTTCAGGGAGCAACCCCATCATTGAAAGTGGTACTACCAATACCTCCAATGGTTCCTATCAATCTCCTCATCTTACCGAAGAATTACTTCTCCGGTAAAAAATAACCTCACCCTTACAAGAACCAGTCTTTAATTGTTAAGTTTTAGTCATAACGAGGACATGGAGAAAATTATGCGCAAACGTCACAGAGAACATCGATCAAACGTTAAAGCAGACCGTGAAAGTAAAAAATTTCAACATAAACCCGAAAAAAACAATTTAACAGAAAGAGATAAAAACGAGGTAATTTTAAATGATGTAAAAGTTTTTCAAAATAATAAGGGTTGTGTTAAAGGGAGGAGTTTACGTACACGGGGTTAAACGCAGTGGATCGCACTCTTGGGGAACTGATAACAATAAAGTTTCAAAATACCAACACCAAATTGGGATTGTTAACAATGGCGAAGAAGTTAACACTGCTAGAAATAATG
The DNA here is from genome assembly GCA_963082805.1 of Hemicrepidius hirtus. Classification (NCBI taxonomy): domain Eukaryota; kingdom Metazoa; phylum Arthropoda; class Insecta; order Coleoptera; family Elateridae; genus Hemicrepidius; species Hemicrepidius hirtus. Next base: position 330,234 of record OY720164.1, read on the forward strand.
GAACCAGATTTACTGATGTCCCGAATGCAGGAAGTAATTCGAATGAAAATGGCTATTTACTTGGGGTAAGTCGATTTTCTTCGAGTCGGCGATTGCGCGTCGATTGTTCCTCGTAATCGGCAATTTATAAAAATGTTTTAGTTGAACGATGTGAGTTTATGGCCGCCGTTTTCTGTATCTCTGACACCGATAAGTGCCGCCCAACCTTATGGGATCAATTCCGTACCCAACAGTGGAATGTTTCCTGTATATTATATTCCAGCGCAACATGGCCAAACCTCTGCGGATTATGCAAAACCGAATCCTTCTCCCAATTTCCAAGGTAATTCATAATTTAAGGGTTAAATTTGGCCTAACTGTTTCATTTTAGCACAATATATGCCAGGAATGGTCTTTAATTGTAATCCTGTTTTTCCCACGTCTTCTTTATTTTGCCCACCCATGACCATGGTTCCGTTTTCCACGCCCCAGCCAGTTTCGTCTTTAACTTCCGATCAAAGACAAAGAACTGAAGGAATATTCTCTGAACTCAAAATTAACCCTCCTAATGATCCCCTATCAAAAAGACCCGCCTCCCAAGCGACTTCGGTTAAAGCAGAACCAGGAAGCGCCATCGGTTCCGTTGCGTCACCAAGTGGATTAAACAGGGTGAGTTTGGGATTTAATTTTCTTTCTTCATTATTTTATTTTTTTCCCTTGTGCTTAACTCGTTTGCAAATAAATTTTTTAGGCAATGTCGGAGTATTCTCGAAAGGAGCTCGCTCTTCCGTCTGTTTGTTCACCCGATTCCCATTCGGAAAGCCCACCCGATGACGAAGGTCATTTGGAAAATTATCGTATGAATGTGCAGGTCATTAATTTAATGTTTATTGCATGGCTTTTACGTGGCAATCCCAGGTTATTGTACAATAAGGAAGCCCTCGCTCTAAATTTATCAAAAGTTTTGATCAAAAAATAAAGCAAAATTGAAATTTCTTCTTGGAACAAAAAGGATATTAATCGCACCCATTGTGGTTTTCCTTTTGTACCACAGGTAGGTATATTTCTAGGTTTTAGAGATAAGCCTTCCTTTGTACGTAAGTATTTCGGAATAAAGTCATGTTTTTTTATTCTTTTGTAGTATTACTAGATACTAGTTTTATAAAAACTACAACGTTTCTATTTTAGACGATGGAAACCATAACAAAGCAAAAATCTGTGATTAACGTACGTCAAGACGAAGAAAGTAGTTATTCTTCATTTTATTCTTCATTCCTGAAAACTGATACGGGTTCAGGTTCAAACGATGACTGTAATTGTACAGAAAAAAAAAATAGAAGCGAGGATAATGTAAGTTTAGCCGGATAAAGTTAACAAAAATTGACAAGGATATTTTTTTAGAATTTATATAAAAAACCAAGAACGTATCCTATAAGAAAATGTGATCCTCCATGGTTAGAAGCAGTTTCAGTTACACCGGACTTGATTTATCGTTACCAAATGAATGTTAAAAACTTGGAGGATATTCTAGCATCAGATTTAAAATCTTTACAAACTATTGATCAAGTAAGATATATTTTTAGATAATAAAAATTATACCAGGACAATAATGAACGTTTTACAGCCTCTATTGGTCAACGATCAGCTCGATCAACTTTATATTGAAATGGAGTTGGAAGGATTATCAACAAAGTTAACTATTGAAGAAGGGATTACATCAAGCAGTAGTAGCGGAGAAGAAAGCGGTAGTAACGGTCCCAACAAGGTAACAGACAATTATTTACTACAAAGAAAAATCCTTAATTATGTAACTCGGAAAGTATTTGGCAGATTAACTGCTAGTTACTTTCTGAGTTAGCCACTCTTACTGAATCACCCGGTATAAAGAATTATTTATTAAATTAGGAAATGTTTCAGTCCAAAAAGAAAAGAAGATCCTACGGTTCCTTAATGATGATTTACGAAGAAGACGCCCCATTTCCATCCCCAGATCTTTAGTTCAATTTTTTCATAACAAAAAAATGCGACTAATATTAGTTACTCAAGAGGATGAAATTTGCGCCACGAGTTAATCCGAGTCCATCAAATGATCCGAGTGCGTACTACTTTAGAATCCTATTACTTATTATTATTTAGTCGGGGAAAAACGTATTTTATTTTCAAAATGTAATTGCCAAACAATTTAATATTGAGCAGAAAATACTTTTGATAGATTTAAGTTTAAGAATTTTATAAATAAGGCCACCAAAGTGCAACTAAGTATTGAGGAAATTTTAATTTTCAGTATTTTTGGTGTGATACACTTTGTATTTATAAAGGATCTCTATTCTATGTTCAGAAAATAATCAATGTTAGTAGTTTTTCGGTTTTATACTCTTTGTATGTGTATTTATTAAAAAAAATAGGCATGTATGGCAGTATTTTGTATATCTACGTTTTAGTTTAGTTTTAATTTACAATCCAAAGCCTAGTAAAAAAAATTTAAACAGGTTTCTTCCAATAATTTGGAAAACATTTATATCTAGAAGAAAAATATCATATTTTTGTATTCAATCGTAATAAATTATGTAATGTTAGTATATATTCTATAAGCTATATGTGCCGTAATTAATTCAGGTATAAAGTTAAGTAAAAGAATACTGCTGTTTTATTATTCTCCTAATCTCATGCTCCTTTCCTTTCCCCTCGCCGTTTTATTAATTTTTTTTGCTTGTGCAAAAAGTGACAATATTTATTGGATGTGACGTAAAATCGACAAGCGAGGCCGCAAGCCGAGTTACACAATTCGTCAATCGACACTTTTTATACTAAATATTAATAAACGGTGGGTGGTGATGTAATAGAAATGAATTTTGAACTGTGAACGGTTAGAAAAATCAAGTTATAAGAGAATTGAAAATAGTTAACGGAATGAATGACCGAGCACGCGATTTTAACGCCATTAAAAAGATAATGGACTAATTTTGCTGTAGCTTTCTGGCTCTAAGCGAAAAATTATCTCTAGTTCCTCGTACACAGTCTATTTAAAACGAAGGTGAATTAGCAATGGAAATGGAGTCAATTGAACGCCATTTTTATTCCACTTAGCTGTCCCAATTTACAACACGTCTCTAGTCTTCTCCTTATTTTCCCTTTAAACCGTGGAAAACCAGAATGAGATGAATTGCGTTTAGTGAAAAGTGAAAATTGACTTTGAAATGCTAACTTTTGTACCCGAATCTGAATATCTGTAAAAGTTGGACACCTTTTGTTCTAAACTGTGATTATTTCTCTTTCCTTTTTAAAACGAACAGCAAATAATTCGGCTTAAAATACTCAATTATTTTAGAGCTGAATTTCGTGGAACGCGAGAAAATCATTTGAATTTGTAAAGAAGTTGTAAAAGAGAAAGGCTCGAAATACGTAATTAAAGGAAATCTTTTTTTATTAACCGACCAATCAGAATTTATCCTTTTACGCTGTATTCTTTTTCAACATCCACAAGGATTTCCAATTGCAATTAAATTTATTATTAATCTAAATTTCCCTTAAGAAATTAAGCCATTAATAATTAAGAAAATGGCAATTGCTTCGACCAATTACGCGTTCACTTAAGTTATTACTTGGAGCATTTATTGTTTGTTATGTTTATTATGACAGTTACTCCATTAACCCAGAAAAAAAAAACGAATAACCAAGCAAACAAGAAGCAATTTCTCTACATAAAGAAATTAAAGAAAAACGACCTACATTCGTCCTTTGACTGTTGCGGAGTACCTACTAATCACGTTTTCAGGATGTTTCTGAAAACTATTTCAAAAACCTTAAACAATCTTTTTCCCGAACCAAAAGACGTTTACGAGGCCCTAGAACCTTTGCACGTAATTTGTCAAATTACTGGCTTGGCCCCTTATAAAACGATCAAATACGAAAACGACACCAAAGCTTATAGCTGTTCGGTATGGACCCTTACAAGATGCGTTTTCTTGTTTATTTTCTATGCGAGTGGGGTAGCAATTCAGATTTTGTTGTTTGATAAGTTTCTTGGCAAAGATATTCAAGAAACATTGCAACATCTTCAGGATTATTTTCTGGCAATGATAGCTTTAGTTTCTATTAGTTTCGCTGCGATTTTTGCAAATAAAACAGTCGAAGCTTTTCAAAAAATTCAGGAAATTGATAGTGAATTTCAAGGTTTAGCCGTTTGGATGCCGTATAAGTAAGTATTATAAATAATAGAATAAAGTATTTTGCGCAATAGTACCAATTCATGAAAGCGTTACTTTACTGAACGCAGGGGTTTTCAGGCACCGATCGACTCACGTAAAGACAGTTTTGTGATGTGTTTTTCCACAAACTATTATTTTTTCTGCAAACAAAACAATTTAAGCTAAATGAATAAATTGAGTATGAAAGACTTTAAAAACAGCTGCATATACAGGGTGTTTAGTTGAACACTTTTTGCATTTTCCTTTTTACGATATTTTCTGTAGTTCACAAAATATTTCGAGGCAGATTAAATAGTCTGTAGAGGAATTTAGTATTTTTCTCGTGTCGAAGTAAAATAAACCTTTCGCTTTAAAAATGTGTCAGGAAATTGAATACAAAGTCCATTTATTAAGTTACTTTGTCAAAAAATCACGAACGCAACACACCCCCATTCAATTTAGTTTGTATAGAAGGGATGTAGCAGCTTATTATGTTGGAATAAACATTCCCCGAGACCTTTATTTTTTTATTACAAACAAATTTTAATTTTCAGACGCATTTTGGTAACAGTAATAATCAACATCGTATCCATTGTTATCCTCGGATTTTTAATTTTAATCTGGGTTCTTATTTTACATCCCCCGGAAACATTAGAAAAGGTGCAAATTGTAGAAATCGCGGTTTTCCTACCCTTCTTGTTATTGGGATATTTAATGGAATCGCAATACGTGCACTATTTAAACTTGCTGAGACACAGATACTCTGTCTTGAGCGAATATTTAGAAGCCCTAGTTCGTGAAAATAAAACCTCTAATAATGGTAAGCGCATTATTTTTTGGGAAATAAAATGTTACAATATTAAAAAATTCATTTTTAGGTTGGGTGACGGACGAAAAAGAAGACAACAGTGAAACCGAAAAGGTCTCCAAAAGCATTTTGAAAAGTGTCGAAATTATTTCAGATCCGATCGTGGTAATCGAAAAAGTGGCTTCGTTGCATATAAAATTATCAGACACAGCAATGTTGATAAACACAGCGTTTTCCGTTCAACTCTTGGTTCGAATCGCGATAGCTTTCATTTGTATCGTAACAGCCCTGTATATGATAGGGGTGAATTTTTCAAATCCCAACGCAGATTCTACGAGTTCGAATGTGAATATCATGTTCACAGCGTGGGCTGGGTCTACTGCTTTGGAGCTAATGCTGGTAGTTTGGGTTACTAATGCCACATGTGAAGAGGTAAATTTAATTTAAGGGAGTGTAACGAACGTCTATTGATCGTATCGGGTGAACGATGGAAGTGCGTCGCTCTGTTTTCACCTTAATTTTTCGAATAGAAATTTAATTAAATTGTCGCAATAATACCATTTCGTTTAAGGGAGGTTTAAATTCCCACCACAGCCGATAGATACTCTTGATTACAAGTTTTTCAGGCAGCTCAAAGGAATCATATTATAAGAATTGCGAGAGCAATTCGAAAATTGCTGACTCGATAAGCATTTTAAGTAATTCATTTTATCCTTTTAGGCAAATAAGTGTCCTCGATTGATGCATAAAATTCGAAATGCTACTAAAAATTCGAAGCTCCAGGACGTGGTACGTCGAATTGGGTTTATGGCATTTGCTTTCTGATAAATGTTAAATATTTATTGCAGATCGAGATGTACTCGCTGCAGTTGTACCACAACCGGTTGCAGTTTTATATTTGCGGACTTTTTCCTCTTGATTACACTCTTTTACATACGGTATGCAATGTTATTCCATTTTTGAATTATTCATAGTAGTACTACACGCAAAATGCATTATTTATTCGCTTTTTAATCGTTCAACAAGTGCACCAAATATTTCTACCTATTCAGAATTCTATATTACGAAATTTGAAGCGGAAAGATTCGCAAAATTACTTTCAAATAATAAAATGTGAAGTGTAAATAGGAAAAATGGGAGATAGTCGCGTTTTAAGATTGGCAGGGGAATCCCCCGACCTATTTATCATCTTAAATTCAGGCAGAAGTAAAATATTTAGGGTGGTTTAACGTGGGATATCAGATCTCAAAATTTTCTCAACAGACAACAATTTTAAGGGTCAGATCTCACATACACGATAAGACAAGGGAAAATATTAAGAAAGTCATTAGGCAGGGGATGTCCCAGGCCTGACAATGGACAGGACACAATCGACCGAAAGGTGATGGTAAAAATAATCAATATAAATGAAAATTTAGCGAAATGGAAATTTGACTGTTGTTTATTATCGTTCTTAAATCCTCTTTTTCCAGATTGTTGCAGGTGTAACAACGTATTTGGTCATATTAATACAATTCAGCAGTGCAGGCAATAATGCTAATATGAACGCCAAGAAGTCTTAAAGTTTCGGTACATTCTACATGATTTCGCAAAGGATTTTTAGATCACCCTATATATAGAGTATATTTCAATTGGTTTACCTTTTGTAGGTATACTTAAATTTTTTTGGATTATTTAATCACTAAATAAATGTAGACATTATAGAACTTTATGTAACTCGAAATTACTTGTTTATTTCGATATAATTTCTAAAAATTATTAAATTTCCAGGAGTTTGTACTAGTTATGTAGTGCGATACAAAGGTCGATATGTGAATGTTTACATATGAATTGTTAAATTAAGCAAGAAAATACATGGTTTTAAAATAGTAATAGAGTTATATAAACACCAGGGTTGTAACCAGTTTAGTCACTTTGTAGTAAAATACGCAATTATAAAAAATAAATACGTAATCCCTAATCATAGTTCGTTTTTTGCATTACGTTAGGGGATGAAAAAATAATATAAATTGTTGTGAGGTTTAGATTTCCCTAGTAGGTACATACACAAGGGATGCTAATTGTGGGTTCAAAATCGCACAAGGCGGTGCATGTAACTCTACAATATTAAACAGATCGAACACGAAAGCTGAAGCGAACTGATAATATTAAAATTAGTGTTCCACCGTGGAGGAAGGATGCAAGGATAAGGATTCTAACCAAACATCTCGGTCATTAGTAGAGATCCTTACTCATAGTCCTGTCAAGAAAGTTCCAGATCGTTCATCAAACTTGTAATAAAGTGCGAACATAAACGGTTACGTTATATCAGATTTTTCCATTAGATTATCCCGCGGATATATAACCAATGATCGCCGTCGGTTTTTCATAACTAATCTCGACGGTGTAAAGGGTAAACAATTTTACCTTTCAGGAGAGGAGACTTTAATTTTTAAATTAAACGGGAAAACATCGAGGGAAAGTTTAAAAGTGGGCGGTTAAATGAGGGAAGCAACGCACCGAGTCCAATAACTTCAAAACGAAACTGAAAACTGAAAAGTCGGCAACGAAATGGCAACGTAAATGTCGCGCTGAACCTGGAATAAATTGAATTTCAGATTGTGGCGTAGTACTTACATAATGTATGGCCCTGAAATATGGCGACAAAGGAAAAGAACTAACAATCAACAAACCTATAAAGTGAGCCGATTCCAGTTGCCCTATTTGGGAAAGGAAGGAAATCGATATTGCCCTACCTTTCACGACCCATCGGTTATTAGACCTTCAATCACAAGCTAATTGTAGATATTTTTTACGAATCCTTTTCAGATCGAAGGTATAATTCTCTTTTACTGCCCCCGACATGTCTGTTTTCTTTTACTTTATCGCTCCCACACGGACGTTCTTAAAATATAATTTTAGCAGAATTATTTCTTCTCTATTATAAAGTCATAAATTTATTTCGATTTTTGAGGTGGAAAGTTCGATTTTCCCTAGAGAAACATAGCTCTAGTACAAATTTAATTTGTTTGCAAAAGGATCGAGTATCGAGACTTGAAGACGATACACTTCGTACTTTGTGGAAATGCCTTTTTTTTAAATGCGAAATTGGATTGAATTTTCCCGGAGTGTCTAGATTTGCAAACGTTAGCGGAAAAGGTAAAGGTAAAATGCAACTGCAATTCGCGTGTATCAAACGGAGAATGCTTTCATTGTTTGAAATGTTTAGTTTAAAAGTTATTTTTAAAACATTAAACAATTTCGTTAAAAAATTCGAAAAACCGCCGCGCTAGAGGTCCGAGAGTTGCACCAGAGTACAACCCTTAAGTGTATTGTATTCAACAAACAAAATTGAATAAAATTGAACATAAAGATTTAAAAGTACAATCGCTACCTTGGAAAATAATAAAAATTTTCCTCCAAACTTTAAAAATTCGTAAAAACGAATATAGCTACTTTAAAAGTCCGAGGGTTCCGCCAAAGTACAGCCCTTAGTGTCTTATATTCCACAAAAAAAATTGAAGAAAATTAGACATGAAGATTTAAAAGTACAATTCTTTAAAGTAAACAACGTTATATTTATGGAAAATAAATTAAAACAGTGTGTCAGAAAAAGATGTTGGTATATAAAGTACTAAGTAAATGATAGTTCGCAGGAATGGGATTCCCCCAACAACATTTTTGTAAAGTAAAGTTTAAGAACCGCTGTTTTACGAAATTAATAAAGGGGACAACGCAATGGTCTTACGTTGTCTTGTACCATATAAAGTGCGTGCTGAAACGTAAAGGTAGGTACTTGTAGTAAACGTTTTCGACTTTGAAAAATGTTTGGTCGAACATTATTCCGCTTTTAATTACCTCACGGAGTTCTAACGGTTTCCTGATTATTGGGGTATAAAAACCTATTATCCGAAACGAAATATGCAATTAAATCCTTATTGGATTGGTAGCGAATGCTCTCATCTCGGTTAAAAATGGTCCAAACTGAGTCGCAATACTTCATTTAGTAAATTACAGCTCGCTAAAAACAATCTTCTAATTGAAATCTCTAAATTTAAACTTCGGGAAAGTTTTAAACAGGAATCTTATCATTGTTTTAATTCAAACGATGCATATCTTGTGCTTGGGCACAAAAAGTAGTAACTTAATTTAACCGCATTTTCGAGTGGATCATTTAATCCGTCCTTTCCAACATTAAAATAAATTTTTATCTCGAGGGCGTTAATGAAGACGCTATATGAAAGTGCTGAACTTTACGTTAATTTAGATTTATAAGTTAACTCGAGGAAATGTAAAAACTTTTGGATTTTCCTTCTGCCTCGGGCCTCTTACGTCCTGCAGCCATAGATGTATACTTTTTTTCCTAAACGAAATGACCCTGTCATGGGTCACACCTTTACTTTTCCACGAGATAAGGAGGGAGGGGAGGGCGCCTGGAAAATAAATTTAACAATTAACATTTGTTTATTATTACTTATTATGAATTTTTATCAAAAACATGTTTCGTACATTTATATTTTATTTATTTTTGACGACCAGTTTCTACAAAAATGTACCCAATCAGTTTTGACATATTTCTTTAGTTGGTAACATAAAATATAGGTAGGTAGGTACCCTAATATTGCATTACCGAGACTTACGTTATTACTAGAAGAGTTCATTGCTTTCGTTTTTATTCAATTCATATTACATGGCATTTGCAGTTGTATGTGTTGTGTAATTTTTTTTCTGTGACAATTGCAAATACGTATTTTAATAACTTTTTTACAGAATAAAATTATTTCAGTACCCCACAAGTCAAAACTTGTTTAAATTTAATAATAAGCATAAAATAATGCTTTTGACTTGTACTGTACATAATCTTATCTTTTATAAATATTTAATTTGCTGTTTTACATTTAAAAACTATCTACAATAATATTATTGCCATTTGTCTTCTCCATAATCACAACTATTTCGTTTTTATTTAAAGCATACAGTAGAAATATGATTATCGTCGTCGAAATGATAAGCTTCGTCTCATCTTTCACACATCACTGGCAGTTTTTCTTTCGAAGCACGTTAATGTTAATTTTTTCTTAAAAATTCGTACTTTGCTTTTACGAGGCACACTCACATCCATGGGATTAATTTATTACCTTGCAAGCAACGGGATTAAAAGAAGCGGTGCAAGTCTAGATGAAAAGAAGGAAGAGTTGGCGTTACTACCAAAAAAACCTACAAAAAAAAACAAACTGTATTAAAATGTAAATGAAAAATTCTGTTCTCGACCAGTTCGAAAATCTATTCCTTACCTAAAACGTAAATTACAAAACTTATTTAAGAAGCAAAGTATTGATTTCTGGTTGTTGATTTTTCAAATTTTAGCCTCTTTCTTTATCCTTCGTTATCAAACCTTTGCAATACTTCTTCGTTTACAAATTTAAATAACAACCAATTAGCGCAATTAAAAAAAAAATACTTGCACAAACGAAAACATATAAACAATCACAATCTACGCCTGATTAAAATTTGTCTTACTTAGATTGTCTTCACTGTGACTTTGAGACGACGTGGAACCCAAAACAGGAGCCAATTGCGGCGTTTCGTCCCTAATAAATCGATCCACAGCCCCTCGCCACAGGGAATAAATATTTGCCTCGCATCTAAGGATCATGTAACCCCCATTAAAATGAGATCTATTGGCTACAATTTCTATGTGCGATCTAGAGGAATGTAGACCAAGTGCGTTATCAGATTGCACCGATAACGGAAATAATTTTACGTATTCGGTGTCTTCTGTAACCTACGAAGCAAAAAAGCTCCAATCTGATCCAACGGAATTCACTTTAACTTACTTGTTCATCGTTGATGAACCATGTAATATTCGCCGCTGGATCTGAACCAGAAGCAATACAATCAGCGAGGATTTGTTTTCCTATCTCCACCTTAGGATGGTCGATGTTCATCGAAGGGTTCTCACTTGGAAGCTCTAAAATATTACTTGGTTTTGTTAAAGGGTTGGTGAAAAGAAATGTTTCCAACCTGCTATGGCCATATGGGCCGATTTTATTTCCGTGTGGAAAAGAGGAGCGTCCGCTGACACCTCGCATTTATAATCCCCTGTAAGCTCTCTTCTTACACCTCGAAGGGTTACTTCTTTTGGACCAGATCTGGAAATCTGACCAAAGTTTTTTTTACATCGAAAACAATCGGTTTTAAACACAAATACCTTTTAAAAATTACCTCATAATAATAATAGCGATAATTATTTATGAATGACTGTTTGCAAGGTGAAAAAACTATAAAGCTAGTGTGGGGAAAAAGGATAACTTGTAATTAACAACGTAAGCAGAACGCATTTCGTTTAGTTTAGAGTTCAGACTGTGACTTGCTCGGGTTTACAGCTCGTGTAGTACTTCCTGTTTATTACAACTATTTACTTAATTAAATACATAACAGTTAAGTGCCAAATTGAGTGAGGAATTCAGTACCACTTGGTGAATTAATTAATCGATAGGTAAGAGAAATTACATTTTTTAGGTTTGTAAACCACATGAATTTTTTACTTGGTTCGTTTCTAGAACAATTTGTTATAATAAATTGCAAAGGTCTATCATTTCTTCAAAATTTGTTAGCGGCTCCCTTATACGAGTAAAATGTAGTTGAACCCATCCGTAGGCAATTAGTACATACAGGGTGATCCAAAGAGCGCTACGAATCCGACTTCGGGAGATTTTCGCCTACTTCGTCCTTTGAGCTCTATAACTACGAAACCAGGTTGGCGAGTTGGTTCTGAAGGAATCTTAATTAATCTTTTCGAGTGTGCAGGGGCGATTGTGGACAGAAATCGTTTACTACGTCAAAAAATTGTTTTAAACAGAGACTGCTTTGAAAATTCGCCGTTTCGTATCTACGGAAACGGTAGGGCTCTGCTTCTGCAGATGACTTCCCGAGTATGGCAAAACGTACTTTACTCAAAAAAAGCAAGAAATACATTTCCCTCGTGAGCTGTTTTCAAATAATTTTCAAGCCTATTCCTAATTAGGGCGGCGTCGGTCGTTAGTGAAATTGGACCTTTCAATATTGAAATATTTGAAAGATGGGGGATGAAATGAAGGGTGTCGTTTAGTTTTGTCATAAAGTTGAGCCGTTGCTGATAAGAGTTGGTTTGTGTGATGGATATTTTCAAGGATGCTGCTCATTTTCGAGGTGTCTGTGAAAGCTGATATCTGTCGGCAGTGCTTTCGGTCGCTAATGCTAATATGACACTAATGCGACTCTCGAGACACCTGGCCCGAAGTTTTCTGAAGTCCACAGTAGCGTAACACGTGCGAGTACGTGATCCGCGTCGTAACGCAGCTTTTTGTTATTTTTCCGTCACGTTTTTCTAGGGCTCTTCCTTTAACATCCCCCCTTATAAATGAACAATGGGGAAACGTGGTTTCGCGGCAAACAATAAAAGGGACGGGCTTTTCCCAGACTTAAACGTAATTTAATTCTATCCACACACAACACACCGTGTACCAAAATACACAAACCTACTTAAAAGGTCGTTATACGTAACATCTGCGCAATTACAAAGCAACAAAATGCAAAATAAAGTTCTCACTTGATAAATTATGTTATTGTTTACATTTTAAGCTCCGAATTTATCGCGGGACGAGCTTTATAGTGTCGCGAAAATTGCCAGATAGCGTTAAAAATGCGACAATGCCCACAGGAACACGTCCATAATAGACGATATATTTATTATACTCTGGACCACCATAAATTTTAAATCGTAAATAAAAATACGATGTAAAAATTTGATAAAACGTCTAAATCAATCGTGCTGATGTATTGGACCCTTCGACGAAAACCCGAACGAATTTAATTTTCCCAAGAATAATACATTAGGAAGTCGTCCTTGCAGTTTCCAAAATTTTTCTTGTACCTACTATTAAATAAAAAAACGAATACACCCCTAATACGGACTTAACGTCCAGTGGTCAATGCATAAAATTACGGTCCCTATTCAACCTAATTTTCTTTAAAATGAAAAGTAAAGGGTTCTAAAAGTTTTCATCCCCTGTTAATCGAACCGTAAGAGGAAACTCCTATCACACGTCAACCGAGAACGTTTGGTTTCTATTGTTTTTCCGTGGAAACCTATCTCATTCCTGTTTCAATTAAGCTGACACCTCTTCTTCCACCTTCTTACCAAGACGTTAACACCGTATTCGTTTCAATAGAGATCAGTCAGTCGTGTTTATAGTTTTGCAATAATCTTTTAGTGCTCCTTTTGGAGATGTAATAAACCTTTGAAAAGTTGTTCCAAGGTTGGAAAGTTTCGTAATATTATTTACTTCGTGCATTTACGTAGAAGGCCATAACTCAAAATTCATGTATGCACAACTACGTGTGGTTTACGAAGAGCGCAGGAGAATATTTTTATTAAAAACTACAATGTATTTTCTGATTTACATAATATCTAATAAGTTGAATATTTTAAAGAGACGAGTTATTAAAAGCATAAGGAAAATATTATGATTACAACCACGAGCAAGTTTCCAGATCTGATATTTACTCAGGATCTTAGGAAAGCAAACCGTTCTAAGTAACAAAACATAAACGAACGGTTAGCTCGATATTTTGGAGTTTTGCTTTCGGGGGTGGTACTTACGTCGACGTTTATGAAGGGTACAGAAAAGGCCTTTGATGGCGGCGATTCTTTGGGGACGAATCTGTAGAACTCCACATCATTACGATACCACTTGATTGTATAAAGGGCTGCTTGTTCTAGATCGTAATCGCACGATAGTGTGACAGTATCCCCCGATTTGACCACTCCGGGTACGTAGATTATCACCGACTTTAGCGATTGACATTCTGAAAAGACAAATCTGTTATCAAAGTCATTTGCTTGCGGCGCTAAACTTGAGATTGTCTTGTACGTAGAAATTCTTTCTAAACTATAGGGCCCCCAGATCTCTAGAGAGTGTACCCAATGTCAGCCCTCATTTTCCTGTAATAAACACCCAGAAACAAAACGCAAAAAGCAAAAGAAAATTTAAACTGAAAGTTTGAAAAAAAGCGTTTGAACATTTTTCAGAATCTCGTTGAATTTTCAAAAATTCCTAAAAGTCGTCACAGTACTACCTCCCCGTACAGGGATGAAACATAATATACCAAATTCTAGCTCTAATTAGATAAGAAAAACACTAAAGAACATGTAAGCTGAAAGTTCAGGGGTTAAGATGAGACAAAATATTTTTGATGAAGCAAGGGTTCTCAAACTGTTAAGTTTAAAAATTGCTACACTACAACGTAAATTATTATCTATGGTTTTACAAAAAGGGTAATGCGTAACCTACGCTTTGTTGTTAAGTGGAATATTATTTTAAAAGTGATGCAAAATAGTAAGAAAAAGAGGAATTACAACTTACTTTAACAGAGTTAAATTGCAGCAAGAAAATTAGTTTGAATTTCTAAATTAAAATTGCAACCCTACGTTTCCTAATTTCCTTTCGTTTCTTTCTGATAATAATTATGCCGTCTGCGAATGAATTATTGCCCGTTTTTCTGCAGATAGACTAAGAGTCTGCGATGGATACTTAATTTAGTAATTCATATTGCGACCTATATTTGCCCAAACAGAGGAACCGGGCGTACAAGGCTATTTAATAAATTGAATGCTGACACATAATACTTTTGACGTCCTAGCAACTTTATTATCCCCTAGTCCTCCCAATGAATTCAGCCTGGGTCTGTTTATGCCCAGTGGTAGTAAAAGAAAAGTACATCGGAGATATTATTTTTATTGTTAAAAATAAAACCGAACTCTGGCCGAGTCGTTATCGAGATGGACAATTCGACAAAACAATTCTATTACTTTTCCTAGATTTAACGGGCAACCGTAAACCTTTATTTTACCTTGCTAGAATTTCTTCAGGAGAAGGGTAACACTTACTTACCCCTCTTGTATTGATTAACGCGTGTAAGTCAATTAGAGAAACTGGGAGCTAATGTATTCTGAAGTTTAATTCACGAGGAAGGAAGCTGACAAAGAACAATAATTGTGTAATAATCCTAAAACGTCAGAAGCACTAAACATGTAAATCATCATAGTATGTAAATCTCAGATTTTATGGCCGCTCCCCCATACTACATCATCCTGACAAGGATACGTACCTAAAGCAGCAGATTAGCGATATTTACACTGAGATTTTAAGTTATACTCTGTATTTACGCACCCGTCAAATTTACGAGCTGACATTATTTTGGTATATTATCTGTCGTTACACTTTATGCTGCCTATATGTCTAAATGTCTGCTTTTTATACACATTCTTAAGAAAACCACTTGAGCATTCAAAATTCTAATAGGCCGCCCCATATGCTTTGCTTAAAAAAATCTTTCCTATTTTCTTTCTTTTATGCATTTTTAAATCGTAAAAACATTGCCATAATCATATCCAGTATACAGAGTGATCGAAAATATACTTGTCATAATGTCTATGCCCCCCCCCCCTCCCAGGCATCTTTTTTTATACGTGGGAATTATTTCTTTTATACTGTACTGCTACTCATTATAAATCCTTCTGTACATTTTTGATATTTCAAGTATTTCCATAACATCCCCCTTACTTAGTTCGTGCACTCGAGGATTTGAACGGTAAATGAATTTCTAAACTGTATTTGACGGTTCATTAGTTTCCAACATGTTAGTAACCATCTGATCAGTTTTCACGTAATGCAAACCTTCTCGAAAGCAGCATTAGCTTCTTCTTTCGGATCGTATACAAAAGCGCAATCAAATTCCCTGATGGTTTCCATCCCCTTTGAAAGTTCAAATATGCATTCCCCGTTTCAGGTGCAACTGACGGAGGATAATTGTACCAATCCATCTGATTTTCGTATTCTGTATCGTTAAACATTTAAAAAGAAATAAAAGAAAGGAAGAAAAAAACCAATTGCATAAAGAATGAAACATTAATAAAGTGGGGAATAAAATTCTCGGAATAAATAAAAATAACTACTACTTTATTTTCATGCTTTATCAATGAAATCCGATTACATTTACGATACAGAAATTCAATTCGTTCACAAATGAGACTTTGCCCATCAGGTATACTTTACACATGACATGATTCACCAACAATTTACATGAAAAAGTTTGTTGAATAGCCACCAAAGTTAAATAATCTTTTGCGTAGTTTTAATCCCTTTATCACATTAGAATGCTGAATAATCAAGCATAAAAACCAGAAATGTATTTCTTTGGCTTTTATAAATATTTACTAAACATCGTAGAAGTTAAAAAATTAAATTCTTTCGAATCCCATTCGATTTTATTTCTTATAAACCACGCTCGAGGCCATATATTTTGTATGAACACATTTTGATTACCAATTACACCATGTAAAGTTACATGATGTCGGCAATTATGGTACAACTAAAATATGAATTTAATAAAATTAACTCTAAATAATTTGCGATAATTTATAATAATTACTGTATCCACAATCTCAAAAATATCTTGCTCCGTGTCCTGTCTATTCCTTAAAATCAAATATTCTAAATTTGGGGAAGATGAAATCCACTCGCATAAAGCTTCCCTTGAAATGTTACTAGAGACATCAATTTTTGTCCAAGAAATAATCGCTACTGCATCTTTAAATCGTCTACATACAAAAGAAATATTTAAAATCACTTCTACTGCTGGTATTTTTGCAAAAATATTCAAAAGAACTTCATTTGGTAGATCTAAAATGCTTGTTAAAGAATTTCTCGGCTTTTTTGCTAAACTTTCAGGACTTGAACATTTTCTTTTGTTGGATAAAACAGAATTTTCTTCCATCGAGGATTTTTTTTCAATTTCCACTAAAAATTTAGATCTGTAATCGTCAATGTCAAAAACCAAAACCTGCTACCTACATTTTAAATGTACCTACGAATTAGAAAATAGGGGGCGAAATAATCATTGA
Organism: Hemicrepidius hirtus; assembly: GCA_963082805.1. NCBI lineage: Eukaryota > Metazoa > Arthropoda > Insecta > Coleoptera > Elateridae > Hemicrepidius > Hemicrepidius hirtus. Next base: position 347,134 of record OY720164.1, read on the forward strand.
AGGAAATCAATATTGAAAGAGGACAAAACCGCAAAATTGACTACCGATTCGAGAAGAAAAATAACAAAATAAGAGTGGTAGAAAATGATAAAAGGTTTCAGTTTTAATTTGTGTCAGCAGGTGTTCGTGGTAGCAACAAATTGTTGAAAAGTCTCGAGAAAGTGGGATTTTCTTGACTGAAATGGTCGAGAGAACGTGTTGGAAATTAATATTAATCGAGAAAGTGTATATCACTTTCCCTCAGCCAGCATCAGCGTCAGAGCATGAAAATTAATAATGTATTATTTTCCACGTCCTTCCTAAAAAGAGATGGCTGTATAAAAGGGCAATATTTCGCGTTATATTGTAGAGAGGTAGCCTAAATAAGCCATTTCTAAGCACATAACACATACAGCAGACTTATTAGAGTCTGACTTCAATATAGCTGTTTTGTTGCGGGCTATAAAATATCTTTTATTCAACAGTTCTGCCGCATATTACATGATTAGTTTTTGCAGTAGTACTACTCGGTGGTGTTCAGAAATTGTGCATAAGAACACAGAATGGATATACTACGTTCGTTCCACGCAACGTCCCCCAGTCATTTGCCAACTCTCTGTGATTTATTTTCTCTAAAAACAAACCTTGTTTTCCACTCAAAATCGACTCCCTCCTTGCCCTATATTGTGTTAAGCAAATAAAGACAACATAAAAGACAAAAAAGTGTAATTAATCAGGAATTGGGGGCAACATCCTAAAACTCCCTGCAAACTTTCTAAACTTCTTTAAGCAGCAGTTCTTAAACTGGCACTCTAAACCCGTGACAATATGTATTTCATATCATCGCACTGGAAAACTTACGAGATGATATTAAATTTATCAATTTTTTTTATAAATTTCATAGAATTTTGATAAAACTTTAAAAATTCGTATAAGTCGCCGCAGTTGCCCTACAGGGTGAATATACACGAAAATGTACCCCGAAATTGTGTCTGTTAAAGGTAGAAAAAATTTTAAAAGACATCTCTGTGTTTGCGAAATTTTCAAAATCTCGCTGAAACTTTAAAAATTTCTACAGTGACCCTATAGGGTTGAAGTACTATACACCAAAATGCAGCTCGAAATGTTCCCTATCAGACAGGAGAAGCAAGAAAAACTTAAATTGAAAGTTCAGAATTTTTTTAAGGGTTATACACAAGTATTGTTCTTCAGAAAATTAACAGGGGGTTCCCCGGAACCAGAAAGTTCGTAGGGAAATCCCGAAAGCAGGTGAAAATGTAAACATAGATTTATATAGCTTCTAATTAGTTTGTTGATTATATCTCAGGGATGGGGTCCCTAAAAATATTTACTAAAGTTTAAGAACCGTTGCTCTAGACTCTAGAGTGTACATCACCGTAAAAAGGGACCATTTTCTATTATGTAACACCCAGGAATATTCCAAAAAGTGATGGCGATGCGTAATGCTAACACATTATTTAACTGATTAATGATAATAGATTATATCAAAATTAAAACAAATTAGGGGGACATTGGAAATAGAATTTAATATTGAATTTTGCACGGTTTAATGAAATATTTCGAGGGGGTGGAATGTAGTACAACATCCAACATTTCGACATAATTAAATAGACTGGTAGCATTTTCTCTCTACATTTTATGGGCGAATTAAGGGCTTGAAAAGCGGGAAGCAAAACACAAGCTAAGAGACAACCGCATCACGTCCGTCTAACATATGGAAATTTAAAATTGCATTAGTACCGTTCTGTATATTTTAGCGGATGCTCTCAGTTTCCTGGTTTTTATGGTGAGAGTACCTCCAGGGCCCTATTCTTAAAAAAATACCCGTATACATTATTCTTCAAAAGAAGCCCGATATAAATGTAGGTAAAGAGATTCACTCTCACGATATTACCCCTAATTTACGACACACTTCCCTTACACCTAAATTATGTAAATCTTCCCTGTTACGGTAATTTTGACAGTTAGTTAACACACTTGAGTTTTCCCCAAGTTTGCTTAAAATATAGTCCAAACGGGCACGTCTATATCAATCTTTGTAGCCCCTTGTGGACGGCCACTTATCATTCAATTAATTAAAAATAAATTGTTGTTTCTCTTTTCTCCGGTGATTCCTATCTCGTCGAATCAGGGGATCGTTATAAACTAAACTTCCCCAGAGCTGTCCCAAATCCGGAACCCACTCGCGTTGTTTTATATTTATTACCTTCAAATCTGTTATCTTATTTTCAAAGTAGAGTGGAGAAAGAATCAAAATGCGCGTTGAAAGAGAAAGAGGGCGATTAGAATGGAATAAGTTAAACGAGTAAAGGGGGGTGTGGAACGAACAATTTTAATTCTTTAAGGAATTCCCTTTTTTCTACGACTGCATTGGCGGTGCTTAAATAACTTTATCGCAGCTTAGTGCGAGAAGCTCAGCCCCTGGGGTGCATTAGGGCCTCGGGCCCTCTTATATATACGCAGGACCGCATTCTAAAAATCTCAACCCCTTGTTATTATCAGAATTTGGATATAATTAGAGCCCATTTCCATCGAGACAAAATCATAAATTTAATAAAGAAAAAGGAAAAATAAAAGCTGGGGATGATTGACCGGGAAAACATTTTCGAGGTTTTAAACGAATTCTTTTGATTCGGTTGATTTATTTCTGTTTCGGATTAAAGGGCAGTAAAAGCAATTTTTCTTATTGGTTAAAAAACAAAACAAAGCTTCCATTTTCATCCTAAAGGCGTCCTGTGGGAAATCTGGAAATGAGTTGATTACCGCTACAAGGAACTAAATTTATCTTTCGTCTTCCTCTTTCTGTCTGTGCTGCATTAACGCGTCAACTTTTTACTCACCTTTTACAACGAGCAGAATTAAATGAAGTACGAGACAATTAAGCTTGCAACTTTTGATAAACATCATTTAATTGGGAGATTATTGGCTCTACTTTCAGATTAAATTTTAAACGAGATTCGCAATTTTTTTTAATTGCGTCTCTTCAAAGGAAACATTTTCAGGTTCCTGTTTGTTTAATAATTAATATTTGAAGATTCGAAGAACGAACATCAAAGGCCTAAATTGGAAACGATTACTCGTTTTTAATCCGGAATTTAATCGAGCATTACATGGAATTGTAAACACTTTTAATGCTGGTTAAATGGAGTAATTTTATTTCTTATTGCTTGCAGTTTGCGGGGCATTAGTTTTGCTTTATTATCCACAATTTCCTTTATTTTTGTTTATTTGTTTATTTTTTATTAACCTAAATCCAATTAGATTTTCTCCTTTGGTGAAAACAATTTTCAATTCTGTTTTTATTATTATAATTCTTTAAACTTGGTCGCGTGATCGCGATCCCCGGATTTAGTCGAATCCTGCGACCTCCCGGAGTCGTCGTGAGCGCGGAACTAAAGTTGCAGTTGAAGCTCCGGATCGCAGAATCCCATCAAGAGGTCCTTTCCGCATGCTCTCTCTCAATTCCGCGCCTCTTTCAACGGATTATCTCATATTTCCCTTCTCTTTTGTTGCAGATTTTCCAGCTAAGAAGAAAGTGGATGTGCGAGAGATATCCTCGAGGTGACTGATTGCATTGTTTCATCTTCTTTATCTGCTATACATATGCAAGGCGGAGACGGAAAAGCATAGATCAAGTCCTCCTGTCCACCGGAACTTCCTCTCGTACCATTTAGGCGAGTTAACCCCTTTCCGGTGAGGTGCTAGAGAAGGACATTCCGTACTTCCAGTTAGTTTATCAATCACTGCAATTGGGGCCATTTAGACTCTTTCTGCTTTTATTTTCTACAATGTAGCTGTAATTGATATGTCCCGATATACTTTTTGAAAAATGAATTTTCTCGGTTATCAGCAGCCATTTGTCCTTGCTATTTATACCCGTTTCCAATATAATTCTTACATTTCATGTCTTTTCCCAATTACTTATTATATTTTTTTAAGCTACTGTTTAGAAAATTAATTCATTTGTTTTCTTTCAAATGTTATAAATCAGTGTGTGCAAGTTCTTAAATTTTATTATTCTGGGAACAACCTCCTCATTACCAAACATTTATTTACAGGAGCGCATTCCTATACTAAGCGAACGGAAAAATTCATTGATTTCGTAAACACAGGTCCGGGAATTTATTCCTTACGGAAGTACATACCTACATTTTAAATATTGTCAAGGATATAAATCCACATGTAACTTTAATAGCGCAAACTAATGGTTATAATTTAGTGTAGTTCGCATACCACTAAGATTACTGTAACGATTTCTGTGGATGTTCAAAAACAGTTCGCTTTTAAAAAATTAATTTTCCTAAACTTTTTACGTAACAGTTTTAATGGTTAATAGAAAAAGTGCTACAATTACGTGTATATTTCAGCCTTGTAGGACTACTACAGCAACTTCTTTATATTTTCAAAGTTTCAACGAGATTTTGAAGAATCTCCAAGCACAGGATTTTCTGAAAAAAATAATTTTCCCGACCTTTCAATGTAAATGTTTTTCAGTTTTTCCTGGTTAATAGAGAAAATTTAGGGGTACAATTTGGTGTAGATATTTCAGGACTGTAGTGCTACTATGTCAATTTTTGAAAAATTTGCAAATATGTCTTTTGTTAAAAATTCTGTAGTTTGTTTTTTTCAACCCTATCGGGAATGCCAGAAGCAGAATACCCGTATAAATTATTGTTGAATATAAATTTTCACGAGAAATTTAGTAGTAAATATTGAGTTTCATACCGACGACTAGAATTTCTATTTTTAATTGGAAAATTTGCAAAATGTCCAACAATTTAATTATTGAACCGCTTTAAACAACATTAACGTGAACCTTCTCGTTCCGTATCTCTAACATCAAATCAAAGTGTAAACGAGGTCAATAAAAGGCCACGAAACAGTGCTGGCGGTAATAGGAAGGGTTGCTTTGCAAAATTATAAAATCAAATTTAGAATGTGATAACCACATCTGTTAAATCTGAGGAGGAAGAACGTTCTGTAGTATGTGGAATATACATTAATTACCATAACAACCAGCCTAACAAACCGCAGATCCTCAAGAGAGATCCCGGAGCCTATAGAGCGAGCCCAGTTCGGTCCGAGCTCTCTTGAGAGTACCGGACTTGAGAACCTCCGGGTCTCTCTACATATTACGAAAGCCTGGCTAAGGCCCAAAGTAAACTATATCGTACCCGCAATGAAAATCTTCTTACCGAACAGTTAAAAAGTTTTAGAGAAAACATTACGAACTTAACAGAAAATTTAATTCAATTATTGACCCTCGTTTCTGGTTCCTTTTTCGTTTTATTCGTTTAGGTAATGATTTAAAACTTTTTCTTTATATACGCACAACAAAAATTTATTAGAAAAATATTAGTCAACGAACCTGTAATGATAGCTATTATTCACGAGTTTAAAAGAACTAAAAATACAATCTTAACATTGTGTGTTTTAGCGACACACGTATAAAACATTAAATTTTCCCCTTATTGTGCACAAGTACAATTTCTACTGCATCTCAATTTTAGACGATAAAGGCTTTGAATAACCCCGTTATTAATAATTACGACCCAATATGGAAATATGACCCCGCCTAAGTGCTCAAGTGGACAGAATTTAACACAATGCACCTTGAAACAGGGTATGGGAACATCTTAAAACCCTCCTCCCTTACGTTACCATATTAATGCAGTACAAAATCTGGCTTAAAATTGATTCGACGAGATCTGCCTGACTGTCTCTGAATTATGTACGGTGACCGCAGTATTGTATACCAATTTACAAGATAACTTTGCGAGATATACGACTGTGTAGGGCAATATTTTACTATTTGCCCTCAATTTCGGTCTTAAACTTGGAGAAACTTGAAATGTATTGGTCGCGATGCAAATTGAATTGTTTCGGATATATTGTTTATTGACAAACCCGCCCACTTTTGGATTTCCTTTTACTCCTCGAATTCGAATGGTATTGCAATTTTTAAACCTACCAAATTTGTTATGCTGTGAACAAAATTGCAAAACACCTATCGTGGATTTGACTCCGAAACTTTGTTTTCAAACGACAATTTTAAAGTTTGTACTATAATTTTGAGTGATGGATTAGCCTCTTCGAATGTGAAGTCTAGTACATCTTAGATTTTCATTATTGGAAATTGTTCGAGAAACTTGTATGTCGATGTAAAAGGCGCCGCGCCGTTCAACTTATAGACGACGCATTTCTGTTACGAAACACAATACCTCCATACATTTGGACAAATAGTAAACAATTTAATACCCTGAAGACCCCATCCTCATCAAACGTCCCCCCCCCCTTCCGAGAAACGTAAAGTAATATATTCCACCGACCCCAATAACACCTCCGCGAATTTTAGGAACTGACGTTTAAGAACCGCTGCTCTAATAGAGGAAGCTAAGGGCTGTAGTTTAATGTACCCCCAAAGATCTAGAACTACTTGGAGGGAGGGGGGCTATGATAATTTTTAAATTACAATAGGATTTATAAGTCGTCTTTAAAAATTTGCAATTCCGAACTTTAGAGATAACTAAGGATTATAATTTAAAGTACCCCCAAAGCCATAGGATTACAGAGGGGGAGGGTTCAGAAACTCTCATGACCCCACTTTAGGAACCGCTGTACTACGACTACGTACAATTACTTTATTTTCTTGTTACAAGAAACCTAAATTTGTTTCACTTACAAATCGTGCTGCTGGTCTAAGGGACGTTCATAAGCTTGCTGTAAGCTGGGACCATAAACATAAAAGAAAACCTAATGCGTCGTGTTTTGTACACACTTTATGTGACAGGATTTTTCACGTTGTGCAAGATATTGGTCGTGGCTTGGCTTTAACACCGTCATATTCCTTCCGGTACTGCTACGTTTTCTACCTTTTCCATACAAATTGGAACGCACAACGAAGCCTCTTCTTCGAAAGGTTTTATATTTGCTCGTTTTGGTTTTCATTGAGTGGCTTGTTAAATGAATTTTGCGCTCGCGGAGGAAATAAACTCTGAGAAACACGAGGCGATTGCATTAGGTTTGTAAAAGACTGAAAGTGGAGCATAAGTTAATTGGAGCTCGTAAATTAGTTGTGAGGTAGCCTATAAGCTGCAGCAAAGTGCACCAACATCCCTAGTTTCGATCTTTTTTGCTTGCCCAATGCATCTAAAATTACCCTTTAATAATTACAGACCAGAATCAAAGTGCAGTTGAAAAACGGAAACGAAGAGTGGCAGCAGAGAGTGTGCTGCGGGTCTGATACGGTAGACAAAAATGAACCCACGTCGTCCGTCTCGTTTTAGTTTATTAGTTTATACAATTTTTAAAAAGACGGAAGATGCAAAGCGAACATCTATTTTGTGTGGAAGTGAACTTTTAGCTGGATATATATGTATATGCGCGCCTTGTTAAATTATTCCGACGTATTGAATTGTACTACAGAAAATTTCCGGATGGATTCGCTTCATACAAAGGATTCGCTCTCAAGATTGATCTCTTATGTGGAAACCATTTTCCGTATTTCGCTAAGGAAAGTGGAGGCATTTGCAAATAGAAACGTTGCTTTGATATACTTTGCAATAAATTAAATGTTGCTCTTTCGACAATAGGTACTGCGCTATTATAAAGATTACCGCACGTACCAGAACTTCTTCAAGCGCGCCATCAACAATAAGACTCTCTCATTTTCCCAACCCCAATCAAATTATGCATATCTGAAAATGGAAAATATTTACAGAATTGTTTTCTAAAAATCTAAAGAGAATTTTATTCTTCACTTGGTTTGTTTTCTGGAGTTAAATAAATGTAACTACACGTTGTTTACTTAGACCAGTATATTAAATGCATGTGCTGCATTCCAGGTGCAGGGTTAGTCTCTGCAAAGTGCCTTAATAAAATAGCGAACCCGGGTACTTTTCTAATTTCCCTGTTAGGGATTGCAGATGGCATCGTTTGTAAATTGTTTCTTGCATTTAATCCTTTCCCTTTACATGCAACTTCACATTAGAACAAAACTTTAAAGTGCTTTAATGCACACCCCCTCCCCTGGACAATTTATTTTAAATGACAATGATAGTTGCATAAATGAAATATAAACCAAGAAAGGTCACAATGTAGAAAGAAAGGAAAGAATGCGAATACTTCTAAAGTTAGTTGAAGTCGTTAACTGCACCTTTTCTCTTGAATCCGCGAAAATCCAATTACAGGCGAGGTTTCAGCTTAAAGTTGAAAATATTTAAAACAAATGAACGAGTATTAAAATAAATGGAACTAATAAACATTGGTTTAGTTTAAGTGGTGCACTCGACGTGACCTGGGAGAGATTCTTCGGCTTGTTCCCGAATAGATCTAAAAGACGATTCTTACGCCAACGTCTTGGCGTATTTCCTGGATTTTGACAATTGAAATGACCGTTGTGTCGTAATTTAACATTAAGCTTGCTCGGGAAATGGAATTTCTTTTTAGAAATTCTCTTTGCACATCCGCTTTAACTACCTAACAGGAATGGATATGTTGTACTACACGTGCTTTTGTGGCTTTCATCCGCCGTTCACACCATAATGAGACTAAACAAGTTACCAGTTTTTCTTTCGCTATCAATGTTTTTATACCGCAATTTCAGCAACTTCTGATTAGACCCAACTTAATTTATTGCAAAAACCAAGTCGTAATAATTCTTCTGAGAAAAAAAGGCGAAGAAGAAGAAGGAAGGGGAAACTGTGAAAGCAGTGTATCACTCACCAAATTAATCTACATTAGTAGAACTTTTAATATCAAGCTAAAGGCAGAAACAGAGCAGTACTACGCCCTTTAATAACATCAAATCAAATGTGAGAGGGTAGCAGAAGATATAGGGGTGTGTGGTTGAGACAGCGGCGTGCTCTGACGTCGAATTGCTTTGATTCATGGCTTGCCAGTGAATGATATAGGTTTTGTTTTTCGCATGCCATAAAATATACTCCTTACATTAAAATAGTTTTATAACCAAATTATTCCCTCATGTGAAATATGCGGTGTACTGTATCGTTTGAAACAGGATCGTTTTTGAAAAAAAATCCCGACTTAAAAACGAGGATTTTCACGAGGCTCCTGAAATGGGGGGTTCCCAGGTGTCTAGCTTGTAGATGGCAATAGGTAGGATTGATCAGGGGGTTGTTTTAAACAACTATCATTTAGACTTAGTTACGTTTAGGTTTTGTTGAAAGTCGAAAGAGAAAAACAGAAAAAAGCGAACACGAATGACATATAACCTGATTATTCGGGAGAATTCTAAAAATTACAAAACCTGATCTCTCTCGAGTCGCGCATAAAAGCTTCAGCGTGATAAACGATATAGAGAATTTCCTCTCGAACAAGAGTATCGAAAGCATTTGAGAATATTACAAAACAGGAAGCAATTTTTCAGGACGAAATTGTTCCTGCAATATTGTAATCCAACGTTAAGAAACACAAAATACGGTTGATTAAACTTCTATTACACTTATCTAGTGTTTTCCATTGTCATAAATTGTTCGGCGCGACCCATCTAACATACTTAGGAAGTCGTTGGCTGGGCGTGGAAAGAGGGTCGATGGATCCACAGACGAGACAATATCACTCGATTCTGTTGCTGTTTTTCCACACAAAACTGTGATACATGTTGTGGCATGCACCGTGAATCTGATATCATAAATTTACTTTAGAAAAACTGCCTTGCACTACAGTGGCGTTCTACAACCACAAAAAAATCATAATAAAAAAGAATAGCCCACAGTTTTTACTGTACAGCCATGTCAAGGAGTTTATAGGCTTTACACGTAATTATAGCCTTGTATTTTTTCTATTACACAACCCCCAATGAAAAAATTCTGACTGAATTGTTCAGAAAAAGAAATTTAAGAAAAAAAATATATTTGGAAAATAATCGTAACTTTAGGAATTTTCGAAAATGCATAGAAGACGTCACCGACATGTCTATGTATGCGAGTCACACAGAACTAAACCCCTTTCTATTATAGGAAAAGCAATCTGACTCTGGAACTTCAGAAATACTAAAAAGGAAAACCGAAAGAAAACTTTATTTTGGAAAATAAAACAATTAAAAATTCATAGAATTTGACATTTCACGTGAATAAACAAGTTAGAATCACAACTCGACATGTTCACCTAAAGAAGGTCTAAACTTAAACTCGATTACTTTTCAGGAAAAGTTTAAGAGTCTAGTAGTTCCTGAAAGATCGTTTGAAAACTTGTGGGAGAGTATTTAAAAGAGTTTTTTGTTTGTACATTTTCTTTTCAAAAATGTTATTTAATATAAAATATGAAGACGGTAAAAAGTTTAAATTGTTACTATTGTGAAGTTTTATACACCGAGAGATAGAGTTGGTAAGAAAATATGTATTTTTGAGTAAAAGAGCTATTATTTATATTTGCCTTATATTAAACAAACTTGTCTGTGGCAAAGCGCCGACCTATCGTTTCCAGACGAACCTTTTAAGTTGAAAAAGAAAAAGAGTATCAGTTTTTGAAGTATTTTTGATGCATTATGTTCTCTATCAGATATAAATGGCTTCAGCAGCATGGAAGAGTGACAAACATCAAAGGGCGGAAGGGGATGTCAGGGTAAACATATCACTTCAATCCAATACGTCCAAAGAAAGATCCGTCAGATACGCTCCCAGAAAATAGGAAATAAATCATCGACACTTCGGAAGTTTATGTTTCGTTTTCAGACTTGTTTCAGCACCCTTAACACGTTTTCAATTAATATTTTATTTTTATTTTAATGAGGAGTAAATAATACTGAATTATGACGTCATTTATACCTGAATTTTCTTTGGATGTTTTGACGAGAAAATTGTCCCTCCCCTTAGGGCTAAATTCGAAACGAATTGTTTTATAATTTTTCGGTCGGTGCCGGAAAGTTTTTTAAATATATTCCCGAATTTAACCGGAACGAATTGGTGGTTGAAAACACTTTGTAGTCGAACTTAAGACAGAAAGAGAAAAACTTTGGCTATAAAATAAAACGTGGTCAGTGAAGCGTTCAAACGCTCGTCAACGGTAGTTTTTATCTTCCTCATTCGCGTCTAGAAGTTTACCAGACTTCCTCTTATGCCTTTTTTCACTTAATACGATGTTTCCTGATCCCGTTGTTTAGAAAATATGTCCGGAGTTTCCTAGCCGTAAACGTCTGCTTGTGCCCCAAGCCCCCAAATTGTTTCCCTCCTCGCGTTCGTTACTTTTCAATATTTTTCAAAACTTTTTTCTCTAAACTATTCATGCATAATGGATGGTAGAATTTTATATTTGAACGAAAGGGTTACCCACTAAAACTGTTTGTAAAATGCCAGCACCTGTTCCAGAAAAGGGTTTTATTTAAATTAGACTTCCCTTCATTAGGCTAGCAATCAGTCGCTAAGCCGGAGAGCTGGCGATTCACGAAAACAGAATAATCCGGGACGCAAAGAGCCGTTCGCATTTAAATCTCCGAACCTCAAAACCTTTGACTTCCTACAAACTAGCGAAAAAAAAAAGTACAAACTTACTAGCACCACTATTTTCCCGGATCCAGCTGGATCAGCGAGATAACTTTAATCCTTGCTTCAACAAACTTTGAATATGAAAAATCAAAAAATAATTGGATTTCCCTTTTAAAAAACAAAGTAAAGAAAATAAGGAACTTAAAAAATAGAGGAAGTACCGAAAATTTTATCATGAAGAAAAAGTTTTTAATTCTGTTTCAAATATAAAAGTAGGTAGGTATACCTAGTACCTAACGTTTTTTTTGGTGAGGGTGGAGGAAAACGACCTCATTCTTGGCTTCTGTTTGAGTTATTTAATTAAAATTGTAAAGCTTCTTTTCGCTTAGCAAGCGGTAGTTAAAAAGTGCGCTATCATTCTGTACATAGTCGAAGGTAAATCCAGTCCTGCTGGCCGAAAATCGTTCTGGATTTACCCGATAACTGAATCTACATTGCAAATTTACCTGCATTATTTTGATCGCCTTATAGACTTCCTTTTGTGTCAACACCTACTTTTATTTACGAGAAAGGTTCCCCCGTATTCCACTTCTAGATAAAGACCTTCCAATTTTACTGATAATCACATTATCCTAATTGTTTTGCCTATCATTCGCTCCTCATTCGACTTCTCCATTTGCATTTAGAAAATTCCGATTGTATTTTTGAAAATATTACAAGTTCTCGTTAAAATTTGTAAACCTCATTCGTATAATGTAAAGGAGTTTGAGGGTTGCGCTAAGTTTTTTTTTTCTATTAAAACAGCGGTTCTAAAATTGTAATTTCCTGGTCTCTTGAGGGTGGTTAGGGATGTCCCCAAATAATGTTTTGATGAAAAACGAGTCCTTGGCTAGTAAAGTTTAACAACCGCTGAACTATAGTATAAGTTTTTGAAAGTTTTGTTTCAGTCTCGAGCACTGAACTTAACATGGAACGTGTTTAGTTGCAGATGATTTTTTTTCAGGAAAACATTTAACGAATAATCCAAAAATGAACAGTTTTGTAAAAATAATTGTAATTTAGAAATAAACAATCGTGGTTTCAGTAAACAATTTACTGTTGTACACTTTACGGATACGTTTTATGCCTTTTGATATTTTTCCCTTGTGTTTTGGAGAAAAATAATCAGGGATTTATCGTGATAGGGCGCGTTAAAACAAAAGTTGAATAAAACGTGGAACTTAAGTGCTCCTGTCGCGGTTTTACGAGACGTAGAAGTTTTGTGCTGAATACAGATCAGTCAAATTGACTGTATAAAGATGTTTGATTTTGCAAACGTAAATAAAGAATGCTTACCGATGAATTCTTATTCAGATAATGCAATTTCGAGTTCCGATTTTGTTTACCGTTCCTCGTTCTGCGACCGAGAATTTTCCCTCTGTTGTGCCAATAAATAGTTGTGTTCGGATAATTTCGCTGCGGCTTTGCATAAAATCCCGGTGTACCTATGTGTGTTTGTGCATCGTACTTCAATAGAGGAAGAATTTATTCATTATTCATTTCAAAAAAATTACAAAAAACAATTTGAAATCTCCAGCAGCGATATGTTTTCGTAACATTATACATTCCGATGATTTATTCGCTGAGCGAACTGGATTAGGAAAAGAATAATGGATTTATTTCAGTTCTGATACGTAAAAACGCGTCGCAAGGATAACTACTGCATTCATTTCTTCTGTTTATTTATGACCGAATTGTAAAACACAATATTGTCCCATGCTGCGATTTTAGAACTTCAATTTTTATTGTTTTGGCACCACACAATTTGAATTTATCGTCCTGTTTTTTACTTCTTCTATACTCTCTATTTCCCCCCTCCGGAATAACTTACTAACTGACGTTTCATCCCAGCTTTGAATTTTTGTTATTATATCGCGAACTATATTGATGTTAAATGTGAAAAACACATCAGACTTTCTTTACATTTGGTTATTTCATTAAAGAATCTTAGTACGATGCGTCAGAGTAATGTAGGAGGTTTGGGCGGTACCTAAACCAAATTTAAACCCGTTCCTTTTTCTATTATAGGTACTACAGCCAATATAAGCAAAAATTTGCCTTGAAAGTTCAGAAATATAAATTTAAAAAGAAAAAAATTATTTAGGATCAATGCCGCTTTCTGAAATCATCTGAAAAACATTTTCGGGTTTTTCAGATTATTTCATAACATTTGCAGCATTGATCAAAAACGTGAACGGTGTACGGCGTTAGATTAGTCTTGTAATTCTGTCTAACTTTGCTAATTTAAACAACTCTGTAAGTCTTACGATAACAAAGTTAGGTACCTATACTCATACATGGTGGTTAGATTATTTTGTCACCCTGTATAAGGCGTCACAATAATGTTGAAGATTTTGAAATACTATCAAATATTGGTCTCTATTCGCATGCGATTGTATAATAAAAGAAAAATGAAAGCTGAAATTTGGTACTAATAATTCTGAAAGTCTGAAGCCTTTTCATAATTTTCAGGAATCTTTTAAGAATAGACTTTTCTAAACCTTCAAATCGACCTTTTGCTTGTTTCCCTGCCTAACCAAGATTTTAATTTTAAACAATTTCTAGAGGACCGGGGAACCCCCGTTTAAGAACCGCTGTTGCGTTGTAAGTCCTGAAGAATAACTACAGGAAGCTTACTGTGAAATACAACCTTCTCTTAAGGCAATTGCAAACAGAACACGTTCCATATTAACATCGTACTTTTATCCTTGGGTAATTCCCTGATGGATGATTAGCACCGCTAATTTTACTGCAGGACCCAAAGGACGTCGTTCCTCATGCTTCGTCCACTTCTAAGTAATTACAAAACATGTTTAAAGTAAACTTTTATTCCCCATTTTGAATAGGTACCTCTTCATAACTAATTTAAGGAACGCGTAATAGAAAAATAATAGGAAATTTTAAAAATATTCTTTCCCCAAATTGTTTTGCAAAATAAATTCGCGACGTTTGTTTCAGATTTGAAGGGCTAGGAATTTTCGTTTCACGCCTGGCTACGCTTGATTATATTTTAGATATTTATAAAATGCAGGTATTATAAATCTGAGTTAGCATTCATTTTCCTCCAAGAACTCTTTTATTCATATTTGCGTCGCGGGCGGATAAAGACTAAAATTTATTTAAATGAGTGTCAAGTCGGAGTTTTTAATATTAATGCTCATTTTAAGACCTTAAAAGTTTGTCAAGAATGCCCTTATATCTCTTCAACGAAACTTTTTAAAAAGTTCAGACGAGACGCGACCCAGGAAATAGTTTTAACTGACATTTACATTATTTTAGCGAGAGAGAAAAGTTAAAAATATTCTTGCTTCTAGCCAAATTTACGATTTTAATAATACATCTAATTAGATACCTACGCTGGCATGTAAAAAAAAACACCAACTTTTGTTTCTGTGACATTTTCGACTCCTAATTTTGGGCAATTTTTTTCCAACAGATAGTAAAACCTCCCCACGTCAATTCTTTAAGGAATGTAATTATTTAATATCTAATCTTTACAAATGTATAATAAAGGTAAGAGCAAAACAAGGGTATTGTTGTTTTTAATTTGAAATAATACAAGCCCTACTTTATAATCGATGATCGCTTGAAAGCGTATATATTATCCTTATCTTGTCAACTATAAATTTGATAATTCTGAACCATTTCGGACTGCAGGAACCTTCGTATTATTTAAATTGTATAGAATGATTGATCGTATTTGCGTTCAAGTGCCTCGATTAATAACAATCATTTCCTGGTTTAAAAATAGCCAACTAGTACAAGTTTAATCAAAAAGAAATTTTACCAATTAACATTTAATTATAACCGGGCTACTAGTTACTACCCGAAAACTTTAAATATTAATGTTTTGTTCCCTACCTACTACTATACAGTCATGTTTACGAAATGGAAAATAACTTGTGTTATGTGTAGTTGTTCCCCATTGTCGGTTTCATTTACATACCGAAATGAAATGAAATGACCAGTGGTCGGTAGGTAATTTCCAGGGTTTGCTAGAATTTAATAGTTTTGGAAGTGTTCACTAACTGTTACAATGGATGAACCTTGTCAGGTCAACTTAAAGGGTCAAATTCCCCTTTAGGGTTTACTTTACAAGGGTAAACAAAAAAACTCCTTATTGTCAACTTATTCACGAGCTTTTTACCCAATCAATATTATTAGGTAGGTACATGTATACTAATACTTAGTCCCTTATAATTTATTTTTTTATGCAATTAATATTTAATTCATGGTGGGGGACGAAATGCCATGATGCCTTCAAAAACCAGATCCGCACCGATTCCATAGTAGCGAAACAGGTAATTTTCAAAACCAATCCTTTAAAGACCGATTTTTCTCATTTAAAAGACCCTAAAACGCTTCCGACTGATCGCGTTCTTTATACCACGTCTTTAAAAAGACGCGTCCAACGCACTCCGAGCCAAGTGGCTAATCCACCGGGTTTTACAGTTACAGGCTCAAAAAGGCGCTGAAAGAATCAGATCAATACATCTGTTGGCTATCTTTTGTAAAAATAATTCAAATTATAGCCGCGCTAGAGTGATATTAAGACGGGGGCGCATTCTAATCAATGGCGTTCGTGAAGGGGTACCTAGGTAGACCGACCGAACCCCGTTTGTACCGTGCTAAATACTATATAAGGAAAGCAACAACCCCCTCTAATCACAAATTAAAATGTTGCCTGGTTTTAAACTTATTCCCGGCGCACAAATTGTTTTTTATTATAAGTTACACATGCCCTAGGAATCAGTTCAAAATGACGTAGGTACCTACATTGCAACAAATTAATTTATGATTAATACGAGGGTTGAATAACATTTTTTTAAATAAAATAACTTGTTCTGTAATTCTTTATTATATACATAGTTGTTATTAATCTCTAAATCCCTGTTTGTGCAATGTTCTCTTATGGGAACTTCAATTTTTAAATAAAAATAAAATTTGTTTCGTAATTCTTTATTAGTTACATAATAATTGTTATTAAATCTTAAAAATACCAACAGTGTTTAAATAAAAATCAAATTTGCGTTGCAATTCTTTATTATTTACATAGTTTTCTTTGGTAGGTGGAAGGAAATCATTTATTTATGGACTAGAAACGGTTACAAGTTACAAAATATGGCAAAACTTACGTAGAAAGTGAATATAAAATAAGGCAAAAACCTTATTATTGAAGTTAAATTGGAATAAATTATTCCACTACAACTAATACGTCTTATAATATTCACTACCATACGTTTAAAAAAATATCAAAAAGGTTTACGATATTCATTCCTCCAAACATGAAATTCAAATTAGCAAATCACAGCATCGTATTAATAATATTTTCAAGTGCAACCTTAGCATCTGAAGGTGGCAATTTAATTAACACATCTAATGCGTTAGATGAGAATTCATTTTGTAAATCTTTGGCTTTTTTTAAAGCATCGCCTCCTTGAACAACTCTTCTCAACTTGTCGTAATCTACATCTTCGACGTTACCTTTTCCATTTTCAATCTTTTCATATAAATTGCGATCATCTTGCAAATGAAGCATTACAGGTGCACTTATAAGACTAAACATTCCTGAACTACCAGGTAAAAATGCTTCCCGTTCCAGCTGGACTTGCCAGGCAAGGGCAACATTTTTACCGAATACATATCCCAATCTTTGCATTTCCTCCGAATGATTAGCAAGCTTTAAAGCACCTTGACAAGACTTGCCTAATAAACTAGCACCTCCTAAAATATTCCGTAAAGTCCATTCAGGAACAGGATTACCCAGGATGTGACTTATTTTATACGGTTTTGTATCAAATTGGTCAGGAATTGAAATATGTTTAGGTATATTTACAGGTTTGCAAGGTAAGGGAAAGTTTTGCTCATCTCGTGGACCTATAAATTCTGCATCAACTAAATCCCGTAACGAGGAAGACATCAATTCATTTAATTCTTGATTTCGAAAACAAGCAAGTTCATGAAAACTTTTACTTAAAAGAAAATCACCACCCAGAAGTGCAATTTTATTACCAAAATTAAGGTCTACGATATCATCTTTGATTTTATCATCCATGTTTAGTAAACTTTTATGTAGTAAATTGCTTGTGCGTATCATTTCGGTTATCTCAGCCAAAGCACGTTGACTATGTAACACTCCTGCTGTTACATCTGTTTCGTTTTCAGGAAAGTAGGAGGTCAACCCACCAGCTCTAGATAGAAGTAAAACAATTAAACCCCATGCAGGCATGGAATTACCAATAAAAAGTTTCCTAAAAAGTAAATTGTTATAAGCACTGTTCATAGGCTTTTAATATTCTCACCTAGCTGTATGAAGAATAGGATGGTTTGTACCGATCAATTTACGGAAATGTAAAGCAATGTTCGCAAGTTCATCGGTAAGTAACCATCGAAGATTAAGAAAAGAAGTTGGGTAACCTACTATCTTTTCTGCTTCGCTTACCGCATAATTCAGATCACAGTGTTGTTGAAATACTGCCTGGTGACCTTTCCATTGCTTTCGTACTAGGAGTAATTGTGAATTACGCAATAGTAAACCGAGTCGTAACATTGCTAAAGTTTAAAAAAATGTTTGTACATATTGTGTTGGGGTGTTCGAAACCAAATTTGAATTCAAAACATGCCCTTAGATGTAAAACGCTTTGTTAAAAATACTGTTAATACTGATAAAACACAGTTAACACGATTTTCAAGATTACGAATAAAATTTACGGAGCAAAACCAATTTCTTGGTGTACCTATTTATTAAAACAATCTTTGCGCATACCTTTTTAATATTAAATTCAAGAATTTTATGTGGAATAATTCGTTCCTGGAAGAAAAAGGTTTACACAACAATATAACCACACAAAATAATTAAACCCATCGCGACGCCGGCGTCTGAATTTTTAACCTTGAAATGACTTTGTCAGTTCAAAAGGAGTTTTTTAAATTTATAACAATGAAAAACACACAGTATAATACATAATTTAAATACCTTTTCTTTTTCCTTCACTACTTTTTCACTACACAAAGAAAATTAGGAACCCCTTAACAACAATCACTTTGTTTATTGGGTTGCTATGACAACGGCACGATGATGCTAAAGCCGGGTTACTACTGCTAGAGGCGCTTTCCATTTGCACGCGAGAGTAACTCCGAGTAGCTCCCAAACTGCACCTGTACGTTGTAATTGAATGAAGCTTGTTGCACCTGAACTGATCTTTTTACCTTTCCCCGTGCCGTCAAGGGCCGACCTTTTTTTTGGGGTAAAAACTGAGATAGAGTAGAGTAGTACAGATCACATCAATTCAGTTGCAATTGGAAAGTGCCTCAATTGCTATACGGAGAGACAATCCAAGCTGTGCAAATCAGGACTTTTCCCAAAGTATCACAGCCTGTTATAAAATTTTCTACAGCCATAGGAGAGTTTTTTACACTCTTCATAGCTATTGTCAAACCTTACTCTCTACACATACCTCTTTCCGAAACTTCGGAAATCCTTAGCCTGTTGATCTGTCCTTGTGTCTCTTCCAAAGGGTTTCCGGAGTATCTTGAAGATTCTCTGATTCCAATTAATTTTTTTCTATAACAAAAGGAAAATATTCATGTGTTATTATTATACATAGAAATACTTTTCATGCTTGTTGCTTTATCAAATGTTTTAATTGTAATTATATGGAAACGTTATTAAAGCCGTTGACAATGAATAATTCTGTAATAAAAATCCTTTGTGAAATGCAGACAATAAATTCATTCAAGTATATAAAAATGTTATATAATTCTTTTTAATATTAATAACAAAATTGTTCATATAATAAAATTTATATAAAATTACATAAATATAAATTCCATTTATCAAAAAATCCCCACAACCAAGTATTGTGCATCCACGATATTTTATCTAAGTATGTATAAAAAATATATAAACACATAAAATACTGCAATCCATAATTAAAACTCTCTGTGCATAATTATTTATATAGGTACTAGTATTGTACGTAATAAAAATATATTTTATGGGGTTTTCGGAGGTTTAAAACAAGCCTTTTCGAAATATCAAAACCCTGGCTTTTACTTGTAAAAGAAAAAAATATTTTTAATAATAATTGCTAGTCTGTGTACTTAAATATTTTTGGTAAGCTAAGTACGGTTTCTTTGTACCTACTGCCTCATAAATAATTAAAATATCATTAAAGTAATATCTGGAATAGTATAATATAATAATTTAATAATAAATCACAATTAAATCTCTTGTATAGCTGCAATAATGTTAGCTAAAGCGGTACGAGCATCAGAAAGGGGCAATTGATTTAAAACATCTAAAGCAGCTTGAGAATGTTCATGCTGTAGCTTTTGCGTACGATCTAATCCAGGTCCTTCCAAAACAGCTTTACGAACAAGTTCATAATCAACATCCTGCACATCTTCCTGCCCCTTTTCAATTTCCGCATACA
Organism: Hemicrepidius hirtus; assembly: GCA_963082805.1. Lineage (NCBI taxonomy): Eukaryota > Metazoa > Arthropoda > Insecta > Coleoptera > Elateridae > Hemicrepidius > Hemicrepidius hirtus. The sequence continues at coordinate 367,052 of OY720164.1, forward strand.
AACTCGGATCATGCTGCAGATGAAACATAACTGGGGCACAAACAAGGCTAAAGGGTCCTGAACTTCCAGGCATGAACGGTTCACGGTCTAAACAAGCTTGCCAAGCCAATGCAAGATGTTTACCGAACAAATAACCTTGTTTTTGTCTTTCAACCGAATGTCCTGCTAATTTCAATGTGCCTTGGCATGATTTTCCTAATAAGCTCCCGGCACTAAGGACATGTCTTAACGTCCATTCTGCTTGTGCATTTCCAAGAGCTTCGCTTACAACCAAAGGCTCTAAACCCTTATCGTTGAGTTGTTTAAATTCAACATCCGGACGGGGACATGCAGGTAGAGGATTATTTTGCTTGTCCCGTGGGCCAACAAATTCAGCCTCCGCTAAATCACGTACAGCAGAACTCATTAAATGTACCAGTTCCTGGTTATGAAGCCCTGCTAATTCTGCACAACTATTACCTAACAAATAGTCGCCACTCAATAGGGCTATTTTGTTACCGAACATCATATCACCTGTATCCTCAGCAGTTGAATTCTGCAAATTTACCAAACCCTTATGAACCAAATGACTTGTACGAATCATTTCCGTTACTTCAGCTAAAGCTCGTTGACTATGTAATACACCAGCAGCTTTGTCTTGCTCCAAATCTGGCACATCTGCATTGTGACCAGCTGCTTTTGAAACCAAAAGCACGATAAGACCCCAAGCTTGCATGTTATTTTTTCCGTTGTATAATAAACCTCTATAAAAACAGGCATTTATTTTCGCATACCATAAGTTACCGAAAACTTACTTGGCTGTTTTAAGCAAGGGATGATTCGAACCAACCAACTTCCTCAAATGTAAAGCGACGTTAGCAATTTCATCACTAAGCAACCAGCGTAGGCTCAGAAACGAAGTTGGGTATCCAACTATCTTTTCAGCTTCGCTTACAGCCCTATTCCAATCTGGTTTTTGGTATTGGGCTACTTTAGCTAACGAAACCCTAGTAAAACTTATTTGTCGGGTTTGGTTTTCCTTCGGAACTATGCTACCGTTGCAAATTAAAGCAGGTAACAAATCTTTGCGCAGCACAAAATATCGCAATTTTGTTAAACTCATTTTAAAGAAGAAGCAACAAAAACTAAGTAGGTACACAAGCCACGAATTTTTTAAGAAAGTCGGTCAGAGAAAGCTGCGACCTTGGATGAAGAAATCTATTTCTTTGGGAACACTTTTCGCATAATTAGGGTGAGCTAAATAGAAATTTTTAATTACAAATAAAACAGCCATGTAGGAATTATGATAAACCGCTAATTAATTAAGAAATAAATATTTTTGGTTGAATAATAAAATTTTTGAGGTTAGGTTGTATTGTAGGAGGAGGGGAGCAGATCGAACTTGGCACCAATTTTAAATTATTTCTGTTCGTTAAGGAGTATTTGAGTATTTTAAACTCCTTTCATCTCGATTTTGGCATAGATTTTTCGAAATAATTAAAAAAAACCGTTACAAAACGTACCAAAAAATTTTTTTTAAATAAATTTATATTTGACATATATTTATTATTTTTACCGCACAAACGCGCCTAATTAAACTAAATAACTGTAATTTTCTTACCAAAAGGCTTTTTATTGTTGAAAAAGGCACTTATAAACGAAATTATTACACAATAAAGCGAACTTATTAACTATCAATTGTTTCTGAAATGATTGCCGGTATGCCGGTTGTTCTTTTGTTTTTAATATTATGGGATTTTCCAGTGGCGTAGTCAAAAAAAAATTTCTGTGGCCTAGAAAGTTATTTAATTTAATTACGAGTTATTATTAAATAATTAACCTGTCTTATCGTCTAGACAGGAGACTAAAATTTAATCATCGTAAGAAATCACTCAATGAAACTTTTTTTTTCACTTTGATGAGTTTAATTGAAAAGAAAAATAAAGTAAGTCGAAAGAGAGATGGAAGTTTGGATGTTTCAGTGAATAAGACAAAAATAGCATGTTGTTGTGTAGATTGATTGGGGATTTGCGCATAAACGATTTACAAACATAGCATGCGCTTTGAAAACTGCTCCTTGTTCCTTTACTCCGCTTTGCAACACTTTGAGACTGGTCGTTGGGTGTGTTAGTTGTGTTTACAACGGTGTTTTCGTGATTATAAATTAAAAAGTCAACGTTCAATAGCAATACGCAGCAAAGTCAATATTATTCTTAAAATAGAAATCGAATTCTACGTTACAGCGACGTATTATTCAACAATACACAACGTATTTGCTCAAATAAGGGAATAATTGTATTTTAAATTTGGTAAGAAATTTCTTATGTCTAAAGGCCAAAATCCCAATTGGCTGTTATCCTAGTATGCAAGGTATTGCATCAAAAACCGACTTTCATTGCCTTCGATTCATACCCAATTTAATGCCGATTTTTAATTGTTTCGCATAGCCAACGTCAACTAAATTTCGTATTACAATCATTTTTATTACATAATTTTTAGCGCATGCCGAATTCTTTTGCGCAACTTGATTATGGAAAAAACCACGTGCATGCGGTATAACTGAAATATTCGTTTTGCAAACCGCATGACGTTCTCTATAAATACTTCCAATGTCTCTAACAGATATTTTTAAGTACAGTACAGTATTTGTATTTAGAAAAAAAAATGATTTTTGTGCTAAATTGTCTGTGCCAACGCAATTTGCGCACGCAGATCGCCCTAGTTTTTGTAAATCAATATTTCTCTCGTTTAACAGATAAAAACAAGTAAATCGTTTCCGTTGTAACATCCAATATTAATTTAATGATAATCGCTCAAGAAAAAAACAACTTCAGATTAGTAACATTGATAACGTTGAAAATTATTCCAAAAACAACATTATTTAAGGGACTTGCATTTTTGGATATGTTTTCAGGGGTTTTCCTATGCAAGGTAGAATTGCATAAAAGAAAAATGCCATAGCGTTTACAATTTGTTATCTATGTTATCGCGTAAAAGCGTCACCCTATGTTTAACATGTTTTAATTGCTGTTTTGCATGCTAACTATGGCATATAAAACATTATTTACTAAAGTTAATTATTAGTTATGTCTGTGGTTTAAACAAACATTCATAATAATTGTCTTTTTTTTTACGACAGTGCATAACTAACTATACTTACATTTTTTTTATTAATGAACAACAAAAAACAAGACGATTGTAGAAAAAAATGTTGTACCTATATAAAAGATATTATTGCACCTTGAGGTATTGTCCAACTCGGCCTGCAGCCTAGTTCATTTAAAAAATTAAACTTAAAAGTACGTGGTATGCAAAAAACAGTCGCTGTACTTGTTGCGTTTCTGCGTTGGCTACTAGTAACCCATATATTATTATAAATTTTCCCTAGTGTGATAAAATTAATTATGTAAGACATCCATTAAAGTTCATAGGTACATAATTATAGACACATGCCCATAGATCGTAGTAATTAGAAGTTTGGCAACTTTATTAAAAAGACCACTTTTATCGCTATAACTGAATTATTTTAATTACTCTCATACAATATAAATCACCTGCAGGTATTGTTACATAATTGTAATACCTTGAAACTAGTATAAATTGATTGTTTATTACGTTTTAAATTTTTAATTAAAACAAGTAATACTGTGTAGGTACATTACGGAAGTTCTTTTTATCTCGAAAATAAAATTAAGTACTAAACTGTAAATGTTTATCTGGACCCCCAGCAAATTAATTCCAGTCACTTTTAGTAAACAAATTATTAGAAATAAGAGTGTTTTACGTAAATTGACAAACACTAAACTTTGACCGAAGTATTCCGTTTCACCATAGATTGGAAAATTTTGTACTTACAATTATTTCAAAACAGTTTGATAATGAAGTACCTACTATATGGAATTATAACTGGTTTTTAAATGTAAATTCTTTTACTTTCAATAGATACTAAAGTACTAAATATGTATAAGGTGTAATAATTAGTAAACATTCAAGTGCATTTGATAATTGAATTTTCAGTTTTTCTTTTCCCATTCCAGGAAATAATTTTTCTCTTAAAGAATAACAAATTTTAAACCGAGTTGTTTTGGTGAATTATAATCAGGATAGTTTAAAAATAAATTCTCAATTAAAGTTATTGCTTATCGTACCAGACGAAATGACACAAATTGCCTGATTATATCAAAGATGACACGACACCATCACGACATTAAATGTGAAACTTGAACTCGTTGAATGGATTGTCTATCAGATATTTTAAACATTCATAACTCCAATTACAGGAAAACGTTAGTAGATAGTACAAAGTAGAAAGGTGTATTCAAATCTTTTGAGAAAATGCAGATTTTTTAATTGTAGGTACTTTTAAGTTTGAGGGTGTATCAGGGCCCCAAATAAGTTTACATCAGGTGCTTTTATTAAATTTGCATGCTTCCTTATTACCTAGTACTGTAAAGCGACCTTTATATAGGTACTTGTTTTGAAGGACAATCGTGTTGTAACATCAGATATCAATTTGCATAGAAAAAAACATGAGTGTATTGACATCAGATAGGTTTAAGTTCAATTGTGATTAGATTTTATAAATAAACATTTTTTTTTATTATAAAAATATAAATAACTAGGGATCGGTCACCTCTAAAAAGATAATTCTTTTTAAAAACTATAATCTTACTGTACTTTATAAGCTTTTAATTGATAATTACATACTTCACGTTAAATCGGTCACTTTCCGACAAAAATTATGTATTACACATCATAAGATAAAAGTTATTATTTATTTTTAGTTAGCTACATGGCGGAACCTTGGGAAGGACCGCCTAAACAAGGCTTGTATGACCCAAGTTTTGAAAAGGAAGCATGTGGTGTTGGCTTCATTGTAGCAATCGATGGGAAGAGATCATCCAAGATCGTGCGTGATGCACAGAGGCTGGCCATTTCTATGAACCACAGGGGTGCCTGTGCTTGTGATAACGACACTGGAGATGGGGCCGGAGTACTTACAGCCATTCCCCATGATTTCTATGCTTCCCAATTACGGTAATATTATTTGGAAATTTTTATGGGACTTTGACGTTTAACATTGATTGAAGCGATAAGTGAATAAGTATTATTTTATTTTAAGCACTTTAGATAATGCCTCACATCCTTTTCCTTTTTTTCTCGGCACATGCTTAAATGGTTATTTAATTGTGCGCATGTAGCCTTCACAGGTTTTATTTTTAATTGTTTAAAATTATTTTCAGAGAGGAGCAAAGTGTGCAGTTACCTCTGTTTGGTCAGTATGCTACGGGAATCTTTTACCTGGACAAATTACACCATCAAGAATCTGAAGGGAAATTTGCAGAATTGGCTAAAGAGTTGGGTCTGACCGTTCTCGCTTGGCGTACCGTCCCAACTAATAATTCTACTATCGGCCAAGTTGCAAAAAATGCCGAACCGTTCATGCGACAGGTATTAAACTAATTTTAAGGAAATACAAAATTTCTATTGTGAGATTGGCTTGATTATTTAAACTTTAGATTCTCTTAAATCTACATAAAATCATGATTTGAACATAATAGGTGCTTTCTATTTACACTCAACATGAGAATATCACTTCACTTTAGTGAGATGAGAATCTCACCTCACTTTGCCAACCTAAATAGAACTACTTTTACGTGTGTTGCCTTACAGCACTAAGTGAGCAAAAAATATTACCACTGCACTTGCTTCGTGGGTACAGCTTGATCGGTGCGGGGGGAAAACAAAAACTCACTTTAACTCAGATGTCATATTCTAAATAGAACGCGTTGTCCAAGTGAGATTATCTGAAGTGAGGTGAGATTACCTGAAATTGTTGGTAAATGGAAAGCACCTAATATCTCATCCAAAGATATTTTCCTTAAAAACGATACTGGTGGCGCCATCTAGCGTTGGCGCGGCAAAATATACCATTATTTATTTTTAGGTATTTGTTGCTGCAGCAGGAAAGATTGATGAAGAACAATTGGATACAATCTTTTTTATCCTTCGCAAAAGAGCTAGCCATACCATTTCAGCACCCGGTCGTCGTTTTTACGTTTGTTCCCTAAGCCGTCGAATTATCGTCTATAAAGGTCAATTAACTTCCGATCAACTCTGGACTTACTTCCCAGATCTTGCCGACCCTTTATACGATACTTACCTAGCTTTGGTTCATACCAGATTCTCTACTAACACATTTCCTAGTTGGGAACGAGCACATCCTTTAAGGTAATCTTGTTACCTACCCTTAAAGAATCAATTTACTAATTATTTCTTTAGAATGCTTGCTCATAATGGTGAAATCAATACTCTTCGGGGAAATGTTAACTTCATGAAAGCTCGTGAGGGAGTCATGAAAAGCGATGATTTTGGAAATACCTTGCGATCCTTGTATCCGGTTGTGGAACCCAATTTGTCGGATAGTGGCTCTGCAGATTGTGTCCTGGAATTTCTGGTACATGCCGGAAAACGATCTCTTCCTGAAGTGAGAAATTAAATATAAATTATTATTCTTAGTAATAAACTTTACCGTTAGGCTGTGATGACGATGGTTCCTGAAGCTTGGCAAAATGATATAACGATGAGTAATGAAAAACGTGACTACTACCGTTGGGCATCTTGTATTATGGAACCATGGGATGGGCCTGCACTTATTTCTTTTACTGATGGACGTTATATTGGTGCTATATTGGATCGTAATGGGTTAAGACCTTCCAGATTTTATGTGACTAAAGACAATATTCTTGTTATGGCTAGTGAGGTATAAAATCTTTCTCCTGTTATCTTCTATTTTAATAAAAACACCTTTTCAGGTAGGAGTATACGACGTAGATCCGTCCCTAGTTATCCACAAGAGTCGTTTGAAACCCGGAAGAATGTTATTGGTTGACACTAAAGAAAAATCTCTTATTCAAGACATCGAATTAAAAAAACAAATTGCTCAGTCTCGTCCACATTCGGTTTGGCTTAAAGAACAGGTACATTTTCTCATTTCTTTCAATTTCTGTACTGGATACGAGGAATACTTGATTTAATCCCATTTCAAATGGCTTTAATAATATTACCCTCTCATATTCGGATATTATAAAATATTTAATAAGTTATTACAATTTATATTAACGTTTACAGAGATATTAATGTGGTTTTATCTGTTTTTGCATGTTTTTGCCGGCTACAGATGGTGAGTGGTGTGGAAATTCAGTTTTCTGATTTTGATTTTACATTTTCTTTCTCCAATCTTTGTTTTGTGTGGTAGATTACCTAACAGTAGATTTTGCAGATCGTTTTGGGACGCTATAGTTTTATTGGTTTTCTTCTCTCTTAAGTAGTGTTGATTATTTTGTAAATATACATATAACATACAAGTTTTCTTTATCGTGCTAACCATTGTGTTATTTTCGCCCAAGTCTTTATAATAAACTAAACTTGTATTTGATATAGATTACAATGGATGAACTACGTGAGGCTCACATAAAGGCTGGGCATCCTATAACTGCCAAATATCTACCGAGTGGGCTTACAGATCAAAGACTACCTTTATATGGGTACTCCACGGAAACAATACATATGTTGGTATTGCCCATGGTTAATGACAAGTGAGTATGCATTTAAAACAACCGATTTATTACACGCTATTTTACTTCTAAAGCAAAGACGAAATGTATTTCTATTTTTCCTTGATCTGTATAAATGATGTTTTCAATAAATCGGTAGTTTTCAATCTTGTTCTGTATTAAATATTTAAAAAAAGGTGGCAAATAATAATTAAAATCAGTAAGCAGGCAAAAAGCCTGACAGCAATGTATAATGGGTTGCCTATATTCCAATGCAACCAATAATAATTTTTTGGCACAAATGTATACAGACTATCACTCTTTTTCTTTATAAGAAACCATTACTAAGTATTTAAAAGCACATTTCATTTATACTTACTTTCCTTTATAAATATTTTTATAGAAAAGAAGCGTTAGGGAGTATGGGTAACGACGAACCCTTGGCTTGTCTCTCATCTTTTGCTCCACTTCTCTACAGTTATTTTAAACAGCTATTTGCACAAGTTACTAACCCTCCTATAGATCCATTCAGAGAGAAAGTTGTCATGTCTTTACAGTGCCCTATTGGACCTGAAGCTAACATTCTTCAGCCTAGCGCTAAACAGGTGCGTATCCTTAATAATCATTAAAGAAACATAATAAGATTGTAAATTGTTTAGGTACATCGCTTATGGTTGAAGCAACCTGTTATTTCGATCTCTGATCTGGAAGTCCTAAAGCTCACTGGTCATCGTGGTTGGAGCACACATGTCTTAGATACAACATTCCCTGCTTCTGAGGGTCCGGCTGGTCTCGTTTCAAAACTACAAACCATTTGCGAGGAAGCAGAGAAAGCTAGCTTCAAACATCAAATTCTTGTCCTCTCTGATAGATTAGCCGGTCCTGAACGAGTCCCAATCAGTAGCCTTTTAACATTAGGTTGGCGAAATATTACTTTAAAATATTATTTTTAACGTGTAATTGTAGGTGCTATCCATCATCATTTGATCGAAACTCGTAATCGTATGAAGGTGGCTCTAGTAGTGGAGAGTGGTGAAGTACGCGAAGTCCACCACGTCTGTGTGCTATTGGGTTACGGTGCCGATGCTATTTGTCCATACCTTGCTTTGGAATTGGCCTCAAGTTTGAGAGATCAAGGGGTACTCGACTGCAACTTAACTGATGAAGTGATTTTCCAGAATTATGCTCAAGCTATGCAGACTGGAATTAGCAAAGTTATGGCTAAAATGGGTATTTCTACTCTACAGTCGTACAAAGGGGCTCAGATATTTGAAGCCGTCGGTTTAGCCGAGGATGTTGTTGAAAAATGTTTTAAGGGTATTTTAGTTTTTGTAAAGTGATCTCATTGTTTTAATTTAATTATTTAAGGCACGCCTTCCCGACTTGGTGGTGTAACCTTCGAGCTCTTGGCCGGGGAATCTGTTCAACGCCATCACAACGCATATCAACTAGCACCCGATTCTTTAATTCTTAGAGATGCTGGTAATTATCATTGGAGGGCAGGAGGAGAAAAGCATCTTAACGATCCTGGAAGCATCGCTGCATTGCAGGTCTTGTCATTTTGGTAAATCGTTGTAACTTTATCCTAACTTAACTTTTTTTTAGGAATCTGCTGTTTTGAATAATAAATCGGCTTATGAAAAATTCAAAGAAGCAACCATGGAATCGGTCAAGAACTGCATGTTAAGAGGTCGCCTAGAATTAAATACTTTGGATCAGTCCTTACCTTTGTCGGAAGTCGAACCGGCCATCGAGATTGTTAAACGTTTTGCAACAGGTGCCATGAGTTTCGGATCTATAAGTCTAGAAGCACATCAGACACTTGCATTAGCAATGAATAAGGTACTTATTCCGCTTCTTATTGATAGTGCCAAAACGGTTTTGCAACAAAACATCATCACACTGATTCGGCTACGCCAAAGCAGGAGTAAGACTGATATTAGCGAGGCATTTATTTTTCACCTTATCATAATTTAAATTATTTTTCGTTTCCCTAGTTTGGCGGGAAAAGCAATACAGGAGAAGGAGGAGAAGACCCTGAAAGGTATTTAGATTCACAGAAACGTTCAGCTATCAAACAGGTTGCTTCCGGACGATTTGGTGTCACATCTTCTTATTTAGCTCATTCTGACGATTTGCAAATTAAAATGGCTCAAGGTGCTAAACCAGGGGAAGGAGGGGAATTACCTGGGTAAGACCTATCTTTTTCTCTTCTTCAATTTTTGTTTGTTAATAATTTCATTTTAGTTATAAAGTTTCTGCCGATATTGCTAAAACAAGACATTCTATTCCTGGCGTGGGACTTATTTCACCTCCACCTCATCACGATATTTATTCCATTGAGGACCTTGCCGAATTGATTTATGACTTAAAATGTGCTAATCCCAATGCCCGAATTTCAGTTAAACTCGTGTCTGAAGTAAGCAATTTATTTTAATAAACGTTGGTTACGTCATAACATTTTTATTGTAGGTCGGTGTCGGAGTTGTGGCTGCAGGAGTTGCAAAGGGCAAAGCAGAACATATTGTGGTGTCTGGACACGATGGAGGTACCGGTGCTAGCTCCTGGACAGGGATTAAATATGCCGGGTTGCCATGGGAACTTGGAATTGCTGAAACCCATCAAGTGCTTGTTTTAAATAATTTACGATCAAGAATTGTTCTTCAAGCTGATGGACAAATCCGCACAGGTAATCGTATTAAATTATTTAACCTGATCATTATTTTAATTGTTGCAGGTTTCGATGTGGTTGTGGCTGCATTGTTAGGAGCGGACGAAATAGGATTCAGTACTGCACCGTTAATCGTAATGGGATGCACTATGATGCGTAAATGTCATCTCAATACCTGCCCAGTGGGTATTGCAACACAAGACCCGATACTTCGTAAAAAGTTCACAGGACAACCTGAACATGTCATCAACTACTTTTTCATGCTTGCAGAAGAAGTACGGGAACATATGGCGGCGTTAGGTGTTCGTAGTTATCAAGAGCTGGTAGGTCGCACCGACTTGTTAAAAGCTTCAGAAGTGGGCAACCCAAAAGCTAAAACATTAAATTTGAATTTAATTTTACAAAACGCTCTGCATTTACGTCCAGGGGTAAACATTAAAGGTGGATGCGATACTCAAGACTTCCAGCTTGAACAAAGACTTGATAATCAATTAATTGAGCTATCAAAAAGTGTTCTTGAAGGTACTCAGAAAAACGTTAGAATTGAAATGAAGATTACCAATGAATGTCGTGCGTTTACCTCAACTTTAAGTTACCACATATCAATGTAAGGATGTTTTTTAATTCAAGATACTTTATGTATAATAAATGATTGTAGGAAATACGATGAAAGTGGGCTACCCGATGGTCAACATATTGATATCCATTTAAAAGGATCTGCGGGTCAAAGTTTCTGTGCTTTTATGGTGAAGGGAATTACTTGTACTTTGGAAGGTGATGCCAACGATTATGTTGGTAAGATTATTTTATAATTAAACCTTAAAGACTCTTACAAATGTTAAAATTACAGGCAAAGGACTTTCTGGAGGTACAATAATTATTTATCCACCGCAAACATCTCCATTTGAGTCTCACCTGAACGTGATTGCTGGTAATGTCTGTCTCTATGGGGCCACCAATGGCCGTGCTTATATGAGAGGCATCGCTTCTGAACGATTTGCTGTAAGAAATTCTGGTGTTGTTGCCGTTGTTGAAGGCGTTGGTGATCACGGTTGTGAATACATGACCGGAGGAGTTATTCTCATATTAGGTATTACTTTGTTCATAGTTTTTTCTAATTCTGAATGAATTTAATACAGATTGAGTTCATTTTTCCTTTTTACTCCTTCTCTATTATCAAATTTGTTTAGGCTTGACTGGTAGAAACTTTGCGGCTGGGATGTCTGGTGGTATTGCTTACGTATGGGATATAGACGGTACGTTTGCAAGCAAATGCAACCGTGAAATGGTGGAACTCTGCAAGCTTGAAGATAAAGAGGACTTGGAACTTGTAAAAACTCTACTGCAAGAGTTTAAAGATTTAACAGGAAGCCTGATTGCTGAACAATTAATCAAGGAATTTAAAATACGTACTAAAGAATTTGTCAAAGTCTTCCCATACGAATATCAAAGGGTTATGAAGCAGAAGATTGCCGAACCTGTTCCTAAAGTGCAACTAAATAATATCGAAGCAAATATCAAAGACATCGAAGATTCCGTAGTTGACATTACAATTGAACAGAAAAAAGCCGAACGGGCTTTAGATAAAACCAGAGGTACAAATAATTAAACTTAGATATTTGGATTATTTTCACGATTTTTCCTAGGTTTTATGAAATATCAAAGAGAAACGGCCATTTATAGACCAGCAGAGAAACGTATGAAGGACTGGGATGAAATTTACAATTTCCCTCATGTCCGTAAAGGTTTACGCATTCAAGCGGCTAGATGTATGGAATGTGGGGTTCCCTTTTGCCAATCCAACGTCCATGGATGTCCTTTGGGCAACATTATTCCAAAGTGGAATCTTTTAATCTTTCAGAATCAGTGGCGTCAAGCTCTTAATCAATTATTACAAACGAATAATTTTCCAGAGTTTACCGGACGAGTTTGTCCTGCTCCTTGTGAAGCAGCCTGTGTTTTAGGTACCTATAACTATGATTTAATCAATCACCAGGGAATTATTGTTTTTTTAAATTTCCGTAGGCATATCTGAACCCAGTGTTACGATCAAAAACATCGAATGTGCTATAATCGATCATGCCTACGAACAAGGATGGATTATTCCACAAATTCCTGCAGTGCGTAGTGGAAAACGGGCAGCCGTAGTTGGGTCTGGACCTGCAGGGCTTGCTTGTGCTCAACAGTTAAACAAAGCAGGTCATCTGGTAACAGTATTTGAAAGAAACGATCGTGTTGGAGGATTATTACAGTATGGCATTCCAACAATGAAACTTAGCAAGTCGGTTGTTCAACGTAGAGTTGATTTGATGGCTGCAGAAGGAATTACATTCAAAACTAACGTGAATGTTGGAAAGGACATCTCTGCTAAAGATCTTAGTGAAGAATACGACGTCGTAGTGCTTTGTACTGGCGCAACATGGCCCCGAGATTTACCCCTACCAGGTGAATATTTTTGATTTTGTTATTTTTTATATCGATCCTAATTTTAGGCCGTCAACTTGGTGGAATTCATTTCGCGATGGAGTTCTTAGAGAGTTGGCAAAAACGACAACTTGGTACCACCATGCCAGGTCCGCTAGCTAAAGACAAGCATGTGATTATCATTGGGGGAGGAGACACAGGATGTGATTGTATAGCAACTTCACTCCGGCAAGGTGCAGCATCCATAACGACCTTCGAAATTTTACCCGAGCCCGGACCTAACCGTGGTTCTGATAACCCATGGCCACAATGGCCTCGAATTTTTAGAGTTGATTATGGACATGACGAGGTAAAGGTAAGATTCGGTGCCGATCCCCGTGTTTTCAGCATCATGACTCAAGAATTCTTGGACGATGGTCAAGGACAAGTATCCGGGGTTCGTACAGTTGCCGTTGATTGGACAAAAGATGAAAGCGGACGCTGGCAAATGAATCAACGACCTGGCTCTGAGAAAGTATTCAAAGCAGATTTAGTTTTGCTTGCAATGGGTTTCCTTGGTCCTGAACGTGCTATTGCCGATCAACTTGGCCTTACCCTTGATGCTCGGTCTAATTTCAGTACTAAAGATTACCGTACTAATTTATCTAACGTCTATGCTGCTGGAGGTACCTAAAATAATTTTGTCAGTTGATTTTATTAAGAAGTTTGGTTTTAGATTGTCGGCGTGGTCAGTCCCTTGTTGTGTGGGCAATATCGGAGGGTCGTCAAGCTGCTCGTCATGCAGATGAATATTTGAATAGAGGAGAAACAACCCTGCCAGGACCTGGTGGCATAATTCAACCGAATTCGAATATATTAGCTTGTCTTGCTTAAAACTAGTTCAAATTTATTCGTGCATGTTTGCTCTGTTTGGCTTTGAAATTCTATTATCATAGAAAGCATTTAAAAAAAGAAATGGATGATAGGTGTAGTAAAAATTCCTTATTTTTATTTTAAACGGTGATTTTATTCTAATCGCTTACGTTGAGTTTATTATTTTTTATAAATTTTATATCTTTATTTTTCTACATCTTCCCTGATTTTAACCAAGACATATCAATAAGTTTTATTATCGTGGAGTTCGGAGAGAGAGTTACTATTGTTAATACATCTGGCTGGTCCAGGTTATATTTTGTAAGCCATTTAAAAAAATGTTTATTTTGGATTTTTATTGTAAAATTGACCCCTCCCCATCCTTTCTTGTATTAAAGTTAGTGTAAATTAAATATAATTACCCTTGGATCAAAATTTAGCCTTAGTTCGAAGACAATAAACTGATTGTATTGTGATTATTCGATATATACAGGGTTATTCAAATTCGAGGCTCACCATTGGGATCTCGGAAACCGTAAGAGATAGGAGGACGGTTAAATTGGGGCAAAGTTGCGCTATATAGTGCTGATCAATAATTAAAAAAGAAATTTAACCTATCTACCTTAGTTTTTTTATTATGGCCAAAAAACAGAAACATGACAATTTTGTTTTTTGGACATAAGTTGGTTGTTATTAAAATATTTTCAAATCCGTAAAAACTTTCTTTAAGCAACTTTTTAGCTGCAATACCGTAGTGGTATCAAAATTTTTCTACCCCGTTTCGGTTTTACGGAATCATCCTCAGGTTTGTTTTTTCTTATGGGCGGTATATTGGATTTTTACAGCATCGGATAGAGTGTTTGATGGTGCTTTCAATGATGTATGACATGATAACTTTCGACTGCCAAAAACTGCTGTTATTTGCAGAAATAGTAAATTTAAATAGATTGCCATGGAAAAACTTCTCGAATTATGAAAAGGGTTATTCAAATTCGAGCTCTATGAATATCTCTGCCTCGAATTGTAGCAAATGCATGTAAAATGTTTCTTCTTAATTCCTCCCTATTGTTAATCCTGTTCTTTTAGATTTTATTTTTGAGGTTTCCACACAAAATAAATCTAAAGCTGACAAATCAAGTGATCGAGCAGGCCATTCCAAAACTCCACGGTTGCCTATCGATTGATTATGAAAATGTTGATTGAGAAAATTTCGTACAGGAATAGTGTAATGGGGAGGTGCTCCGTCTTGTTGCATCCATAGCTGTCCTAACCGTAATAAAGGGATGTCTTCAAATAGTCCATAAACTGAGTCCTCAAAAAATTAAGATAACGTTTTCACTATCCGTTACTATTTCTGTAAATAACAGCAGTTTTCAGCAGTCAAAAGTCATCATGTTATACATCGTTGAAAGCATAATCAAAAACTCTATCCGATGCTGTAAAAATCCAATATACCGCCCATAAGAAAAAACAAACCTGAGGATGATTCCGTAAAACCGAAACGGGGTAGAAAAATTTTGATACCACTACGGTATTGCAGCTAAAAAGTTGCTTAAAGAAAGTTTTTACGGATTTGAAAAAATTTTAATAACAACCAACTTATGTCCAAAAAACAAAATTGCCATTTTTCTGTTTTTTGGCCATAATAAAAAAACTAAGGTAGATAGGTTAAATTTCTTTTTTAATTATTGATCAGCACTATATAGCGCAACTTTGCCCCAATTTAACCGTCTTCGTATCTCTTACGGTTTCCGAGATCCCAATGGTGAGCCTCGAATTTGAATAACCCTGTATGTAATATATATAAAGACTGTATATTGTAGATTGTTACAGTAAATATTTCCTTTATATTTCCAAGTAAAAAGGATTTAGTGTTTGTTGTTCATAATTAACGTAGTCATGAAAAGTTGTAGTCAATATTATATTAGTATCTAAATAGATGTTGTTACTGCTGCAATTGGTTCTTTACGTTTAGGTCTTATATAACTCTTCTTTGTTATGATTTCATTTTTTTGTCGGCTACACAAGGTGATCTAGGACCCCACGGCACCTCTCTTATGTTGTAACTGATTTAAATAAAGTCCGAGCTCATAATTTGAACCGAATGCTAATCTTTCCAGTTTCAACCTTCCCATTTTAAATGCAACACCCTGTATATTTTGCATATTATTTTAACTCTGGATCGGGATTGAAACATGCAGGGTGTTGGTTGCATTTGAAATAAGACAGTTATTTAACATTCAGTTCAAGTTATGAGCTCTCACGTGTATCCAGGGTGTTAATAAATTGCAGGGACAAACTTCTAGGGCTTAAAGTATACATGAAAAGAAACATTTTTTGTTGATAAATGTATCGTCGACGGTGTTTCCTTTCAGGGATAGACCTTCTCGAAGATTTTTTAAGAAACGCCCAAAATACAACAAAGCAAAAAGTGCAATTTGGGTTGCCTACCTTCAGATACTTCTTGAAGATCTGGCTCTATTTTCTAAAGAAAACACTTTTGACCACTCATTTACAAGTTTTTCCCTGCAATTCCTTAACACCTTGTATAACGCAAAGTACAAAAATTTATGTAAATCCATCAAAAAATAACAGAGGTGCTCTGGAGTTCTGTGTTACCTGGTATACAATTTTATTTAACGTAATCTTATCATTTCTGCATTTAAAGGAAGTTTCTCGTCAATAAAATTCTTATTGTTCCCTCGTATAACTACAAATGTGATATAATTTCCATATTATAAAAGGTGTTATTATGAAAACATTAACAACATATTTAATAATAACAATATTTTAGAGTTTTGTTAATATTCCAACATATTATATGTAGGTATACTAACTGTAATTCACTTTACGATTATATGCCCACCACTATATTCTTATTATGTGTTACTATTACACAAATGCTACCATTTTTTTTGTATATATTAATATCATTGCGTACAAAAACAATAATTATTACTGAAAATCTCCAAATAGTTCCTTCACTAACTTATTTTTTCGTTTTAAAATATCATATTTGACTTCGTCCACATCATCTCCGTTATCAATAGCACGTAATTTGGCTAACAATTTCGTCTTATCTTCAGGTGCTACTGGTCCTTCCTTTTTGATAACATTTCCATTCTTATCCGATTTAATTACCTTGTCATTTTCTTTCGAGCCTTTCACGGTTTTCCTAAAAGCATATTCGTCGTTCCAAATTTGATTCGCCACATCTAAATCTTTTTCTGGAATATCGAATGGGTCATCCTCTAAAAATTTTGCATGTCGTAATTTTGCATTCATAGAATCAGTTTCCCGTAAACTTTGAAGTAAAGCTTCTGTTTCGCTTTTAGCGGTTTGGTAATCTAAAACGTGACCGGCAATTATGTCGCCACAATCTTTTACTGTTGATTTCATTTGAGTACAGACGTTTTCTAAATGTTTTTCTATTTCGTCTTGTTTTCTAGTATTGTATGGTTTTTGGAGGAATGAATCAAAATCGGTTGAAAGTTTTTCTAATTTTTTTGATGAGTTGGGGCGACTCTTTTGTTTTATTATCGTTATTGTGTGGGTTGGATCGGTTGGATTGTTATCCAACATGCTTAGATTTCCTAAAGTTTTATTTAATTGGTCCATGTCTGTATTTTTAATTGATAAACTTGCCGAGAGTCGGGCTTTAACATTTTGTGTTGGAGAAATCAAAACATTACTAGAAGGTATAACTTTTGTATCTTTTTCATTAGAAATCGGTTCGAGTTTAACACTTTCATGGTCAGCATCATCTTCTAAAGAAACACTTCTGTTGGAGGAGAATTTAGATTCTTGTAAATCAAAAATTACTTTCGGTTCTTCGGATAATTCTCGAAGTTTGTTATTTTCTTTAACGGTAAGTTTTTCATCTGCCGTAAGGGAAATCAATGAAATGCTCTGTCGTTGATTGACGTTTACAAATCTTTTACGATTGTTGGGCAACGCAAATTTATTAGTTTTCCCCTGAAAATTATTTGAAATTAGTCAAAATAATAAAGACAAAATAATTTACGTACTTCAAGTAAATTTGTAAGTCGATCTACTTCTCCTATAGCATGCGCTAATTCTTTCTGTGCCCTTTTTGTTTTTACCATTTCAGTATTTAACTTATATTTATAATTTTTAGCTTCTAACTGAATTTTTCTATTTAACAAACTGATTTGATCATCGCTGTTTTTTAATTTTTCTTTTAAATCTTCAACTTCTTCAAGTAACGACTGTCGTTCGCCCAAGTTTTTGTGTTTAGTAAGTGCAACCAAACTATTGTATTGCTCCCGGACGCTTGCTAACTCTTCTTCTTTCGTCTTAAGTTGATCAGTAATATCCTTTAAATTTTTCCGTATGGTTTTATTTTTCGTACCTAAAACCCTCATTTCTTCTTCGTGAGATTTTAAAAGTCTCGGTAAATCCGCATTCGTACCTTCATATCTAAAAATAATCGGGTAAAAGAATATTTTAAATCGACTAATAGGATTAAATACCGGGACAATGCCTTATCTTGTCTAGTTTGAAGGTTTCGTAAAGCTTTATTTTCTTGTTGAAGCTCCTAAAATATTTTATTAATATCAATTCCAATTTAAGACAAGCCTACATACTGTAAGATGAAAATTGGCATCATTTAATTGATTCTGGAGTGAACGTAATTTAAGAAGTCTTGCAGATAAAACTCTCTGTTTAATTGCACTGTTGCTATTTTTAGCTACGTAGGTGCGTATCGAGTTTGCTAATGGATTCACTGGTTTACGTTTATGCAAATAGCAGCTGGAATTTGACGAACACACCGTATCACAACTCTGTCTTCTGAAATTTAAACTTTAAAGTAAAACAGGACACGATATGAACTCTTACGTGTTACCTATGGGGTAATTGTTTTGTATCCGAGAGTGTACTAGTACTTGCCATTACGGAAGGAAGTAAAAAATGTGTATAAAAATTAAATATATCTAACTGTCTATTTGAAAGTTATTCTGCATTGCAGCACCATTTTGTTTGTATACGTTATCGTCATAGTAACTGGAAAAACACAGGGTTTTCTGCAATCACCCGGAAATAATATTCGGAGGGTGTTTTAAAATTTAAAGTCTTCAAGGTCATATTTTACCATGCCTGAGAATAACAATTTAGTTCAGTAACAATCAATATTACTGTATACAAGGTCCACTTTTTATATAAAACTTAAAATATCACTTAAAAAGTATATTTTAGTTACGTTTATTCAAATAAATTAGACCACATAAAAAATATACATAATAATAAAAAAACTTTTACTATTCAATACCCAACAAAATAAATTCTTCAAAACTTTACCTAAAATTTTTTTACTTATACATTATATCCCACTATTATTTTGTGCTCCCCATAATTTCGAATAGAGACTGTTTGGATTTCTTATAAGGGTATGATGAGTTCCTTTTTCCGAAACCCTTCCCCTTTCAAGTACAACAATCTCATCGGCATCCATAACAGTACTAAGTCTATGAGCTATGCAGATGCTTGTACGTCCTTCGGTTGCCCTCTTCAAAGCTTTTAAAATATTCTAAAACAAACAAGTTTAGTTTCCACAAAATTAATTTAACGTAACTTACTTGTTCCGTGATTGTATCCAAAGAACTTGTGGCTTCGTCAAAAATTAAAATTGGGGAATTTTTAAGAATTGCCCTAGCAATCGCAACCCTTTGTTTTTCACCACCGGATAATTTAAGACCCCGTTCCCCAACTTGAGTCTCGTATCCTTTAGGCCACCTTATAATAGATTCGTGTATTTCAGCCATTTTGGATGCGTTTACGACTTCCTCCTCGCTAGCCAATAAATTACCGTAATGTAAATTATGCTTAATTGTGTTATGGAATAAAACAGAATCTTGTGGAACAATTGAAATGGCTCTTCTTAAACTTTCCAAGTCAACGTCTTTAATATTTTGTCCATCAATGAAAATATTACCGCTGTTCGGTTCATAAAATCGGTATAGTAGCCTAACTAATGTGGATTTTCTGCAAAAAAAATTTTTTTATATGTCTCAAGCATTTTTTTAGCGCCATTTACCCTGACCCAGATCCTCCGACAATTGCAATTTTTTTACCAGGTTCGATATCCAAGTTTAAGTTGTTGAAGATTTGTTTACCGGGACCATAATTGAATGAAACATTTTCAAATCTTATCGAAGCAGTGCCTGCGTTAATGTTTAACGGTAGTGCGGTTGTTTTGCTCTAAAAACTACACTATTTAGAGTCACACTTGAAAATACAGTAAACTAGAGTATATTTTCATAAATTGCCACGTATATTATGGATTAGAAGTGTTTATTAAAATTTTATCTCACCTTTATGACTGTATCCATCGTCATAAGAGTGAACATGGTTTGCATATCAATCAATGCTTGACGAACTTCCCGATAAACGCTTCCTAAAAACCCAAGGGGTATCGAAAGCTGGAAGAGCAGACCATTTACCATCACTAAATCTCCAACCGTCATGTTCCCTATAAATTTATAAATTATTTCCCTGTAGCATACACGTAGGCAATACAACCTTTCACGATTTCCTGAGCTGCAAGAACCATAATTGCACTTAAAGCTACGCTAAAAATAGCACTTTGTCCAAAATTTAGCATTGCTAAACTTGTGCTCGTCTTCAAACTTGCTGCTTCATATTTTTTCAAAGCATTATCATATTGATTCGTTTCGTACTGTTCGTTATTAAAATACTAAAACAATCAGAAACATAACTTACTGATTACAAAACCTCATCTTATTCTTACTTTAACTGTTTCGTAATTTATAAGAGAATCCACAGCTTTATTTCCAGCTTCGTTTTCTGCTTGATTCATGTACACACGAAACTTTGTACGCCATTGTGTTATTAATAGAGTATAAGCGGCATAAAGACCCACACATCCTAGTGAAATACCTACAGAAACCTACTTTAGTAAACACAGGCAATATTGTACACGAATTCAGACCTGCAAAAGGTCCCCCACATTTTACAGCTAAAATACTGGACACTAGAGCTAATTCAAAAACTGTCGGCACAATATTAAAAACCATTGCGGATAAAACAAAATTTATTCCTCTCGATCCTCGGTCTATTGTCTTTGATAAAGCACCTTAAACAGTACAAAATTAGCCTCCTAAATGCAAAAGTGATATTTTTACCTGTTTGTCTATTCAAATGAAAAGAAAGATCCAGATTGTGTAAATGCATGAACACATTTTTGGCAATTTTTCTTATCGAATGCTGTGCAACACTTGCAAAAACTGCATTACGTAACTCATTAAAACCCGAAGCACCCATTCGAGCAATGCCATCTAGAAATATAATAAACGTAACAAAACATTTCACATCATAAATCGCACTTACATCCCAGTAACAAGCTTGTGGCGACTGTTACAACAGTATCCGAGGGTGTATTTAAATTTAAGGCACCTCCAGTATTTAAAGCATCAACGGCATATTTAAAAATAAAGGGTACGGTTACATTGAGAAGTTTAGCACTCACCAAGAGCCCCACAGCAAGGCTTACTTTTCGTCTGACAGCACTATCGTCGGCCGGCCAAATGTAACGTAGCATTGCTGATATCATTTCCTGACCACTTACAGGTTCTTTGTTGCTTATTTCTACATTCTCTCGGGATAAGCTTCCGGCACCTGGATGAAAACATCCTCGGACAGGTTGATTTTTTGGGGCTATCGAACTTGCTTTTATTCGGTTTATCGCTTTTGCTAAAATTCCTGCCCGTGGTCGGGAGGGTTGTTTTTCTACGTCTGTACTTGTACATGTCTAAAATATATGATTAAAGTAAAAAAGTGAGATGTAAATTTAACATAACCTAAAAATTTTACATACCCTATATATTTGATATTTAAAATCGATTTTATTAAAAAGTGTGGGCTTATAGACGTTTGAAAATGGGGTATAATCACAAGAACGTTTTAAATGATGCCTTACACAGCTTAAATAAATTTTATTTATGCATAATATGGCAGCCATTCTTGATTCCACTATACTATCTTTGGCAGGGCATCTTTTCTAAAATACTACCCCTATTATCCAATAAAAACTGTATTTTATCTCTACAGTAATTGAGAAATTATTGCTTATCAAAATAACATGGTTTAGTAACAATATAGAATTGCAAATACGCATTACCACAAAGAACCTTCGGAAGCCTAAAGGTGGTTTGTGTTTTGCGGAAGATGAATTCTTAAAACCTCTTTAGGCTTCTAGATATAAATGGGTGCCTTTGCAGTTAAATATTATTCCCAAACCATAATCTCCAGTATTCTATTGATATTTTTTCGTAATTAATATGAATGCGGTAAGGAAATGGAACACGGCAACTCTGCTAAATCGGAAACGTGTCCAAATTACATGCAAATTCAAACATTACGACAGAATTGAACTGGCAATTAATCAAACAAGAAAAACCACACAATTAAAAGTTGTTATAATATATTTGCATAAGAATAAACGAGACTTATATACAAAAAAAATTATGTCTTTATGATAATAAAATTAATAAATGAGAAAGCAAACCCAACCCAATAAAATAATATATATACGTAGACGAGTAATACTTTGTGATCAAATTGCGAGGAATAAAATATTGCAACAACGTAAGGTGGGAATTCTTTGGCAAAATTTTGATAAATAAGTAACGCTAAAAATTAACAAGCAAAGTCTGTGTGAAATTGTCACGTGATATACGATAGTAATTATGCTTCTATTTCAGTCGGTGAGGAATCAGCCTCAACAGTCCCATTTTCTATTTTATTATTTTCAGATTCTGCTTCGTTCTCTATTTTTGTTTCAGAATCATCTTTTGTTTCACTCTCTATTTTAGTATCAGACACTGATACGTTTTCTTCTTTTGGTTCTTCCGTTTTTCCTTCTTCAGACACCTTTGGAGCATCTTGTTTAGCTTCTGCTTCGTTTTGTTGAATTTCCTCAGAATTAACTTCACCATTACCAAGTTTTATTTCAGTACTTGAAGTTACAATGGGGGCTGATTCTTCGTAGGGCAATTTCAAAAACTTTTCGATTTCATCCATCTCATTTGACAGGTCGAACTGGTCGTAATCCTTAAAGAATAAATAACTTTATGACTAATATGTTAATTGTATTAGTCATAAGATACTCTAATGGGTCGTATTGGCATTAAGATATGGGAATTATGTAACTGTAATACTGCAACTTACCCCGCAGTATTCTTCGTCGTTAAAAATTTGGGGTGGAAGCGGAGACCGGGGGTTGGCATCTCCAACGGTGGCACCTAAAGACTTGGAGTTGGTCTGCATAAATTCTTTGGCCTCTTCGTTACCGGGTTCTGCGATATCCACCACATCGTATTTAATATTTTTGGAATCAAGAATCATTAATACCCTCTGTTGTCTTTTTTTAACCTTCAAAACAAACAGGTAGTGATACCTGAACGTTACATTTTAAGTGAAAATTTAAAGAGATAAATATAAGCTACCTCTTTATTTCCAGAAATCCCACTAATATATACTTTTATAACCATTTTAAAGTTGTTAGGGTTCACTAATTGTAATTTTTTTAATTAATACTGTTATTTGACAGCTAAGCAAAAAGACACTTCTGCCAAGCTAAAAATGCCACACCTACTGTACTTTTTGGAATTTCCTACGAATTTAAAGGGATAAGGCAAATTAAATTGAGAAATTATTATTAATTTACACACCTCATTGGGCCAGAAACTTTTTATACTGTAACACAATTTATTTAATTAATAATTAGTTCAAATAAGCGCGCTAAAAATTATGTTTTTAATGTTGGTACACCCCTCATAACGGTAGCCTTGTCCTGCTTTTTTGGAGAAGGAACAACAATAAAGAAAATGGCGGAGAGAGGTGACAGAAGACATTCCTACAGTGACACAAAAACCTCTTTGGACGACCCCCCTAACTCAAGATTGTTTATTATAGGCAGCAAACAATTAACCGAGGAAGATTTCCGCAATGCATTCTCAAAATTTGGGGAAATCGAAGAAGTATGGGTTGTACGAGACCGCCACACTGGGGATCGCAAAGGTAAACAGTAGCTGGTCTATAAACACCCTTCTTAACTCACAATTTTGAATGAAAATCTTGTAGGTGTAACGTATATTAAGTACTCGAAGACTTCTGAGGCCGCAGCAGCACTTGAAGCTATGAACGGGAAAGTGATCGGCAACACAAGTCGTCACATAAAAGTCATGATAGCAGCAAGGTACGTATTTAAATGTTTTGTAATCAAGTGTAATAGATTATAGTTTTTAGTCGAGATCAAGGTGCAAAACGAGATGGTAATGAAGAAGAGAAAATCCAACGCTTGTTTGTTATTGTACCCAAATCCTTGACAGACGAAGAGTTATATAACACGTTTAAAGTTTATGGAGACATCGACTATGCTACCATTATTAAAGATAAAGAAACACGTGAAAGCAAAGGCTTCGCCTATATTAAGTATTATAAGTAAGTAATCGAAAATGTTTAACAATCCCCAGTTCATTCAAGCTCGTCAATTCTGTTGCAGATTTTCACATGCAGCTGCTGCATTCGAACAATGTGACCGTAAATTTAAAGCAGTGTTTGCCGAACCTCGTAAACCTAGACAGTATGAACAACCGGAACGGTTTTATTCCGGCTCATTTGATTCTTTTTCAAGAGGGGCAGGAAATAACAGCACACTTACTTTACCAGACATGGGTAATGAAGGCTACACCAGATTACAAGTGATTGGCAGCCCACAATTAAATCAAGATCAGCTCTGGAAATTATTTGATATTATTCCAGGTAATTTTTCCTTGCTGCCTTGTTAATTTTTTCAATGTGATTCCTTGTTTTTGTAATAGTACATAAATAATTACCAAGGAGAAACGTATTAATCATTTATTCGATGCTTATTAGGGATGGATTATTGTCAGTTACGGTTAGAAGGTCGCCCTCGCCCAGTACGATCACTTGCAACAGTGGTTTATGCTAATAGCCAGGCTGCTTCCTATGCTTGCGAGAAACTGCATGGATTTGAATATCCTCCAGGAAGCCGACTAATAGTAAAACCCGATTTTGATCCTCCTAGAGGCTTCAATGATCATTCACGCAGCTCTGCTTCTTCAAGTCTAAATCGTACAAGTACACCGAAACCTGATCTATTACAACTTGCCGAAACAATTGCCCAAGCTACTAGTATAATTCAAGCCGCTGGACTTTCTCCAGGTGAAATTTTATATTATTTTATCAAATCAGGGTGAAAGAATAGCAAATATCTTCATAAGTTTTCTTTTTACCAAGATCTAACAGCACTTGTGTGTTTATTTAGATCTTTTGCAATCTCGAATTGGATTGGGTGAATCCCGTAAAAATGAATTACCGTGCAGTGTCAAGCTCCCTGATGCAAAACCACTTGCTAGCGTTGATGCTGAAGCTGAAGCTAGGTAATTATTTCGTTACGTATTATATTTAATAAATAAATAAATAAATAAAAATAAATAAATTTATGAATAATAATGTTTTGTCGTAGATGCTTTATTGTTTGTTCGCCACAACCATTGCCACCATCTACTTTAAGAGATATTTTCTGCCGTTTTGGTAACTTAATCGATGTCTACATGTTGTACAATCGAAACTGTGGATATGCCAAGTATGCGTCCAGACAATCAGCAGAAAATGCCATAGCGGTGAGATTTAAAATTGTTGCAAGGTGTTCTGTGAACAGTTTTTGTGTTATTTTCAGGTACTACATGGAGCAGATATATGTGGGATTCGCATAAAAGTTATGGAAGCTGAAGAACGTGACCATGATCGAAAGCGGTTACGTTTAGATGATGATTCATCCTAGAGTAAGTTCAATTTTTTATTTAAACCGATAATGTGATATTTTTGTGATATATTTCGTACAGTATACAATTTTTTATAAAAAGTGAACCAATTTCCATTACAATCACAGCATTTTCTTGTTATTTAATGAAAGCATAACACTTACTATAAAATATAAACAGCAGTCTCTGGAAAATTAAAAGTTGCTTCAGGTAGTAACTTTTTTTTTGTATTTTTTTTCCTTAAACGTGGGAAAAAGTGACCTTATCTGATTTATGATTGTTTTATAATAAAAATATTTTTAAACCAGAACATTTTTTCCCCCTAGTTTGGACTTATACACTATGACAAGGACAGTACGTACCTACTCTTGCGAACTATTTAACAAGAACAGTTACAAGCTACTATTACTAGATGATGATCTACGTTTCCAGACACCGTTTACTTACCATACAGTAACATACTTTACTTGTCATTGAGAGTCCCTTTACTTGAAATTTTTACTGTACTCTAATTAATTAAAACATACGAATTTTAACATTTAAGAACAGTATAATGTGTTTAGTTTATTTGTATTAATTATTATTGTTATGTACTTGGTACAAATAATAAATTAGTTCAAAGAAAATCAGTATAGAGTTTTTATTTTTATTTTTCCTTCGATAAGTCCTTTTATATTTATTTTCTAAACTGTAATACATTCAGAAAACTCCCATGACGTTTAATGTGTCAAATGGAAAATTCAGTTGTTTAAATTAAATCCCTATTATGCTATATAATAGTAATCAAAGCCTCGTTTTCAAAAATCTATAGTAATTTGATTCGTATATTAACCAACTATTTCGAGGAGCGACAAAGTACAAAAAAACATGCATTTTAAAGAACGGGGGTGGAGCTGAGGGTACTAACACTCATGGAAATCTAGAGGCTATAACTATACATTATATTTATATATACAAAGTAAAAGGGAGGTGCTCGATAGGGATTTTTTTTAAGTGAACGTGTGAATCGGTAAGTGGTGAAAGCCTTTTCAATTGTCATTCGGAGAAATACATCGTAATGGTTAATAGAAGCAATTGCATCCAAAGACATCCAGGGATAATTGCAAGTCATAATAAAACACAAACGAGTTGTGAAAATATTTCGAGGACCGACAACGTACGTAACGTAATACATACATTTTTTTAAGTAAATGTGTGATTGCATCCTAATATATAATTGTTTATGCTGAGAGATTAGAAGTACTGTACATTTGAAACTTGTACAAATTCACTGTTTCATAATTGTCATGTGAATACATAATATGCCTTGATTTGTAAATAAAGCCTGTCATTTATATCTCGTGATTTTTTATTACAAACATAATTTATTTGTTTCTTATTTATGAAAAATAGATCTTAACTGAATAAATATTAAAAATTACAGGTATTATAACAATTCCTGGCTCTTTTTGAAAGATGTTTTAGCATTTAAAACCTCTAATAATCAAAAGTTTTAATACAATTCTGTTAATTATTTCATTAATTGTTACAATTAGGGATAAAAAATATTAATATAGTTATTAATTATCTTAATTACGTAGAAAATTAACATTATCGTTCCTTTTAAATCTTAAATGATTTAAAATCAAAATTTAAATCGTTAATATTCAATATTCTACAAAAATTTTACAACTCAATGGTAGTTTCTACTTTTTATAACTCGATGGTTGAATGATCCAGTTGACCAATCAAATATTCAAGCAAACAAGAATGCAAAGTTTGAGTAAAACCCCTTTGACTTCATGTTAGAAATAACAATTGATTTGGCATCAACTTATTTGGACATTTGTATGCACCTAAAGTAAACAATTATTATAAATTGTTTGACAGTTGATTGTTTAATTGTAAATTGTTGTTAAATTTTGAAATTAAAAAAATGTTATTGAACGATTAGCAACTGAAATACGTTTAATTTGAATTTGGTTTAACCGAAAATTGGATTAATATTAAATACGCAATACAAGTGTGTATGTTGGGTTGCCTACCCGTACAGGGGAACTGAAACTGAAATTTGCTCAACCAAATACATTCAATAAGAAATTATTAACATACATAATCATAGTTTTCGAATATTTTTTAATATTTAGTCATGATAATTTATTGAAACACACTGTTTACAAAAACGCCCTCTGAAAGTGTGCTGCCGATAATTCCTGTGAGGAGGCGCTAGTGCTTGACGTTGTGGTTGAGAGTACGTGAACCCAACCCAAAGCAAGTAGATTTTTGCATAATTTTCCCTGTTTTCCACGTTCTTATTATTAAAAGTAAGTAGAAAAGATATTAACCGATAGTATTCTATCGAAATTGTAACTTAGATTAAAGATTTAGGGTGTTGAAAGGGCAACTTCCGGGTGAATCACATTAGTGACGCTGGTCTTGTAAAATGGCAGCATTTTGATAAAAATTCGTGCATAATTTAACTGTATATCACGTTACACTTCCACGCAGTGCGTGTATTTAGCGGGACTCCTGCTCAAAGTAATGCCCTACTTCACTCTAATCGTTAATTTGTAACTAACATGACAAAACTTTTCTCCTTTCGCAGCTTATTGACATTTCTTGTAAGTTTCAGCAGGTTGACAAAATGCAGACCATCAAATGTGTAGTTGTTGGTGATGGTGCTGTAGGTAAAACCTGTTTATTAATAAGGTAAGAATAGTCCAGTTCATATTTTATCATCCAGCTACAATTTTTATCTCCGTTACAGCTATACTACAAATAAATTCCCTTCGGAGTACGTTCCAACAGTATTTGATAACTATGCGGTAACTGTTATGATAGGAGGTGAACCTTACACTTTAGGACTTTTTGATACAGCAGGTATGTACACGATCGTAACATAATTACGTTACGAATTACCTGCAAAATACTAACTTGTGTTTGTATTTGTTTTAGGTCAAGAGGATTATGATAGGCTTCGACCTTTGAGTTATCCTCAGACTGATGTGTTTTTAGTTTGTTTTTCTGTTGTTAGTCCTTCATCTTTTGAAAATGTTAAAGAAAAGGTAAGTCGCTTAAAAACATTAATTTTTAACTTTGTAAATATTTATCGGTTTTTTTTAATCTTATCCTATATGCGTTTGTGAATTCTGCTATTAAAAGCCAAGGTAGACATGATACGTGTTCAGAAATTGGTCCTCTTTAATTGATAAAATAATATGACGATAAAAGTTTTATTTATTCTGAAGATTATCGGCTATACAGTTTGTTTAATTAAGCAGACCCTAACCAGTATTTCAGTTATTATTGGAGATATAAAAGTTGTACATTTTACCCTTTAGTAAATCACAGAAACCATTCCAAGATCAAAAACTTGCAGACATAATTTACGGTTTTTTTAAATCAAATGTGAAACCCTGCATTTTTTGTGTTTTCCTGTATATGAGATCGTAATGTGTTTCAACTTGATGTGGTTTTTTAGTGGGTACCAGAAATAACCCATCATTGTCAAAAAACACCATTTTTACTAGTGGGTACTCAGGTAGATCTTAGAGATGATGTAACGACAATTGAAAAGTTAGCCAAGAATAAGCAAAAACCCATTTCCGTGGAACAAGGAGAAAAGTTAGCAAAAGAGCTCAAAGCTGTCAAGTATGTGGAATGTTCCGCTCTCACACAAAAGGGCTTGAAAAATGTATTTGACGAAGCAATTTTAGCTGCCCTAGAACCACCGGAACCTGTAAAACGCAGAAAGTGTGTCATTTTGTAGGTTTGTAAGCTTCTTTGAACTTTTACAATAATAGAAAGTAACTATTGCTAAAATCCAGAACTATGTTTTTTTATATTTAGTAATTTTGTATGGAATAATAAAAATATTTGTATTGGGTGTTAGGCCGAGTTTTACCAAAATAACACCAAAAATTATCTTCCGTTTTATGATAATATGTTGCACAAATTTATCAATTTATTGTTTAGCGTGGAATTTAATTTACTGCGTGTTGGCTTGAAGTTATTTCATCGATTTTCTAAATATTTTAAATTTACTTCAATGCAAACTTGCACGTAAACTTTAAACGTCTAAATCCGTACTTGACTTGGAACTAGAACGGTTCAAATTGATTGTGTACAAATGTTTAGGTAAAACATTCAGAATTAGTTCTGATTAAAAAAAATACGAGAACCTTTTAAATTTCATTTTTTCCACAACATTTGCTTTTAGCGAGACAAATGGTGCTAATTACATGCTGCATGTGTAAGAAAAAATTACATCAGGTTGATTTAACATAGTCACTTGTAATCCGTCTTGATACCTTATTTTGATTTGTTTTGCTATTATAATATAAAAATTAAAAAAAAATTAAATCTTTTATATGACTTGAAAGTAAGTGTGTGTATATACGTGTGAATGAATAGAGAGCGTGATTATTTAACTGATTTTCCATTTATAATAAAAAAAGAGTACATATTTCTTATTTAATCCGTTTTGAGACTTTTAAGAATATCTACATGATGACCAAATATTAAAATTGGTCTCTTTAATCAGTTTATAGTAATAACCAATAACAAATTCTCTTCGTTTATGTAGTAGTGTTTAAGTTATTTGAATGTGTGATTGTTGAATGACGGAATAGTTGAAGAACAACTGTTCTCCTACACAATGTATTAATAATAATATTTAATATTAAACAATAAACATTTATATGTACAAATTGGTTTATTTTACATATCAACAACAATAACCTTACCAATATTTTTTTCCGCTTTATTATGTACGAATAAACAAAATGACCTACGTTTTTAAAGATTTATTCCTAAACATTTCCTTTAGATGTTTCAGTTCAGCAATTAGACTTTTATTACCTTGTCTACAGACAGTTATGATGTTCATAATTGGCTGTTGATAGAGCAGTAACAGTAAAAGTGTTAACAGGATTGAACTAGCACTTCTTCCAATTATTCTAACAAATTTTTTTCAGCTTTATTATGTACAAATCAAAAGTTTTTTACTGTTTTGTTCTATAACATTTTCATTATATGGTTCTGTTAATCAATTTATTAGCTATTACCATGTCTACAGACAGTTGTGATGTTCATAATTGGTTGATGATGGAGTAATAACGGTTGTTAACTAAATTGTTAGAAAAGTTACAGAATTATAGTAACATTTCTTTTGATTGTTGTCTTAATTTGATTTATTTTTTTATATGCGTATTATTTATTATTTTCCTTTTAAATATTATTCTTAATTTTCTGGAATTAAATTATGAAACACCCTATACATCAATTTATTTTGAATTAAAAAAGTGCTCTGTTCTGATTGGTCCATTTTTGCAACATGGCGTCCACATAGTGGTGAAGTTGTCTACTAATAAATGACACTGCTAACTTATTTCAAACTCCAAATGTTTGACATTTTAGTTAATAAATAATAAATTGTGAGTTTTTTCTAATTAAAACCAGTAAGTAATCGTAGAATATACGTTTTTAAAAGTAAAAAATAGGGTAGTTTCAAAATTTCACAAAATTGCGACATTAACCCCCAAAAATTTTTATAACTTCTAGAATTTTCTCTGCCTGTCTGATGTAATCTTCAATTTAAATTATTTGCATTATAGAAGTCATGGCGTCTTTACTAACAGCACGGTTATGCTGTGCACCAAGTTTACGAATTGCAGTCGTTCGTAAACTTCCCCAGCACTCAATTTTCCGTACTTTCGCACAAGATGGTCGGGAATCTGTTGAACGAACCGCTCGGAGACAAACCTTACGTGAACGAGCAATGGCTCCTGCAGGTGGAACTGGTAAGGCTTGAAGTTTCAATATGAATCATTCACACAATTTAATTTGTTTGGTTCTTTAGCTTTTACTGTTGGACGAGGAGCCGTAGCAGGTGGTGCCGCTCTTGGTCTTGGAGCTTTGTGCTTTTATGGTTTTGGTCTCTCAAATGAAGCAGGAGCTTTGGAAAAATCAACGTAAGCGTAGAGAAATAAGTTTTTTTTATAAAAAATGGTCTGAAATATGTATGCAATTTAGATGAACGTAGTTTAAATCTTTGAATCACAGTAAATTTGACATATAACACTTAAAAACTCGGGTGAATCCACTTAAACTATGAATTAGCGTAACTGTTGTTTTAGGATTTGGCCAAAATATGTAAAAGATCGTATCAAAACTACATATTTGTACTTCGGGGGTTCTTTAATTGTCACAGCAACTAGTGCTATGGCTGCTTTTCGTTCTCCAGCCATTATGAACATTGTAACAAGAGGAGGTTTTATGGTTTGTCTAACAATTTAATACTCCGTACTTGTTTTTTTATAAAAGTGTTTAGGGATTGGCTATAAGTCTTGCCGCTATAATGGGAACAGGAATGTTAGCTCAAAGTATCGAGTACAAAGAGGGTTTCGGGGCAAAACAAATGGCATGGCTCCTTCACGCTGGTACATTAGGTGCTATGGCTGCGCCTTTATGTTTTCTTGGAGGTCCAATCCTCATTCGTGCTGCATGGTACACTGCGGGAGTTGTAGGAGGACTTAGCACAGTTGCCGTAAATATTTTTTGTTTGTAACGAAACAAGAATTTTGTTCTTTAAACTAGGATGTTTAGGTATGCGCTCCAAGTGAAAAATTTTTGTCAATGGGTGCTCCCTTGGCAATGGGCTTGGGCGTAGTATTTGCATCATCAATTGGTTCAATGTTTTTACCACCTACAACTGCTCTAGGAGCTGGACTTTATTCAGTCTCCCTTTATGGTGGACTTTTGCTTTTCTCTGCCTTTTTATTATACGATACACAGAGAATTATTGCACAAGCTGAAAGATATCCTGCTAGTCCTAGACTTTATAATGTGCCTCCATATGATCCAATTAATGCGTAAGTATTTTTTAAAGTTGTGTGTAAATTTTTCGGTGGTAAGTATTTACACCTTTAGGATATGAGAAATAATTGTGTATTTTTAGGGCTATGTCTGTGTATTTGGATACGTTAAATATTTTTATTCGTATTGCTACAATCTTAGGAGGTGGCGGAGGCCAGAAAAGACGATAATCTAATTAAAACGAGAAATTCCAGATATTCTTCACTACTAATTTTGATTTAATTTGTAAATACTCGACTAATAAAATTTCTTTACATGTTTAATTCTTGTTTTGATTAGTTTTAATAAATTTTTGTATTGATGTAACTTTTTATGTTGTATTGTAATTTCTGTCCGTAAGTATATAAATTTTTTAATACGTTTCAGATGTAAAAACTAATTCTGTCGTTTCAGGTCTATGTAATATTGGGTGCCTTTGAAAGGTTAATAATGAGTTAATCAAGCATTTTATTTAATTATTTTCGAACATTTTTGCTCGTAATTGCTAAAACTGTATTGAAAAGTGGTGGAGACTAAAAAAAAATGATAATCGGATAAAAAAAGAAAAGCTTCCGAATATTCTTCAAGAGTAATTTAGGTTTAATTTGTAAATGCATGCCTAATAAAAACTATGCACTTTTAATTCTTCTTTTAATTAGTTATAGTCTTTTTTTTTAGATTTAAGCAAGTCTTGTTATTTTATTAAACCATTATTAACGATTTGTTTTATTGTATGAATGAAAGCGTGTAGGCAACCAATGTTGTATCCGTTTAGTAGCAAACTATTTCAGTGGTTTTGTAGATGTGGAGTTTTCCCCTATCTGCCCTTCTGTTATAGTCCTGCTGTAATCTTTTTCGCCTTCGATTATGTTAGAGCCTATGCTTGTAGTAGCAAAAATAACTTGCCGTTAATCACTGGTCTCTACTTTTTTATTTGTAAGAACGCAATAAGACAATTTACTATGCTGTAAGTGCTTTTATTATTTTTTTAAGCGATTGTTTTTACAATGTTTACATCATAGTAAAGAATTTGAAATCTCTTAACATTACAATGGCAGATACAACAAATTTCACTTGAAGATCTTTGGATACAGAATGCAGTCTTAATAAAAATGTACTTGACAGTGATGGTGCCAGTGGGTTAAGTATGTTTTTTGTTTGTATGGCACATTTAATTACATTTATATAAGTTTGCCATCGAAAAGTATTTTTAAATGTAGGCGTTAGTCAAATGAGGTGTTATCGCAAAATATTGAGTATTTGTTTTTACAAGCTGTATGAATCGTTCTATGTACTACGCCCAAAATGTTCTTTTAACTATAATATCGGGAATTTTAAAGTTTTTTTTTACAATATCTTACACGAATAAATATTTATGAAATTAAATCACACAGATCATGAAATTTTTGTAGAAGTGTTTTATGTAAAATGATAAAAATTCAAACAAGTAGAAAAATTGATAAGAAAAGGCGATTAGACCGAATTATTATGATATGAGGGGGAATCAAATCTTCTAAACACTTCTGTTACATATCTTCTATGGTGATATGTTGACGTGATTAAAAGGAGGAACCGCACAAATTCAAACATTTTCTAGAATTTACTAGTTTCCTTATTCAACAAACTCGCCGTCACTTAACAAGTTATTTTTGGCTTTATTTAGACCAAGCAAAAAACACGCAACATTTTTCATAATTCTTGATCGAACACTGACTTTTCTTCTTTCTACAAAAAAGCACACTAGCAACAAATTCGTACAAACAAATCGAAACACGAGAGAATATATACAAGTGGGTTTATAAATAAATGACAATTACTTTTTTACAAGACTAGCTATCCTATGTAAGTGTGGTTTTACACTACTATTAAGAGCTGCTAGCGGTGACCTCGGAGGTGACGATAGAGCAGGGGTAATATTATTATTTTGAGTCGTTACGTTTTGTTCTTTTAATGTCTGTTCCTTTGCGCCCCTGTAAATTCAAAATTTAGTATATCGTGCGAATATTTCCCCAAATTAAACTTACAAGTAACGTGTTAAGTCTTCGATGTCAACCAACATGGAGTCTTGCTCCATGTGTAGGTCATCCCGTTCCATTAAAAATTTCACTAAAACCTCATTGAGGGTCTCGATTTGAGTATGTAGGTCATTTACAATTACTTGTAGTTGTGCTACGTTCATTTCAGTCAGGATTTGACGAGATAATCTCCGTCTTTCTTCGGGAAACGGAATTCCCACTTTTTCTAAACTATGTCGTACCATTTCCGTTATCGGACTTTTTATTTGCTTTTGCCTCTCGATCTAGACATAAAAAATTTAAATTAAATAATTAGGATAATAAGAAAAAATTATTAGTACCTCCATTTGCATTCTTGCCATTTCTTTTGCTTGTGCAAGAGCCATTCGAGCTTCAGTCTGCAATCTCGCCTGTCTAGTAAAGAAGTCAGTCTCTGGCATAGGTTCGGTAATGGGTTGTAATAACGGTTGTCCAATCGATAAAGTAGCGGGCCGAACCGGCGGAATGGATTCTTGAATTTGAGGCTGCACTATCGCGGGGGTTTTCTTGGCTTTTGGTGACATTCTTTGCTCCTTGGGGTTTGTCATGGGACACTCTGAATCTGAACTAGGGCTATCTGTATCGGACGCCGTTTCATTCATAAAACATATTTGGAGATTCATTCCTGCACGGAAAAATATATTTAATATTTCCTTTAAACTTTAAAGAGTTAATTTTATTTACCACTTTGTAATCTTGCTTGTAAGCTTGGTTTTCGTCCTGGTCGATCGCTATAGTAATCGTCTTCCGAACCCATCGCTAATCGTCTACGAATTTCTTCTCTGTCAGTTCGTCTCTGAAAAACATTAAGAACATTAAATTAATATTCGCAAAAATAGGAAAAATTCTTACAGTTATGTCTTCGTTTACGGTAATAACTTTAAGAAATCTATCGATTATATTATGTTCGTCGAATTTTGGAGGAAAATATGGCACCCATTCCATGTTTGCACTTTCATATGGCGAGTTTGAATTATAATTATCTATTGAATACGCTCTTGGTGATAAATATTCGTTGTTAAAGTAATCGTTTTCATCTTTCGGTGTGATAGTGTAATACGAGGTCGGTTTGGATTTATTGTAAATACGATTCCTAAGCGAATCAAAACCCGTTGTAATCCTTCTGGATTTAGACTTTAGATTATCATTTAAATTATTTGCGTGATTTTTTAGGGTAGTAAACAGATTTTCAAACATTTTTAAAGCAGGTGTTTGATGTTACGGTTTCTTTTAAAACTTTTTTTAAAGAACTTAAAACACGTATTTTATTAGCTTTTAAACAAAGGTTTTAAATTTGTACTAAGCACATTTAATTAAAAGTTAATAATTATTAAAAAATATGGAAGAACTATTTAATAAATAAAAATTTCAAGGTTAAGTTTATTTTGTATGCATGACAGTTCAGTTGAAAAGAGATAGCATCCTGTTTTAATGTGTGGAAAAGAGAAAGAGAACATATGCATTTTGTTTTGTTTACCTTAGAGGTCGCTACCATATTAGTTGGGAATAATTTCCCGCCGGCCCCGTTTAATTTGAAAATTCAAATAATTTATTACAAAAACGAGAATTTAGAAATGAATTGTCACAGTAATGTAATTGATAGCCCATTCCTAGATTAATATGTCTTTAAACGATTTCGCAAAAATATTTCATGGTCATTTTTTTATTTAATTAGAAATAAATTGGTTGTAACTTCCTCTGACCTCTGTTCATGTAGGAAATCTTTAATTACACAAACACTAACTGGTACTTTGAGGTTTTAAACAACTGGGATTTTAATAAAGTAACATATTCGGGCTAAAAAATACTGTCGGGGACGAACGTAAATTTTTAAAACAACCATCTCTGCCTTTTATATTGTTCGCACTGATGGTAAATCTTTGTCTTTCGTGCCACCCTTTTAAAACATTTCTGATTCACTCAGAAAGCAAATATGTAGGTAAGGGTTGGGGAATGTTGAATTGCACCGAATTAATTGGGTATTTTTGTTAAAAGCTGAGTATAAAAATTATAAAAAAAAACTTACAATTTGTCCTAAACTTTCCAATGTCTCATCACTATCAAACGTCAACGTATACAAATCCAGCAAATAAATGGTATCTTTTTTGTAATCCCTCTTCCGCTTTAATGATGTCATTTCGAGAAAATAGAGAAAGATTTTGTGGTTTCCTTTTCCAGTAAATATTTCTCTAAACGAGTATAGGTTTATAATATCCCTACTGAATGGGTCTTTATATGTCCATTTCCTCTTCCTTTGATAACACAGTGGCAGATGATAATATGCACTTTTAACAATGAATTGCACTTTTATTACAAATACATCGCAGTTTATGTTTACAGTTTCAAACGCAAACTATGTATTTTCACCGTTACAAGTACTCTCATTACTTTTTATGTGCCACTTTGTTAAAACTATACGAATTTAGCACAATAAAGTTATGCCACTTTTAGGCACGAGGAGGTTTATGAAACTTCCAACACCATTGTAATCTCATCGATGAAAAAATACTGACTGCTATGTATTATTCTACATAAATTTTAGATGTGCACAAAGCGTATCCGCGAAAGTTGAATTGTTCCCACTGAACATGCGTCATTATTTTAAATTTTGAACGGATTAGAAAAGAAAAAAAGGTTACCTTTACGAACAAATCTGCAAACATGGGTGCTTTTCGTAATCTCTCGTCTAATGGATCTTTTTCATTTAAAACGTATTCAGGCATCATTCTTTGGTTAATGTAAAAGTTGAAATAAATTTTTTTTTCACTATTTTGCGTTTATCTAAAGTGCCAGCGTAATGGCACGCAAATAAAATGGTAATTTTGCGTTTCTATTTTTAAAAGCAGCCCAAGAACTTGTACGGTTAGATATACAAAAATGAATTATCGCGTGGTGTGATAAGCCATATCGCACCTGTTATCAAAACAAGGTTTACTATTCCAATATGAAAATTTAGGGAACTTGAGATAATATATTTCGTGGGAGTATTTTAGAAAATATTTCTGACTTATTCAATTTATTCTTAATATCTAAAGCAATCCAGATTCCGATTTAATATTTTGAGGGATTATAAGTTGATTGTTTACCCCAAATTTCAAAAATATACCTTTTTGTTTTATATAAAGAGGAAATGAGATATTGGAAAGACAGAGACAGGAAACCTATTTCAAAATTCAACAAGTAGGTAGTTGTTTAATGAGGTCAGATTACAATATCACTTGCGCCAAAGTAAATGTTCGTATAACTAATAAAAAATTAGCAACAGATGGCCATAATCGACAGTTAATTACATGATTAAGAAACATATTTGCGGAAGTTTGTTTGAAATGTTTTATACTAACACCTTACAGATAAAATATAATTAGGTTGCTTTAAGGATAAACAAATGTCGTCCTTTTTGGATTATCTTTGACTATATGAATGTTAAATTAGTTTAGTGGGAGAATCCGAGAATCCGAATAGTTTGGACAGAAAAATTATTAATTAACCAAGGATGCACCTAAAATAAATATTTTTTGGCAGCATTCTAGAGAGGGAGGGGAAAATAATGGCACGCATTTGAACTTTGCGATACACAGACAAACATTTGTTGAATTTTCTTTTTCAAAGTCGTTTCTTATAAAATCCATAAATTTTTCCCCTACACAACACATTGTCACACATTGCACATTCTTATTTATGAAACGGATATTAATTTTTTATCAAGTTAACCTGCAGAACTTTTTATCTGTTACCACTAACCAGAAAAAACGTTGTTGGATGATTCAATTCGCGCACTAAAACTTTCTTATAAAATATTTCATGTAGGTAATATAGAGAAAAAAAAGGATCAACTGCAATGTAATGACTAGTTGCAGAGTGAATAATTTATGTTATAATTTGGAGTTCATTAGTTGATTTATACAACCTTGATGATGTATGTGAGCGTTATTCATTCATAAAGTGTTTTCCTCCATTATATAAGTACAATATGTGGGGTGTTTTGTCTGATCCTTTGAATAACAAAGTACTACTGATTTAATGTTAAATTATTTAATTAAATATCAAAAAGAAAGCGATTATGCAATGAAAAATATTTAAGGGGTTGGTAATTAAATTAATTTAAAGGGAGAAGAGGCTTGTTATTTACAACCCTCATTGTATTAGATAGGTTAAAGAAAATTGGGGATGTTTTAAGAACTTGCAAAATCGAGTTATGTTATTAATATAAAAAATACCTTATTGCCACGAGAAGAATTTTTGAAATCCATCACAATTTTTGTTTTACACCCCCACTGAGAGAAACCGTTCACTTTTTCAGACTAGTCGCGTTGATCGTTGAATTCGTTTTAAATTTAATTTTACTGGGAACTTTTAGTATGAGTGTTCTTTATAATTGTTGAATATTTTTTTGTTAATATTCGACGAAGATGATGTCAGCGCACTAAATAAAATTGGTTAAAACGAATTTGCGTTCTCAATGTCGGAGGCAATTTAAGCCCTGGGATGCGCAAGTCGTTATTACTCAGTTTATTAATGTAGGAGAGAATTGAATCAACACATGTGCTCTAAAAATGAACAGTTAAGCAGAAGTCTGTCAAGATAATATAAAGAAGTCTCTTATCTCATTTCATGAGGTTCATTGCTTTATCAGCAGCTTGGCGTAGTATCAAATTTAAAAAGTCAGAGAGAAAAATACTTTAAAACATACCCTTCGTTCTTCTTCTCGTGCTGCACGAAGGTGCGACTCGATGGCGTCTAAATCAATTTTTGGCATCGCAGTTTCAATGTTGTAAACGTCGAATCCGCCTAGAAAAATACGAAAACTGTTTATCGGGGAAAAAAAGAGCAAAAGGCTGCAACTTATCAACTCTGCTGGTTATTTTTAACGACTGACAACAGAGTTATCCGAAGGTTTTAATTTAATTATTGCTGCAATATTATCAAACTCTTCTGAATTCAATAAAATTTATCCAAACTTTATTTTATTGAGACTAATTGTGGAGAGGGGGATTAATTTAGTGATGATTGTGTTTTTCCAAAAATAAACATAGTCGGGAGCGAAAAACCAATCGTCATTGGATTTGATTTAGAATTATGACTCAGGTTTATTTTTTGAATAAAACGAATGCCTTTAAGTCACCAAAGATCGTGTTTTTGGGGAAAAACTAATCATCACAAGATTGGTCCCCCCCAATTCGCCAACTTTAATTTAATTTAATAGATCGGATACTTAGTTTTTCAAGATCTTTTTTCTAAATAAATTTTCCAACAAAAAATAAAGTTGATAAGGCCAGAATGGTTAATGAGAAAAAGAACGCAATGTTTTTACATGATCTTTATGTAATTTTAGACGAGCCTTTTAACTTTCTAAAAATTAAACTTGGGTTCGGTCCGTAAATTAGAAAAAAAAACAGGAAAAAATGTTAGCTAATCTCTATTTCGTTTGATTTCACTGAAATGTTTTTAAAACTTAGGGGTGAAGTTAAAATTTTTTTCAATGTTGAGCAGACAAGCCAGAATGAAAGCTGGCTGTTTTTCAAAGTTGAGAACAAAACAAAACCTAAGGGGTTGAAGCAATAAAATTCGTAATAGACAAATGGTTCACCCATTTTAACAATTAATCCTGGGCTGAAATAGTTTTTAGCAAAATTCGAATTTGTGTTTCATAATATACCATTTTTGTCATGTGGCAAACCATCAACCCAACAACAAGCAAGGTGACTATCACCACGCATTATCACATACATTATACATCAACCCCTGCGGACAATGCGTTTAATAAGGGACGGTGTATTACGTAATATTCAGCGTTTAAAAGGGGTTTGTGCAAAATTTAATTATGACTGCAAAATAACTGCAAGAATTACTTACCAAGACTTTCGGGTGAGTGCCTCTTTTTATCACGCATGACTGGAACGGAACGCCTGTTAAGATTATCCCTGTTTCTACCTCCAAAATCCCTCCTCGGAACGGTTATTAGGCTTCCAAACTGTTGACTATAGTCTCGTCTTTTTTTCACATAATGGGCCTCCATTTTTTCTTTCTTCCTTGGAATAACCGTATCTTCATCTTTTTCCTTATCGTCTTTGGTTTTATCTTCTTTACAGAATTTTTCCAAATCATCAGATCTTGTTTCTTCAGGTTTAGGGTTGTTTTTATGGGGCTCACACATTCTTCTAGTTTTGGTTATTTCTTCGCGTTCCTCGTATTCACGGTTCGAGTCTCTTCTGGTTTTGGCTGGTTGTTCAGGACAATCCACCTCCATCTTGCTGTACATTTCGTGGACTTTTTTGGAATTCGCGTTAAAATCGGCGTCTGTAAAGAAATTTGCCGGAATTTCTGGTATATCATCGTGAACCCCTGACAAGAAGGCGTCGGAAATTTTAACATTATAGGCGTCGGTATACGCCGCGAGGCTTTCCTCAGCCTTAAAATTGTCGTTGAAAGATTCCGCAAGTCCGCGATCTGAATTTAAAAAGTGCGTTTTTAGATTCTCGTTTGGTGAAGGGATGTGAATGAACGACATGGCTGCCATGTTTGTGGCGTTTTGTTTTACGGTTGTGGCTTCTTGTAACACCACCGAACTAATTTCGGCTTTTTCGACAGGCAACTTGTTGAACGGCTGCTCTGTGTTAGGTTCAATGTTGTATTTCGTGGCCGACGGTGATAAGTCGTTGGAAGTGGAAAGTTTTTCGATCGCTTCCTTCAGTTCTTCTTCGATGGCCCGTTCGAAAAAAGGTTCTATCTCTTTCGAACTGTCTGCGAGATCGGTCAAATCGGGGGGATCAATTTGAATTTGAGTTTTATCGCTGCTCAATTTTCCCAACTCTTCTTCCACTTCCTTCCCGAAATCTCCGACGATATCTCCAGTTCCAGGTCCTCCAACCTTCCCGATGGCCGCTTCATCTGAATGAATATTAAAGTAAATTTTGTGGGGTGTAACTGGTTCAAAGTCGTCGTCACTACCTTGATTAGAATTCGAATTAGAACCACTTGGTACCTCGGAATCACAATTATTGCGCTTCAAACTGTCGCACTGCAAAGGAATATTGAACACCGGTTTGTCATAAAACACTTTCTGAATGTTTTCAACGCTATCGAGACGGTTTACACTATCAATTTTGTATTCAACATCCTCCTCGTTGTTGTTATTGTTTATGTTATTTGCTTCGGCGTTTAATTTAGCGGTTGACGATTCGTATTCGAAGTCATCATCTGTGAAATCGGTGTCGGATGAAGCTTTAATGCTGTAATCAAGGGTGTGGGCGAGATGCTGAAATCCGGGGTAGTTTGGATTCACGATCCCTCGGCGCTGGAGGGTTTCACGAGTGTTTAAGTTGCCTTCATCTGAAAGAGATTCTGAATCCGAAATGTCGAAACCGCGATCTTCATCTTGTGGCGATGCGTCTATTGACGAACTGCTTTGATGTGCCTCTGTAACACATTCGTTTTTATTTAAAAAGAATCAATACACACAAAAGAGGGTGAATTAAAATTTCAAACATATTTTTTTTAATGATACCCTTTTTTAAACAAAGAACCTTTCCTCAGATCTTTATTAAAGAAACTTGTTTGTAGAAACCTATCCACTTCAACCCTTAATAATGTTTGATATCTATATTTTTTTGTAACATAAAGGGTTGGTAACAGTATTCTAAATTACCTTCGTAATCCAAAAGACTATCATCTGGAGAAGATTCCGAACAGATGGACGAAGCGGTCCCGTACCGCGACCCTCTCAAAGAGGCAGCCAGGGTGTTGTTGATGTTGAATTGGGCCCTGTTCTTTGCGTTGTTGGTCAGCTCCCGCTCCTGAGAAAGGGCAGGGTTGCACCATTGCACCGCGTCTTCGGTGTTGACGACGTTGTTGAACGTGTTTATGTCCCCTGTTTGTGTTGTCGAAAGGTTGTCATTAGAATTGATGTTGTTCGCGGTTAGGTCTGCTGTTAAATTCGAGGTCAGGGTAGTTGTGATGTTACTGTTCTGGATGGTGTTTATCCTCTTGGGGGAGTTGAGGGTGCTCGGGTCGTTTCCATTATAAGCGGACAGGGGCCCGTCCGCGGACTTTAAACGCATACTGCGGTCCTGCAAAGATAACAAAAAGCGTCAGAGTGTTGTTTTTGGTATTCAAGAACCTTTCTTAAAATTATCACCGTTATTCTTTCCGTCTAAAATAAACAGCCCAGCCGTGAACTGGGGCGGTTGTTAAATATTTACCAAGAGTGTTGAGGCCTTACAGCCAGTCCTCGTATCTCAATCCTAAACTTTCAAGTAAAATCTGTTTGTTTAGGAGAGAGAAGCAGCTTGAATCTAATGGGAGCAAAAATGTTTACGTGTTTCCCATTTCTTTAACGGAATTTATAAAAGCAGCCTTCTACAACCCTTATACTGAATTTATTTAGACAAATTTCTTTTGTTTGTCTGCAATATAATGTTATTTTGGCTGTAATTAACAACTAATTAAGAAATAAACAAAATTATTGCTTTTAAGTTTGCGGCACGAGCGAATGCGAGTCTCTTAAATCATCCGAGTGAATAATAATAATTTTTAATGCGTTTGAATTGGATTGGTTATCAAACATCAAACTAGTAGTTTTGTTTCGCTACATACTAAATAGGGGTAGTAAGCGAGGGTAATTTTTCAAACCTCGCGTAAGCGAATCAACATGAGTTGAGTCGAAATGTTTT
Organism: Hemicrepidius hirtus; assembly: GCA_963082805.1. NCBI lineage: Eukaryota > Metazoa > Arthropoda > Insecta > Coleoptera > Elateridae > Hemicrepidius > Hemicrepidius hirtus. The sequence continues at coordinate 409,919 of OY720164.1, forward strand.
TGGCGCACAGCAGTGGGGTAGTGTTATTAATTAATGTAATGGATTTAGCGATTTGTCAGTTGCTTGCGGGGTTTCTATCGCTGTATTATCTCCCCGTGCCTTTATTTCAGCACCCCGCTGGTATAATTTATAGAAACGAATTGTTATGCTGCACTTAAGCGAATTACCTGGCAATTTTCGGGCTTTTCGCAATGTTTTCTGTGTTCGCTTACAGTATATGTATTTCTGATGGTTTTGCGAACCGGAACGTTAAGGGGTAGTTAGAGTTGCCAGCGACAAGTCCATTTCCTTGCGCGTGTTAATTTTCAGCCATAATGATAAGAGAACGCTAATGATCATGACGGCAGAGGGTGTGTGCGGCATTAAATTACCGTTGTATAGGGAGTCATGTTATTGATAAAGATTAGCATCTGCATGTTAACGTGCGTCACCATGAGCTCCATTAAGCTTAATTTAAACAAACAGCGAATTATGAACCCACTAAGAGCCCAAGAAACTGAATCTCTTATACCATCTTTAAGAAATAGCACCCCCTTGTTTCATGTTTTGCTTAAGGGGCGAGTCTATAAATAAGAAAATGATACGCCATTAATTTGAGTTTCCAAAAGGAAAACAAATTCGATCATATTTCTCAAAAAGAAACGAAATAAGCAGCAAACAGATTTCTCCTCAAGAAAATCTGCATGTCAAAAGTAAACAATATTCCGGAGGAACTTCTTCGATTGCGACTATATTTTTCAGGAATTCCATCTTAGATTAAAACAACAGCCACAGGCTCACCAATATCCACAACCCACCAAGTTTTATTTAGGAAAACATTCCTAAAATATTTTTGTGTGCAACTGTCAAAAAAAGGTCACTTTTTTTGTTTGATTTTGAGTCGTGAAGTAGCACATTTGTTTATAGTAAAATAAAACCTTGACAACGTAAAAAAAGCCCTGACAACGTAAAAAAAAGACTTTTTTTTACCGGCCGACAAAGACTTTTTTTTACGGGTCATGATCTTGAATGAAATTAGCTTTTAATTTTATGTAAAGATTCGATCGAAACTTTAATTTTGGTAATTTTTCACAGTTGCACACAAAATTTTGTATGCCACATGGCCGTGAACTATCTTTTTTTTATTCGAATGATTATTTGGCTCGGCCTTCGCCTCGCCAAATAATATTCATTCTAATAAAAAAAAGTGCTACTTCACGGCCTTGTAACATAAATAACTATTGTGTGCAACTGTCAAAAAAAGGTCACTTTTTTTGTTTGATTTTGAGTCGTGAAGTAGCACATTTGTTTATAGTAAAATAAAACCTTGACAACGTAAAAAAAGCCCTGACAACGTAAAAAAAAGACTTTTTTTTACCGGCCGACAAAGACTTTTTTTTACGGGTCATGATCTTGAATGAAATTAGCTTTTAATTTTATGTAAAGATTCGATCGAAACTTTAATTTTGGTAATTTTTCACAGTTGCACACAAAATTTTGTATGCCACATGGCCGTGAACTATCTTTTTTTTATTCGAATGATTATTTGGCTCGGCCTTCGCCTCGCCAAATAATATTCATTCTAATAAAAAAAAGTGCTACTTCACGGCCTTGTAACATAAATAACTATTAGAACACAACAATCAATATTTCAGCAGCATAAAGTGCACGCAGCTCTTTGACAATTTAATTGAGAACGTGTTTTAAATATATTTGGCTAATTTCTTGACCTACTTTTAAATAAAATATAGATTTTTCCAACCCGAAAGTTTTATTGGAAGTGCAGAATACAATGATGGGTGTGTTTGTTTAAAAGAGAATGTGACGTGGGTGAAAATAGGGCGGACGTTTAACCTACAAGAGATTCATAATTAAAATCTAAAGTAGAAGTTAATGCCCTTTGTTGTCCCTTTTTTTTGATCCCTGAAAGATGTTAGTTTTGATAGGGAAAAATTAATTTTGCTTAGGAATTTTCCTGTAGTTGCCTCACAAGCTATAAAATATTTATTTTTAGAAAATTAATAGTGCAAGAAGAAATTGCTTCAGACTCCTGAAAAAACTTGTGTAGCCTGAAAAAGCAAGCTTTAAACTAAACCTTATACACGTACCATGCTTATAAGATGATGTATCATCCCTTTTCAGTAGCTGTTCACACATTCTCACTAAAAATGTATCTCTTAGGAACCGAAAAACTATTTCAATCGGTGATGCTCTTAATTTAAGTGTTGCAGGATATTAAATTTTTTTAAAGGATTATGTTTGATATTAAATAAAAATAGTTTAGTTATTATGGAGATGAATAGACCGGAACGTACTCGAGCAAAACTGGAACTGACGTATTTGACGCTACTTGCTGCTACCGAACCCAGAAGTAGACATACCAAGTTTTTAGTGGCGCTGGAAACTCAGCTGGAAATTCTAATTAAGCAAATGTATAGAAAATTAGACGTAAATAAAACATTTAGCAAACTAAATTGCAACAATTAAATACTAACTCGATTATTATCCTGCAAAATTTAGAAATGCGTCGGTGATTAGCTTTGCAGGAAGACACAAAAAAAGGATTATTTTCTTGTACGCAAAACGGGGTTTTAGCTAGATATATTTATTGACGAGGTGCTAGCCAAGATTATCCAAAGGATTTTTTATTAAATATACATGGGGTGCAAGGGGTGGCGATGCGCAAGTTATAGACTCTCCCACTCAAAACAACCTCCACCTACATGTGGGTCAACCCTGTTTTATAACAAAGAGAGGCTTCGGGGTTGTCCAATTATTGTTTTTCTTTAATTAAATAAATATATTTACAAACTAACTTTTGTGTTTGTGAAATATTTTGTTTAAGGGCTGAAGATTTGTAATTAATCCATTGCCTTGTTAGTACGTAGCGTAAATTTTTTAGGGTTTAATTATAATAAAAGAGCGGAATAGGATGACTAGAAGTATTAGCAAAAAAAAGAGGAAGACAATAGAAGAAGAGATAGAGATACCCTGATCCATTTCATCATCGGAATGTTTATAGTTGCGTCACTTTTCTATTACTAATAGTAATTTTTTATAATAATCACCGATAACCCATCACAAGGACTGAATATTTTCAGTTACGTCACTGCCCTAATAAAAGGGCTTATAATAACTTTTTTTTTACGTTTAATGAAAATAAAATAGCGGAAAAGGACGAACGGAAATGTTAGCAAGGCGTAAGACAATAAAGGAAGTGTAGATAATAATAAGGGATGCAGGATGGAGACGCCCTAACAAAATAAAGGATTATAAGAGAGGAAAAAGGTATATTTTATTTTCTAAATGTTCTCTCGAATGCCATTTAATATATTTCCAATAAATTGAAATAAAGGGAAACAAGCAATTTGTCGTTTATTTATGAAGGAAATGAAATTTTAGTTAAGTGACTTTTATTACTGTTATTTGTTAGGAAAAATCGCTACTACAAGAAAAATTACTTGTTTGTACTGAATTTTAATAACAACCTTATGATTATTTATTGTTTTTAAACAATTATCGGGTCTCGGGCGGCCATGCGGTAGAAAAGACTCGAAAATTTGTAATATGTAATGTAATTTCACGTTAACGACCCCTGTCGTGTTTTAGAAACAGGAATTCGTTTTTTTTTGGCGTTGGTATTATGTAAATATGGTAATGGGCACTCTTACCATTCTACGTTGTTTTATTTCTACTGTCTCGAAAGACGTTTTATAATTATTATACAAAATATATGTACTTTGAAAATATTTTCATGTAACAACTGAAAATCAAAAAAAAATTTTTATCATGCAATGAACCCATTATATTGTATCACGAACTCCTTTTTATAAATTGAACAAACAAATAGGCCGCATTTCCAAAGCAAGGGTCGTATAATCTTTTGTATGTAGCATTGCATGTGGTTAGTCCCAGACGCTCGGCGCCGCGGCGCCTGCTAACGGCTGTAGGCCTTATAATATTAGGTCTTTTTAGGACAAACGGGTTTACGGTTATTGTACGATGACATGTGGTTTATGCTGCCCGTCCTAATAACGGCATTTCTGGAGCATAATTTTGTAAATTTTACCAATGTTATAATTAGCCACCTGCCATAAGGGGTGGCGTGCTGAAAGCTTCATATTTAATTTACATCCCATTATAATATGCAGGTTTAATTTAAAGAATGTATTAAAATGATATCATTATTAACCCTTAATGTACCCTTTTATTGTACAAAAGTCTATTTTATTCAGTGCTTCCTACAAAACTTTAATGGCGCTAGAATTAGTTTTATTTACGTAAACGTTATTCGATAAGCATGGAGATTGAAAATGTACAGGAATTTATTTTTAGAAATAACTTGTTTTTTATGGTACAACTAAACTCTTCTTTCCACCACTCAAGGACCCAGTGGGGTGTATATTTAAAATGATATTTCGGGGAAGACCCCATCTATTAAAGGTATTTTTAAACGAAAATGTTGAATTTAATGCGTTCGCAAAATGAAATTCCCAGATCACTAAGTGCAGCCAATAAAAATAAAAGGAATGCGCCTCCCTTCTGTTCCTGTTCTCTAATAATAAGTTAGGGGCATCAGAAGTTAACCGCTAACTGGAGTGCAGTAATCACATTACCGGTTCGAACTTTGCCGTTACCGCTTCAAAGAAAACAAAGGGAAAGCCCTGTAAGTTTCAGACAAACCCAGACATTGCTTGAAATCTAACCCTGATGTGATTTGAATTTTTAAATCAAGCTCCGGTTTTCAAGAGTGCATTTTTATTTAAAAATATATTATAAGTCGTTTATACGAAAGGTACATGGTTATAAAAAGAAGATTTGTTTAATCGGTTGGTTTCTAGAAGGACGGTCTACTAAAGTACCAGCATAACAGCTATAATCGACATCATATAAAATCAGTGGGTTGTGAAGATTGATGACAGTAAAAGGTTGCCTTGGTTACAGACGACTTCTGATAGCTGCATCTTTAGATTGTAGGTCCCTAAAAATATCCTCAACGCTTTAGGATAAGATATCCAATCGTTCGAAATAAAATATTAATTGATTTTTGGAATGTGTGCCGCACACGAAAAATTCAATTTATTATTTAAAAGCGACTTGTAGAATTATTATTATTTAACTAAGTTGAGAGAAGGGTTGTCTCTAGGGTCGTTAAAATTTATATTTCTAGTATGTACTGTGTTGGATGTTAGCCAACACTCAATCTTCAATTCTGCTCTAGCGAAATAATTAATTATTACTCTAGCACCAGACTATTATGCACTGAATATGTATGATTTAGCTCTTGATGTACACAGGATAAAATCTGCTACATTACACGAAATAACGTAACAGCAAAATCCAAAATTTTAGTCTGTTGTGAATTGACCTTTAAATTTTTTAAATAAGGGTACTAGTTAATGAAATTTCCAGCTTTTTCCTGTGTAGGTCAACAAGGCTAATGATAAAATGCACTCGCTCACTCTTTGTTAGTCTATTTCCATCAGATCGATTCGAATTGTAATGAAATAAATACAAATTAGGTTTTATCCCAGTTCCCTTTCGGAACTTTAACTTTTCTACTGAACTTTTTCTCGTTCTGATCATTGCTTGACGAAGCGCAATTTAAGTTGCGAATTTTTCCTTTACGAAAGTGATTCCAGTTTATAGAAAACGTTTCTCATAAAATAAGACACTTTCAGGATGTGTTCCCTACACTATTTTTTCCACAAGGGCTTTAATTAATTTAAAAAAATTAAAAAGCTTGAATCTAATTAAATAATTGCACGCGTGCGAAGATACAGGTTTAAAAAATATTGGTAGCAATCTGGATTTGATCCCAAATCTAAACAAGCGTTCTGAACTAAATCGCGTCGCTGTACCATATTGACCTAGCGCGTTACCGCTGATTTATTAAAGATTAATATTGTGAATAAAAAAAACTGTAATCAGGTACTTTCTTGCCGCAAAACGTTTCTTCCGCGCGAGTTGATAAGGGTTTGGTGAGAACGGTCCACCGAGTTTCAATTTTTGCATTTTATGTCTAATCCTGAAGGTTTTCTTTGATTCCCTCGAATAAAAATAAAGAAATAGGTATCGCCAAAAAAACTTCGGTGTGCTGTCACACATTTCTGAAAGGGTCGTACTATTTCACGAGAGCCCGTTATTCGTGTAATACCCTATAATAATACAGTGGGTTTAGAGCTTTGGTAGCTTTATTTAAAGGAACCAGGAGGACATTATATTCCGCATACCGCATAACTGAAGACCAGAGCTTTCTTCTGTGCGCTCTTTTCGTCGCGTTTACGTTAAGCAGTTACGAATTTGCATTTAACGGCTAAATAAGCAAGACGTTTTGGATATTAAAATTTGCCTGGAAAATTGGGTGTGGCTTATATGCTAAAACCGGAAAATGCCCCCAGCTAAATATCTTTTACGCAAAATGAATAATTTGAATTGGAAATATTGAGTTTTATTACAAATTGCATTTATGATGCAAAATTTTCCTTTAAATTGGATACGATTTTTATTCCAATCGTATGCGTGGATCATAAGAGACCTTTTATATGCATTATTTATACGAATATGAAAAGAGGAAATTGAAAATGTCCTTCAAGGACGACTTCAAACTTTCAATATGCAAAAAATTGTAAGACCGAAAAAAGTAAGATCTGATCTACATAATAATTGCTAACAAGTTAAATATGAATCACAGAACTGTCCATGACATTATTACCATAGAATTGGGTACGGGAACCTAAGGGAGAGACGTACAACCGAAAGACTTTGGTGTACACAAGCGTTTCTGTGGTACCGTAGCCCTCTTACTCCCCTGATCTGAGTCTGTGCAATGTATTCCATTTTTAAAAAATTCCGTGCTCGACCACGTAGAAATGTATCCAAGTGACGGTGTAATAATATTTTTACAGTCAGTCTCATTACTTTTTAAACAGTCCTCGTATTTATTGCTTTATTCGAAATAAGTTTTCGTCTCGGGAAATTATTTAAACGGGTTTAAGGGTTGGTAAATAATAAATGATTAGGGGAAGATGTCAATTTCGTTAAAATTTGATCCGATTATAAAGTGTATCCTTGTAATAAGGGCCATCTAAAGGTAACGGGAACTGCTAACAAGAGACCTTCCAATGATAGAAATGTGCGTAATGCTCTCATAATATGACCGTTCGGGGTCCAGTAGATCTCCTAACCCATATAAGCCATCAAGGTTGATTTCCCTTGTGGCAGGAACGTTCGAGTCACCTTCTTAAGAACTAAGAAGGAAAGTTAGTAGACGCATTACTTTTTAAAACGCTGTAATTTTAAAGAAAGGAACGCGCTAAGAGCACAAAGGAAAATCACTACGATATGTTTTTGTGTTCGCCCCGGAAAACTTCCCTAACATGATCTTACGTTTAACGAACTTCCACGAGCTTCTTTTTCTACTGAAAAGTTTCAGGAAAACTACTCCTGATGTCGAGGACAAAAACTAGCGAACAAGCAAAAGACATTTGTTCCCGTTTAATAATATGTGATTTTGGGGTTAACGAAGTTCTCACCCTGAAAGTTTTGCGGCGATAAGTAGCGATACAAGTTAAATAAGGATGTTGCTTCCCTTCTTTTGAGTTTACGGCATAATTTTGGTTGTTCGAAGGGCCCATAATAAGTCATTTAGGAAACTAATCAACGCAAAACGCTCTCCAAGAACCGAGATTGGTTCGCAATTCACTTCAAAGTGGTAATTGTACGATGAAAGTTTAAAAGTTACTTTCAGTTCTGTTTAATTTTCTCTTGCGCTAAGTACTAACTGGATACTCTCAGAATACAACCACCCAAACATTATTTATTTTAAGAAATAAAAGCAGGAGGAATTTATTTTGACCAAGTTTCGTGAGTAGGGATTACAAGAATAAAAATATACGTAGAGGTGTAAGTCTTTGGCTCGTAAGATGCATCATAACGTTAGTGGGTTCGAATTCCTCTCAAGGTGAAATTTTTTAAATCATTATCGTCATCCACTGCCTCAATTTTTCGGCATTGGTTGTTCCCCGTCTTCCTCTGTTCATCCCTGTTTGACATAGTTTGAATTTGGAACCCTACCACTCCCCTGACTTGACGTCGCCGTCGTCTGGGTATCTTCCTCGTATAGGGCTTCCAAGGATTTTTTTGGGTTTTCTCGGGTTTTATTCTTTTTAGTGTTCAATGGGGAAGTTTCATGGCACACTGATGGGTTACTCGTATTTTTTTTTTCTTGCATCCTCGAAGTTCTGGGGCTACGTAATATTTTATTTTTGCAAAATATTACTGTGGGTGTATTAACAGGAAAATTGTTAAAATATTTAAGGATAATTTATCGTTATATGGATACATATCCCTACACGTTAAATATTAACATTCATTACTTTCGGGATGATACACGTTTTTTTAAAAATAAATGAAAGCGATAGGAAGAAATGCAATAATTTAAAGTATTTTTCCAGAAGCACCACCTTCGGTCTCTGTGGGACCGGTACGCGGAATTCATTTCTATATTTAATTCGAGATCCGGAAGGCCGCAGTTGACTTTTTCCTATTTCCCGTCGCCAGGACAACGGCATCTAATATTGGATTGTGCATTTTTTCCGTAGCTGAATTAAAATTTTTTCCAATTTCCCCAAAAATCTTTTTTCCCCGAGATGTAATTTTCGATACCTTTTCGTGGCTGAATAAAAAAAAAACAAGAAACGTAATTGAGTCTCCCGTGATTAATTTTTTAGTTTAGCAAATTGGACTCGCGATTCGCCGAGAAAATTGCTTTATCTTTTATTCGCCCTTTGAAAGGAATCTCGGTTTTCAGATTATTGTAATTTAAAGTGCTTCCTTATTTCGCTACGTGACTCATGAAATTGTTCTTTGATTTTTAATTTGCCCTTTCTAAAGAGAAATTTATTCGGTGGTTAGGTTTATTTCAAATTAACCTTCTCGAACACTTTTTAATTATTTCGTGAGGGTTGATCAAAACAGTTTCGAATAAAATCTTCCATTCTAGTTTTACCCGTGTAGAAGCAAGGGAAACGTGGTAGTTTGCGAGAAGATTTTATGCATGCAATGTAGCATAATGCAATGCAATTGTGTTGGGTGCAGAATGCAGCATCATCTATCACCCTTGATTCTGACACATGCAGGGCAACTGTGGGCGGAATTCAAAATGGGATTACGGATTGTAGGGTATCATTTCGAATGTTTACCTTGTAACAACAATGATAGTAATTTATTTCTATTTCTCACCCCTGAAACATTAATAGTTTTTGCTGGAATCATTTTGAAAACTTGCTGAAAAACTGACAGGTGGTTTATGTGTTTCTCTCTTCGAAATAAGAGGGCTATGATTTGGTTCTATCTTTATTAACGGCTTTTACGAATTTTTAAATTTAAAGACCCCGTTTTCAAAGAACGTCCCTTATTCTCTTCGTTTACGTTCGAATTTTCCACAAGAAAGATGAAAAGTGTGATGATTGTAAATGTAATATTTTTACGTTTGGTTTGGTTGTAGTGGAAGAACGTATCGATCAATCAAGTGTGTTGACTTGAATGTATGCAAAAAAGAATTTTAGCCTCCTTGAAGGTTCCATTTTTGTGGTAAAATAACACGGGCTTTCCATTACACCCTTAGATTACAATTTACCATATGCTTACTTTTAAGTTTTATCTTGGAAAGCTTTTACGCCCTCAAGTTGGGAAGTCAAACCCGTTAATCCATCTTGGCCTATTCATATCGCGTGAAATTTTTGGAACATTCCATTAAAGTCGGGAAAATTTATCTAAAGAATTCATTATGGCGCGTTTGAATCGTGCAAGATGTATAATTTTTCACTTACACAAAACGTGAAAGAGTTATTAGTAAATTCCTAACATTCCTGTCACGTCTGCTGGTTACGGAAACAATTTGATCGTAATTAATTTTATTTTTATGCCTTCTATGACACACGCGCACAAATGCGTTTTAGCACGCAAATCCGAAAGACGCAATTTGTCTTGAGGGTTATAAAACATAATTTAGTGGAGTTACGAAATGAAGCACCATCAATCAAAAGTATTTTTCGGATTTCAGGGGGTTTGCTCGTATTTGTTGTAACGTGAAACTTGAAAACGTATTTTTTTTTGTTTCTTCACCCTTCCATAACTAAGACATAAGTACTTCCTTTTTCTGGCGCATTTTTATAATTAACCAATTTACATTCATGTTTGCTTCAGAATCCTTGTAGGTCGACGCTACAATAATTTCCTTAACGCGTGTTTCGCATGTTTACTTATTTATTACAAAAAAATTCTCTTACGCGGATTTTCACGTTAAAATCTCCCTTGATTTTTATTATTAATTCGCGGGAAAATAACCTACCCTTGCGCCTGTTGGAGTTGCAACGAAAAGAGAAATTCTTCAAATAAAATATATTGTTTTCTGAGAGATGGGGTCATATGTTATTAAGGGTAGGTAGAGGGCAACCAACCATGAAAAGCCAGAGGTGACTTGATGTATTGATTTGCCATTAGCGTGGAAAACAACACCGAAATGGCTACCGCAGACAAATTTACTGCAAAAAAACTTAAGCAACTGTTTCACACAATTTAACTTAAAAGTGATGGATTGGAATAGATTTTTTTTAGTATATAACCTTTTTTTCCCCGGCTTTTTATTCATGGATTTTTTTTAAGCTTTCGTGCTAGGGATATTAGTGAAGTACTGATAAGAAATCCATAAAAGCAGTTAATGCATACTAAATTACCTTTTTGTTTACTACTAAAGTGGCTGAATAATTGAACGACATTTGTTTGCTTGTCCAAGGGTTATATTTAGAGGAGGCACATTTGAAAATCCAAAAGAAAATGCCGCTAATGAAAAATTTAATTAAATTAGCGGAATTTTAAAATAAATGTTAAACGGGGAGCGGTTTTAAAAAGCTAATTACCTAATTGTTTATTTTTTAATTGAAGTTAAAACAAAAAAAATTAATTTGTATGTAAAAGAAAACGCGAAAGCAGAGTTTTCTCCTCGCAAAATTTAACCGTTCTAGAAGCATAAAATTTTATACCATTTGAGGTTTTTACTACCCTCGTGGTTGTTGCGATATCCTATATTTAAGAATTACCTACTACAACCCTTAACATTGTATTATTTAGTAATAAAAGGTATGGAAAAAAAGTGGAATGAAAAATTATGGAATTTGTTCCTTATCAAACGTCATATTGTACTCGTGCAGCAAATTGAAAATTTATATTTTTGTGTGAATTAAAGCCTTGGTTTGCAACACGCAATTTTACCTTTTGTTGGGATAGAAACATAAAACTTTATATATTACAGCTTTCTGTTTTATAAGTGTGTGGGTTTTTATTTTATTGACGTTCTGGTTGTTTTCTGTTTAAGGATTACAAGCTTAGCACAGCGTTGCTCTTTCTAAAGCTGCGTATCCACCGGTTCTGGTTTCCATACCCCTTTTTTTATACAAAGAGATCAAATAAAAACTTCGAAGTTGTCTATGATACAGCAACAGTAAAGGGTTAGGCGCATCCGAAATTAAAACCCTTACTTTTTTCTATCAGACATCCAAATTTGAAGAAAGCTTACTTTGACGTTTTAAAAGAGAAAAGTTTTGAAAATAGAATAAATTTTTGGGGATGTTCAAATTCGCGTTAAATTCGGTTTAAATTACGCACTAAATAAAATTAATCGCTATTTAAATTTAATTTTAAACCCTTGTAGAAATTAATTTAAACAACCGTGGAATTTTTAGTGTTTTACATAAATGTTCTAAAACCTTTATTCGAGAAAAGTATTCCCATACTAGGTACGTAGTTTATTTTAAGTTTATCTGAATTCAGGTCGTTTCATGATGTTCAGCTATAACCACCCTCTCTCCGGATGCCATGCAATTTTGACCACACCAATTTGTTCAACGCACCCTTGCTCCAGAATCTTTGATCTGTAAAAGTTCCGCGATGCCACCACACGCAAAGGAATAAAAAGTAAATTTGCTGTTGAATCGAATCCAATAAACAAACAAAATTTGTTGATTAGACGAGATATTTAACGGATATTTGGAAGAAAATTCAGCAACCGTGGTACGTGATCATAAAAAACCAATAAAGCACTTCCGAATCCAATATAAGTTTAGCCGTTACGCAATTTGAGTAGGAAAACAAATTTTATGACAGCAGTAACCAATATGTAATTTGACCCGAAAACAAGACGTCTCATGAATGAAAAAGTACCACCCCCAAAGAAAAATCAATCGCAAATTATACGTTCCTGTTTTCCTCCTCACGCAATTTTTCTCACGCTTTATATTTCTGAATTTTAACACTTTGATATTATGCAAAGAACAAAACAGTGGACAGATAAAGGTTCTGATTTCATCGTGATAGTCATTTTCACGAAGCAATTAGTTTTAATTATGTAACTAGAAACCGTAAACTTCCAAACAGGTGATATATAAGGCGCCCCTAATTGGGCAGGTAGACAGCAGCTATTCCATAGCTCACGCGAAATGTTGCTGTGGTAGAATTTCGTTAAGGGTTATGTGAAAATAGATGACGCACTTCTACGCCTACGTAACAAAGGGGGAGGCATTTTTTTTGAATACGACAATTTATTTACGTCTAAAGTACACAAGAATATGACCTCTGAGGCATTTCAAAGCTCCACACAACGTTCCCTATACCCTGTTGCAAAGCCTTTTAGGACACAACTGAATTAGTGACAAAATTAGTTAAGGGTACGCGATTAAATTGAAGTTTATGATAACGTTTAAAAACAGGGGTTGAAGTGCATTTATATCATTGCCATCCCGCGAAATATGACATTGTATGCAAATTTTTAATATTTCAGTTACTGCCCTTTTTTATTTAGATAGTTCCTTCAAAGCAACCCCCTTTTAGCACCCTTAATGAAATAGCAATAATTTACATCGTAAAGCTGTTTCAGTTTAGACAGTTGATCGAACACATCAAAGGTTATATTTGTTAGAAATTGTCAGAGGGTAGTATCTTCTATCAGACAGACAGATAGAACATTTTTTTCTTCTCTGAAAAAAGTGCGTGAGGTTTATTTTTTATTACCAAATTATCCGCATGCTTGATATACTTTATAATCAACCCCATGAATTATTTTCCCTAAAATATCATAGGTTATGCCTAGAATAAACTAAAGCTTATCTAAAAATGTTAATTCATCGTGTCGATAATTTCTAGGATATATTTTTAGATTGTTACCAACAAATTTTCTAGACTTTATAAATAATTAGAACGGTATGTTTTTCTTTAATAATTAACCGCGAACAGCAGCGCAAATTTAATTTAAGCGACCTGAGTGCACAAAATTGTTACAATAATAGAATAACCTAATTTAAGGGTGAAGTGAGGGAGAGAGAAAGCGAGGTTATTACGTCTAATTAAATTTTGTTGTGATTTGTATTCGGTGGTTTTAAGAATTTACTTTTTGCTTAGTAATGTTGCAAATTGGGGATGTTTGGATGTTTTAATAAAAGTAGTAACAGTTTTGTTACTTTAGGGAAAGTTTTGGCTACAAACACGTCGTATAATCCGTATAATCCTTTTTGCTCCACGCTTTTGTAGTATGTATATGCAACAGCGAGAGTTGGTAATAAAATTGGAATTTATAACATCATGTAAAGCTCTACGTTAAATAAAATGACAAGTAAATATCTTGTGTATACGTAAAAGTTTACAGTAAGCAGAAAATATTACAGTTAAAGGGTTTGTTTTAAGTATTTTCTTAAGGGTTTAAATATTTCCGTGCGACGTCGACGTCGACTTAACCCTGTAATCTAAATAAAGATTTTTGTTTTCCAGTTCAGGGCCGATGAAAGGGACAAAAACGTTGCTAAATAAATTAACCCTTTTATATTTAAAAAAATAGGAAATAAAAAGTTATGAATAAAAGTGAAACTTACCGAAATCCATGTCGGGAAACATTTTATCGAGATACCGCAAACGAAACACCGATAAAGTTCGAGGTTTTCACTATAAAATGCACTCAGCGCTCCACTGTATTGTGGTCTGGCTTTAAGGGATGTCCTGCATTATATCCACCTGTACAGGTACAGGATCAGGATGCGGGTTGGCGACGCCCTGGCTCTCTAACGCCACGTTTGACAGCCCATCGCGACGCCGGCTCGCGCACCCTTCCTAACCCCAAACTTGATACTCGTTTTCTACTCAATGCGTGCGAGTGCTTTCTTTTTTCGGCTTTTTCTAAAGGGGAAACGATATCTGGGTTATTATATATTTTTTTAGATATAAGGAAAATGCGGAAATCTTTACCTCTAAGGAAGGTATTCTTTGAATGTCTTACACATTTTTTTCTGAAAAGGAAATAGCTTTTTACGTCATCCCTAAATTTTAGGATACTTTTTTTTTATTAATAATCATTCGCAAAAAAATCGGAGAAAATAAAATAGAATCCTTAATTGTGTTTTATTTAATTCTAACGAACAATTTAAATTATTTATATAATCATGAGTCTATAGTAATTTTATTTGTATTTTATTTTTTTTAAACAAATGGTGGAGGCGCCCGGGGTCAAACTACTAAACTCGTGGCTTGCTTGTAAAAAAATAGAATTAATAAGTAAATATGTATGATATAAAATAATGTGTTTACAAATTATTCTCTGGTTGATATGAAAATAATGATAGGGAAAAGAAGTTATTTTTATTTATTATCAGAACGTGTATACGAAAACGTGTTGGGGAGCATGCCAAGTTAAACCCCTTTGAAAATAATTTATAAATATTTTTTTTCTAAGCTTTAAAACACTTTTTGATATCAAAAAAGGAAAATCTGTCGGAATTTGTATAATGAGGAATAAAATCAGGGATTCGTATGAACGAGATCCGAAGCACATTCAACATGTCATATCCAACACTTGCGTTCAGGTTTATAGCCGCCGATAAATTCAAACATTCGTTTATTGCTTTGGACTCATTTTACAACATTCAGTAGTTCCCATCTTGCTCGCCCTACGTGTAAATTTGCCAAGAACGAGAAATAGCAGTAAATGCCAAAAAGGAAACGTCCAGAGGACTTGAGATGTTCCTAATTTTAGATGCCATTCCTGTTATTGCATACCTTAACATCAAAATGAAAAAAATAATTTTTTTACACTGTTATGTTAATGGAATGATTAATTTTTCCTCTTGTGTCATAACATTTAAAATTACGTGTACCTAGCATTCATAGAAAATATTGAATAAGTCCGTGTCTTTAAAAAATCTTTCCGTAGGAAAAAACTGTTCTAAGAAACATATCGAAAAGTTTTCCTGAACCGCGGTTCAACTTAATAACATGTTTTTAGTATGCAGCTCACATAGTAGGAAGCAATACTTTTTATGCCATTTATTTTAAAATATGGGTTAATCAGAAGTGGGATATTAGGATTAGGGCTGAATTTAAATGAAATTGTTTCGTTTACGTACCCGGAAAACCGTTTCAAACTTGAATACAGATGTGCTCAAAATTTTATCTTCAAATTTACTGTTGAAGTTTATTACTTACCATCGTTGTTGTATTTGAACTCGTAGGCAACAGTAATCCTCTGTGGTCAGTTTGAAAGTTTCAGAGCCACGTTTGCGGTTTTAAAATACAATCCAACAGTAAAGTTCCATAGACCTTTATTAAATCATGTTCCTGGTTCAAAATCTCTTTTCCTCTTCAATTTAGGGTTGTTTAATATTATTCGTTGGGAAATACATAGCCTACTCTTTATTTTTACAAGAAGAAAGCGTTATCTAAGAAAACATGTCTATTTTGGTCTGGAAAAAGGTTTGCATACCTTGTACAATCAGAGAAGTTCCTAAAATCGTAAATATATGTCTCCAATATACTCGGAATTTTACAAATTGGAACTTACGGCCGGTGGCTTACCACAGCCACATCCTTTCATTTTACTTTATCCCCAGTGGACTGAACCTGGTTTTATTAGATCCAGCTTCTCTTTTTATTTTGCACAAATTTAATCTGATTTAATTTTATTGCTAGAAATGCTAAAATTTCGCTTGAAGGGAGTAAAAAAAGGGGATATTAAAATCGCGTTACGTTCCGTAGGAAAAATTTAAATAATGCTGTTTTTTCAATGCAGAATGTTGTTATTGAAGAAAAAAAATGTTTATTTTATTTCATTTCGACGCATAACAGCTCGCAGCAATACACGTAGCTCTGAAATGTGGAGTTATTGTCACAAAACAGAACTGCGTTGAAACATCCCTAGAAGGCAACATGTGTTGCAATATAGGATACTGATATGAGCATATGGGAGGTTTCAAAAAGGACCGTATTGGAAATAAATTTGTTATTCCAACGACCAAAACTGTTTTTTCCAAGACTTGTAAATAATCTCAAGTTTCAGGATGTTGCTATCCATAATACACTTCCGTGAATAATGGAACAAGTGCTTTAAAAAATAAAGAAGATGTACCGAGTATTAGAATTTTACGCGCATTTAATGACTATTATTCACTAGAGATATTTTATTTACGAATACCCAAACCTTCGTGAATAATAGCCATCATTACATCCTCGTTGAATAATATTTAGTGGTCGCACTTTATTATATTTTATTTCTTTCCTCTTCCAAGGCAGTAAAATTTAACTCGGAGCTAACGCATATACAGGAAAAACTACCCCTTCCCCCTTATACTCCTAACTATTCAGTTTCAGCCACATTTTTTCGCAAATCCTTTTTTTAGTTTCTTCTAAACAGAACAGAATTAATTCCTTTCCCATTCTAATCCATTTACGTGAATGCAAATTCGCTTTAATTTTCAATCCAACCCTCTTTCCTCATCAATAAAAAAGAATAACGTTAGAAATTTCGTATATTTTTCAGGTTTGGCCAAAAACGATCTTTTTAAGGAACATTTCAATAATTTTCGGTAGGGGACAAATTTTATGGACAAAATAAAACAGAAACTGAACGTAAAGTTCAATGGGGCATTGGATTTTACTGTTTTTATCCATCCTATGGTTTCCTCTTACCCTAAAAATGTCGTTGATAGAAAATAGAACAGAAAGTTTTTAAATCTCTTCATTTTACTAAAAGGGTTTTATTTTATTTTTGACCTAGTTAAGAATAATTTCTTTTTATCAATTTTTTATTCATTTTTGAAAATATCAAGGATTTTTAAAAGAAAAAAGGGTTAAAAACAAAACCCTTAAATTAAATTTTTTATCGTTTATTAATAATTGAAAGTCAGGGGTTATCTCCGTCTTTTTTTGGCAAACCCTTAAGTTATTCACTTGGAGGATCATTTAAATATTTAATTCATCCCTTTTAAATTCCATTCCTTTAATGAATTTTTTGTCTGATCCTTAGGGAAGTATCCCCAAATTTCGCCCTGAATTATTTCAAGTGAAACTCTGTACAGTGACGTCGCACATCGATCTGCTAGGGTTGGTGGAGATAACCGGGTCACATTCACCCTTCCACCCTCACGCCGCTTTTCCTAGCCTACCCCACATCTACTTGTGTAAGACGTTATCTCGCATCTTGTAGGTGCTTTATTTTATTCTTTTTTTTTTCTATGGACCTTCCATGAAGTATAAAAAAAACCCAGTAATATAGAAATCTTTTGCGATTACGCATCATACCAACCCCTAAATCTTCTCTCTCTCTGATTTGTTTAGTTTATTTTATTAGAAGGTTTTTTAGGATAGAAAATGTCTTAACGATTTTTTTTAATATTACAAGGAAATAAATCCTCCTCAAAACGTATTTCTAAGCTATAAATTTTTTATTAGGGTGGGTATTACTGACAACTACTATATAAAATTCAATTTAAATCCTGTTTTATTATTAAAACGAGCACATGAATCGATTATTAAAATAGTTTTAGGTTTTAGTCTTGAGAGGGCAGAAGCGATTCGTGTAAGGGTAGTTTTCTAAGGAACGGTGCTTTACCGGCCTCGGGGAAAATTCCGTCTAGTACGAAAGCTCTCCGTTAGAGGGCGTCGGGGATACAGTTGGAAGTGATAGGGAAAAACCTTTAGCACGAGACTTTAAAAATATATTGTTTAATAAAAATCTTCGTGTTTCGTTTGCTGGGAACTACGGTGGAATTTTTTCCCTGGAACTATTTTGCATACAGTTCGATAGGAAAATAAATAAGCGACTTGTACATACAAATGGTTGTTCCAGATTTGATTTTTACGAGTGGCGCAGGTGTTGTTACTCTTTTCCATCGTAAAGTTCTAAGACATGGTAAAAACGTTCTATTGAAGGTTTTGATTTATACGTGCACGTTTAAAAAGGGAGAAATTTAAATTCACGACGAAACAAAATTATGCAAAATTAGAACAAACATGTTCCGTTTGTAAATTTTATTAGGGGGTGATAATAAAGATGCGTAATTTTGGAACGGTACCTCACCTTATGCGTCTATCCTGGCTTATCTCGAGGAAGGGATGCCTCGAACCTGGAAATTAAAGTTGTTATAATTAGATTACCATGATAATGCTACTACGTCTTTTATAATAAAATAACAGTAGTAGGTTAATTTTAAAGGGCCCTCGTTAATTAGAAGCAACCCACTTTTAATTTGGACTCAACTAATGAAGTCATTTGTGATCCTTTCACAGCTAATAAAAAGAATTTTCTATTGCATGGAAAATTATTTGTAACCAAGTGGTAACGTTATTAATTATCTTGTAGCCTGAAAGGGTTTATTACGCATACCGCAAGTTACACAAGCAGATTATACAAACAAGCGGCTGCAATCTTGTGATCTTTGGTGTTTCGCCTCCTCCTATTTACTGTCAAACTTGCTGACGTGTCGTGTAATTACTGTTATCTTGTTTTCCCCTTCATATACGTTTAATTTGCTCAAGAAAAAAGATTGATAAAAGTTTTCAATTTCATTTCCTTTTCGTTACAAAAATGAAGTACAAATTGTTTTATTTTAGCATTTTAATTCCAAGGATAAAGTTTTAATTCCCTTAAGGTCGATATAATCTAAGATTTTATGGTTAATAAAAGTAACATTGGAGTTTTTATTACTTTAACCTTATCTTTTTTGTTTTGGATGAAAAAATTCCCAAATAATGATAATTCCTATTCCTATCTAAGAAATAGATGCATACTAAAAGCAACCCTTATTTAACTATTTCGTTTCCGTTCTTTTAAAAAAATATGTAAACCTCCTCAGTGAAATGAAATAAGGGTTTGTCTTCTAACGTGTTTATTCATCATGTTATTTGTAATTTTATAACCCTGCTCTTTCTTCGTTCTAACGACTCGCATTTCAGCGAACTTAAGACACCCAATTTGTAAAGTTTATGTTTTTAACTTTAAGTCAACGCGATTTTCCATTCACATTAATGCAGCTAAATAACCCTCCATTTATTTTCTCTTGTGGTTTTTCCACCTTTGTTTTTCCTACAGAAACTCGCAATTTTCTGTAATTTTCAGGAAAATTTCAAATCGAAAGAGACATTCATTTTATTATGGCCGCGAAGAGGATAGAAACGGAATTATACATGAAAATGTGATAATAAAACATTTTTTTTTATGTAAGAGCTAGTCATGGCTTGCTGGATTTCATTCCTGAAAATATTTTTAACTTTTCCCAAGAACTTTTTCCGTTAATGTGAGACAAATATTTTCCGAATTACCCTGCATATAATAATGGAGTTAAGTGTTATTTCAGTTTAGCTCATTAGAAAGGGTAGCTTCTGCTCGACCCAATTTCTCTTTCATTTCAGCTCCATTAGCAGCAGGTAGTGTGTTTGACGTGCAATTTTCCAATGTATTCCTGGCACACTGATTTGAATAGCTTTAGAATTCGCAGGGGGCTCTAAATTGTTCTCGAATGATGCAGCTAATTATCCGCGTTAACACTGAATTAAATGATAATATTAAAACAACCCCCTATGCGAACAGAGAAGTTTATTTTATCGGTTTAATTTTACATATCTTTCGAGTTTGTATTTTTTTCTTTTGCGACAGCGGTTTTATCTCGTGAAAAATTCTAAAACAAAGAGTTTAGAACGTAAACAGCCAGGCGGAGGTGCTTTCTGTATTCTTAGGGGTTCATTGTATAACTTTACATTCTCAATAGATTCGTGAACGAAATGACGATTCTCCTTTAAACGTTTCCTTTGGCGCTCTTTTCCTATGAAATGCAAACCCTACTTTACAAAAAACTTTTCTTACTACAGTTGTGTTTTTTCTTTCACCCACGAAAGAGTTCACGTTTTAAAACCAAATGTAATAATTGTTATTATTAACGAGGGTGAAATTAACTCAAGTGAATAATATAGCCTTCTATTTTTCTATTCGTGCTTATTTTGTGCCAATTCTTAAAAATTAGTTTTGGATGTCTTTTGTATTTCATTTGCCAATATTATCATCGGTCTACAATCTAGAACTTCCCTGCTCCATTTATCTGACGTTCTTGCAATAACATTCCAACCCTTCCTATTGTTTTCTCAATCATTCGGTTATTTTTTTCTATTTATCACAGTAATTCCTACAATTTTTCATCCTAAAATATTTGTGGGTAAAAAAGAATTTTAACGACACGTTTCAGGAACGATTAAAAGGACGTATGCAGTGTAAACTGAATATTGGAAGGTGTGATATGAAGTGAGGGAGCAGGGAAATGAAAATATGTAAATTTCTATAACAGTAAGTGAGCTAGAAAGCCGTCTGGCTTGGCTTGTAGCTCATTTGACCCGTTAATGGATTTCGCAAGCCCAATTTCAGTTATTTATCCATGATATAACCCCCGTGTTTAGTGCCGATGCATGAGGATATTTCGATAATGGAACCCGGTAGACCGTGGATAATCGCGTTATATTTTGTATTATCCCGAAGAAAGGATATGCATGCAGGATTAAATTTGTCCGGTATCGAAAAAGTTGCGAGAAGGAAAAGCGCTGCGTCAACGCTTTTTTATAATATTTTCAGCGATCCGGAATAATCCGGAGCTTTTAACATACATAAGGAAATCGTTTAGTTGCAGAATATATATATTCTGATTGACGTGAATAAGAATCGATTTGTATAGAGAAGGAGGAGAGTTTCGAAGTTAACCTCGTGCAACAACCTCTACTTGAAACTTGGGCACATTTAGGTAAAGCGCTTCCCATTCTCTTCTAATTGCTTAATTACGGCGTACTGACACCAGAATTTACCATAAATAAATTAAGGCGCGGCACATTTAATGGCCTCATAAGGTTTCTATATACTTATATAATCCTGTTCTGTCTTGATTAAAATTTAAACAGAAATTTCGCGGCAATTAATCCCTTTTAGGGGTTGCTACCGGGACGCGCTTATTTATTTTTAATTTTCCCTTCCATGTTTTTCAATTGTTAACCAAAAAAGAAGCTCGTGCGCGTTTAATAACTGAAATGGAGGAAGAGAAAAAATCTCAATTTGAAATTCCTATAGTTATGTAAATATTTTAAAGCAAGATCTTAAATTTAAATTGGAAGTGACATAAAACATTCTGTTTTCTTGAGAACGTGCGTTCGGTTTCACGTTTTATATTCCTGTCACCCGTGTGGAAAATATGCGTTATCAATTTTTCTTTTGTGCGTGACAAAATTGAGATGTATAAAACATCAGCAGTTTTTTTTTTTTTGAAAAATCATCTGGTTTGACCATTTTTTTTTGTTGTTGTTTTGATTTATATGCTTTTGGTACATACCACGAGTTTTCTTCTGTCCTGGTTTCAAATATTAAATTATAAGCGTAACCACGCACGAGTTCTCGTATACAAAAAACGAAAATGAACAAAGCTTGTTTGTTTTCGTATTTTCTTTTCTATATGGTCCTATATAACACAGTTTCCCGAATTACGCTCATCTCTATTCTGATCCAGAAATGTCATCTAGGATTTACGATTTATTTTACCTTCGTCATAAAACCGCCTGAATTATGACGGTGTCTTGCGTCACTCAAAAGTTATTATTTCTGCCATTTATACTAAAATCAGGGGAAAAAGCTAAATTCTTACAGAATAAAATTTTAGAGTTGCCAGTTTTTGGCTTTTAAGTTCGTTCATTGTAACCCCCACGCGGGGTAAACTTTTTCTTAAAAAATTTAAACCGACTCGTCAATGGGTGTTCATGATTTCGAGAAGACAACTTTTATCTGGCTGAGTTCCAACTGCAAATTAAAAGGAATATCAAATTAGCTACTATAAAAAATTTAATTAACGAATTGCTTTAGACACAAGTAAAATCCATTAAAAAAGGAAAACAAGGCATATTTGTGTTTCTCCACAAAGATTTACACAAAGCAGCAGAAAATAAAACGAAACATTAATGTACTTGTAAAATATTACCTACAAAGAGAATCCTGAGAATAAAAACGACGGGAATGTGTGGTAAACAATGCCTTTCGCAAACGGAAAAGCAACAATTTTGAAATCAACAGAACAAAGGAATATAATTCGTAAACAAATTTATACCTTTCTTGTTTTCCTTCGTGGCAAATCAAAATATTATGAAACTCGTGTAAAATATTTTGAAATCTGGAAAATATACATATAACTAACCTAGGTTCAATGAGCACCAAAAGTATGTAGTAGAATCTTTTTTTGGAGGACTAAATGATTTTTCTTATTTTTTAATTCCTAATGTCCGCGAGTGTTTACGTCGACGTCCTTGTTCTTTTTTTTGATGGGCGGACTCGATTATGTTATCGATATTTCAAATGAAAAATCCTTGAACCAAATAAAAAACCTTTTCTATTTCCGTTCCTTCTTACAAATTTAAAAGATTTATGTGAAAACCCGCAAATTTTAATTCTTCAGAAGAGTTTCGGCGTGTAACAAATATTTTTTTATCAGATAAAAATACGCATTTTACGCCTTCTCTCAAAATGAAAATTCGGGGGCCGTGGGTGAATTACAGAAAGGAAAGAATGGCAGACATCAATTGTTACATTATTTACGAGCCCGGGGTGGCTACGTCACATTGTGAAAGCTGCTGCTTTGAGATATGGGGAGCCAAGAGTCCCAAAGGCTTTCGAGTCTACATTTTACAGTACTCATTGTCATGTGATAGCTACACTTTGTGGTCAAGTAAGATATTTTCAAGGAAGATATCAGTTTTTATCTCTCAGGACGCTCTCATAGATGAAAATTTATTTGAAAATTGAGTGGAACGTCGATGAAAAGAGGAAATCTCTAAGGAAACGCTTTACTGCTTGCTTGCTACTCTTCCCAATAAAATCAATCAAGAAAAAACATCTTTTTGTCACACTAATTGATAAAAGAATATCAAATTCGATTAAAATTCGTTGTTTTTAATTGTTCCTTATGAAGGGGTGGTTCTGGTCCTTGATTGTTTCGTCAGTGAGAGATATTTTGGTTCTGAAATTAAACGACAAATGTTTTTTTTTTTTTTGATATCACATGCGAATCATTTTCGATTAATCAATAAAAAGCCGTTTAAAGAGTTTAAGGGAATAATGTGTAGGGAAACATATTTTCAAATTAACCCTATAATCAAATTGTTAACGGTTGACTACACAAACTCACACATTCACTTGATAAATGATGTTTCAATAACCCAGTCAGGAAAAATGTGCTTTTAAACTGAAAATGATTTACTTTTATTTTATTATTTTAAAAAACGGCTGTTCAGTTTATGTTTTCCACCCTTCTGAAGAAGAATCAATTCGTATTTTAGGTCTAAATATCAAAGAAGTTAATGACTTCCTTTAAGTGCATTTAATCTTCGTTATAAAAGCAAATTAATCTTCGAGGCTCAGAATAGATTATCAAGTGCTCAGTAATGAAGCCACAAAATTTCGTCCAACTTCTAAATAAATAAGGGAATCTCCTTTCAATAGTGAACTTTGATGATCCCTTTTTATTAAATTATAATTTTCATGTTCAATCAATTTATAATTAGCAGCTTTCTTTGCACACACACACTTTAGCGGAACTTTGACTTTAATTAAATGTAGCGAAAGGTTCTTTGACCAGTCAACCAAAATGTAAGCTCGAGGGGTGTAAATTTCTAAGGGATCATTAAAACTAACGCTTTTGAGAAATTAACTAAACCAGGAAATTTTTAATAGAAAGTTACGCATAAAATAAATTCGTACCAACCCTTTTGTTGCTATCTACCCTTAAAAAATGAATGATAAAAGACCTCAGAGTTAATTTCCTTCGTGTTTCAAATCATGGGAAATTTACGTCTTTGTAACAGTGAGAAGAATAACAACCCTTAAACTCGGTTAAGGGGTTTATAAATGCTCGAAGCATTAATTATTTATTTTTTTTAGATGTTCGATAAATATACAACATTTCGTGAAGTTAACGATCCCTGTAACAGTTTAAGACGTTTTTCTTGTCCCTCACCCTCTTCGGTTCCCCTTGTTCACCACTTTGAAACAAATCATACTGACAGTTCGTGAGGGAGTTTTCTTTTATAAAAGAAGCGAACGAAGCAGAGCTTTAGACCTGATTATTTACCAAAATGTAAAATTGACGGTACCGTACGAGGTACGGATAAGTAGGCCACGTCCATTTTTTTCCCGAGTAGTAATTCAATTTCGGCAAGTTTTAGATTTTTGTCATTTCGTCCCTTTTCCATTATCCTCATTTTGCGACATATTATAGTGCGGCCTTAAAAGCATCAATTAAGGGAAATTTGCCTGGAACCGCAATGAAATTCAAATATGAAGCGTGAAAAGCCACCCTCGTAAACTCTCTTTTCGGTAATAAATTGTCGGTAATCAGATATGCACATAATAACTGAGAAGTAATGCTCAGGTGGATGACGGAATGTATTTCGGCACAGAGTCACGTACGCTTATAACGGAGCCTCCCTGTTTATGACCCGTTAACTAACCGGTAATGCACACCCCTATTATCACTTACGAATATCTTAATGGCTCTTCGATTTAAGCGTCACCAGATCCCTCTAACTTGTTTGAAAAATTCTCCATGTCTTCGAAAACATGTCGATTAACTTACGAATGCAATCTTTTAACAAAAACTACAATTAAGGGTGACATTTCATTATTTATAAACGTGTAATTTAAGTTTATTTTTTGCTTTGCGTGTCGTTTTTAATTACGGCATTAATCTGTACATAATTCTGTTTGTTTTTCACCCTTAATTGTACCCAAGAGGTTGTTTTTCATCCCCAGATTTTTCTTTTCGTTCTGATTGTTGCCTTGGTTGAGTTGTTTGGACATCCAAGAGGTTGTCTTGAATTTGTTGCTTTGGAGGGGGTTGTTTTGAACCTCCAGCTAATATTTTTTTTTTAATTTCTGATTGTAGCCCCCGGGAAGACTAGTTTGAATCTTTAGTTGTTTGAAAAGGTTGTTTTGAAACTCCTCGTTATCAACCCCCCAAGTGTTAGTTTTTTCAAAAACGTTTTATAATTTTAAATTTATTCTTAATAAATCGTTTTATATTTATCCTTGTTAATGACTGTCAAGGCAAAAAATTTAACGCCACTTATCCAATTAAGGAACCACTTTTACAATCACCATTTCTATTGTAGGGGTCTGTTTTTACTGCTGTTTTGTGAAAGAAATTCAAAGTTTATGCATAAATCGAAATAATCTTAACGTTTAATCTTATACACACACAAACTCATAATTGTGTCCCTATTCCAATCGATAACGCTTTTTATTAAACAAATCAACCCCTTACATAAATGTGCCTAATCAAAAGAAATATCGACAAACTGATTTAATCAGACTTGCGTGTACTTAAGAATATTAGCACTTGCTCCATTTACATATATTTTCTTTATCTCTTGAATCTGTTCTATTTTGTGTTATGTCTTTAAGAAGAAGTCTCTTTTTTTTTTGGAGTTATTGTAGTCTCGGTTTTAGATATTGTGTTAAATTGAGAAATAGGTTTTCTTTCCCGAATACAGACAATAAAATTTATTATTTGTCCTTTGGAACATTTATCAAGAAGAATTTATATGAACGGGTAAAAAATTTGTTAGACTTAAAAACACGTGCTTTGTTCTTTTATCTGCGGCTTCCATTTGGAATTCGGTCTATCCATTCTTCCGTCAACATTTCAACGTGCATAACAAAAGGATTATGCATGAAGAGCTTTTGAAACTTCTCTTTCGACAGCGGTACTTCTTACGCGCTATCCAACGGCGACGTTGAGCTAAAGTGTATTTTGTATGTCACAAGGAAGAATATTGCATGCATTATCTAGTGCGCTGTATTTTCTTACCCCTAATCTCGTTACATGTTACTTTTGTGCTTACCCGGAATAATAATATCTAAGCATTTTGTTTCGGTATAACTTCCTCCACGCTATGGTACACAATATGTGTAGGCTTTACGTTTTGTCGGATGATAAAAGTCAACGAAATGAGGAGCTGTCATGTTCCTGCCGCGCTGGGAATAGGGGAAAAGTTCAAATAATTATTTTAATTCCGCCCAAATTTACTCTAAAATCTCGACGAGCAAAATGGAATTTAGGAATTAACGCTTTAAATCTCTCTCTTCTCTCTTCCAACCCCCTCCCAACGATTTAAACGATCCGCGATGATGTCAGCGACGTTAAGAGGAAATTTCATGTTATTGGTATGTTTCATAATATTAGGAAAAAAGTGTAGTTGCGCACCTCCCCTGGACTTTCCCATACTAAAAATAAACATTTAGTTTTTGGTATTCAACAGTAGTTCGCGAGGCAGCATTGAAAATCACTTGAATGCGTAGCGAGAAACACCAGACTATACGGGTTCGATACGTACAGAAGAAAGACAGGCATCTAATTTACTAACGGAAGTTAAAAGTGTTAAAAACGTTTTTTTTAAATGTATTTTAACATTTTTTAATGTGTTTATGTTAGTGATTTTTTATATATTCTTGAAAAGGATAACGTAAAGCTATCGAAACGTTAATTTTTTTTTAAATTTTGAATTAAAAAAAAATTAATTAATTTGAAATTCGAGTAAATGGGCGCGATTTTGTCTTCTAGCGCCATCTCTCTGGAAAGCTGACATGCGAACGGTTGAGCTGCTGGCTGCCCCGATGCTTGAATGTTTCAACAACGACATATTGAAAATTGTTGCAATTTCTGTAGCGGCTGTGTTAATTGTTACTAATAATTAGTTTTTTTATTATTAATCCGGGTTTCGACAGTGTATAATGTTTGCCCAAGATATAATCTGTGTCTGTGACTAAAAATTGCAGTCGTAACTTTCAAAAGTAAATTTTCTTGTGTTTTTTATGGTTAACCATATTTTTAATAATAAAAATGTGTGTTTGCAGTTTTCATGGAGTTTCCTAGAGGTGAGACAACGATATTCCCCGTGGCTTTCATCAATTCGATGGGGAAAAAACGAATTCTTTGTGTTCAAAGGTAGGTGAAGAACTTTTTTAATGTGACCCCCCTCCATTTCAAATGATAATGAACTCGTCCGTACCCGTAATCATTGGTTACCATCTTAGTTACAACCACGGTTACAACTAACAATATGACCTACTTTAAGAAATTAACGTTGTTATGTGTGTGATGCTCTCAGTTATTTCAAAATTCAAATTTGTTGTAAACTCCCGCATTTTATCAACAGGTAGCTACTATATTAAAAAAAAATAATTTTTTTAATTTTTATACCTATCCTTTATCCTTTATCCTTATCCTTTATACCTTTAATCCTTATATACCTATAGAGTTAAGTCGACGAAAATTTCATATTTTATAAGTACCTAATTTTATTTTTTTTTCTTTATAGAATTTCCATAAGGCATCAGTCAAAACCTCGGAAAGCAAACCCGGAGAGCAATGGCTTCATAAAACGTAAGATTTTATAATTTTTGTGTTTGTGATAAATATTTTATGTAAAATGTGCATTTTCTTAACAAGTTACAACTTGTTATCGCATTCCAAACACCTGCAGTTAATTTCCCATATGTTGTTGCTATCTCTTTTCAACAAACGCGCTTTATGAATTGTCTATTTCTTGGTAAATGGGTTCCAAATACCTGCTTATCAATTCTGAACTAGGAGGGGAGTAAAGATGCTAGATTTTTACCTTACCTGTCTCTTTTTATTACCAATTTTATTGAAACGTTCGCAAACGTTTCACTATTTTGTGAATGTAAATGAAATGAACCCATATAAAATTAATTCCTAATTAAAGTGCAGTTAGTGGTAGTGCATTTAATTTCAAAAATGTTGAATTAAATTAGTAAACGGTGATTACGATGGCCCGTTTTATCAATTGGTAATTATTATGAGTCTCTTTTTTAATGAGTTTACTTGTATAAAGATATTGTAATTCAAAATTGTTAACTGTTGCGTTTTATCGATAGGTATATTTAAAATATCTGCTTATCAAATTTCAATTAGGAGGGAAGTGAAGAAGCGAGATTAAAACCTTTCCTGTCTCTTTTTATTACGAATTTTGTTGAAACGTTCGCAAACGTTTCACTATTTTGTCGATGTAAATGAAAGGAATCCCTGTAAAATTAATTCCTAATTAAAGTGCAGTTAGTGGTATTAGTGCATTGTGTTTATTTTTTATACAGGACCATTTTAAGAATTTTTTGGAAAAGGAACTTTTTCTTTAGCTTTCAGGATTAGGTAACTTAAAAATTTCCAAGTTCAATTTATCATAATAGGTTAATATTAGGTTTATCTTTTATTGGTCAAAAAATATGTACCTACCCAAGTACATTTTTTGCAAAATTATGAAAAATTTATATTATCCAATCACCTGAAGGAGTAACGCACTTTTAAGATCCATCTGATCTTGAGTACTACATGACACATAATTTATTGTAAAAGAATGTTTACATAATTTTAAGTTTTCCTTTTTCATTTAATGAAAAGAAATATCTGAGTCATGAAATCCAAAGAATCGTTGCAGATAACCGGTGTCTTATGCAATTAGAAATTTTCATTGATTAATTTTATACTTTAAATACGAATTAAGTTTTAATATTTATTGATAAATATTTAAGCTACACATTTTAACTTTTTACTAAATTGTTTAAATTAATTTTTTTACAAAAATGCAAACATTAAACAATGATGGAAGAACCCTTAATTACATAATTTTGGTACTGTATTAATGGTGTCTTCTGAAAATATTTTGTTTAATAAGTCGATTTATTTATACCATACTAAACTGAGATAGTACAGTAATAAGAAATTCATTTGATTATTATTGTTATTAATTATAATTTTTCTATTTTACAGTTAATTAAATCATCTGTGTTGCCAAGGGACCAAAAAGATTCCTCACATCTAAGTATTCAATCCAAAGAACATGAATGAGAAGTCTAATACCATTCATTCTGCAAAGACCAACTTCTTCAGTGGTAAGTTTGATAATTGCTTCATTTTCATTACCTACCACTTAAACAATTTTAACTTTTTTGGAACAATCAAAATTGATAATAAATCGCAGTTGTTAAATAATCTTTACACCTTACTCAGAAATATTTGTTACTAATCTATTGCATAAGTCGAAAACAATGGATTTCTTGATATTAAAACCATTTCCTATTATTTAGTACCTATACTTTTCAACTTTTAAAGTTTTTCTGTTATGGTTTCCCTGTGTTGTTAGTATTGTTAGGTATAACAATTATTTTTTTTTTGCAGAAATGATCGACTAATTGTGCCATTCTACTGAGAAGTTGGAAGTCATGATAGTATTTGCATGACTGGGCCAATTTGGCAGTGTAGTGTTAGCAGTGAACTGAACTAAACTCTAGTGAAGTGAACTTTAGTGCGGAAAATGGAATCGTGGATATCGTGTGCATCAGAAGACAACAATGTCAAGGTAGGTGTGGTTTTCTGCGAGGCTGTTCCAAGGATGAAGAAAGGGCATCAGAGAGAATTGTTTCAGCAGCAGAGCCCCCCCCCCAGCCCTCCCCCATATTTCAAGTATTGCGTTTGCAAATTCATAAAACAGATTGTTAGAGTCAAATTTAAACTTAATATATTTCACTAATATTGATTTATTAATTTAACTTTGAACTTCTCGCCCCTTGTCCACCCTTTAAGTTGAGGATAATATATTCCCCTAATAGATAGAATACTTCATATTCTGTTAATTTTTTTTTTTCATTCCATTTTAATGTTCTTGTAAACTTTGTATCTCCATCAGCATAACTTAACATTTTATATCTTTAGGTGTCACATCATTTTTTATTTTTTGTTTTTGAAAGTATTAGAGAGCGACCTTCAGGGAGTTACAGCATTTTTATGTTAGTAGTAGTACTTATAAATGTTTAAGTAATACTACAGAAGGGCAAGTTTTGGCTGACAGTGATGACTCCTTTCCACCAAGCCTTTCTTAAGCCATGTGTACTGGGGTCCTATATTGGGCTACCCTTGTATCACATTGTAAGTGTTTTTCTGCAAATTGGCACCAAAGTAGCACAAGTCAGGAAAGTTTCACTTTCTTGACTTGTTACATTGTAATTACTCTGTCTCCCTGTAATGTCTCTCTCATAATCTCTCACCGTTTTTATTTCTTTATTTTCTTTACTGTTTTCATTTCCTTTTTTGAAAATTTGAATTGAATTAATTACAGGGCCTGAAAGATTATCTTTCTTTTTTAATAGGTCATGGTATAAAGTAGATACCTAGTCAAATTTTTCGGAAAAAGTTCCGATTCCCTTCTAAAAATAAAATAACTGTTTATAAAAATAAACATACGATTACTTCAGCATCCTCATTACATTAATTACGATGTAAAATGGTCCTTCACTTGCATTATTTTGTGAGTTTTAGTTGAAGTTGATGATCGGAATTTGTGTAGTAATTATACTTGTGTATTTTTTTTCAGGAAATGTCTATTTATTTATTTATTTCCCAAACAGGGAATTTATCTCACCCCCCTCGTCACAGTTTAGGATGTTGTGTATTGTAGTTTATGTGACATTTTCCGATTATCAAGTTTGGCTTGTACAGGTACTGAGAGATTAATTATTGTAACGTAAACGATTTTTTGTTTTTTCCCTTTCTTGTTAATATGAAATGCATTACAAAGACATTTTTTTGTCATGTAAACTTTCAAAGTTGTTAAAGATTGTCAGTTATGGCTTATAAAAGAAAGTAATCAAAATTATTTGAAATAAATTAATCCTTTAATATCTGTGCAATAATTTCTTTTAGCTAACCATTTCATTTCTTGCAGCTATGTGGGATGCTGTCTCCGCTAGCGAGACGCATCTAATTGTTACTGTGGAGGAAACATTTTGGTGCAACGATATTATATCATAAAGCAATAACAGAGAATAAAATTCCCACGAGGAATAGAAAAAACACCAAGAGTGTTTAAAATAACAAAGTTCCGTTAGGAACAGAGAATATAATATTGAAAATGTACCACGAATGCTCTGACATTCTGGTAACAAAAAGCAAAATTTCCTGGGTGGAAAAAAAATTTCCTGGGTGGAAATAAAATTTCCTGGGTGGAAATAAAATTTCCTGGGTGGAAACAAAATTTCCTGGGTGGAAATAAAATTTCCTGGGTGGAAATAAATTGCAATACTAAATACAAATTTAACAGGAATACCTTGCCAATCCTGTAATATAGTGTTGTTGCTTGTGATTAATGGAGTTACACAATATGAAAATGTCTTAAACTTTTTGTTTCCTCCACGGTGATAAAGAGGGGGTTCTTTGAAAATTATATTTCTCTATGTATATTCTTGAAAATTTTTTCAGGTACTTTCTTAAAAATCTTATTGGTACTCTTAAGTACCTACCAAATATTTTCTTTGCGCAAGGCTTCTTTGCCTAACGTTTTTATCGGTTACGGCGCGGCGCGACTGTTCCCGTTGAAGGAACCTGGTAGTATTTAAAAAAATAGTAGATAAGTATTTGTGCAGTATTGAGTAATTACAGTTTACAACATTATTCATAAATTTAATTATATTTAGATTTTAGGTAGTAATACCTAGTACTAATTGGAAAGTAAATGTGTAAGTTATACCTACCCTAAAAGGGTAAAGGTTGGTATATAATCGTATGCCCATATTTTTGGTATACAACCTCTTCCTTTCGGTAATCGGTATTTTTTTCGCGGTTTCTTCGTCACTTCTTGACAGCAAACTTTTTTTCTTAACCGAACAAGACGAAGTGTTAGTGTAAGTGCCTAAGGTGTCTCATTAAACAAGCGTAAT
Organism: Hemicrepidius hirtus; assembly: GCA_963082805.1. Lineage (NCBI taxonomy): Eukaryota > Metazoa > Arthropoda > Insecta > Coleoptera > Elateridae > Hemicrepidius > Hemicrepidius hirtus. The sequence goes on from OY720164.1 coordinate 442,014, forward strand.
ACAAGTATCGTTACTTTATTCAGTACTATTACAATTACTGTAATGTAATATTTTTTTGTATAATGTAGTGTTTGCTTAACTAAATACAAGGATTTTTAGATTCAAATTTTTCCTCCCGAAGGAAGCTGAAGGATATTTTGGGAAGGGATTTAGTTACATTCTGTTAGGTACTATGCTTGAATTTGTGTTGGTAAATAGTTACCATCACAGTACACTGACTACCATGTCTATACTAATGGATACTTATTATACAACGCTTTTTTGATTATTTTTTTTTAATGCATGATTTTATTAGAAATGAGATTTCGAGAGTAAATTTCTAACGTCTAAATTATTTTCAACGTACAAATGCATACACTAACAGAAAGTGAATATTCAAAACTGCAAATTGAGTACTTGCATTCCTTTAGTTTTGTTTGTACGATGAAAGTTTTAATAATTTTAATTATTAACCGAAGGAAAAATGTTCTCATTTCTGGTAGAATATCATAATTAATCACTTTGGCAGGTATTAAGGTAGTTTAGATTATTTATAAACTCATAAGAATTTTTTTAGTTTCTACATTTGCTTACAAGACTTTCAAAACAATTAGGTATGGGATAATAAGGGGTTGGGGGGAAGCAGTTTTTTTTTTTTTTTGTTATTTTCATTAATACTAGTTACATTTTATTTGCTTCCATTAAGTATTATTTTGGAGGGTTAATTAAGATTATAAATAGGAAGGGGGTGGGATGAAGTCAACCATCCGTTGGATCACTTGGAGATGGAACAAAGAGATTGATGATTATTTAATGGTATGTTAAGTTTAAAAAACAAAAAAAAATGTCTTGTGTTATTATTTTCCAAAATAAATATCTTTTAGGGTTAAAGACATCCAGTTGCTATTCTTAACTGGAAGTAATACCCGCCAAAATGAATGGAGACTTTAACCCTCTACATTGTAGGCACAATATTGCAATTTTTCTTGTTGGGGAAATGGGAAATCCGTTTAGATTTTTAAAAGATGGAATGCTACCAAAACAAGTAAAATTTGGAAGTGAACCATAGACTACATCCTTGGAAAACCAAGAATAAATATTATCTGCATATTTTATTTATAAAAACTATAGAAAACGCCCCTGTGTATTTTAATAATTATTTTTTGTTTCCCCCGTTTCTGAAATTCTTTGTCGGTGAAATCAAATCGTCTAGCAAACTTCCTTTGGAAACTGAAAAAACATTATGACCTAAGGATCTCAACTTTCTTGACAATTATCCTTACTCCGAAATTGCTTAAGATTAATTAAGCTGCGCTTATTATAACATGCATACATGTACAGATGTATTTATTTGTGTGTTTGTTATATTCATGTGACTCATGAATTTATATATTTGAACCTGTACATGTAACTAAAGTATAACGAAAAAGAAAAAAAATTAACTATGTAATGTATGTATAATAATCGTTTTATTTTATATGCTTTTGAGAATGACATATTCATTGCTGTCGGAATACATATAAAGTAGTACCTAAATAAATCCAAGGGGTAAAAACTTGTGTTCATTAAAAATTAGATAGAGACTGACGTACGTAGGGAAAAATGTTGGAGCAACTTTTCGGAACAGGGGTGTATCGACTTTTACTCAAGGGATGAATAATAGCTGATATTGTTCATCATACTTTAGTGCTTGACAGTTGCTGTCGTTTGTTCTTGAAATCAAACCCTTAGAATTCGACAATAATCAAAATATTCGTATATAATTAAAATTTATTCCAGCGACAACCAATTTAACCCTTGCTAATGCACTTGTAAAGCTATTGTAAACTGCGGCACAAAAGTTGTGTCAGCTGCAGCTTGTACTTGTAGGAACCGTTAACGAGTTTAAGCACTGAAGTAATGACAATAACTTTGCCGTGGGATAACACTTCAGCGGCTTCAGGCCTTCTGCAGACTTCCATAGTTCGAAACTTGTCTAAAACTTTTTCTTGTCTAAGCCCGTGTACACGCCCCGCATGCAGAACTCTTGTTACCTAGACCAAATAATCGTTCCTTGGAAAACAATTAAGTTTAACTAAATTAAAAAAATCTTCAGTCGCTTAATTAGAAAGTTTAAGGGAGGCGACAAGTAGCACCTAATATTCTAAAGATTCCTTCTCTAGGAGCTCGTGTGAGAAGCTGAAAGGTTCCTCGTTACCAGCTTATTTAGGATAATGCGTTTTTGGGGAGCGTGAACTGTTTCAGCTCCAAGTAAATGCCACTAATTTGCACCATTACGAGCCCCAAATTACTGCAATTGTCACAAGGGCCTTCTTAAATATTTTTTTGATACCCGAACATAACAATTTTAAATCTCGTTTGGGATTTTTTTATATCCCCCTTTATTTGTGAGGAAAATATCGTAACATTGAAGTAAAATTCAAGATATTACTACCCTAATTGGTGATAAGCCTTAACAACAGAAATAAATTAACATTAAATGATAAAAGTGATGGTCTGAGAGCTCGTAAAACGTAATGGTTGTTACATAGGAGGTTTCGGTTTTTTATTTCTAATAGTTACCTCGTAAGAGTTTGTTTGTAACTCGTGAATCAAAAAATATTACACATTATTTGGTTATATCCAATAAATTTTCCAAATAATTTCGTACAAGCAGATCTGATTATGATTAAAATTTATTAATCCATAAACTAATATTATTGTGATTTGGATATTATAACCAGATTATTTTCAAATGTTTTAGTGTATTATGTTGAATATATAATGGAAGCCATTAATTTTACAGTCACTTAACAGAGATGTAACGCAATCACATTAATATTTGATACACTGAACAATTTTGGACGGATAAAATTATGTAGGAAATTTAAAAATAAATTAAAATCGGAAAAATACAGAGGGTTTCATATTCACGCAATATAGGCAAAATAAAGATTGAGTTACGTGTCCCAATATGACTCAAAGTGGCAGGCTCTATATAAGAATTTACATCCAGAATATAATAGAATAAGGAGGGAAGCAAAAAGAAAATAACATGAATACTGAATAGATAAAACGAGTGAAACTTAACACAAGTTGACACAAGTCATTGTTGGTATTGTGCGTCATTTTTACACCAAAATGCAGTTTCCAAATTGAATTTTCCTTGCCATTTAGATTCCCGTCTTCCTTTCTTTAGAATTGCATCCCTAAAAATTGAGTTAACTCCACAGAATTAATAATTCCGCTCACATTGAACTAATTTCGTTTACCTCACTAGAACTACCAAAATAATCCAATTACGCTTTGCTCCCTGTTTTGGAATCTTTTTGTTATCGTTGGATCTGAGTAAATTAGACTATGTTAAAGGCCATAACGGCTAATGTGCGCCGGAAGATGGCACAGCTTAGGAAAACCGTTATAAGGAAATGCTCCTGTAATAATGGCACTACAGAGAATGGATCGTTCTCACATGGACGGAAAACTGCTTTTAACAGGACCGTGTCAAAGAAACCGAGAGCTGGCAGCGATACACCAAAAGGCTTCTTTGAAATTCCCTTCATGAATATCATAACAACCGGCTTTTTCATAACCCATAAGGATATTATTGCTTCTTTTTCCTCTTAATAAATTCTCGATAGAAATGGAGAAATGTTTGATGAAAAATAAAATCTCGTGACCACGCAACAATTATTATGTGTCCCTATTAAACATTTTATTTAATACCTCCACTAGAAAAGTAATAAGGGTTGTGATGAATACACCTTATCGAGAGAAGTTTCCATAATTGAAAAGGTTTTGTTTGACCTCTCTGGGAGGGGGAAGAGAAAAGCTAATTTAAGGGTGCGAAAGTTGGAAAGTCAATCCAATCCGGAAAATATCTCTCCTGTTTTATATAAAAAGTGCAATGAAACAAGAAACACTCTATACATGGAAAGAATATCTGTGCCAGTTGAATGGGCAATGACAGAATCGGAACAAAAGGGCGACTCAGCAGGAAACGAACACCGCGTCAAGGGTGACTAGATCCCTCAAAGCAAATTGGATACTTTCAACAGATTTGGGAAGAACATGCTTTGTTTCCTGCTACTCTTTCGGAAAACAAAATTTTAACTAAAACTCAAATGAAATATTTAACGAGAAACCTTTTCATTTACGTTATTTATTACTTTAGCTTGCGGAAAACGAATTTGCTACACCTGCTGGTACTACTCGGTCCTGAAAAGGGATTAAAGATTACATTTCGTCTAAAAATCCTTGATTAATTTTTTCCAAAACTTGTTTTCTTTCTTATTCCGTTCCTGCTATTAGTTAGCTAGCCTAGCATTCCACAGGGAGTAATTTAGGGGCAACTATTTTTCCCTGCAAAGTTTTACAAAACGTTTTCGCAAATTATCTTTCGGTAAAAGTGAAGAAGACGGAACTAGGTTGTAAGACGGATCGTCTTAAGCAAGAAACTCCTTCGGGAATAAAAGTTTAACCGAGTTAGCAACAATTGGAGAAATGAGTACGGCACCCGGTTGGTCTTAAGTCGACGACAGGAGACGCTTTATGCGGCGCCGTTATCATGCAAGGTCATTGTGAAGGGGTCTTATCAATGACAACTGCCCCACCGAGGCGATAACAGCTAACGAGCTTCCTGCTATCTGCTCTGAGGAGCGGCAGCGAGGCCGAACTGATAAGGAAAAGCACCGCACTTATTATGGACCGAGTTTTCTTTGTGAACTGCACCACAGCTCGTAATATGATATTGTATTATTATCTGGGCATTATGTACGCAATTTCTGACTTATTATAGAGAATAAATTATGAAGCACATCGTGAAACCTGCGAGTCTCTCTCCTATTATTATCCTTTATATTATCCTTATTCCTTTATGATGTGATACAATATTAAAGCAGTTTTATATGTAATGGGTTTAATAAACGTTACGAACGCGCACTTCCTTCCAGTTGGGTCACATTCTGTTAATTAAACTAGGGAAAGCATTATTTGATAAAGTTGGATATTTTAAATCACGTTTACTGCAAAATGGATGCAGTTAACGACACCCCCAGGTAATCATCAAAACTTTTTCCTCATACTCGGAACATAATTTCGATTACCACCAAATATCGTTTATTATTCTTGCATTAACATAGTATTTGGTAATAACGTCACGTGCTAAGGGTCCTTAGGGATAACTAAGGATACAGACCGAAGGACACTCCTTTGACTAACCTAATAGTAATTATTTAATAAACCCAATCCACACTCAGAAATAATAAGGTTTATTAGATTCAGAATCACCATGGAAACAGCACGAAACTAATTTGCCTCAAAAATTGAACAATTTTTTTTTAAAATGAAGCAATTACTTTTGCTGTATGTTTCGTGTAATTAACAATTTTTTGCCTTTAGGGGTAGAAAATTGGTAAACACATTCAACGTTCTATTAAGGAATATTTTGTGATAGAAGGTCCTGTGCGATATCCAATCGGTTACATTACTATAGTGAAGGGTCATCAACCGGAAAATGTTGTAAGAAAAGGGATGCAAGGTTTTGGGGGAAGAATAAAAAATCAGGGAGAATGCCAACAAAAACACACTTAAATAAAAAGTCTGAGATGCCAAAAAGATAAAAAAAGGGGGGAAAGCCGAAATTAAGAACGAACCACGAGAAAAACTACTTCGGGTGTTAAAGTTTGTAATTCTTGACTCGCAAGAGGGTTGTTTTCTTTTATTTCTAAACATTCCGAAATTCTTAAAATTAGTAGAGGTATATTGATTTTATTTATCACGATTTATTTTTTTTGCATCAAGAATTTATTCAACGAAAAAATAGTTATATAAGGACATAATTTTAACTTTCTTTACCTACACCTTTGGTAAATTAAAGAAACCACTAGGACGTCAGTGATAAATTGTTTTCTACAAGACAGTCAAACGTCTTGACATTCTTAAATTGCTAAACCCAGTCTAGTGTGTCTTATATAAGAGTATAGGTATTCAAACTGTATGTACGAATGAAATAGAAAAGAAAACACTTGAGGTTTCAAGGTCTTTCCCTTGAGAGATCTGACTACTTCAATTTGTACCAAAACTTAAAGAACCTTTTAATTAAATTATAAAGTTAAAATCAACCCTTATTTTTATTAGTTAACACTAAGACTGTCCTCTATATACTTAAGATGATGTTATGATTTTATTTTCTAAAGAAAAACATGTTTTTTTCTTGGTTCTTTGCACTTTTGAATTACAGTTTCTGTTATTTGTATTGACAAGTATTTGCAGATATTTTCTCGACTAAATAAATAATCAAAAGTAAATTTTCTGAACTGAAATTGGATGTCTGATAAACAAAAGGGGCAAGGAACCCGGAGAATCGGGAAAATTAAAGTAAAAAATTAAGAAAAGTCTCGTAAAAGTATTTTATACACTGGCATAGAGTAAGGGGGGTGCTAAAGATCAAACAATAATGGACAGAATTTCCTTTTTTTTCTATCAACGAAAACAATAATTTTCCAATTTTTCCCTCATTTGTAAAGCACTCCGAGTGCATACAAAATAAGGGAGGCATTTTTCTGTGAAAAAAAAACGATCTCACATCTTATCAATGATATATTCAAGTATTCCTTCCATCACTTTACCCTAGGGTGAGTCGGAAGGTTAGCGATAGCGATTGCTCAGTTAACAATGGTCAGTCGTACGTGGAGGTCATAAGAATACGACCGTAGCAGGGCATAGGTCATCAGGATATGTTCAATACAAGGATTTAGAGGGTTTTGGTAGGCCGAGGGTTATGACATTTTTAGGAGGGTGCCTACAAAAAATGCGATAGGCCAGCACTTGTGTCCGGAATTTTAATGGCCGAATTATAGAATTACTCCTTGGTTTTTATTCTTTGCATATTTCTTTGCCGCGGAAATATAACTGTCGGCGTTTGTTTCCTTTTCTGTTTCGGGCTCAACCCTCAGATTTATTTTCATCCCCGAATATCAATATTCAATAACATTAGGTTTTTCTAAAGCGCAATTAAAATCAGGCGTGTTCCGGCGTTTTATATGAGGGCGCAGACATAATACTTTGGCATCCCTACAGGATACTAGCAGGAATTTGCAGGAATTTTGCAGGACTTGCGTGCCTTGCGTGAATTCAGCCGAGCTCCCCGCAATGTGCCTTGGGAGAGTGCTTAGGTTAAGTTACAACCTGTACATGCCCTAGATATGGTTTTTTGTTCAGCTTGTACACTTGGACCTAAAAATTTTGAACAGCGCCCGTGGGCCATGAAAATTACAGCGATAATGAGATATAATTGCGTTAACTGTCCTCGCGTAGGTAAATTTTTCGTTTCAACACAGAACTCGTTTATATTTACATTTTTATTCTCATGCTCGCTGTGGAAAATCGTAAAACTGTATATGAATTTATGTACAATGAGAATTTTATAAGAAATAAACCAGAATTTACAGACCTATAAATATCTTGATAAATATAAATTTTGCAACATTTTCTTCGTATTTTTCAGAGCTCCTTTTGTATATTTATAGTAAAATAGTCTTACGAGTAGTCCTACTTTTCCAAATCCTGCAGGCGTGACATTAAATTAAGATCGCGTACAGGGAAGAGATTTCAAGATCTAACAAAACGCACTCGGTATACTATTCCCCCGGATTCTTCCGGAAAGTATCACAGTTCCCGATCCATTTTTCGATTCCAATATCTTAAAATGTGTGTTCGCGATAATAACGGAGATATTTTCAGGTGTGTATGGAAGCACGTTTCTTCAGGAAAAGTGGTTTTTAAAGCCCGTTTCGTTTAGTAATGTTTGTTTTCGTTAAATTATTTGCTTTACCTTGATAAAAGTGTTCTTCTGGATCAGGATCGTTAATCAATACATAAACGAATGGTGTACAAGGGAGCATGTTCTTAAAATTAACCGTGTCACGTTCAAATGTTACGTGTGCGAATTTCAAAAGCTCTGCTTGCCGAGAACTGTTACAAAGAAAAAATATCTAGTCGTTTGGGTTGAAGGGAGTGAAGGAATTATGGGGTTTGTTTTGGAGTTTCGAACTGTTGCCTGGTTAGAAAACTTATTGGAGTTAATAAAGTGGAACTTATTGAATTTTATATTTGAAAGAAGAGAAAAATAACAAGTACTTTTGAAATTGGTTGCTATTGTTACGAGTTCTTCCTAAGCAAGTTATTGTTTCAGTTTTATTGTTTACACTGAAACGTACTTTTGTAATATTTCCAATCCAGTAACTTCCAGATATAACAAAACTCGAACTATTTTGATATGTGTTTACTTGTTACTCCAGACAATTGTCACTTATCAAACGAAAAATATTTTCCCTCATGTTTCAGTAAAAAAAATTCACGATTATTCTGGTAGTTAGGAAAAATATAGAAATTTTCGTTGGCACTTTAAAAATTCGCAGACACCATAAAATAAGTTTCAGGAATATCTAAATAAAATTTTTTTCGTGAATTTCCTGTACATTTTTTTACTAAATGGGCACAGGTCAACAAGGTTTCAAAGGAAATGACTTAAATAATGAAGGATTTTTTGAATATTTCACGAATAAGTTCGAATATTTCAGTTATGTATTTCCTGTTCGCTGTCAGTTAATTGTGTCAGCCTTCTTGAATTTTTCAGTTTTCAGTACATAACGATTTCTCCTTTAAATATTATTTGAAAGTTGCGTCTATCTTCATGTAAAATTTAATGCCTGTCCAGTGTTTGTTTATTTGCCGCTATTTTTCTAACTCAACTCAATTACTCCCGTTCCGTAGAAAAATAAATAACAATTACTGGACTCTGCAAATACAACTTGAGTTAACAGAGATCAAGTGCCTTTCATTTATACATTTCCTTATACGTTTACAAAATAAGAAAACATGACTCCATTAGAATAGAGTTAGAGTTAATTAAATTTTTTTAATGAACCACATTCTTTTTTATAACATCATTAGGGGTTGTAAATTTTTATAAAAGCGTATTTCGAAAATTGCTATGATTAGTGTTCTCTATAATCCCCGTTGACTTTTATATCCACTTTGCTTTTATGTTTGATGCCAACTTACATTAGGGGATGAAATTAGTTACCTCCTGTAATTTTGACAAGACGAATAAGGAAAGAAAGAAAGACGCCGCTAAATTTAGTTAAAAGCTATTGAATTTCGAGCAACTTCTTAGAAAGTAATGAGATTACATTTAACGTAAGTTTGTGCCAATACAAATTTTTCCAGAAAACACTAATTAACAATAGTAGTCATTCGGAATTAAGCTTGGAAAATTTAGTCTCGCGTCATCCCTAAATATACAAGAAGATAATTGAGCACCTGAAAGGAGGGCGTAGACTAGCAATAAACTTTAGTTATTCTACTGCAGATCTGCAGAGTTCCCGTCTCTTTCTACCACGTAATTTTGTTAGTCTCGTCTCTGTTTATTTACAGTTCGTTTTATTAGTTGCAGAGAACTTAGGGGATGGGATTGTTGATTCATGATGCGGACGGATCGTGAACCACCTCGTGTATTGCGGTTGTAAACTTAAGAGGATTGGCTGACCCATGAATTCCCTACAATTGTTTAAACTGAAGCAAGTGTTAAACCAGTGCTTTACAAGTTTATCGAGAATGCTTTGATAAAAAAAGGGTTAACCCTGATTACGCCCCAGTAATGTAGAATGAGGTTCAACCTTTGTCTCTGTTTTCCCAGTTGTATTGAGTTTTCTCCTTTGTTACACACGATCGGAATGTTTTTAATATTTCATTAGAAAATCGATATCATAACCAATCAAGTAAAATTTTATTTTAAAAATAACTAATCAAGATATGATTGTAGGGGTTGCTTATCTAAAAGCATATTGTGTTAGTCTTCTGTCTCCTCCCCCTCTTCCTGCGACGTGTAATCTCATGTGCTAATGGCATTGCTATATTCTCAGACTTTCTTGAGAAGCTCTAAAAGCTGTGTAAATCTATAAACACTGGTTTACAGGCCATCAACCTGTTCGGAAGTGCTTTTGTCGACTTTATACCACTATTTCGCACTTCCTTCTGACAACAGCTTATATCTCAAAAGCAAAAGAGACAGCCAACCAATAAACCTTAACATTCTCATCATTGTAACGTTTTCGAATCAAAATTCATATTTCAGGCTTCTAATTGAAACGCGTAGTTTTGAAAAACAAACCCTTAATATTCTTCTCGTCTAATCAGGTTCAAGAGGGGTGGCTTATAAGAGAGATCTAAGACACAGCATGTAACTTCTTTTGACTTCTGAAAAAGGGTAGTCCCAAGTCAAGACCACTTATCCGCTGAACTTCCCCCGACAGTGCACACACGGCACTGAGATATTAGCTGCCAGGCTGCCACCTTAGTAGGACATAAAACCCCATGATCCGCTCTATTGAGACGTCTAGAGCTGTTAAACTCACACCTCTGACAGCTCTGAAGTGTCAGCTTATTGTCTTTTTAAATTTACGATGGATTTTTATTTATTTTTTTGGTCAGATAAAACTAAAAGTCTAATCCTTAATCAAGCTCGTTTTCTCGGGTCGCACCAGACAGAGATTTATAACCGTAAACAAAATCAGAGCTTTATGAAGCAAAGCTTTACACGCAACGTTATATTCCAGTGTTTTGACGATGATGAATTGTTGCAAGGAAAGTGATTATATTAAAAGCCGTTTTGGGAGCTATCAAAATTATTAAAAGACATTTTAGATTTCCTCCAACCCTCACAATCTGTTTACCCAGAACGAATAAAGTTTGCAAAAAATTAAAGTTTCTGTAATACTTAAGAAAAAAAAAAAGGAAACGTCTTCCAAAAGAACAAATTAGGTCTCTTGGAATGGTTAGTCTTCGTTTTTCTGTTTTATTAATCCCGCGGGCTACGAATTCTAAAATTTAAGATTGCAATCTTGACATCCTTATTTCAGCCATGAATAAAGATGAGTCGTTTCATTAAGTAAGATAGGATAGAGCGCGTTGAAAGGAATTGGATTTGAGAGTTTTCAATCTTGTGTTTATTCCCAGCACATGCGATTACAAAACTTGAAAGTTAAATTCGCATTTTCCGTTAACTCTGAAGAAATAAAACGAGTAAGTTTGTGTGTAGCAGATTAAACGTAGGGGGTGGGGGGGTGGAATTACATTTTAGAGCTGAATGTTGTCGAAATGAAAATCGCAGTCACAAATAAACGAGTTAAGTACGGAACATGTGTGAATAGAAGACTGGCACTGTTGGAAATGGAACAATTATTAGGTTCGGCTGTAAGAGATCCAAGTTTTCGCACCGACATCTCGTATTTTGTCAACAACAGCCCATTGCTGAACCCAATTTTCCTCGTGCACGTTCCCAGGGCGATGTCTCCGTTTCGAACAGAAATGCTCGACTCTAATAACGTATGATTCGATATTTCGTTTTGTTTAAGGCAATATGGAACATGAAATCTTAAGATAATAGCAATACCTCCCAACATCCTATTATCTTCTATCGAAACACGTGATTTACGAGTACTAAGGGCAATAGTTTCCGGAAAACTATCTTGAACGAAATCTCAAATGGTTTTCTACTGCAATTTATTATCGAAATTATCACGTCTCTGTATATAATTTATCAAAATCTAGATAAATGTAAATCTTATTCCTCGTCACAATAGTAATAAAAGTTTAAGGAATAATACATGAAACCTTATAGCCCTAAGGGCAACTAAATGTAAAGAAAGACTTTTAAGGGGTGGGAAATACTTAAAATAAAACTCATTCCTGAAAATATTACACATTTTCATGATTAGAACTTTAAATATTCATGGAATTCGTCGCAGATAGGTCTTGGGGGGCTACATCAAACTATAACCCTTAATTTTTTTCAGGCTACTAAATCTGAAGTCAGTTTTACTTGAAGAATCGGTAATATGGGCAATAAGGCAGTTTTAAGATTATTGCCAATGAAATATTTTTCTAGGGTTGCTCGAAAAAATATTTGATGAAGAGGAGGTCCTTAGACTAAGTCTAAGAGCTTTTGAGCTTTAATTGCATTTGATTGAGTTTGTATTTACAAAGCCGGGAGTTCTCGCAGACAAAACTTAGTTTAATTTAATGAACGTATTTGCAACTTGCAGTTAAAATAATTTTGCAAGGTTTATAAATGTAAATTTGGTATATTCCTTTCAAGGATGAGTAAAGGAATATTTTGTGTATAAACAACAATTTAGCTTTAATAATGTGTGGGGTAATTTGCAATTACGTTTTGGTAAATTACGTTGTGTAATATTCAGGTTTAATGCTCATGAAAACCAATTAACACAAAATGTGAAGTGAAATAAATTTAATATTAGTAAGTGCTGGAAAGATCAAACCGTTTGATTTACCGAGATTTTTCCATGTCATTTTCTTAATTTTCACCCTTTTCCACATCTGAATTTGCAAGTAGAAAATAAATCCCCAAAAGCGCATATTTCACCTCGTGCAATATCTTCGTTTACTAAAATATTACCAGGGATTGCCATAAATCAAACTTCCCAACTATATTTAACCCGATGCTCATGTTATTTTAAAAAGTTAAATCCAGTTTTTTTTCTCGATATACTTTTTCCGTTCCTTAATAAATCCAAAACTTTTCTGATACATTTTTAAAAAGGCTTTGTGCAACGCTTGTTGTTAAAACTTGGCTCTTAAATTTTCCGACTTTATTACACTCGCCCAATTAAATTATAACCGGTACATGCTGAAAATCTTCATTTTTCGCTTGCTTTTCCCTATCGATTCGACCAAAAAGAATCCTAGACACATTCCAGACGATCCCCAACAAAACGCGAACGAATAAATTAAATAAGTCAGGCGGCAGTAAAAATGTTATAAAAATTTCGAATTAAGCTTCCGTGTCTGGTTTAATGGTGAGTTTCTTTGGTTATAAAATAGTTTCTGGGCGGGAGTTGGGAAAATTTATGCGTTAGTTTTAATAATTTTCCATTATAGTTGTGAAATATTGCTTTACTAAGCCGTGCTAGAACGGAAATTACCCTTAGGTAAAAAGTGAAACTAATTTTTTCTCCGGGAAGAAATAGCGCTATAAAATATAACCCGTTTAAAAGTTAAAATATGCTGATGCATTAAATTTGCATAAATTAGTTTAAAACAAATTATAACACGTATCTACATTTTTTTTTGTAACTTGGAATAATGCTCTTTATATAATACCCTGCCATGAATTATCATTCTTGTAGTTTTCTGACGTTTTTCAGTTTTCAAAAAGTAATTTGTATTTCCTTTACTTCTAATTTGTATCTATCTCTTCACATTTGGATGTTTGATAGAAGAAACAGAGAGCTGTAACTTGATCTACCCCTCAAATCCTTAGTAATTTTAAAAAATAACGAAAGTACCTACGCTCTGTATAATATTCTATTTTCTCATTTTTTTAGTTTTACTTTAGACGGCTAATCCTAATAAACAGTTACGATATGTAAACTTTCAACAAAATTATCCTTTAAGCTTTAATAATTAAAAGCTCTTTCGCTGTAAAAATGCATCACAAATCCTTGTAAAGTAGAGTTTTATCATTTTCATGAATAGTTTAGCAGAATTTTCACTATCTAGGAAGATTAATTGTTCTGCATCTCTAATACGAGCATTCATTAGAAAGTTTCTCGGTTCAACCTGCTTTGTATGATAAAACTTGGTGGCTAAAATCACTGCAGTTATTGTTTGGTTTCGCTACTGCAGAGAACTTTTGCTAGCCATTTATATTAGGGAGTTTTCAGCACGTGATTTAGAACTAAAGTTATCACTGCCACTGGTAACAGTTTATTTTAACTGAAAATATTACCTGGGGTTTTGCAACTACGACGATTTCGATTTAGATTAAGTGGAACTTCCCTGCTCTCTACAATTGTTACATTTTAGTAAAACGAATGGGTCTGCATAGTTCTAAAATTTTCCCATGATCCGGATTTCCTTACGCGTAACGATCTATTTATGTCTTAAGGGGGTAAGAAAAGTGTAAGAAAACAAAAGGGTGTGTGTTAAGGATATAATAATTTCTTGCGGCAAGGATAATGTTAAAAAATAAGTGGTAGTAGCTCTTAATATAATGCATTGGCAATTTTACGGTGTAGGAATCTTAATAAATTTTCTCCCTCACTTAAAAGATAATGGTTTAAATAAACAACAGGACCGGGGGAAAACGTAACGTTCTGGGGAATATTACGAGAAGTGTCTGGTTTACCTAAGCGGTTTAGGAGGCACGCCACGTGTAAACGCTTTTCTATTTTCCTAGAAAAGGATATGACTCTTGTCAGGTCCGACAGGAATTCTGGATCATCCTAGATATGGCTGCGAGACAGGTCCTTGTCCTGGCGGAACGCAGCAAGAATTCTGGTCGGAATTTTAGAAGGAAAGCCGACGTAATTTAGCTTCTTTGTTCGTCACATACCTCCGCAATTTATGAGCGAGCTGCGTATTTTGTGAATATCAGAAAACTAAAATTTTCCTGACGGATAGATAAGACAATCATTTATTTTCGGAAATTCCCCGTTATTTACGAGTCCGCGAATTCACAAAAGGTGGTGATATATCATCGTTTATTAGACTCGCATGTTTAAACATCGATTCGGGCTTATAATGTATCCATTTATCATTCAGAATAGATAGGATTCTGCGACCATGTTTGTTACCATTTATACCTGATGTTTAATAGGGGAGAACTGGAAGAAAAATTGTGTTCCAGAGAAAAGGAAAATAAAGAACAGAGACCGTGAAAAATTGTGAATGACAAGTTTTATTACTAGATACTGTTTTGTTTGGAATTTTTTATTTTACTTAAAATGTTTCTAGTTCGAGAAAATTAATTGTACACCCTTAATTGTTTTCATTTTTATCCGTCTGGGTTCCCGATTAAGAATATGCCCAGGGAATCCCCTACCTGTCGTAAAAGGCGACTACTTGGGACTCTCTTCAAGAATAGGAACACCCCGATCTATACGGGGGGCGCGTCTTATATATCTATACATTTTTTATAATCCCGTCAGTAAGGTATTAATAATTTTAAATTAAATTTCAAATTGCTACTTGGAATAGAGCCAACCCCAACATTTTATATAAGGTAACCACTGCGGAGCAATGCAGAAAAAGATTGCTAATCTAATCAGAGAGAACAATAAAACAAAGTGCACCACTAAAACCAGTCGCTAACGAATACACAATAAAGGGTGCAAATTTGTGTAAACTCAATATGCGTTAACAGTGCAATGCAGCGTTAGCATTTGCTGATGTATAGTGCATTGTTGCATTAGGTGGAAGGTTCGGATGCATGTATAATGAATGCATACAAGTCGACTACTCGCAATCAACTCATTATTATAGACAAGTAGCCTGCGAGACCGGAATATGAACACAAAGCGTGTGACTACAAATTACAATATTTTCTGTTATATCAAAGAAAACTTGATGATACATCAAAGTACCAGCTGGTAAATACCTTTTATTAAATTTCGTGTATCAAGAGAGCTGGTATTACAGCAATTTACTTTTATACACCAATTTAGATTCTGTGTAAATATTTTCTCTATAAAATGTAGCTAAACATTGTAGTCAGTACTAAAAACTTGGTTGTTCGTAAACAAATCGGGGGTTTTCTGTTTTGTATACGAGGTCTGTCTAAAAAATAATGAGGCACTGCAGGACAAATCTTGACCTTTTATTTTTTAAACACACCTCGTAAATGAAATAAAAAGGAAGAAGAAATGTTTCTTTTCCTTTGACGCTTTTTATTATGGTTTGGTTCTAAGGAACGAAATATGAAGGAAAAGAAGTTAATATAAGTATTTTCAGTTCGTAAAGCATCTTTTCGGAAAACAGATGGGCACCGGAATCATTTTACGTCCTAATATTTTATTTGAAAAAACATGTAATATAAAATTTGTCTTTCCTAGCGTAATAATAGTCTATAAGAAATATAGCGCAATGTCCTCGGGGCTGCAGACAGCATTCTCTGAGGTTCCGCAGAACGCTCTGATAAAATATGTGAAACAAATTGCCCATTTCCTTAAAATCCATTGTTCTGCTTCACTTCTATATTGCGCACTTAATACCATCGAGCATATTTTTGATATATTTCTCGGAGTATTGTTTTCTAATAAATATCCTCAATCGGCTTGCAGAAAATTGCTTTACGTGCATATAAGATTGCGAAGGGCGAATCGTAAATTCAATTTTATTTGTCAAAAAATACAGCGCCGGTACAGGAAAACTAAATAAGGGCATTCCAATTAAGGTTTTGCATTATTCCGGGTATAATGGAAAAGTTCTAAACTTTCTTTCCCCGACCTCAGATCGAATGGGATGCTTAACAAGCGCAAGTTTCATTCCAGTCACCTCCGGCTGTAATATGCATGTTAAAAGCTGCATTTGCATTGCTGCCCGAAAAGTTCAGCATAGTTGTGTAAGCTCAAAGATTTATGACTCGGTCGGAAAGTTTACCATGGTAAAAAGCTTCGAGCATGACAGAGCTTAAAGGCGTATGACCGATACTTAAAACTTGATGATTTATTGGCCCATTATTGGGCGTAGATAGAGATTTTTTTTAATGCAGAACTTTATCTCTCGATTTTCTTAGACGCCTCTGAATTTCCATTTTGCATTGCTCGGGTTAACGATAAATTTTTGATGTATTGTTATTGGTTTTTGAGTTTGCTGGAAGGCGTGCACGAGTTTCCCTTATCGTAAAATTGGAAACGGAGCGTGTAATTTATGCAACAGATACGCAATAATTAGCACGTTATTCATCAAACAAGTTGTTTCATTCTAAGGGAAAACATTACAAGATTATTTTATGCTCGATTTGTAACCTCCTTCGTTAAACATTCAAGCGAGAGTTAATTTGCTTGCACTCCTCATAGATTTACATAGGACCCAAAATTATCTCGAGTTAAGCCTTAAAGGAATATTAAATTTTGTTTATGGTGTTAAAGGTGTGTCCACACGCAAAATTTAGAGATTATATAAGGGAACAATAATTTACATGGGCACTCTTTTAATTTATTTCTGAAATCTAAAATCCAAATAATTTTCCTGTATTTCCACACGTCATTAAACTTTTATAAAAAAAACATTTACATGTATAACATGGAATGCCCGCTTGTATGTTAAGTACATCAAAGGAAACGAAATTGAGAACACTTTAAACAGGGTAAGAGTGCAAGAATTTCCTACAGAGAGTCTAGTGGTATAAATTCCAGTTGAATCAGCAACATTTCGAGTATTATCCTCTGGCAATGATGTTTTCAGAGTGAAGTCCCCGTATAGATAGGAGAGAAAATTTAATAAAAGCATTGTCCGGGCGCTATAATCTTGCACAAGGAAAACAAAGAGTACAAAATAGGACATTCTGACAGCAAAACGCTTACACCCTTCGTTAATAGTCCTGCTTGCCGTGGGTAGAAGTCCTGCTAACTCCGGTGGAAGGCGGATAAGCAATATCTGAGAAATGTGCTGTAACCACTCGTGTACAATAAACGTCGTATTGGCAATTTATTATTTCTATCTTTCCAACTCATTCGTTAATTTCAGGCGCGAGACATGACTTCTTTCACCCTCTAAGATTAAACAAAAAGGGTATAATCCTGTTTTGAAAGTCTTGTACGTACAAGTAGGTCAAAAAAAGGGGAACAAAATGGCGTTATAGTATCGACATATCGGCGTCAGCCTTTTCCGAATCAGATGTATCAACATAAGGCAGGATCGCTGAAATACTGTAATAAAGCACCCATACGTCACAGTACGCACCGGGATATATAAATATATATCGCCACTAACTCTGCCAAGAGAATGGGCTCTAAATAATTGATTGCTCCGTAACACATTTCAGGAGACGGCGTTTTGTATTTTACTCTAGCGCTGCTTCAGGTTTTGTTGTTTTTATGCACTAGATTTATGATTCTGTTGCACATTGCTTTTTATCTAAAAAGAAATAAGCTCCATACTGCAATTTACTGAAAACGGATTTTCTAGACATCATGGAAAATAATTTACTACCTTCAACTGTTAAATATATCATACACACGTCGGAAGAAAAACATTCGATAAAATCCTGGGATTAACACAGTTAGACTTCGAATAAAACAACACTTACCTGATTATTGGGGGATTATCGAAAAAAGCAGTAGAAGCCTCAATTAATTTCCTGAAACAAATTTAATAATTATTAAAAAATTCTTCGTGAAAATACTTAACGTAAAGGGAATGACAGAAACAAAATGTACAAAAATAGGGGTTGATATGGAGTGTAGGAGAACCAAATGATGCCTGGGGCTATAATTTCAGGGAAATTTCAGGAATGAACTTTCACAAACTAGGTAAACGAGTCTTAGACACAGGCGCGTATTCAGGGGGGGGGCTGAGGGGGCTGCAGCCCCCCCCGAAATATCTCGTTAGTTATAATAAAATTTGTATTGCTGCAAATAATATATTAAATTTTTATTTAGAAAAAATGCTGTTTTGCATGTTTATTAAGCATCCGGCTCAGACAGGTAGACTGAACTTGGAATATTCAATAGGCATCTGTTTTCAATTTGGGCTATGTAAATAGTTTTATAATCCCTAATAGTAACCCTAACAGGTTAACGGATTAGATGGATGCGTATACCTGCTAATGTGCTTGGTCCTACTGTTGGTCAACTAGAAATTTCCAAGAAGGAACTTTGTTGGGGACAGGAGCTGCTATTTGCTTACCTACCCTTGCAATTTTACACAAATATTTCTTGAAAATCCTTAAGCTAGAATTTGCATTCATAAACCAGTAAGTATGTACCGATACCATCTGTACGGTACAGATGGTATATATTATATTCATAGGAACATTCAAATTTCGGACAATGCCGTAATTGACAAATTTGCTGAAAGTGATAAACCAAGAAGGCTTAACTTTGTGATTTAAATTTTCAATTTTCGTTTTAGACTAATTATTTTTTTATTATATGTAGTGTATAGTAGAGTCTAGAGTAGAGGTAGGTAAACATGTTTTCAACTTTTTCTACAATTTAGTAATGAATCTGTCTAATTAGCTAAGCTTACCTACTTTGATAAAAAAAATTCACCAGCCCCCCCCAAAAAAAAATCCTGAATACGCGCCTGCTTAGACAAGCATGCAAAGATTGATAAAAGGATTCTGTCCCTTCTTCATTGTTTTCTTATCTTTCGTACCAAACATAATACTCTAGTTTAGTATCAATATTCTCTCTGGCTTCCAGAATTCTTGTTGTTTATAAAAATTGGACTAAATGAAAACTCGTTTTAATTTTGCGTTGACGCAGTCCTAACGACCTGTTTACAACAAATAAGTAATTACATATTCATGCAGTGTCCCTACGTAGCATTTAATGTACCCCATTTCCATTTCCAAATGTCTTCCACGGCCCGGGATTAAAGTAGATGGTGCTATCTTCCTCGTTGTTGGGTTGTGCCTACTGATTATATATTGCCCAAAATTTGTATTACACATTATAATGTACCACTCTCGAGGGATGTAACGATTAATAGTCATAGGCACATAATGCACAAATTATCGTTCCGGTTTCACGTTGGAATTACCTTGCAGAGGAATTTCAAACAAAACGTTTTTTTTGGAGAGGGTAAATTGAAATAAATTTGCGATATTGAATATAAAACGGCAATAAGCGTTCGTGTATTGGTGGAGGTGTAAAAGTCCCCTATAAAGCCTCATAAATTACAGCATATTATGTTATAGCCATATATGTATATCCATTTGAAAAATCGGAAGTCAATAAACCGTTAGGGTGCTCCCCGAGATATTGGAAACGCTTCAATCCGCCATTTTGTAGTGCGGTTGCCATTTCACGTACCCCTTTAATGCTGCACACAAATCTGGCTGAACGATATATGCGGCTGACTCGATTATATAGTTCGTACTTCATGGAACACCGAGAAGAATTTCAATCGGGACCTTTATTTAAATTTTTTGTGTCGTTGTGTTGAGACTTGCATGGCTTGAATTCTGATTCGAGAAAGTTTCCTCGCTTTTAACTCACCTGCATAATCAAATATTCTGATAAATTTACAAGGAACTTTCTTTCTGAAACAGGAATATTTTTGAATATTTTCCTGGAAAATCGTATCTTGCAACAAAAAGGGAAATATTTGCATTCTGCTAAAACCTGAAAGCTTTATTAAGCAACAGAAACAATGGGAGGGTTTTTTAAAAATATTTTTCAGCTTGGGTATAATATATTTGAACGGTTCCGATGAATAAGGAACAATGTATTTTCATTAACACACAAACGGGTACTCTGAAAATCCATAATACTAAGTTTCAGTAAATTATGTGCGTTCACTTCTCGAATGGGTTTAACGAAACGGATTATAGCATGACGAAGGGGTTTGTTTCGGATTTTAATCTGATCTGTTTACGTTCTAGGGTAGTTTATAACAAAAAGAAATAAAGTGC
The DNA here is from genome assembly GCA_963082805.1 of Hemicrepidius hirtus. Taxonomy (NCBI): domain Eukaryota; kingdom Metazoa; phylum Arthropoda; class Insecta; order Coleoptera; family Elateridae; genus Hemicrepidius; species Hemicrepidius hirtus. The sequence continues at coordinate 462,418 of OY720164.1, forward strand.
AAAATAAACGTGAGAAGAGGAGGCCCACTTTCTTTTTAACTTAACGATTTTGGATCCACATAAAAACAGTATTTTATGTTGCAAGTTATAAACTCTGTCTATATCCAAGTTTAACAAAACCCATACTCAGGGAAAAGTTAAGCAGATGCTGTTACCTTTTAAGAATATCAAAATAATACACAATATATAGAACAGATTTTTTTGAAAGGTCTCTGTAATATTTATAAGTGATTCTGATTACGTATGCAATAAAAAGGAAATTTATTACGTTCTGATCTTCTGTCAATGTTTATAACGCAAGCATTGGTTTGTTGATACCTACAAATCGAAATGGGATGTCAAATAGAGGGAAGATTTCAATTCCCCTTTTCGCAGAAGCACTTTATTGTCAACTGGGAAGTACAATGTTGACGGAAAATAAGCGATTGTTGTGTAAAGTGGATTTTTGTTTAACAAATCCCCTAAAGTAGACTTTCTTAAACTCTTATCGAGAACCTTCCCTTCTTCATCAAATTTATTACGAACCCCATTTATGCGTATGTTGGATTGCTGATAGAAAACACTAACGTTTCGAACAATGATTTGTAATATTTTTCTTAAATAAATAAAACTATAAACGTGCTACTGCATCCCTAAAGCCCTTGCCCTATATCAACTTTTTTATGTACCTAATTATTATTTTTTGAAGAGACGTGCTCGTCAGGAAAGGATTATTCTGAGCCAGAGGATGATTATTTTTCCTTAAGTGAAAACCTATTCATTTATTACAAGTTTTAATGAAATTTTAATTTCAGGCAAACATAATTTAGTGTGCGTTTAATTAAATTTTAAACAAATGTTTGGTCGTTGTTTTTAATTTTTAATTAAATTAAGGGGCAATAAATAAAAAATTTACATATTAAAGGCTTCAATAAACCAATCTGTGGGCTGTTTAATTGCAAGGGATGTAATAATAAAATTGAAATTTTCCAATAATTTTTACATTTTTTTTCGTGTGTTGTTTCCAGGGGATGTTTTAAAAAATATTTTGCATCTCGTTGATGAAACAGTGTTCGCAGTCGGTTCTCCGATCGTCCGCTTAATTAAAACAGAAATCAATTTCGGTCGCAAACCACAACACCGCGCATCCTAAACTCGTCCTATGTGTGGCTCTAACAAGCCTAAACATTTAATTTAACAAGATAATCCGGAGGCACACGTAATTTCCTAGAGGAGTGCGTTGTGGACCTCCCTTGCAATACGCAAAAGTCAAATCCAATCTATTTGGTGGTTGAGCCGCGAAAACGACCGCAGGCAAATTGCTTTCCCAACGAAAACGCATCTCTGTTGCTCTGTATTTGCTTTCGTACATATCGATAATTTAGGAAAGTTGCTTTTGCACACACCCCTGCAATTTGCTCGTTTTTTTCAAAGAAATTTATTGGACACGGCCTAGAAACAAACAGACGCGACGACTACTGCAATTGAAGCTTCAAAATCGATTCCCAGTTCGAACCTACACACATAATGCAATTATTTGAACATTGCAGATCATTATGAGCTTTGTTAACGAGTTATTGCTCGCGACAGCTGCCACTTTCAGTTCGTCACTTCACACTTTTATTTCACTCCAAACGAAATTAATTTTTTAAATTTAAAACATTCCCGGAAAATTTTCAACGAATTGAATTAGAGGGAGAAAGATAGATAGACAAGTTGTTTGTAAATTTGTATTTACGTCGGAAAATTGCAACCCTGCTAATTAGCAAGAGATTCATTTCCTGGAAAATCTCAAAGTAAGTCAAAAGCGTAAAATCTCCTATGAAGTATCCCTACGCCTTGGGAGTAATTAAGATAAATAAGAAAGGAATAAAGAGTCCTTAAGCTCACTGTGTTAATTACAGAGGCCCTTTAATTAACATTAAAAAAGTTTTGGAGCCGCGAAAGAGCAATCCTGGAAATAAAATTTACACACAGAAACGATTGCGTTGGCGTCGTTCAAATAAATTAATTTGCTGCCATTTACAATTGACATTTAGTGCTATTGGAGATCATTGGTGAAATATTTCCACAATAAATTTGTATTTAAAATTAATTTTATTAACCTTACTCGATTAATTATTATTGCATATATAAATTATTCCGGGTGGTTCGATAAATAAAACCCCCACGCAGTAAAATAATGTTTCTAACTTTTCCCCAACCAATCAATTCGTTGAAATATTTCAACAGCATGCTAGTTATACAAGGTGTTGACTTTACATGAGCAGAAGTTGTCTGGAAAGCGTGAAAATTCAATACAGGACCTGAAAATAGACAAAAACGAAACTCAATGCATTACATTTCATATTCCGAGCACTACCTAAGGGATGTAATGCACTGAAAGCTGCCGGCCGTATTTCAGTATGAGAATACACAGTTGTATATTTTATATAGTTCTAAATGCGAGTCCATAAGGATGCTTTTATCAGAGCGTGACGGTTTCTACGACGATTAATATTTCAGTCAAGATCTAGTTATCACCCCAAAATAAAATAAACCTGTCATCAATTAAAAATTCTTCATGGAATTATTCGAAGATGAAAACGAAGATATCGAAAACCAATACAGGGAATATCTTAAACTTCAAGCAGAACAAAAAGAAACTGAAGAAGAACCTGAATTGGATGCTGATACTGTAACATTGAGTTGGAAGACATTATTTCAGTTACCTTTCCAACCGATTTGGTATTATTCGATACATTTTATTGCTGTTTTTCAAATATATCTGTCCATTTATCAAGCAGGAGTTAAAGTTTATGGAAAAAGAGATCGTTTGATCAATTCGGACTTTATAGGTAATTTATATTACGTGTGTTTAAATAAAAAGATGAATTGTCCTTGGCTGCGAATAGCAAAAAAAAACTTGCGGTATTTTCGTTCTTGGTATCTGTTATAATTTATTGATAATGTAACAGGATATTATCTCTTTGATATAATAATTGTGACGAATATTCTATGGGATAGAAATATATCGCCATCCTTTTCGAGAGAATGAGAAATGAACAGAGAAAGACGGGGGACCTTGTAGGGCTACACGAAATACTTATACGAATATTTTAAAGTTACAAACCACGAGCTTGTCTTTCAAAAAATTCCTGACGTTCATTTAAAATTTTCTTCGGTTTTTCCTGGCTATAGAGAAAATTCAGGGCTACAATTTGGTGTATATTTTAACCCCGTAGTGCAACTCTGGCGATTTTTATGAATTTTTAAAATTTCAGCGAGATTTTGAAAAATTGCAAGCAGGAGGTGGAGATTTATTTCTTTCTCTTACAATATTGGCTAGAAATTAAATTATTGGTAGCAATGAGTCTACTGTTCTTGATTACAATAGAAGAAAAAATAGAGGAAAATAATAATTTTCTATTGTTACAGGTTTGAAATATTTATCGAACGTAATGTACGCGTTGGACGTTTTGTTAATTATTGGATGCAAAAATTTACACGGACTTGAAGTTCCTCCTTCGTTAGTGCGTCGACCAAATTGGGTCCTATTAGCCGATGGTATTTCAATCATACCAGCAGAATTATTTGTACCCATGAATCCTCCAACTCCCTTTAAAGCGAAACTTTATTACGTTCTCCATCTCATCCATTTACTTAAAGTGTTACGGATATACAACACGTTTTATTACACCCGTAACATAGTTGGGACATCAAAAATACATTTGCAAGTCTTTGAATATTATTTTTCCATGGGACTAGCAGTTTTATTTGGATTTGTCCTTACATACCAAGTGGTTTGTTTTGATTATGGATGTAAGGAGGAATATTTCCTTTTTTTATACATTTCTGTAAGCAGAATTACCGCAAGAGGACTTGCAATATACCCAAGCAATATTTATTGGTGTTTTTGCATTAGCATCGCTGGCTTGATTGTTTCTATAGCCGTTATTTGTACCAGCATTGCATACGTTGCTATTGCATTGTACACACTGTTATATCACAAATATGAATTTTCAAACAAGTTAAAATTAATTTCTTGCGAGTTTGAGAGATTACAAGTCCCCGAAGATATTGCTGAAAATTGCATGGAATTTTTTAACATGTTTTGGAAAACCCGTACAGGATACCACGACGATCCCGTTTATTTTATAATGTTACCACAAGCTATGTACCAAGAAATTACGTTAGACATCAGTTGGTACGCTTTAAAACATTCAAAACTATTACGAAGCATGGATATTCCATTTCTCCGACACGTTTCTACCTTTGTAAAGTCAAAATTCTTATTACCAGGAGAAATAATCTATGACAAAGAGAATAATAAAAACATGATGATTTACGTTGTTTCGGGAGTGGTGCAAATTTTATCCCAAGAAGATGATGAAACCCCAATTCTGTCCTTTTCAGCAGGAACTTGCTTAGGGGAATCAAGTTTAATCTTAAATTATATTCCGAAAGGAATAGTACGTTGCAAAACTTTTTGCAGACTCCACGTATTAGAAACTAGGGATTTTTTTAAATTGATTAAAATTTTCCCTAAAAATTTTCTTCAAATGCGAAATGAATTTAAAAATCGTTTGGAGATTTCCCGAAAAGAAAATGAATTATCCAAGAAGGTTAATTTACATTTTGGGGTGAAAGAAAGAACTGATTATGTGAAAATTATGTGGCTGAAAAGTACCTTGTATAGGTTGATGATAAAAAAGGGAAAGGACCTTGGATGTGAAAATATTTTCCTACGTGACGAGTACAATGAAGAAAATTTTCTCAACAGACACTTTAGCGCGGAAAATTTAGATATGTTAGTCATTTCTGAAAGGTTAGAGCTTGTTACAGACACGGTTTTTTTGAAAAATACCTGTCCCTGTATTTTCAAACCTGATTCTGTTATTTTAAATGCGTGGGAGGGAATTATCGTGTTTTTGGCGATAATAACTGCGTTTTTGGTCCCGTTTTTTGCTTTTGTTGAGCCTTCGACCCCGCTTTGGTACCAATTTCTAATTTATATCATTACAATTTTCTGGATTTTGGATTTATACATTCAAATTTCAACTGCGGTTCAAACTGTCGACGGGATGAAAGCTACGGTAAAAAATATTTTCCTTTACAGGATGAGCACTGCGCCTTTTTTGGTCGACCTTGCTTCTTCCATTCCCATGGAATTCCTATCCAGCGTTATTCTTTTTAAACACACACCCCAATACCTTGCAGTTCTTTATTTAAATCGGGTAATTAAAATTTGGAGGGTGCAAAAAATATTTAATCAATGGGAAAATAAATTAAACGCGAATCTTATTTTAATTCGTTATCTAAAATATGGTTGTGTACTTTCTTATGCGAGTTTTTTATGCGCTTGCCTGATTTTTTCGGTTAATTGTTTCGATTTTGTTTGTATTTTTGATACAAAAACGAGCACTTTTGATCAATTTTTATGGTGTTTAGAAGTTGCCCTTTCGATTTTAACGGGGGTTTGCGTTGAAAGTCATATTACAACCAAAAAAATGTATTATCATGTTTATTTATTAATTAATCTTCTTTCTACGACTTTTTATATTTTTTTCTATGGTAGCCTCGCTGCTGAATATTCATTAAAACGCATTAACCGAATTAGACTTTCAGATATCCTAACAGATCTTTGTAGTATAATCAAGGCTAGTAACTTAGAGTACAAGTATAATAAAAGAATTTTTAATTATGTCGAAACGCAATGGATTGATAATTACGCGGAAGTGTTGTTAAGGGATGAGTCTATTTTCACAGACTTACCCCCGAAATTGTACGAAGCGTTAAGGGAACAAACCCATATGGAAATAATACTCAACACTCCCATTTTTCAAGATCTCCCAGAAGAAGCCCTTTTAGAAATTTGTACTTTAGTACGTGACGTTATTTTACCCCCAAACGAAGTGGTTTGTTATAAAGGGGATGTTTGCAACACTTTATGTATAATTTCTAAAGGTTATTGCGTGATTGAAGGGAAAGGGGATGAAGTAATCGGACCAAACGAGTGCATTTCTGTGCTCGAGGCTTGCTTGCGCGTTCCAATTGTAAACACAGTCATTACCATAACCCATTGTAAATTAATAACAATCGATTTGGAAACTTTAAATCAAACTTATACGAAATACCCCTTGCATAAAGAAGAATTAGAAAAAACCTTGAAAGAGGGTGATGTTAAATCAGAATTGGAGCATTTATTTCAAAGGAATAATGACACTGAAAATTACGCGATTCTAACCGAGCAGCAGGAAACTAATTCCTTTCATAAGTTTGCACGTAAATTAAGGGTTGATTCTTTCGAAGAATATGATTATTACATCCCTTTTGACCGACTCGGTATATTTTCTTTTGTGCAGTACTTTTTATTACGTCGCACTATATTACCTGAAAGTACATTTTTATACGTTTGGGAAATTTTCCGTTGCGGTTTTGCAGTTTTTTCCGCGATATTTTTCCCTATTAATAAAATAGGGACGTGTCTTAATTGTCCTTGGTATTTTCTTTTGGGCCTCCTCGATGGAATGGCTTGGATTGATATTTACCTACGCCTCCATACATGTTATTATAATGACAAAGGGATTTTAATTACGCACCCTTTAAAAACAGCCGTCTATTATTTGAAACATTCTTTTTTAGTTGATTTTTGCGCGGTTTTTCCAATGCATTTCTTTTTTACCAACACCCGAACCCTTTCTATCGTGCAATTAAATCGTGCTTTACAAATGCATCGATACATTGGGTTTATTAATTATACAGGAACGAAAACGCTTCTTCCTCCTGCAGGATTTTATGTACTTAAGTATTTTCCCATTATCCTCGTTTTGTGTACTTGTACTGGGTCTCTTGTTATTAATATGATTTGCGATTTTGATCAAGAAGTGAAATGTTTGAACCGTTCTTGGATAACCTCGTCACAATTTGTAAAACCTTTAAGTCCTGCTAGAGTACAAGGTTATGGGGTTTATTTCACTTCCAGTATTTTAACTGCAGTTGGTATGTTAGGGTTTAAAATATATAATACTTTAGATGGGGTTATAACAATAATTTTATCAATCCTTGCTTATATTTTATCGGCGCATATAGTTTGCAAAGCGATTTCTCAATGTACCATAGCCGATTCGACTCTTCTTGCGTATCAAAGTTCCATGAGATCCGTTTTGAATTTCATGACCCAACATAAAGTGAAAATTGAATTACAACAAAATCTTTTAGCACATTACGAGATCACATGGCATCGAAACCATGGAAGAAATATTAAACTATCTATTTCTAGATTTAATCGCGCCTTACAACAAGATATTTTATTTGATGTGTATGGAAGAACTTTGCAGGAAGGTTCGATTTTTATTTCGGATTGCAAACCGTTTCTTCGTGCCCTCCTCTTAGAGGTTTACCATGATGTGAATATGAAAAATATTTTCATTACCACTGTTAATGATGTTACTGAATATTTACATATATTATATAAAGGGAGGGCCGATGTTTTAGCCCCCGATGGTTTAAAAATAGCTTCGTTAACCCCAGGAAGTATGTTTGGAAATTTAGACAATTACGATATGGTACGTCTAATGGTAAGCGTTATTCCTGTGGGACACGTGGAGGTTTTATCAATTCCAGCCCTTCGTTTTCACGCAATTCTTAGTAATTACCCTCGACTTCAAGTTCGTTACAAATCCTTAACAGCCTTGCACGTCGATTATCTAGAAGGCCGAGGAAGGGTTGCGGCAGAAGACGAACTTACATGCTGCGCTACAAACACAAGTCTAATAACACAGTCCTTTAAAAATCCTTTACTTTTGATCAAATATAAAGTTTTTAACCCAAATTCTTTGTTTATACGGATTTGGGAAACTATTTTTTTGGTCGGGGTTTGTTACATTGAAGTCTGTTTTGGATTATACCAAATCGCAATGGGTGAATACGCCTTGGGGTTTATTATACCCCAGTACCTTTGCGATTTATTATATTTTTTTAATTTCTATGTCATAACTCATACTGCGGTTGAAAACGACGAAGGGTTGATTGTTCAAGATTTGGGTGTGATTAGGCAAAAGTTTCGTCAAAACCGATTCGATTTTTGGCTGGTAATTTCAGGGATGATTCCATTAGACGTTTTTGCTTGGTTTTCAACCCCCATTGTGTTTCGGATTTTACATCCCATCCTACGCCTAAATCGATTATTACGTTTTGTCCATGTTATTCATCATTTCCAAAGGCAAAAACAAAAATTGGATTTGAATTTACACGTTTGGCGTTTAACTTACACAATTGTTTGGTCAACTTTTACTTTACACGTCTGTACTTGCATGTTGATCACTTTAAGTTGCATGGTTAGCCCTAATATGTATCCGGAACTTAAATTTACTTCCTCTTCCTTCGAAAAATCCCTTATTTACTCGAGATATTTTTACTTTGTGGTTAGTTCCTTTTTGCGCGCTTCCCAACGTGCTATTTATCCCCAATCCTTACCTCTTACGATTTATTGTATTTTTTTAATGATTTTTATGTTCCTTTTAAACGCTGTTTTTCTTGCTCAAATTTATACAACCCTCCAGATGGGTTATAACAGGTTAAATGTGTTTGCCCAAAAAATTGAAAGGATTAGAAATTACATGGAACGGGAACAACTTTCCGAATCCCTTTATGTAAAAGCTTACGAATATTTAAGATTCTTGTGGAGGCAAAACAAAGGAACTATTTTTCCCCATCTCCTCGCAGAAGCACCTTCACATATCCGCGACCCAATTCTTAATTCCGCTTTCGGATATCACATTAACAACCATTTTGTGTTTAAAGAATGTCATGTGGATTTTAACAGACAACTGGGTGCGTGTTTAAGAAATCAAACTTATTTTAAGGATGATTTTATTGTTTTTAAGGGAACTATTAATAGGACAATGTATTTTATTCATACCGGGAAAGTTGTGGTGTTAAATGAAGCGGATTCGAGCGTAGTTGAAATTTTAAATCCCGGTATGTCGTTTGGAGTTACACAAGGGTTGTTTGCAGAGAAGCCTTATTCGTATACATTTCGTGCTAGTAAAACAACGATTATTCTTTGTCTTCGCTTGGATATGTGGAAACATCTTTTAAGGTTTTTTCCAGCAACTGATGCAACAATTCGCAGACGTTATGCTCAATATGGAGACGAATACGCTTGAGTTGATAAAAAATAAATATTACGGCAAGGAAATATTGTATTATATAAATAATTAAAATAAAATATGTTGTCCTGTTAGGTTTTTTTTTATTAGGTACAAACCCTTATTTATTTTTGTTATTATCCGTCTGGGTTCCGGATAAAGAATAGGCCCAGGGAATCCCCTACCTGTCGTAAAAGGCGACTACTTGGGGCGGTAGGGGCCTTTGTGGCCCTTTCCAGAATTTTACTGGTACAATCCCTAGATTTGGGGGGCTTGGTGGTACATTTTTTTTTTTAATTCAGAAATGGTTGCTCGTTATGTAACCTATTCTTCATGAGAATTCCCCTTAGAATAAATAATCGATCAACATCCCGGAATGGTTAAATTTTGCTATTCAATTGGTTTCCAAATAAAAGTTTTCCAATTTGCCTGAAATAATCGTCAATAACTTCTTTATACCCCAAAATTTGTGTCATTGTTGTTTTCAAGGAAAAAAGGGGTTTAACTAATTCTCAACCCTTTTTTTGTTGGAATACATAATCGGCACCGTTTTCCAAATCTCGTCAGCACCGTTGGTATAAGTTGGACACCGTAAAATTCTTTACGACAACGCGTAAAACATACAAAAGTGTGAGCTGAGAAAAGTAGGGTTGTTTTACCCTTGTTTTGCTTATCCAAGCATTACTAGCCTTCTCGAAAGTTGAAGGATGCTACTGCGAAGAATCCTTAATCGAATTTAATTGCAGAGATATAACTTTCCTCCAGAAGCCTAGTGTTTTGTAGGGCCGATAAAAACTATTAAAAAAAGTTTAATAAATCCAGGGAAAACGAGGATTTCAACGCAGTTGGGGATGCTCGTTCTAATCCCAGTCACGTTCCGTACTGTTTGTGTGTTTCGCGTTTCGAATGGTGTTAAATTAGAGACTTCGTTTATGTGTGCAAGGATAACTTGAATTTGTGTAATTTATATGTATACATCATAATTAAAGGGAAGTGATACAAAAAACTTCATTAGGGGTAGAAGCAGAAGGACAAAATAAAGGATAGGAAAGTTTCTAGTTAACTCCCAAGTTTGTGCGGTTGTTTTAAATTAACTCTGTCTTTCTCTCTCTCGTCTCGAATTAAATATTTTAAAACCATACTTTATTCCTCATAAAATAAGTTATGTAATTAAAAAATTAAACAATTAATTTTTTAAAACTTTGTAATATAAACAAAAAAGGTTTACAGTAGGACTCCTGTTGAGATTTTAAAAGCGCCTTTGTTCCGAAAGTTTAAATTCAATTTTCTTTATTTCTTATAAAGCCTTGTCGACATCCTAAAACTTTTTTTTGTATGTTTTATATCTCCACAAACAAAAATATTTGAAAGTAATTCTTATTAATCTTGTTGATAAAAAGAATAATTAAAAGTTTCCTTCAAAGGGAAATTTTTCAGTCAACTAAAACCTATTCTGGAAAATCGTTTTAAGTTTTCTAAAGTTTCCAAGATTAGCCCCAAAGCTAAAATTAATAATTTTAGTTACCCCGAGATCGTTATTGATATAACTTCTTATGCTTTAATAAACTACCCTCTCAACCATCTTGATTACACAATCGAAATCCGTTAAAAATTTTAGTTCGTTACTATTCTGTTAATTAGTTTAGTTTACGATTGCAATTTAAATTTGCAGAGGATGAGGTAATAATTATTTTAAATTCAAAATTTTCGTTTATTACCCAAGTGGACCTTGCGTTTCCCATTTGAGCAATTACGTGGCCAAAAGAATAAATTATTCGTTTGTTAGCTTTGTTTCCCTGAGACCAACTTTGTGGAACGGAAACCGCTCGATAGGAAGCGGAAACGCTCTTAAACACGACCTAACTTTTTTTTTAATTTAGCACTTTTGCGTATTCTTGCTAATTAATGCGGCTTCTACCTCACATGAACATACACCAGAAAAGGGGTTCATTAATTTTCTAAACTGCTTCAATTTTCCACCTTTATTTAGTTTCATTAAAAAGACGATGTACTTGGTTTTCCCACTGGGATTTATTTTTCTACCCTTAAATGTTTAATTTTAAAGAAATCGCGATTCTATAAACAATTGGACGATTAGTAATTATTGCAGAGTGAACATTAAAATGAAAAGTTTCGCATGTTAATGGCCAACCCCCAAAGATTTGCATAATCCAAGAAAGCGCAAAATTTATATTTTTATTATTTAAATTATTCAGAAAATGTTAAAGAGCACCCTCTAGATTTGCATACAAATACGCATTTTATTTAAGAATCGGGCTGTTACTACCTACTCTTCACCAAGGATTAAAAGTTCAATTAGTTTTCAAATTACTTGCTGTAAGTCTAGGCCAGGGCCAAGATTTTAAAGCCCGTAAATTACGGAGGGGTAGGTCGCACCCTTAACGCGAAATCTTCTGAGTTATGTAAGTCACAACCGTTAAATGTAAAAGACAAAATATCGCCCCCGAGTATCGGCATGCAAATAGACGGCGCGTATACATCACGGACTTAACACGCGTCGCGACGTCGGGTTGTGTAGCATACGGGGGTGGTCATGAATATGGGGGTCAGGGGTCAGCATGGAGGTAATGGGGTTGCTAACCAACTAATCCCTGCTGCTATGCTTCCATTGTCGCCTCCTGTAAATTGTTGAACTTATAATGTAGGGATTAGCATTCATTCGGCGTTCGCAGGAAAAGTAGAAAGAAATTAAACAATAACGGGATTTTCGGGGGTGATTATTACGTTTGTTCTTGATTCTGAAAACAAAAATCCTTCCCCTGTTACAATTTAATTATAGATCCAGGTCCATTCTAAAAACTCTGCCATTAAGAGATTAACAAGAGTGTAAAGTAAACAGTGTTTAATATTTTTACGTTTTTCAACCCCCTGTCCAGTCTTAAATCCGCGTAAGAACTGCAGGGACACAAGGGCTGTGCCCCTGTTTTGGGTCGTAAGAACAGGTGCGAGGTTGAATTTTCCCCAAAAAAAATCCTGAATTTTTCCTCGATTTGCAAAAGATTTTTATTAGCTTTTCGTTTTTGGGGTTTAAAAAGTTGCTTGTAAACTTTTTCCCTTTTTGTTTTAAGATGTGAAATTCGAAGCTATCGCGGCTAGAAAAATAGGGACAATAAAACAGTTTAGTGTCATGAAATGATCATAACAATATTGTTATCGTAGCACCAAGATCACTGAATCGCAAGGACCGTGCCGTTCAAAGAACAAGACATGAATACAAACTGAAATTTCATTTAGATTTTTCAGTATTTTTCAGCTGCCTCCTCGATTTCCAATAAATATGTTTTATTAAAGTTTTTTGAAATTAACTGGCGAATCTTAAAAAGAAAATTAATTTTGAGAGAGGGAAAGAGTAAAGTTTGTTACATTCGGCAAAATGGAGTTTCCCCCTGAAATTCCTCATCTGCCAGATATTAATTACTTTTATAACCTTTACTTAATTGGAGAAGCAAGCAAGGAAGTTTCGAATGCAAACCCATTATATCTGGAATCTTAACAATAAATATTAGCGTCCGGTTTTATAAAAATTAGTTTGCGCTTATTTTTCCTTTCATTAATTTAAAGCTCGGAAGGAACAAAGGAAGGATGACAAAATGACAAGAATAATTATGTACATATTGCAAACTTGTCTGGTAAATGTCTTTTAAACCTGAGTTTGAAAAATGAAAGAACATAAAGATAATCGCTTTACGGCCTGGAAGGAAATTAAATTCTGAATTCCACTACGTTTGGGCTTCCTCTTTCGCTAAAATTTTCATAAAAAGTAGGTTTGCCGTATCATTACAACCCGCACTTTTGTTTTCATTTCTTTTTATCCTTTCCTACGCTTTTTTTAGAAGCACTGCTCCGGAACATTATCGTCTCTGCACGTTCCTCTTTAACTGCACTTGCACCAAACTTTAATCCAAATCTGGAAGAATAACTAATTTTTTCCTCTTTTTAACTTGTTGGGAAACAATTCCATTCCATCCCGTAATTTTTACGCTTATTTCTACATGAAAAAATCTTCAAAAGGGTTGTTCAAATCCTTTATTCCTACTGCGATTTTTAATTTAGTTCGGCGGCGGTCAAAACCACAGCTCGCATTTGTCAGCAATGCTCGAATATATTGCAATTCTGATTGAAACTTCCAGATTAAATTACGCGGTAATATTCCCACTTTACCACTAGATCGTTATTACATGTCGAAGTATAACTAGATTTTTGATATGTTGAACCGTATGCGTGTGAATTCCAACTGATGTTCGATTTCCACCCCCTACACAAGCTTTCTAATACTAGTGGCACCAATAAAACTTTTTCAACTAATTTCGGAATAGAAAATTGAAGCCTTTTATAGATAGGGGATTCCCCTTAAATAATTCCGAAAACATTTAAGGGTGGCTCGATTTTGAAAAAAAGTTTTGTAACGATTACGATTTTTAATAATTCGCTTGATTGAAGGGAAAACCTCATGAAATTTGGTTTAGGTAATTATCAACCCTTAATCAGTATCCAATTAAAATTTAAAATCGATATCTCCATTTTTGAACCTTATAGCATTTTTTTAAATGACTTCCTTAATACCCACTGAGAAATTTTTTAGAGTTCTTCAAAATTAATTAATTATTTCGATATCTTTATTTCTTCCATCGTCATTAACAGTCAAAGGAAATGCTTTTTTAAATCGTTTTTGCAAAAAGTTCGTTCGCGTTTGACTAATTAGGGACATGCAAAACGAAAGCAAATAATTTTCCATAATGAACTGAAACTACAAATTTTTTTAACAAGATAGTTGAATAATTTTGCCGACGACAGGGCAATTATAAAATAAAATTCTTAACTTGGAGAATACACAAAAACTTATCAGCAATTTTCTGCAACTGTTAGCACAAAGTGCACCATTTATCTGTGGTGCAGATGTGGATTAGAGATTTAAAGGATGTCTGGAATTAAGGCACAAATTTAAACGAGAAAAATTACGTAGTCTAAAAGCGTATTTTCCAGGATTGTTAAAATATCCTGTCCACAGTAAAATTACTTTCCTTACTATCCCTTGATACAGTATTACGAGATACTTTTTGCTTTGCACAGTATACTTTAATTAATTATTATTTATTAGGAATTATTTTTTAAAATTTAAATCCTGTCCCAAATAACCCAAACATGAAACAATTATTTTGTAAGGGAAAGTTTTATCTCTTGAAAGGGTAACATTCCCAAAGTTAAAATCAAGGGGGTACTTTGTATGGGAAACTGGTAACTGCAGCAATTTTCCGGGAAGAGTCTTTGATAACAAGAGAAGCGAAATATTAAGAAGAGGGTTTAAACTGGAAAAAAATCACGTAGCCGTTGAACCGGATATAGGGTAATATGGCGATTGCCCAATCAAAAGGAAACTGAAGCGTTACACGAAAAGTGACGGACGAATGGCTTGCCTTTGAACTCTGATACGATATTGAAGGATCTTTACTGATGTTTGGTCACAAAGTCAAGCAGAAATATCTTCCATGCGGTTAGAGAGGCCATATATACGTCTGGAAAGAAAAACGAATGGGGAATCTGATCCTATATAGGGAAAATTTGTGTTCGTATTTCCGAGTTTTAAATTAAGGAATAAACATCGGGACCGCTCCACTTCTTTATCCCTTTCGACCCTTCACGTCAATGGTCTTTACCTGGATTAGGTCAATGGGATTCCTTTAATTATTCTAAAAATTTGCGGACGGAACAAACAAACGGTCTGCCATTTGCATTCGGAATGTAATTCTGAGTCAATTTAGCCAACAATTAGGCAACAAACAATCAAGTTGGAGAACTTGTGGCATCAAAAGTTGGTAATCGAATTGAACTCTAACCAGTAACGTCGTCAGCGAACTTAGCAACAGGGTCTTATCAGTCGTATAATCGTCCACAAGAGACCTTTACGAACATATCCGCTATTACGCCGAGAATAATACGTATTCCGTCTCTTATTACCGTTACATGGGAAAAGGGTGCGGCATCATAGTGTAAGTGCAAAGCTCCAGACCGAATCACATCCCTTCGATTCAGAAGGGATTAGAGTGTCTCCGAGCATGCATTTCTGGATTAGGCTAGTCTGAAATGGAATGGCCTGTATCCCTCAAGAATTCTTATACAGAATGCTGACTGGAAACTGCCCATTCAAAAGCTCCGCAAATGCTGAAAATTTCGTTTGTCAAACAAATATTGTATCTACCCCCTATTTTAAATTTCATTTGTAACAGTTTTCTTGAATTATTTTAGGATTACTCACAATAATAATAACAATGAGTAAGAAAGAGATGCATATACATAGGTTACTGCAGCTTTTTTTTATAAATGACTACTACCTACTAGAAGAACTGTAGTCATCTATAATATAGTATGCATCTCTTTCTTTCAGTTACACAACTTTGTATATTACGTGTTGAAAAGCAAAATGTAATTTTAAAAAAGTTCGTGCTGTTTATTAAAAATTCAAAGAAATTGATGCAGAAACCAGATGCAGTGGATACTCTGCATGTCTTCATGCATTGTAAATAAAGTCTTGAAAAATGCATTCAAAGTCAAATTGGCAAGTTTTATTTCAACTTTTCCCAATGTAAACACTTGAAAATACAAATTTTAGTTGCAAGTTTTAACTTGTAACAATATAACCGTGCTAGAATGTATTCAAAGCATCCTCATTGCAAAATAACCGTAACAGCGTTCACTTTGCTCTTTGTAGTTGCCGTCACACGTCATATCGACGTTCGTTTCAGAAATAGAAGCTTTCAGAGCATTGTAAATGCATTACTGAAATTTACTAGCATATCATAGAACCTTGTTCAGAATAGGGTTGCTTTGTTTCCCTACAAAGCTCTAACGAAATATTCCATTGCGGCAATGCTTATTATTTTCCTTAAAAAATTACAATAAGGATTTATACGTTCATGGGGTGATTAGGAGAAGAACAGGGTTTCTGGAGAAATTCGGGGTTGCGTTGTTGAGTCCCCCATTCGCGTGCGATGAGAAGAGTTAAGCTTCTCGTGTTAGTACTTGAATGAGTAACTCAGACAACTGCGTCAATACCGTGGATTGGTCTCTGTAAGGGAGTAAGACTAAAAACACCTTTTACCGGCAATGAAAAGGGAAGCTAGAAGACAGACTAGAAATGTGGAAGGAGAAAATAGAGGATATTGGTCCTTCAAGGGATGATATAGGTTAAATAATAAATAAATTTACCAAAAATGTTTTTTTTTAGAAGGCTTGTCCCCAATATGTGCAACGGTTGAGAAGGCTTTTCTCCAATATGTGCAACGGTTGCACGTATTGGGGAAAAGCCTTCTTCAGTGAACCTTCTAATTTGCGTATTGCCACATTTATTTATTATTTAACATCCCTCTTCCTCTTACCATCTTTCTGTTCTATTCTTGTATTAAATAAAACGTTAAATGTATCTACAAATATCAACTCAAGGACTCTCCCAAGTAAATATTAAAAAGAGTTTAAATTTTTTTTCTTCGACTTTTTACTCCCAGTATTATTTAATAGAATGTATTTAAAAGAAGTAAATAAAATTGTTCTAAGCGAAATATCAAATGTTAAGTAAATATTTTTATTTTTTTTTGTTAAATTGAGGTCGTAATATTTGTTTTCAAGGTATGTGTCGTAAGAAGTGCGAGTAAAAGTGCATTTTAGTAAATTCCCAAGTAGATAACAGAAAATTCTGTTTGCAATGCAAGAAGAAAACAAGATTTGCAATGTAAAGAGGTCCCTTTGAAAAATCGTTGATATTCTCGCTTCTTTTGTGTGCTTTTCGTGTAACTCTTGAGCATATTTTAGCATGCATTACGTTTTGGTCTTTTTGAGTTTCATTCATTTGTAAACTACAGTGAGAAGGACAACCTTTGAATAAATAATGACATTTAAAGTGACTGAAGCTCGCTAAATATACACGGAAATCCTGCAAAGTGCGACCATAAAAGATAAATCACGTCCTTCCAGGAGGCAGGCTCGCAACTTCCGCTAAAGGATTAATAAACAACTTTGATCTTACTTTTCTCACATACACGTGACTACTTTGGCTTCCGCTTTGAAATATTTATTCTGGAAGAGCATTGATAGCGTTTATACACTAGGATTAATCGGATCAAAGCTCGGAAAGCTTTAAATTAAACGATTTAACTTTAATTCGGTCCCGTTTGCAAACTATCCCAGAGGAATCGTGCCGGTTCGGTATTTCGCAGAGAGGTTTTTAAAGTTTTTATAGAACAGGCTATAATTTTTCCTTTATTAATTTAGTAAAAGAAACACGAGTAAAGTTTAGTTCATAATATGCTTAGTTGGGTAAAGTTTGTAGGGTGAAGAGCATTTCACGTCTCCTTAAATTTAATCAGGATTGCCATGTTCTATTCCTCCCCGGGCTGTGATTTGAGAGATAAAGAAGTAAATATATACAATGAAGAAAGGGAATAAAAGGGATCCGGGCCCTAAAGAGTAATATATGTAAAAACTATGCCAAACAGGCCCGAACAGAAAAGCTTGTAGTTCCAAACTTTTGACTTACACTAGTTAGCATACATTTTCCCTCTTGGATTTCTATTTAGACCGCATAAATAGGTAATGTAATATTATCCCGATTCCCTTTCGAAACAAATGGCCCGTTTTAAATTGCCAAATACGCAACTTTCTGTCGCATTTCCCGAACGAGACAACTTTTGCCGAAAGAAAAGGAAACTTTAATAACATTCTGCGCTATATCGAAACTTATCTAAGCCCCCTCAGAGAAAAGAAAGCACTGCTTATTAATATTGTATTTATAAAAAGATTTATTTGAAACGGCATTGTTAACCGAAAAGCCTTCTAAGCTCAAGAGTTCTAGAAATAAGGCGATTTCGTAAAATTTAAGGTCAGTTCACTCTCTTATTCTAGTTATATTTATTGTGACTATACTCTGATGCTTTTATCGTTACATTTTACTGTCCGCTTTATCGGCTTTAAAATTATATAGCTTCAGACGTAAGACGGACGATGTTCAAGAGGAAAGAATTCTTTGGAAATAAAACCAACTCTTTTTCCAAAAAACATCTTCATTAATTTTCAAACAAACAGTGACTGGGAATTTAGTAACGGATTTTTAATAACCACCCATGTGGGGTGGATTTTCGAGCGTGTAATTATAATTTTCTTCGAAGATAATTAATGACTCTTCTACCGGCGAGGAGGCGGTAGAAACCGCGTCAAGAAACTATTTTAAGTAACAACAGCTAGGAAACAATAGGTGTAGTAAACTTGGTTAACTTTAGTGAACCTACAAGCTAAAATTAGTTGGTAACAAGTTACCCAAGTATTTGCACGCACAAATTAGAAATTAGCATAAGCGATTTGAAATCTGCTTCTAGAAAATTACTCAACGGTTCAGATTGAATCGGTATAAACGATTTATTACAACAAACAAACCGAGAAGGAAAGCAATCAGGAAGATAGAATCAGACAGAATCAGATCATCCAAAAAGTCGATCAAAAAATATATAGACTGATTAGACGAACTAATCGTGCTGAGAAGCCACAACACAGGAAGAAAACAGACACATTGATAGGTCTTGGGACAAAGTAGCTACCAGGGAAGAAAATGTATAAGGGAGGCTGATAAATAAAGAGCCAAAAACGCTGATAAGCTTCCATGGAGGAAGATAGCTATCAGGAAAAAAAACAAAGCAGGCTGATAAGTCTCTATGCAATCAGACCATTAGCCCCAACCCAGACAGACTCGATCAGATAGATAAGACATCAGGGGTGAAGGTTACCATGAAGGAACATAAGCAGACATACTGATAAGTGATAAGTGTTATGACATCAGCCTTGTAGGAAGGCAAAAACCAAACGATTTGTGAAATATTATGATTTATATCTTTAGTATGCGACCTGGAACTTAAGTACATATTAAATTATTCTTAACTTCTACCTTTTTTTACATAATTTCCTGTATACAGGAAATTCAATCAGATTTAGTAAAAAAACATTTTTCATAAACTAACAGTGCATTTGTATAAAATAATCACCATACAACAGAGTGTGGTTTATTTTCCACGAAACGTAAATAAAAGAGCGGCAGAGGATATTAAAGCTTGCAGAGGTTCGTATTTTTCATTCATAATTTTTGAGCTGAGAAGCACGATCGGGCTGTGTTTGTAATTTGCCCCAACATTATTAGATTTTATGCAAATTTTATGACGTACGCTCTATTTTCGTGAGAAGGAGGATTTACGATCGTACAATCCACTTTAATCCATGTGCTGCTGTTCCCTCGCAACTACGCAAGTTATGTCGTCATCATATGATCATAAATGTTAAATGTAGGGGAAGGACCTTGGGGTTCTTAAACTGAAACGAGGTAGTGACGGAATTACTAGTAGAGGCATTGCTCTAGATCACTCAACAGTAAAAGGGGTTTTACTTTTATTGATCATCAGATTTTGTTTACTCGATCTGTATGGACACACATAAAAGTCACTTTCGCACGTTCCGAACACTTCAGACGAAATTAAATTAAAAGTTTTCTATTTTCTGCTGACTTTCCTTCTTGTCAGATTTTTCTTTTCTTTCTTTTCATTCACTTAAGTCAATAATTGTTGATTTGGAATCTTCAGAACGTTTCGATATTTAATAATGGAACTCCATTTCAAACTTTATCAGGAAAATTATTTCTAACTTGCAAGTTTAGTAAAGGTAGCGATTTCTACCCTTAAGAATATATTCAGAATATTGATTTAGCAGGACCAACGCGAAATATTTTTTAAAGAAATTACTGCGGTTACCCTAAGACGCGTTTGGCTCCTGTTAGGGCTCATTAGGCAAGCACAACCCGAACAGTAATGACGAAATAATTTTAATCAATGTCTTATGTTTGTGGGTTTTTCTAACTCGTTCTCGTTATGTCTTTAAAAGGGAAATTAAAATTCAAAGTATAAATTCATAATTACAAGAAACAAAACCAAATAAGCACGCGGCGGCGGCGGCGGGCGGCGGGCGGCGTGGCGTATCTCTGGTAATAATAACATTCATTAATTTTACCGGTTGAACCGTATTATTTTCGAAGGAGAAACAAGAAAGTAAAAGGAAATAATGATAATAATCGTTCCCTTCTTCCGCTGCTTTATGAAATTGGAGGGGAAAAGTCGAAGGGCAAATTCGATTTTATTGCTTTTAAATTTGATAGGTATTTTAATGGAGGGTTGGGAAAATTGGGGTAAGCAGAACTTTTTTATCACCCTCGCCTTGGATTATCATATATACCTACCATTCTAAAATTAAAAAAATGTAAATCCATATCATCCCTGACACATCCATGTGACAGGGATGCTTTTACGAGAACTATAAAAATTTAGTTTTAAAAGACAAGGTTCTTCGAATACAAAATATTTTGATCTACCCCTAAGAAAATCGAATTTTCCCTGCACTCCATTTAAAATGCACCCTCCTATACAGCAGGACATTTGAATTAGACAAAGCCAAACACATGAGAAAGAACTTGACAAGGAGAGACATTCCCGTTTGTTTATTGAATTCTTCCAGGGAGTTTCCAAAAATATTCGATTGATCGTAGGAAAATTTCAACCCCCGTTCAGTTTGGTAGTAACAAATTAAACGTCAAACACCAACAAGAAGAGTAATTGCTTCGTAGATTTCCAAATTCGTAGTACACAAGTCCTTTTGTTTTGACTTGATGTAAACTTTAATTAGAATATCTTTGGAGGATTTCGCTGTCGGTGTAGAACCAACTCTTATTAAACAAAATAAAATAAACAAACGTGGGGATAACGAATGATGCACCCGACGTGTACAGAATTTTATCTATCGGGGCCGTTAAAAATAGTTTGCGCCGGGGAGAGCTTAGCTATCATCTGATCGTACTGAAAGTTTTCGTTATGGAAGTAAATTTCCTGTATGGCAATTTCCAACATGTAATCGATGTTTAAGATCTCATCTTGCGCAGCAAACTAATTCAAAGTGCATCGTCTGCACCCAAGGGTATCATATTGCACCAAATGCAGTTTAAACATGCAATTGAGTTCATCACACCATAAATATTCTGAATCAAAGCAAATTATTCTAGCAGCTACATGAACATTTACAAGTTTATGTAATATCGCACTTCTTGTATCTCTTTTTGCTATATTCTGCATAAATTAATGTATGATCCTGTAAGACATATTACATCGAAAAAAAACCGACAAAGAAAACACCACAAAAACTGCAATTACTGCCCTCTAATTGGTTTCAGTAAAAATGACAGAGGAGAAGGTAGAGAAAGAGTGGGGAAAAAGAAAAAAGGGGTTAAGAAAAAAAGGAAGGGGGAGAGGCAAAAATAAAGAGAAAAGGGGAGTAAGAAAAAGATAGACGGGGAAAGAGACACGAAAATAAAGAAAAAATCAACTAACGTAACGTAAAGTAAACTTTTAGAATTAATTCAGTGTGTGGGGGGTGGGATTATTTTACTAACCCTTAAAAATATGTTTTCCTTTTCTTTAGAATTAATTTTGGATTATAAAAAAATATATAATGTTCCTGAAGTTTTCAAAGCAGGTGTCTCTGAAATTTCTGAATTTTACATAAAAGTTTGTTTCGAAAAACTGTAAAATCTTTCAAGTACCTACCTTACATCCCTTGTCTCTATTTATTTTTGCAAAACTAATGTTCCTCCGAAAGTTCGGTTAAAGGGGGAATGTGTTATCGATTTATCTTCCAAGGCCTGCTTATTTAGTTTATAGGTTTACGCTGAAGGAACTAGTCGTGTTCCGTAATGAATTTATGTTCTTTGCTGTTCTTATATTGCATTATAGAAGGCGTAATCTCAAGGGTACGAACAAAGTACTATAACTGTTCGAGCAAACAACAAGGGATTATTTTGCACCTTGGTTTTCCCTTACTTAACAATTTCTATGCTAAACGACAAAACTTAAAACTTAATTTTGCTTTTCATAATACAGGGTGGTCGAAGATAAAGTCAACTTGATCAAGTTTATTTTCAATCACGTTGTTAAAAAGGGTTTGACTTACCCTGGTATAAAAGGAAATAAATTAAAAGCACAGGAAAATATTTACAAAAGTTCATTGTACCCAAACAATTTTTTTTTAATTATTAATGAATGCTTGGAGACAGACAAGCCTTGAAGGGTCGATTTAAGAAAAAAACTACTTCTAGTGTTAAAATACATTTCGTCCTTGATAAGGCGGACGTTTCAGGCTTAAATGATAGGAGGCGACGTAATCGAAGTGTCAGAAAAATGAATGAGCCTAGAGGAACAACATTATATTAGTTTTTATTTTTCCTCGAAGAAACTTGTAAACGTGTATAAAGTTTTTTTATCGAGTCGAGGTTTTATACATCAAGTTTAATCTGGAATTTCGATGACGGTTTACAATATTTGAAAAGTTATCCCCAGGATAAAAACATTCTTGTGTCTAAAACTTTTAGAAAACTTCTAAATAATGGTTTACTTTAACAGCTTTCAATACAAAGTTGGCTTAGCGGAGAAAAGGATTATTAATGCATTTTTTACTTTTATTTCTACTTTCACTACAAGTTTTTATGACTAACTCCTTTAAAATGTAGTTTATCCGATCGTAACACTTCCGTGTATTTTATTTTGGGAAATAATCGAAATTCTCATTAAAACTTTAGAAAAAATAAGAGATACTCCTGAGGGAGGGGGGTGTCGAATTTGGATTTAAAAAAATATAGCCATTAATTTATTCTACTAGTCCAAAAACAACACCTAAACAATCTATAAGTTATTTTCGTGCCTCTTGCAGAAAAACAAGTTTTTTTATTCGGAATACCTACTTACCAAGTTTTTTTCCCGAGGGTGTTTGAGAAGAGGAGACACGCTTTTTAGACAAGTAATTTAGTAAAATCTCTCTTGAGTTTAATGGATTCCTTCGGAGTATTCATTAAAAGCAGGGGGTGAGTTTGCAATTGTATTTGTAAGGGACGATAGGAAACACCTAACTTCCATTCCTACACATTTCAAATCGAAGGGTTATCAGAGCAGGCAGTTAACGGCCTTCGGTTTGAGAAATTGAGTTGAGTGTAGTGCGAATGAACAGAACGAACACTGTAAGAAAGAAAATTTTATTTTTCCTACCCAAAAAGACTTTAAACTAGACAGTAGTGGATAAGAAACGTTTTGGTGGAGGCGCCGGGATTTACTCCGGGTCCGAGTTATGTTTTATCGGCTTTGTTTCTTGAAGGACTCTCGAACGAGGACGAAACAACTTGGAGTTAGCCAACTGTAGAGACCTAAAAAACTTACGAAATGTCTAACGAACGAAACGAAGAACTAAAAGATGTGTATCGAAGTGTGAAAGAAGCAAGCCGCAGGATAATAAAGTAACTCTATAAATTGCTCTAAATCGCGTCGATGCAGAAAAGCATTCTTAAGGGTTGCTTATTGAAGTTTGAAATTTCAGATTTGTTAAAGGGAAAACCTCCCTTCAACCAAAACACTTTGATAAATAAAATATTTGTTATTCAATAAACATTTCAGAATGTAAACGTAAAAGATTTACCTACCAACGTTCTCTTTTAATAAAATTCTCTTTTAGTGGTAAAGCCTGAGGAAAAACAAATACACCCCAAGATTAATTAAACATTCTGTTATTACAAAAACATTTCTAAATTAAAACTGGACTGACAGAGACATGAAGACCGTTTTAATTTCTACGGAAAGCGCATCTTTCGGACTGTGAAACGCAACGAGCGTGTGCATTTTGAGCTTTTCATTGTAAACTTATTCAAGCAGTAAATATCAAAACCCTGGAGAGAACGAAGGGGTAGAAACGAACAACAATCTGGACTATTAATGAAATACCGGATCGCTTTATTTTACCTTAAACACTCAAAGGTAATCACAATAAGATCGGAGGAAGAACGAGTAGGCAAAGCTTGGAAATTCTAATGAAGAAAACGCGATTGCACAAAGAGATACAAAGAAGCTTTTCCAGTTTAGATCGTCTTATGTAATCGTGGAAAAGCGCCCGAGTTTCAGCTTCTTGCTGTTATTAAACTTATGGGGTATTATTTTTCTGGGTTACGTTTTGAAGATGACTTTAGACGTGATTCTTTTTTTTGTTAAATTAAGTTATTACCAAGGAATCTTCCACAAAGAAAATGTGGATGACATCATCCAAATGTTTAAAACTGAAAGATAAAATAATTTATATTTTAAAAAATTCAGCAAGTTGTAGGGGTTGCATTGTGGTATAGTCCTTTTAATAAACTAGAGTTCCCCGAGAATTTGGGGTGGTTTTATCATCCCCGAATAATAACATTTCATGTTAAGTCCCCAAGTTTCAGTCCCACTGAAGATGAGAACGTTGTTTTTTGAAGCGCGTTTAGGCTTCTAAACAATTCTGTGTTAAGGGGTTTGTTATAATTTGTTTCATCCCTGATGATATCAATTTATTATATTGTGCTTGCAAGTGCAATTCCTGAAATTGATAGGTACCCTGTAGAAGTACCAAAAGTGTGTAAAATTTAATACCCGAATCGGCTTTCAAGGCAACTTAATACTTAGTAGTAAATATTTTAGTATTGTAATTAAATGGAAAGTTTAGATTTAATTAATATAGGGGTATGTTGTAATCGGATGATGTTATTAGTATTACAGTGGGTTTCCTGAATTTCAAGGAAATGATAGCCACATTATAAAACTGTCTGTGTCATAGAAATCTATGTCTTGGCCACGATTTTCTTTGGCCTTTGAGCGGGAGTTTATGTGGCGCCTCGGAAAACCGAGAAGACCCAGAGAAATGGGAAAAATCTTGAAAATTTCTTTTATTCATATTCCGCAATTTAAATTTAAATAATTTTTTTTCTACTCTACTGTAGTGGAAAATAATGACTGGGTGGTATTGAAATATCGATTCAAGTTAGCAACGACAAAAGCAAAATCGTTTTGGTTCAAACCTTAAAATTAAATGACGTCAGTAAGGGAAGATTTCTGTAGTCTACCCACGTAATTAAAGAATCGATCACGCGAATAGAGCAGAATTTGTTAGCCGGAGGGAAAACTACCCTTTCTATGCATTACGTCTCTCCTTCTAAATGTACAACGGATCTTGGTGGGATAAACAAGGACGAGACCGTTCTTTTAAACAAAAACTTTAAGGATAACGTATCGTAAAGAATCCTTTATTGCTCCGACTAATTATTAACCGACTAATACTTTAATTACTCCCCGGTAATACAGAGCGAATTGCACAGACATCCCGGTAATTTAATTTCAAACTAACTAGGAACCTACAAATGCAAATGTCTAAATTATCCTATCGGCGACAGCAAACTAATTAGTTATCCCTCTGATAATAATCAGTAAATTCAACTAACAATTAATAAATTTATCTAAAAAATACAATAAGGGATGATAAATAAAATTAGAAACCAACCTATGAAGGATTTTTCACAATCCTTGGAGACGTGTCACGCGTCGTTTTGAAGATAGCACCTGAAATAAGAACGAAACGTTTTGTCGAAATCGCGTCCCGACGCGAATGCAACTGGCGACGTCGGCGTCGTCCGTACATTTATATACGCGCCGTTTTTACCTCTCTTATCAAAACTGCGCGCGCACTCACTTTGCGCCCTTTATCCTAAAAATATGTCCCAATTTTAAAATTATTATTTAATTCTATAGGGCTAGGCCTGGCCTTATTTTTCATCCGCGTATGGATTAACTATACCTTGTAATAGGATGAGTAATCGGAAAAATTCTATAACAATGAGGGGTTTAATTACCCAACAATTATTATAGTTTATAGAAAAATAACGGTCGGTTTTTCACTTCTAGTTTAAACCCCGCTTTAACTAGGTTACAAGAAAAAAACCCAAATACCTACAAATTCTAAAATTTAACCCTCTCTTAGGACTCGCTATTTGTCCAAACAATAACTTATTTATTTTATAACATTTTGATTACAAAACTGTTCGGAATAATAAATTGCTTAAACAGAGTCATGCATTATCCAAAACCTTTTCTGATTTTTTTAAACGTGTCAACCCAATTTTGGACATCAAAATCTATTAATTTTCCAAGAGATTAGGTCATCCCACGCCTACCCCTTAAAATATCCAATCTTCATTATTGGAAATCAAGGAAAATTTGTTTATTTTGATTCAATTTACTCTTTGATTTTACTTATTCTTGATTTCTATTTCCTTATCAGCTATTTCTAACATGTAAAACAATTTAAAATCATTATTTTTGAAAATTCTGTTTTCCCTCCAAAATATTTAAATATTTTCAAAATTCTAGGGATATTAAAGTTTGCCAGCCTGAAGTTTGACGTTTAAATATTTTCCTTTAGGAAAAGATGTCATATCTCTGTGAATTACTTTCTAAAATTAATTTTAAAGCATTTATAATCACTAATTAACATTTATAATTAGTTAAGAATGTGTAACGAAAGTGTAGTGAATTCCAAGCAAGAGAAATTTGCAAAATAGTGTACAATAACGTCGAATTCTTGGTTAGCATTGATGTTTTGGTCTGCTCAAAACCATAAACCATGTCAGGTGTTTATGGATTTAGCCGAGAGGCTGTTAGAGTTAAAGTTAAGGTAATCAAACCCAAATAATCCCTTAATTAACGTTTAATTAATGCCCACATTTTAGAAGTGCGAAGGAGCTCTTCAACCGGAGTTTCGGAAATTCAGCGTTGACCCACAAATTACATCTTTCGAAGTCCTACAAAGCATTTTAGCTAAAGCTTTTGATATAAAAATCGATTTTGCAATAAGTTATCGATTGTATGATGTCCACGGTAACGAAACTTACATGCCTTTACTATCGGACTGGGAATTGGATGCCGCGTTTTTAAAGTAAGCCCCTTATTTTTATCTACCAAAGAAAATATTAACCGGTTATTTTAGAGCATACAATCTTTCGTTAGCTAGTAGTTCAGAGCCATGTTTATGCCTAAGAGTAGATTTAAAACCCTTCGAAGAATGTGGAGAAGATTGGGAGGTTAGAAACAATGTGCCTGTTATTACACAAATCCGTACAGGTAGTGCTCAAGAAGCTAAACCGGCACCTCGTTTGCATGGAATTATTAACCAGGTTTGACCTTTTAAGTATATTTTAATCATTTTGCTCAATGCGGAAGGTTTTAGATGGGAAAAACGTTTAATATGATGCAAAGGGCTTTTAATTTTGGTGACGACGGAAGTACATCTTTACAACCACCAAGACCACCTTTGTCTGATTCGGAATTTCGCAAATTTTTAGATCCGGTCGGACAAATTATGCACGCTAAAGAATTAAGATCCGCAATTTATTTCGGAGGAATTGATCCTAGTTTAAGGTAAAATTTAGCGTGTAATTTATTAAGTGTTACCTTACAATTTTATAGGAAAGTTGTATGGAAACATATTTTAAATGTATATCCAGATGGAATGAGTGGTCGAGAACGGATGGATTACATAAGAAAAAAGGCTAGTGAATACGTAACGTTAAGAGATACATGGAAAACAGCGGTTGCTCGAGGTCCTGTAGTTGGTGAGCTCGCTTACACAACGGGGATGGTTAGAAAAGATGTCCTTCGGACTGATAGGCATCATAGGTTTTACGCCGGTAGTGATGATAATCAAAACATTGCTTCATTATTTAATATTTTAACTACGTAAGTTTTTTTTATTGATTGTTATGCGGTATTTTAAAAAAATCTTTTAGGTATGCTCTTAATCACCCAAAAGTTAGTTACTGCCAAGGTATGAGTGATCTCGCTTCGCCTTTATTAGTTACAATGGGAGACGAATCCCATGCCTACATATGTTTTTGCGCCCTAATGTCTAGACTGAGCACTAACTTTATGTTGGACGGTATCGCTATGACCCAAAAATTTACTCATTTGGCCGAAGGATTGATGTATTACGATCCAGAATTTTATAATTACTTGAAGAGTCATCAGGTATTTGCTAAAATTTGATTTGAACATGAATTTTTTAATTAGAGTTGGTTGTATAGCCCCTTTTAATTAGAAAACTGTTCGCTTGTAATTCTTATTATTTATACAAATTTTTTTAGGCTGATGATCTTTTATTTTGCTATCGTTGGCTTCTCTTGGAAATGAAACGTGAGTTTGCTTTCGAAGATTCCTTAAGAATGCTAGAAGTGCTTTGGAGTTCGCTTCCTGCTGATCCGCCCTCGACAGAATTAAAATTACATGATGTAAAATTTCAACCGCCCCCTTCTTCCACTCCACCGATTAGTCCTTTAGTAAAAACTCCACGAGAAAGTGCTTATACAAAAGTATGCGCTTTACGACGACAAAGCTCATCAATATCGTTGGTCAATTATTCTGCTAAAAAAGTTCCAGTCGTTAAAAGACAAAATCACAGTTTAGATGAAAGTTTAGGTAGAGCTAGAAATATTATACTCGATAGTAGAATCAAACACCAGAGCTTGGATGATACGACTTTAATCCAACAAAGAATGTGCAAAAATAGTGCAGAACATTTATCTAAACCGAAATCTCCACGAGACGAATTAAGGCCCCGTTCTGTATCACCATTAGAATCAAAATCCGATTCGGTTATTTTAAATAATCGTATAAACGCTCATAGACACGCAACAAAATCTAGAAGTTCTAGTTTATCTTCCAGTATGACGAATTTAATTAAAAGTTCGAAACGTGCAGGGCATTTCCGAGAACTTAAAGATCGGATAGCGGCTGGAAAAGTCGGAATATTTTCATCGTTAGACAGACTAGACATGACGCATTCCATAAAAGAAGAATCGGAAATCAAAGAACCCAAAGGTAAAGTCATAAGAAACTTCAACGAGTTCCTTCACCTTGCTGCGGTGAACAAAAATAAAATTTCAGATAAATTAGTAAAGTTAGGGAGTTCAACTGATAGTGCCAGCGAGAAGCCTAAAATTTATTTAACTAAATCGAGTTTCGATGATTCAGAATCTTCCAGTTTGGATCATAATAATTCTTCGACGATCGAGAAAAACCGACATTACTCGTCCACCTCCAATAGCTGCGATGATACTTTCGACGAGTACAGCCCCGACGATTCGCAAGAATATTTTCCATTAACCACCTCTGTTACTAAGGAATTACGCTTGGAATTGGAAAGCTTAGACCGGCATGTTTTTGGGAATCATGTGAAGGAGATGCTCTTAGAATCGGATTCGTCCTGCAGTGATGCAAGCAGTAAATTGTGAGTAATAACAAAAATTATATTTAACAGTTTTTTATTTCCTTACAATTTTCGACCTTACAAATTAAAACATACAGTAAATGCTTACATAAAAATTAAACATAATTCCCTGCAACCGCTTTGAAAACATTCCTTATTAAATCTTTATACTGTGAACCGTTTCAATAAACGTTTGCACAGATTCAACATCCATATCGGGGTAAATCCCATGCCCCAAATTAACAATATAACGATTTCCACCGAAGCCGTTAATCATTTCCTTTGTATATTTAACCAAATCATCCTTAGGCGCATACAAAGCACAAGGATCCAAATTTCCTTGAAGCGTAATTTTGGAATAATGATGAATTTTAATATCTCCTGGCGTTACGGTCCAATCAATTCCCAAAACTTCATATCCAAGCTGGGCTTGTTCTTCTAAACTAAATGAAGCGCCTTTTGCAAACAGCACCATCGGAATATCTTCAAGGTTTACTTCCTTCAATTTTTCTCTTACTCCTGTTCGAATTTTCTCCAAATAAGGGAGACCGTATATTTTATAAAGCGCTAAATTGAGGTATTCAGCACTTGAATCAAAGACTTGCAAAATTTGTGCCCCGGCTTTAGCTTGCATAACAAGATAATCAATTATTACATCGGTTAATAACCCAATTAGTTTATGTGCTTCCGTTTTATGCGCATATAACCATTTTTTAGCCTTAGAAAGCGTTTTAGAACCGCCTCCTTCGATCATGTACCCCATTAACGTCCACGGGGCTCCAGAAAACCCAAACAAAGGAACCTTTCCTTCTAATTTATGTCGGGTTAAAGTAATAGCATCTCCAACGTAATTTAACCGGTCAATAACGCCGACTGTGTTTAATTTCGATAACGTTTCGATGGTTAAAGGTTCGGGCATTGAAGGCCCTCCTGGTCCCATTATTACTTCCATACCAAGTGCTTGTGGAATGACTAAGATATCGCTAAATATTATAGCTGCATCTAAATCGAAACGTTCAATCGGCATAAGGGTAACTTCGCAGGCGAGACTCGGTGTCTGGCAGATTTCGAAAAAACTGTGTTTTTGACGGATTTCTCGAAATTCTGGTAAATAACGACCTGCTTGGCGCATTATCCATACTGGTAACTTATCTGGTTTTTCTCCACGAGCAACTTTTAGAATTCTATCGTTTTTTAGGAGTGGAAATTTTTTTAAGGTTAAGTTTAAAATTTTTTCACTGAATTCCGAATGTAATGGATTGTGATGATCCCCCGACATGTTAACAAGTATTTGTGCAAGTAATATTACTAATTTACACTTTTTACTATGTATTTATTCGGTTTTAATTGATATTACCGTTATTCCTTACTTGGATGTGTCTCCGCTACCACCTATGGCTACCACAAAAGTAGATTTTTTTTAAATTGCATGGGTCGAGTTCTCGGTATGCATATTCCTAGCACTTCATTGCACTGAACCTAACTGTGGCTTACTTTCTACCTTATCTGAAAATTTGGTCTACCCGAGGGAAATCCCACCCTCGGGATTATGCCAAAACGTTGTATTACGATATTATTTCTGTACAGCTAGATTATTAGTTATAATTAGTACAATATTACTAATAATAATAATTTACAGAAATACAAAGTCGATTTCAAAAAATAGTTCTGACTCAATCGTCACAGATACAACAACGGAAGTTGCTGAAATGGAATCTCTACCGAAATTCGAATTAAAATTACAAAACAACGTTAACAATAAATTGCCTCGAAGCATAGGTAAACAAATAACTAAAACTGATGATGTCTTCATTTGGGAAAATCCATTGCACAAAAGCAGTCCAAATCTGACAATAAAAAATATTCAAACACCTGACGAACAAGCAGATTTGGATTACGATAAGGAAACCCATGAAGCTCCAAATAAATCTTCCAAGTTACTCGAGGGAAACAAAAATATATCAAAATTAGCTCTTGAATCGACAAGGGAAGAAATCCCTGAAGATGCTAAAAAAGAGGAAACTGCGCCGTTAGCCTTAACCAACTCTTGTGAAGAGGTAACGGAAACAATCAAAACTTCAAACATACTACCACCACCTAACGAATTCGGAGGTGGAAACCCATTCCTTATGTTTCTATGTATAACTGTTTTGTTACAACATCGTAATCACATCATTTCAACGGCAATGGACTATAACGAAATGGCCATGCATTTTGATAAAATGGTCAGAAAACATAATGTAAATAAAGTACTTAATCAAGCAAGGCAAATGTATGCCGGTTATATCAAACAACACACCATGGCTCAACAAAAAATTGATGCGTGAAATAAGACGATTTAAAATTTATTTACTTCTTTGTAGGGGGTGGGGGGAAAACTACTTTTATTTTCTGTGATATAGGGTAGCCGGTTTACTCTTTTTCTATAATTTTTTATTATCGGATGTGTTCACGTGCTTTAAAAAAGTATTTTACTAAATTACATTCCAAATAATAAACCGCCTAAAAGTATTTCTTTGAATAACTGAAAATTATTCCATTTTTTTTTAAATTTCTTAAGGGCATGGATGGTGGTTTTAATTTAATTTAATGGCTTGGAATTTTTTTGGGCGATCTTATCAAGCTTTTATTTTTTTAAATTTAGGTCAAAGGTGCCTAACATTTATCAGCGTTGATTTAAGTGAGAATGATATGCTTAGATTTTAAAAACATTCACTTCCAATAAGAACTAAAAAAATAAGTTATAAGTTTTTTTAGTTAGTCTAAAGAATTTTATTTTTATTGTTACTTTTATTTTTTTGTCGCAAATAAAAACCGCTACAGTATACCAATTAGAATTATTTTATAACTTCTATGGTTTATGCAAATGTTATTTGTGTACCCTTTCCTTGAACAGTATTATGTTTGTATGTTTTTATTTTTCTTACAGGGTGTTCGCAAACCAGATTCATATGACACCCTTTTAGATATTAAAACAATCCAAAACATTCCTAGGAACAACGGACTAACATTTACATTTTAGTAAGAATGTTTGTCTGGAATAAGTCATTATTTTGGTGATAAAAGTATGCGAATGCCCTGTGTAGTAACAGCAATTATTCCACAATTATGTAAAGTTATTAAAATAGCGTAGAAAATAAATTTTCAAATTAGTTACATAAACATTTTATTAATACTACCAAATAGAAACATGTTGGCATATTATAATATAAAATACATCTCTCGTAATATTAGTTTAAAATTTTTAAAGCACCATAAAATACACTTAAAATTACAAGAACTTATGTAATCACAAAAAATACAAGTATGCATTGAATATTTTGCTATTTTAAACGAGATCTAACATAATGGAATAAAGTAAAAAAAAATAATACCGTACAAAATACTAAACAACGATAAGCGATTTAATTTAAAATATTGCTTTCCATGGTTGGCCAATCGATACTCTCAAAATCTTTAGAACTAAGAGCAACGTGGTTTTTAACAATAGTCTGTAAGGCACACCTTGCACTACGTTCCTCAGTTAGTTGGGACGACAGTGTTGCCAAATTGATTTCCAAATTTTTCACTCGACTTTTCAGTAACTTAATCGAGTCGGACATATTTTTATCGGCTTCGACTGTTGATCCATCTACTGACGAATGGCAATGCACTTCAACTGAAATACATAATCTATTGCAAATATCCCCTCTTTGGTAACAACAAAATACAAACAAATAATTTCAGCACTACATTATTAAACATTACTGTCCCACACTAAAGGTACTAAAAGGTATATAACTTAAGAAAATTAAAGGGAAACAAAGTACAAGCCACTAGAACATTACAATAGCACGATAGGGTTTCCGATTTTTATTACATAACATTATCTTGCCTCCTTGCTTTTATAACTTAAAGTTAGTAAAATCTTTTACAAATAATAATAAGACTAGAAGTCACACAGTTGTTGATAGCAAATCAAAGTGTAAAGAATTTAATCCAAACTGTAATTACAGCAACGTCGAACAATTCCAATCTAAAAGCCAATCAAATTCCAACATTAATAAATTTTGTTAGTATAAAATTTCATGCAATAAAAAGTAACTTACAAATTTTAAATAAGAAATAAGATATAGAATGGATCCTAAATGCTGTGTTTGACACGCTTCATTATAAGCGATCCACAACACCAAGTAGAAGCCCTGACGTGGGGCCGAAAATTTCGTCTGTGCAAAGGTTGGGTAATAATTGCGGCAGACGAAGACCGGCCTAAATCTACACTAGACTTATGCAAATGTGAACGTGCAAGCTTATCATGCATTTGTACATTACCACCAGTTAATAGCTCCACTGCTTTTCCCACCACCAAGATGAAACAGATACAGTTTTAGGATTTTTGACAAGAACACAATACGGAAATAAAAATAATAAAACTCACCCGAATTAACAGTATTTCTCGGTTTAACATTGGAACAGTAAGCTTCGATAACGTCTAATATGAGGGCATCTTCTTTGTACGAGACAGGTTTACGGGTAGATCGAATTGGGGATCCGTTAGGGGCAGTACCAAGAGCAAGACAAGGACGTAAAGGGGGTGCAGGCCTTAAACAACTTGCAGACCAACCACGGTTATTATTTAACGAATGATGGGTTAGGGGAATGGGAGTGGAACGTGTGTTATTGCTTGCCCCCACCCCTTGCCGGTTTCCTACGTTTGTCAGGCCTAGAGCTGCTACTAGCGGTGACATCTAGAATAAAAAAAATTATGTTAGGAATCACAAGAAAAATTTTAATGATTAATCTTGCCTGAAATTATTTAAATGTCAATTTTAGAAACGACTAGCCTAGCCTACCATGGCATCGGTGTTAGACCATAGCAACTAAAACGGGTTTTTCTTTTCTCTTCATGCAAAACTTTAATGGATATTTTAAAAATTCTGATTACAAATAAAATCAACAGGAATTTTCCTAATGTTTATAGTGAATCACAAACAGAATATTACGTGGAAGTAGCCAGAGGCAATTTTTAATTGTGCCATTAGTACCTTACACAAAATACCTATCTTTCATAAATATCAGTAACAATTTAAAATTACAAGACACAGTTTGTAATAGATTGGGTAAGAAAACTATTTATTTAAAACGTTAAACTGAAATTAGTTATTTACGTAACAAGTCACGAAAGTGTCACTTTATGGGGCTAGGAGGCCCCCCCGAGTCATCATATGAATCGCAATAATTATTTTTAGTGTTAAACTTTGAATAACAAATAGTATTTTAATAATAACCATTGGAACATGTTAAAAGTGTTAATAAGTTCAAGTTAAAAATGCAGGCAAGGGTCAGCAGCAAACAAAATATGTTAGGGTTTAGAAAACACAAATATTAAATTTTTTCTAAGCCAAACTAAGCCAAACACGGTTGCAATTCAACCCTTGCCTGCAGTGGGGGAGCGAGTTTCTTCATAAATCCCCCTAACAACCTCGGGTGGTATTTTGGCCTTCAACCACCAATGGGCATATAGACCCGACCTGAACGTTTCATTTTTCCCTTTTTCCTCTTCTTCGATTCGGACACTTTTAGAATCGTCTACTGACCGTGATTTTTGATCCGATACGCACCTCTGAGCACTTTCAATGGTTGAATTTTTAGGACGGATTTCCATGAGCTTGGAATGGATTAGGTTTTCAGATTCCCATGGATGAGGAGTAGGAATACCGGATAAATCTAAGCGTGAGGTTTTCATTGATTCATAAGCATCGGTGATTATATTTTCCGAAATCGAAGGCTGACATGAAGTTCTCGGAGTTGATCCAAACGGGGAAGTGCATTGACATTGAGATTCAAATTTTCTAGCTTCTATTTCACTGAATGATATTACATTCCCCCCGAGACTGTTTAGATCCCCAAATTCGTTGTTGTAAATGTTGAGGCTTTCGGAACTGTGTCGTTTTTCGACCGGAAAATCTGGAGAGTTTAAGGTACAACTCCCAGCCATTCCGGAATCTGAAGACCTTGGACTGCTGTGACACGGTTCCATACATCTACAACAAGGCATATAAGACGAACTTGGGGTTGGATCCGAAACCTGAACCAACTGGTAACTGAGACATCTACGTAAAGGATTGAAAGTTTCTTCCGTTACATCTTCAGTGTTAATTTGAATACTAGAACGGCGTTTGGGTTTTTCTAAAATTAAACTAGTACTGGTGTGAAGGTTGCTTCCTTCTTGGGTGTTTCGAAACATGCTCGGTGGTTTAATAACAGCTCTCGATGATATTCTTGGACGTTCCGGTTCTTCCGAATTGTACAACAATCCGGCTAGAATAGCATCGGGTAATGGAACGGGATTGACTGCTAAATCTATGCTACTCGAATGTGTTGTCGTGCTAGAGCTTGAACTATCAGTTCTAGAAGCCTCGCCGTATTCGGAAATGTTATGAAGAAATTTAGACCGACACCTCAGATTATGATCGCTACTCGATTGCCACGCCGGAATATAAATTGTTGTTAAACTATTGTCACTAAACTTGTTCGCGACGAATTTAGGTGGCAAACTTTGTCTTGTTTTTGGAACGTGAGATTTACCACTAATACTGGTTGCAATTTTCATATCACTATCTATATTTACTAAATCTTCGCAAGCCATATACGGTTTCGGTTCTAAAACCGAACTCTGTTCCGATGTCTCGGAAGTTTGATGCACAAGCTGCACTTTCGCAGTCGAAGTTAATACTATGCTTGTTTTAACAGGAATTACGGCTTCAGTTACATCGGAATGGGTCGAGACTTCCCCGTAATCAATCACACTTTCATATTTTGTTTCTTCTCTTTGCTCACCCGTTTGTGGATTATAATATCGTATGTATCCGAAGGGATTGCTAGAACTTCCACTGCTATCACTATTACTAGATTTCTTATCCAATGCATTTTGTCTATAAAACTTACTTCCTTTATCATCATCATCACTGTCCGAAGAGGATGTTGAATCCGAATCGCTATCACAGTTAATCACACTTTCCCTACGGCTCGCATCGGGTATTAATATAAATTCTGTCTTATGGTGCCGCCTTTTAACGGATGATAAATCAAATTTTTTATTTACATATTCTGGATATAATAGTTTCTTCATTAGTCTATTTGTAATTGCTTTGTCTCTCACAAGCTTACGATAATACCTATTTAAGTTTACGTATGGGGCTGCAGGGGGATACGATACAGGAGGTAAAGCGGATTTATACGGAACAGGGGGATTATACGTGAAAGATAATACAGAGGTGCGATTGCAATATCCTCGGGTATCCAGCTGTTGGAAATAAAAAGTACTTAGGGGTTCGTAAAATTAATTAAAAAACGCCATCAAGTTATCTTAGGAATAGATTAATAAATACAGAACGCTCAAATAAAACCTTAATCCCAGTTGCCACAGGAACAACACATTCAAAGTGTTGGTTCGAATCCCGAAAGGATTAACTTTTTTTTTTAAATTTATTAACAAAAAATAACAAACAAAAGAAATGTATCTTTGAATATCTCTAAAAATTATATGAACTAATAAAAGAGGTAGTTGTTGTTCCATAAGGACCTACAATTAAGTTTTTATTTGAAAATACAATTTGTAATAATAAATAAAAATTATACAAGTATAGGAATGGAACAAGCTTCATGGGTACATTCCTTACAAGGTTCGGCTTCCTCTTTTTCTAATTTATTTTCTATCTAAACTTTACAGTTTGTTTAATAATTAAAGTTTATTTTATTATTTACAAAAACTAACGACCTTGTTTTATTGGATAACGTAACGCATTATTAACAACAATTTCCAATGTCCTTCATAAAAAAACCCGGCTATATCTGGTTCTTATACCTATAAACATAGGTAAGACGATTTAAAAATAAATAAGGATTCAACATGACTTAATATTATTGTTAATTATATTCCAAAAAACACGCAATAATTTTTTTTAAACTAAGAATAATATTATGAAACGATGAGTTGCTAAAAATATACATTCTACACGATTATGTGTAAAGTACACACGTGATAAGATTATAACATTAGTCAGCTTTTTACAACTTTTTTAATTATTGCTAATTTGAATTTCCCGCGAATCTCAAGGTCACGGATTATATCTAGATGTACATCACGGAACTATAAACTTATTTTTTGTTCTTATTCTTTAATTTTATTTTCCTCTCTTGGGAAGCCTCCCTATTAGAGAACACGGCCCCCGGTTGGCAGAAGGGGGAAGTCCTGAATTCAGGATTGCTGTGAATATTAACAATAAGCAGCTGTGGGCCAAGGGGCTTCTGGGACAGGTTTGTTATCTACCCAGAAGTGATAAATTAAAGTTACTTTCGTTAAAAAATGAATGTAAAGTGAAAAATTTGGATTGTTGCCAATTCTATTCCCGTCGGCGGTTATTCAACCACAGAAAGAAACATCGTTCATTGCGTAGTGGTTTTAGACACCGCCCATGAGCAAGCGAAATTAATAAAATTGATAATAATTGTAGAGTACACAGTGCAATGTCATTGTGACATATTAAAAGTATACTTGAGAAGAGCCTTATTAATCAACTCAAACACTCGATTAGTATCCGTGGTTTAGATTCTTTTAATTCATAATTTATACAGTTTTTGATACATTCCCTGATTTGGAAGTCTTGACAAGATAAGATAAATAGAAGAGTTTAATTAAACTTTTCCATCGCCATTCTGACACTTGTAGCAACAATCTAAAGGGTATCAGTGCCTGTTACGTCGTGTGAACACGTGGAAGTGATCAAAAAGTGACATCTCCGAAGAAAACCATGGCCAAACACTACAGTCGTGAAGAAGTTAAAAAACACAACGACAATCAAAGCTCGTGGATCGTAATCCACAACAACATATTCGATGTAACCCAGTTCTTGAACGAACACCCTGGAGGGGAAGAAGTTTTACTGGAACAAGCAGGTCGGGACGGAAGTGAAGCCTTTGAGGACGTCGGACATTCCAGTGATGCCCGTGAATTAATGCTTAAATATAAAATCGGAGAGATCGTCGAAGGAGAGCGCCATCCTGTTAAGGAAAAAAAAAATAGCTGGACTTCCAGCTCGGCTGATGCTTCGTCAAATCAGAGTTCTTTTAAATCCTGGATTCTTCCTATTGCGCTCGGAATATTGGCAACTATTATTTACCGCTTTTATTTGTAGTTTTCTTGTTTTTAATTTTTTTTTGATAAAATAATATGCTTTATATACAATATATATATTTACTACATAAATTAGGTCACTACTTAGTTATATTTGCATTATAACTATTAGAATTTATTATAAAAATCTGTTGCACGAAGAATGTAACATTAAAATTGTGGATTTAGGATTAAAAGGCCTGAATAACGTACAATAAGGTTTTTTTTCTTTTTAATTTAAAACGTGATGTTCATATTGTACTAAAAAAATGAATTAAAAATTATTATTGTACTACTTTAAGTGAATCAAAAAATAAAAAGCAATTTATTTTAAGGTTTTACAATGACTTCTTTTATAATTAATCGGGAAACAATCGAAGCCTTTGTTACGACATTTAATTAAAAACATTGTAGGAAGTCCTACAATTTAATTGTGTTAAAGAGTTCTTTTTTTAAATGTTCTACGAAATCATTAAACGGTAAAGAATATTTAATAGTAAGTCAAGGTATTTTACTTCAAAGCAACAAGATAAAAACAAGTCTTGGACTTTGACCTACGACTGGTTTAAGAGTTCAATTTTGTCATTAATATCAGAACAATCCACTTATTATTTAAATCGGAAACAATTAAAAGGAGTTCCATTCATTTTTTCTTAATCACTCCTTATCGGTTTTTTATGTTTAAGATAAGATAAATACTTGTTTCATTCCTATGCATATAAATATATTTTTGAGTTACTTACATGAGGTGGTGGTTGTGGAACGATCTCCGCCTGAGACGGGGATACCTTTTGATTAACACTAGCAGCGTTAGATCGGTGTGGCATGTGTTTTCTTAGTAATTCCACCCAATGATTCGCTTCTTCTTTACTTTGGCACACAGCTGTACGTTTTTCAATCAAAGGACCACTTATCTCAAACCCGTTTTTGTATTGCTCGCTATCCTCTAATCTATTAACACTTATGCCTGTTAATGGTAATTTTCCCTAAAATAACGAAACCGGTTAAAAATAAAAGAATCTTCCACACACTGTGACCTAAATTCGTTAAAATTTTGCAGACAATCTTGGTTATTGAACTTAAAAATGACTTGTATAGGTCAATTTTTTGAGACAATGATAAAACATAGCTAAAGTCCGTTGACCTATTAGTCTTAAAAAATTTAGGTCACCGATACATAAAAATCGTACCTCATAAATAAAAGCGCTGAATCGTGGACTAACAGACAAAATAAGAAGGGTCGTTGGAAAAAGAACCAAATACCGATCATGATGATGGGGCCCTACAGCTACTGATCCCATGTAAATAATATCTCCAAGGGTTGCTAAAGTTTGTCCTTCCCATCCTCGCACAGGTCCTGTTAAAACTTGCAATTCTAATTCTTTTTGACGACGTGTTGCAGAACATGTTGCCTTTAAAAATACTAAATTAATTTTAAATTAATTTTTCCTATCTTAAACTTACAGCAACTTCTTTATAAACGGAAACTGATCTTTGTGTATCCCCACGATCCACATGACTTTCTTCTAAATGCCGCTCTAATTCTTGTAACATCCCCGAATACTTATCAAGCCTTCTAAACGGTTTGCTAAGGCCTATTGTTAAGACCAAGACTCCAGGGGTGGTTGCACCACACGATTCCATATAAGTCGTCAATTCATCCCTTAAAAAAAATTATTACTCCTTAGATCTCTATTAATTTTTCTATCCCATACTTATATTTATCTAAAATAAAAGCTGCTTTCGGATGTAAAGAGCAATAAACTTGATGTACGGTTTTTATTCTTGGGGCCCAGGTTAAAAACAATTTTCCCACCCTTTGATCTTCACTGGGTTTTTTTTGCTCGTCTTCAATAAGACTCAGCAATTGCTGATGGGTATCCAGGACTTCTATTAAATTTCCGGTTAGTTGCCGATATTCATCTGGTGATAAACTAAAACGGGTTTGTTAAAAAATTCGGTCCAGGACATGCATTTTTACTTACACCGTGCTCTTTTCAAGGGGTTGTAAAAAATTCTTAACAAGGCCTTGTTGTTCTGTAACATGAGCTTGTTCTGAATCGATCAAGTCTTTTAGGACAACCGCCCTGTATTGTTTCTGTTGTGCACTAGATGTAATCACGGGATTCATGTTTGTATCTAGAATAAGCCGGGTTATAAAATATCAACGATCGTGTTAAAGTTACCTTTGCATTCTTTAACGTAATTGCTAGGAAACCAGCCGGTTTTATCGGCTAATGTTCCTTCCCACCATCCACCATCCTCCTTTTGAGTAATGGTGATCTTGTCACCCTTTTTGAAACATAACTAAAACAGATATGGTACCGAGGACAAACATTTAAACGTTATTAACGATTTCCAATACCTCATCATTGTTGGTCCCTTTAAATGAATAAATTGCTTGGACGATCAAGGGCTCGGATGCCATTTTTCCATATATTCCATTCAAGGAATTAAAATAAAATGCTTACAGCAGCTAAAAATAAAGACATTTTTTGTAAATTTAGTTTCGGAGAAGTTTTGCAGGGACCGGCCCCAAAACAACTAGCTATAGAAAATAGAAAAATACAAGCGGATGTGGTAGCAGGATTTTAGCCTTACCACACAGAAAGAATAAATTTTAAACCTTGTCACATTCTTGGCAAAGATCTGCTCGGTTAAATTTGGAATAATGCCAAGGAAAATACATATCTGTTCATAACTGTCTACAACGCAATGGGAGACTAAAATTTTACGTAGAAAAAATTAAATTAGATCTAAAGACCAAACAACAAGACAGTTATTAATATTTTATTAATTCTCCGGGACGTAGAACACCCGAAACTGATTTAACACATATCGGAAAATCTAGTTATCGCTTAAACAATTACAACAACCTTAAGAACTCTTAGAATATTTAAAAAGTAAAGAAAATAGCTTATTTAATTAGGAATAGTTAAAAAATGCCAAGCTTATACATTTGTTTAAGTCTTAACCGGAAGATTTTATTCGTACAGGAAAAAACAACTTTAATAGGTAACATCCTACTTACTGTTTATATTACGAGATAAATATACATCTAAATATTACAAATGATTCTAAATACCACTGAATATCAAAAAAATTTATTAAACAACAAAAAAATACCAAACATTTTTTGTGAATGAGACTTTAGGTTATTTCAGGCGATTTCAGGCCTTGTTCAGTCGGTAAATTTCATCTCTGCTGAAAATAAAATTAAATACATATTCTAAAATCATTTTAATCATGTAAAATCCAAAAAACAGTTTTCAGAGGCTTTTTTCCAAAATTTTTCTCAAAAAACAGCTGAAATCCAAAAATCTTTTTTTTCCCTTCGAGAAACGTCAAAAGTCGGTAATGCAGCTCTCTGACATTTCATTTGTTTTTGAATACACACAAAAAATTTTTAATCGAATTTTGAAAAATGACGGCCCCAATGGAACGTATTCAAGTGTTAGATTCAATAGAAAAAGACATAATAAGTTGTTTGCATAGTGCAGGTAAAAATTCCTTAAATTTATAATTCTTTTTCTGCATAACCTTAAAATTACAGGTCAAGCTTTTGTGGAGTTAAGTAAAGAGAAATCCAGTTTAAAACAAGCTGAGAACCACACTCAAACTTTCCTCAAAACTCTTGCAGTGGTTGAAACAAAACTGACCGATCAAATAAATTATTTAACTCAAGTTTCAACAGGGCAGCCCCACGAAGGCTCTGGTTACGCTTCACAAAAAGTGTTGCAGATGGCTTGGCACAGATTAGAACACGCACGATCTAGAGTGAATGAACTTGATAGGCTTAAGGTTAAACATTTGCAGGGTAGAACGGCTAGTAGAGGTGCGCAAGCAATAACGAATGGAGTTGCTACAGGCCCAAGTAGTGCTCCAAACTCTACATCATCATCGTGAATTAGAAAATAAGATTAAAATAGTATTGCAGGTCTAGGAGATTATTGGAGATCTCCCCTATACATTTCTTCCTATCCTTTGCAAGGTTTTCCTTTTAATTTACTGCCAATTTCTCTTTTATGTTGTCTTTCGGTCTGTTCCTCTTGTTTGATCCCTCTGGTTCTTAATTAAACAGTATTCTGTCCATTTTTTCCTTTATGATATGTCCGATCCATCTCAGGTGGCTTTGTTTAATTATATTTATTATTCCCACCTTCCCTATGTTGTTCATATAACAAGGGCTTTTCCAGGAATCTCCCTCTTTTACCCCACCGTAAATCCTGTATATGGTTTACCGAGATCTTTTTATTTTAAAATTTACTTGCATCATTAAAATAAGACTAAGGTTTTAATGCTATGATGTAATAAAATGAAACATGTAGTAATTTTTTATTTAAATGTACGTAATACGTCATCGTACAACAATGGTTTGATACATTTAAAGTTATTTAAGAGGTAAAAGAATGATTAATCGGTAAAATGTAACATTTTTTTATGTTAGTTTTAAAGGAGCATAGGAGCACTTTATGAAGAGATAGGTATTACATGACTTCTTAGAATAACGAATTATAAAAATAAAATATTTCCTATATTTACGTGTGTATCATTTCTATGAAACACACCTTTTTATAAAATTTGGATGTTTCTTTTAATTACCAATAATGAAAATAAAAATATTGTACAAATAAAATATTTAAAATGTGTTTGTAACATATTAGGTGCTTAAATTCATATATGGTGCCCATTCGAAACAGGTTTTCCGTTTTCAACCGTATCTTTTTGCCCGGCATGTTCCCATTTCGATACTTCATTTCGTATCCTGCTGATGTCCGCAGCATAAGTTCTACAACACCCACCAACCCAAGACACTCCTAAATCTAACCATTTTTGAATGTAGAAAGTAAGCGGTTCACATTTTTCCCGATCAATCCATCTAGAAAATAAAAAATACATAAAACGGTTTTAAATTTTATATTTTAATCTACCCTAAATCGACGTTGTAAGTTTCCCCACTGTTTGGATACATTATTAACGGAACAGGCTTGTTACTTCTTCCTTTGTTAATACCAGTAATGAATGATTCTATCAGTCGTGGTGCAGTGCAGTTGATTCCAACTCCTACAAGCTGTTGTGGATTTAAATCGTAACAACGTCGTGCAGTTTCTTGAAAATTCTCTCCATACGCAATTGATTTTCCATCTTGCTAAAAAATAATCCAGGGTTAATTTAAATAAATCGTGGGAATTTTTTATAACTTACTCTACAACTAAAACTAAGCCAAGCTTTAACTTGGGGATATTCTTTAATCAGATCTATTAACATTTCTGCTTCAGCTCTACAAGGAATTGTTTCTAATCCTAATATATCAACACCGCCTTCGACTAAAGCTTCTATTCTTGGTTTGTGCCATTCTCTCATCACCTCCACAGGGGTGGTTTTTGCATAAGACCCAGTATATTCAGAACCATCATGTAAAGAGGCACCGTAAGGTCCCACGGATCCTGCTATTAAAGGCTTCGATCGAGCTAGAAAAATTTACGTTTAATACAAAATTTTTTTTAAAAATAAATCTTACTGTTAGGAAATTCTTCTTGAAAACGTTCGCGAGCGGTTTTAGCAAGTTTAACTGCGGATTTGATCAGATTATAACTGGCTTCTTCAGTTAGTTTGAGATGTTCCACAAATCCGGGTATGCTTGCTTGGTAGGTGTTTGTCATAATAACATCGGCTCCGGCTAAAAAAAATAGTTTAATTGAATATCTCTCGGGAGACCTTACTCCTAGAG
The DNA here is from genome assembly GCA_963082805.1 of Hemicrepidius hirtus. Lineage (NCBI taxonomy): Eukaryota > Metazoa > Arthropoda > Insecta > Coleoptera > Elateridae > Hemicrepidius > Hemicrepidius hirtus. The sequence goes on from OY720164.1 coordinate 506,600, forward strand.
AGCGCGGCCCCCGGTTGGCGGATGGGGGAAGTCCTGAATTCAGGATTGCTGTGAATATTAACAATAAGCAGCTGTGGACCAAAGGCTTTTTTTAGGTAGTAGTAACAAATTAATCATTTAAATGAAGTTTTACAGATTGAGAGCACAAGAAAATAGATTGACTAAAGGAAAATGTAAAAGGATGTGTAGGTAGGTGTGGGTTAATAGAGGGAAGAATTTATAAAAAGTAACAAATAATATTTTTTAGATTAAAAAAATAAAATAGAAGAACGAATGTAAAGTGTTGAAGACTGTAAGGAGTAGATGAAAGCAGAGAGCAGAACTTCAGAGAGCAGAGAAAGAATGTTAACAAACCTAATCTACAAGTCTGTAAGGAAAAAGGTAAATAATGTTTACATTATTTATGTAAGAATTGTTGTTCTGTGTATCCATAAAAAAACTATAAAAAAATCTGTAATGTGTTCATACAAGGTATAAAACTATGCAATGATTTATGAAGCAGTACATTAGATCATTTTTGATCATTCTGTTTTATGAAACGTTTTAAAAGGTAGTTCTGAATGTAATTTAGACGCTGGTGGATGTCTTGTTCGAATCCTCCTTATCTTCTGCATATTTTTGGTAATTTAAGACGGTGTGGGGCTTCCAGGGCCGCGTCCACTTGGAGCCCTGTATAAATCCATGTAGTAACAATGGAAAGGTAGGCAACCAAACATGCACCGTAGTTAAGAATAAATCTATACGAAAATTCTTGGACAAGGGTTTAAAAGTTAGGGGCGGTTTATCAACTTCCTGCTCGGCTAACCAACGGTTAATTGTCATGGATACGAATCGTGTCCATGGCAGTTGACCGTTGGTTAGGTTAACAAGGGGTTGTTAGCTAGGGATTGATGAAGGAATAATAAGGTACTAAATAAAAAGGTTTGAATTTGATCAATATTACGCCTGCAATTATTTTGGGTTGTTCAGCTTTGCTAAGTGTCAATCATACAGGAACAAAATCAACGTGTAATTACTTGTTAAATAGAACGTCAAATCTTAATTGATGAATATGCAAAGAATTTCCATTTTCGCCGGAATCGGTACAGGGTACAAAAATCGTACTCGACAATGAGCCCCGTCAAAAATATGAGCGACAGCTGTTGGGTGAATAAAATCAAAGCTTGATATACGGCTGCCAATATACATAAACTTTTTCTGAAATGAAATATCCTGTCGCACCGTGCTTTATTATGCTATTCCTACCCGTTTTCGTGTAGTATTAAATTCTTGATGGCGCAAAAGACACGTAAAGACGCAATCAACTCTTTAATTATTAACATTAGAAGACGATTTCTTGGATATTAACATTGTTATGGGTGGATTTTATTACTTTTTCCATATTCCAATATATTCCCAAGCGGTTTCCTTTTTATTGGATTGTTTTATCATCGATCAATTCGAAAGTTTAATAGAAATTCTGAAACGAAAGGAATTTCAACCCTTCGTAATATTTACTTTTTTATTTTAAGCTAAAACTTCAATTTAAAATAAATAGTGGTTGGGAATTTTAATATTTATTCGCGATACTTTCTACAGTCTTGGACGATGTATTCGTATTTTGTTTCAAAATATTCCCTCAGGCATAGCGCATTGTATGGTAATGATTCTAATTCAAACAACAAAAGATTTTCTTATTTGTAGAATTTTTCCTTTAAATTAATTCGAGAAGGGAACCGGCAATTTTCTTTACCTCTAAGGAAATCTAGATGTGTATCTATTACGGCTTGAGGATTGGTGGCCAAAAACCTGGCGCTCCAGAGCACGTCTCCGTCGATGGGCTCTTCTACGTGACATCCCAGTTGGGTCGCGAATCCCCCATCCAGAACCGTGATATTTTTTTGTCCGTATAGGACACCTTCTTCAATCAGGCGACTTTCCACCGAATTTCTACTCCCTGGAGGGGCCATGACGTGCACTCGTTGTTTCTGCAAGGCAAAAGATAACATAAAAAAATTTATCCCATTCAATTCTAAAAGGAAATGTAACAAAATTAGGGGTGTATTGAATAGCGTATTCATAAAAATAAATTCTACCTGTAATAATTACCTACCAATTAATTTATTTTATCTTGAAAATAGGGAATGGTAGAGACGTTGATTTAAACATTTTTGTTTAATTGTAACTAGATATTTTTACAGAGACTGATAGTGGGTATCTGTTTTACAGAAGTTAATTAGTTGATTTAAAAGTTGCTGTTTGCGAACTAGAAACAAACAACCAGACACAGTAGCTAATTACGAAATACCACCACTAAGCGTTGCTTTATCGTTTTATTTTCTGAAAAGTGTGCCTGGGAAAGTTTTTCCCTTTTTCCGATCGTAAAACTAAAACGTTGCTTGTTAATCCGAAAAATTGAACAACACAATCTTGTTTTGATAAACCGCGAAAGTCTAGGAGAGAAACAAGGAACAACCCCGTTGCGACCCCAAAGAATTATGATTATATCTGAAAAGTGGTATTTTTTCAAGGGACTTTCTTTTCACGACTCATTACATCCGACACAAGATGTACAACTAACATAAATTTATTTCTACGAGATAACATCTTGATTACAACAAATTTTAAGCCGGAAACTGGAGGTTTTAATTTTTTTAAGGGATCCCAAGGTTTTGTATTGCTCTCGCAATTTTCATCACGCCTGCACGCCTTTTGGGAATTATCATTTATCTCTGGGAGCATTATATTCTGATAATTTTACAAACGTGACCTGGAAAATCGATGTCCACCAGCATACGGGAGATTCTGGTGTAAACATGAGCTTGCAAGACAGAAATAAACGAAAACTTTTCTTATTTTCAAACTCGGAAAATGGTAAAAAGCCTTTCCCTGAAAACAAAACGTTAAGCTCGATGTCATTTTCAGCAGTTATTATTTTTACTTTTATGGGTAGTTATAAAACCTTGTGATGATGAAATACATTAAATTCCCATGATACAAACATCACTCTTTTAACTTTTACTGCGTCGTGTTTGTTAAAAAAAATTTATGAATACAGATTTTAAAAAAAAACACATTCATTTATCCACTCGTTTTGTTTTCCATAACAATTTTCTTTACAAAATAAAATGTGTTATAACATGTAGAGAACATTTCGAAATTATTTTATAAAACTAGAGATACACAATTTTTTCTTGCAACTATTTGTTTACATGTCCACCCTGTATAACATTAACTAGATAAACGAAGACCATATAACAAACAGAAATATAAAAAGGCATTTGAAAGAGGCTGAAAGTATTAAGGCACCTTGTTACATCACTCGGACAAAATGTGAGCAACAAACAACTTGTCTTTATGAGTGCTCCTAACTTAGGCCATAAGATCCGAGTATACGACGCGACAGAATGCGACAGTGCAGAATACGACGAGGAAATGTGCCTTTAGAAAAGATAAAAAGGCTCTCCTAGAAAATTTCAGGGACTCGACTCCTTCTCGAACTAAAAAAATCCCATTCATTAAAACAATTTGGCATACGAAAAGTTTTCATACCTAAATTCAAATCTGTCTTGGATTCTAGTCTAAACGCCGCAAAGGGTATTTTGTCTTTTAATTATGAGGTCGTGCAGGAGCGGAATTAATTAAATTAGTCTGCGATTACCTTCGTCTCGACCTGGGATGCCACTTAGGCACAAGATGCAAGTGCAGCACGGCCCTTGACTACGTATTTTATTATTAACGAAGCTAAACACCAAAATCTCTTCGTATACTGAATTTAATTTGGATTACGTTGTCTCTTTTTAAAATTAAATAAAAATTTGCATAAGTCCGTACTATATGGAAGCTAGACACCTGAAAATATATTCCCCCCTTAAACCTAGCAATTTTAATTAAATTGAAAAGGGGATAGAAACAAACTGTCCCTTGAAACGAGAAGCTGTCAAACCTTCTTTAAGCAAAAGACGTGTATAAAAAAATTCAAAACGGGAGTTTTATTCAAACTATTCAATTTTCTTAGTGCCTTTAACTCTGAAGACTTTCTATACGAAACGGTTTGATTCAGGTTCTTAACAATGTCTTAAGTGTTAAAAAGGCGTTTTAAAGTGGCTCTTTTAAAAAGAATGGGAAACATCAAGTGCTTAAAAACTGCTAACAGCATTTAAATTTAAGTACAAACTCATAAAAGTGCGTATTGAAGCAGGAAAATCAATATATTATGCAAAATAATGAGAATTTTATGCATAGGTTTCCTGGGGAAATTCAAATTCAATGTGTAGTAACTAGAGCTAGTACCTAAGAAAAATACCTTTTTAAACAAAAATACAGACAATCAAATTAAGGGAAAGTTTTTTTGGTGGAGGTCTTGGAATTACCAACGGTTTAGTTAGTTTAAGATTAAGGAGTTTCCATGACAACGTGATGTTTCTACTAATGAGTGGTGAGGATTATCAAAACCTACGCTGTTTCACAAAGATTGTATTCTAGCACTAAATTTTACCCTTGCGAAACTCGGAACACCCTTTAGGTATTCAAAATTATTCTTAAAGATTTAGTTTTTAGGGTTTGCTTCAAAAGAATTAATTTCAATCTTCTAACTACTGCATTTTCCTTTTAAAATGATTGTGCATGGAACCCTGAATAGAATTTTCCGTCTGCACTTAAGCTCTTAAGGACGAGATAAATGATGAACTCAACGAACCTTCCTTGTATTCCCCAATTGTTGATTCAGCCGGTTTCATTGGTTTTTACTCTTTTAAAGGTTTCTTATCATCATCGATCTTAAGCATTTTTTTGTTTTTCCCCCCTAAATATTTTTAACATCACAGTTTGTTTTCAATAAAGCTAAGGGAAAATTAATTTTCCCAGTTTATGTATTAATTAGGAAATGCGAATAGTTGGTCGTGAAGAGAGGGTAAAGTTTAGGAAGTTATCATTCACGGTTAACTCCCTGGAAGACGTACTCTGTTGCTCTAGTTTCAAGTTTTGCAAATAAGTTTTGTGTATTTAACTAATGGTACAATACATCCCTGAATTCTGTAACTTCCAACCGTGTGTAAAAATATATACCTAGGGTAAAATAAGCACCACGTAATAAGTTCTGAAATTATTACTCGGCAAAGAAATAGTTTCCAAAACTCCCTTCTCTCTCTCTTTACTTGTAAACTTTAACTTCCTCCACTTTGTTTCATAGAAACTGAATTATTTTATTTTTAAGTATTACATAACCAGGATTTTATTTTTTCTTATCATTGCATTAATTTTTTTATTTGTTTATCGCAATGCGACTGTTGATCGGTCAAGGACGTCTAATATTATTCCTTTATGGTGAGTGATGAAATCCTAAACTCTATTGTAGTCTATTGTACTGAAAAAATTCAGTCATATATATGCATCTCTTTCTTACACAAAGGAATTAGCTATTTTACTATTCCCACTCATTACTTTTATTTGTGATCCCGTAGATAATAATTAAAAGCTTGTAGACTCATTTAATTACTAATTTCTGATTAACTATCAGAAGTATTGTACTTAGACTAGAAAAAAATGATTAAAAACAACAGAATAATGTTATCTACGATTTAAAAAAAAACATAATAATGCTTATCTGCCCTAATTATCGTGTTGTCTGAATAATAATTCCATATCCTGTTACTATGAGATTTTGCGGTGTTTTTCGATGGTTCAAGGATCGAATCATTTTAATGTTGTAGGTAGATACAAAAAAATCTAAACCATTTTGTTATAATTCAGGACAAAACTCATTTATATTTTAATACAGAACTCATATAAAACGTGCTTGCTGTTATAATATACACAACCGCAGTAGTAGGTACTGATTATTCTGTAGATTGCGAAAATTGTGCGTTTATTATGTAATGGGATAAAGCTTAACAGGCACATGTACCACTAAACGTTAGATAAAAGGGGATAAGCTAAGAACAAGTCGAAACGCCCCAGGGTAGTAATTCCACATGGTCCATCGATAATAATTTATTAGAATATTAAAATATCCATGTATCGGATAGGAAAATTGAGTTGTAACCGAACAGATAATTTTGTTTAGAATCAACCCCTATTTGTATAAAATCCAGTCGTAAAGGAAACATAAATAATATACAGGGTGTGTTTAGGAAAATCTAGCACATGATGCCAGACCCAAAAACAAACAGAAAAATATTTGTTTGTGGTGATGGCAAACGTGCACTTTATGTATGGTCTTTGAGTCACCCTGTAGAAAAATTTAATTTGCGTGGCTGCATTTAAATGCAATACTTGTACGTAATAAATTGCAAACATGTGGCTTAAATTAATATGTTTACATAGAATTATTATTTCTATAGCACCAGGAAAGACTATGTCTAATAATAAACATAATACATTAACCTTCACAATAAAATTTATTATAAAAAAAACATATTCAAGATTATCAGAAAAAAGAAACAAAACTTTGATAAAATTGATTTCTTTATTCTAGATCCAAGTTGAATGACCCAAGTAAAATAAAAATAAATTTTTCAAATTAATAAAAAGAAAAATGATTTTCCTATTCATTTTCGAAAAGCTAATTGTGAACTGGACGAGTTTATTTTTGACTACCATGCTTTCTAGTTTGTTCACGCACTTCTCGCGTGATTTGATTTAAATTTAAATTTGAATTCCACACGACAATTATCACTTTGGAAATTATCATACGTGTTGGGCTTATCAATGATGCTAATGAGTGTAGAGGTGATCATATACACATATTTAAAGGTCGGGGGCTTATGTTTAATTCGGTTATGTAATAGTACACAAAATATAAAGGAATTTATTTTCATTTATAACTAGATTTTTATCTAATTAATACTTTTTCCCCATTAAAATCACAAACACCCCTAGACGAGATAGATTTTTTTTCGAAAGAAGGTTAGCCTACGCTTGTCCTCATATGAGTTTTCGAATTTGAAAAATTCATAGAAGTCATTACAGTAGTGTTAGAAGGTTAGGGGTTGCACCAAATGATAGAAGAAAATTTCTTAAACGGGAATTCCCCGAGATCTTGGGACTTGTTCGTTTGTCATTTTGATTTTTGATTCAAAATAAATACAGGGGTTTAAAATTTCTTTTAGCCCCCATATTCTAAGCTGTTTTCGAATAATTACCAACCATGGATACAATTATAAGTTCTATTACAATCATTTTAGTACTTAAACATGTCCTAAAGATAAGATAGACAAATAAACAATTTATTTACCATATACATATTATCAATTTTGTTGCCAAGTTCATAATTTTTAATTACAACACCAAGGTTGAAATAAAATTGAAAAGTCCTCGAACAATGACACAGTATAAACATATTTTTTTTTCATTTAACACAGTAAAGCCAGTTCTATCAGAATTTTTTATTTAAATTTGGTTTTGGCATTTTGGGAACTTATCTTTTGTACTTTTGTAAAAAAATCTTAGTAGGGTAGTCGTGTATAAAATGAATTCCGTGTCCTATTTTTGTACATTTTTAACACCCTTCCGATTTCTTTACGGACAATAAAAAGCTGCAGTATTTTTATATTCGTGACGTTTATTGGTACCGTTTGTTATGCTTTATAGAATAAGCAGGAACGTGTAAAGAAGTGTGGACGAACTTCAAATAGGTCAATGGGACTAATCTGCATAACGTAACCTTTTGACTTAATAAAAAAATTCTAGTACTAATTTAGTTAGGATTCAAGTTAAATTAAACGTTGACACAGTAACCAAATTCAAGTACAAATTTGTTTGTTTTGCATTTCGCGTATTGTAAATAGAACAATGAATGTACATACGTATACACACAGAGAGAGTATTTAGAGCGGGTAAACATAATTATTTGTCGGGGTTTGAATTAAAATTATTAAACGAGCACTCACATGGAAAATTAATAAATTACTGATGATAGGTATCCAAGATCGAAGGACTACCGAGTTCTTGTAAGACACACACGATAACTGTGTTTGTGCATCACTATCCTTCCAACACAACGCTCCCGATAAACTACCGGATTAAACAACTTCGTATCTCGGCGTATTTTTTGGCTGCGTGCCATTTTCCTATAAACCTGAACGTCTTCCTGTTGGCATTTTCCATATCAACTATAAACAAAACCAAGGAAAACAATCCACAAGTTTTATAATCAAAATCAAAATTTCCCAAACAGCGCTGAAAAATTAGGTTTTTACTCATTTTCCAAAAATTTTCCTATTTTGAATCAAGTCAGCAAGGAAATTAAATTAAGTACGCATTCAATGAGATTTGTCACACAGCTCGTCTTGTTTATCACAAATAAACTCGCACTTGCTTATTAGCAATTTGCTCTGTGCCTATTTAAAAAAATTAATTAATTTGTTTAATTCTTATGTTTAAAATATTTTTTTCTGGTTTCATTCGGTTATTTAATTAAAAAAATATTTATTCATGCTACGTTGAAGTTGTTTTGCTTGAATTATAATTATTATCTATCGTCTTCGTAGATTTGAATTATTTCTTGAATGTTACATCAGAATATCTTGCAGTTCACTTAGCAACAAATATATAAATAATACATAACTAACTTAAACAAATTGTAAGCAAGAAAATTTTCCTTAGTTCTAACAAAAAAATATTAAAACAGGAAGGATTTTTAAAAATTAAGCTCCAAAAATTTAACGAGAAATTAAAATATGTCGTTTTATCAGGAAAATATTTTCATCCATGCCATTGTACATTCTTTAAATATTTCAAGCTTTGCTAAGGCAAAAGTCAAAAAATATTGTTGGACTTTAATTTTCCAAATTAGTTATAAATAGAAAAGTTCCTAAAAAGTGTTTTTAAATTAAATTTCAAAATGTCTTCTAAAGTTAATAATTTCACATTCCACAGTTAATAATCTTTCAGTGTTGAACCCAAATTTCAAATATTTATTCTGAAAAAACTTGCTTGTTTTTTTTCCCTCATAATTACGTTTTGTATCTGGCTGATGACTAATTTTTGAATCGTAACTTCTTAATTAGATAATAATCAGTGTGTCTCGTCCACAAAGCCCGAAAATTCAAAATCTGTTGCGTTTAGGTATTATGTAGGCAGGAGACTTTATGTAATTAGTAATTACCATACTAGCTGGTAGCTCTGGGCCACTCTTGATCATCTCGTGGGTTATCAAAGGGTCTTATCGCCTAATGACCGCCGGAATACTGACTACATTCAAAATTAACTGTCTTTTGTACCGGGGTTAAGGTTTAGTTTATACGAAATTCATATTCATACGCATTATTAAGGGGAACTTCATCTTCGCGAAGAGGAATCTATATTACCAATCAGAGGACCACTGTGGTAATTAACTTGTTGCCGGTACAGAAAATTCCAGGACCGACTCCAGGAAGTTTAGGTTTGGAAAGGGGTAAAATATTAAAACTCCGAGGATGATGATAATGATATTATAAATACCTACCCCTAAAAAAATCTTAACGCAATAAAGTAATTTAGTAATAGTAAAACAATGCCAAACATTGATCAAAGAGAAACACAAATGAAGGACAATAAGCAATATTTACATTTTAGGTACGAGTAAAATAAGTCACGTTTACACGATTTAATTTTCATATACCCTTTAATACAGGAATGTTTTACGAGATTCATGTTTAGTTGTGTTTTCCAAACACGTCTGATTGGGGAAAAAGGTTAAGCCTATATCCGAGATAAATTTAGTTATTTTGGATCCGTATTATTTTAAAGATTTTTCAGGAAAATTCTCTGGTGTAAACCCACAGTATCGAGTCGAATGTAAAATAGGACGGCAGCTCTATTGTCCCTCGTTATACCTCTCATTAGGTGTAATGGAAAACTCACTCTGGACCCTTCCCTATCTCGTCCATATTAGATGAGCTGGGAATCCTGATTTTTTTCCCCTGAAATCAAACTGGAAATTATATAATATTAAGAATTTTCAGTTACGGTACTGTTTTTCCTGATTCAATTTGTTGGATGTGTTCTTCGAAAAAGGAATTTTTAAAATAACTGGAAAAGGAGCAAAAGGGTTGGTTTTGAAGCTAACAAAAGGTACTGAGCAATGTTTGCTTTCATCTCCGACTTGCCTTGTGTAAATATGTGGAAACCATTAGTTGGTATTAAGGGCGTTGTCGTCAAATGTGCTTTGGATACGACCGACGTATTTAGAAACTGTGATTGATTACTCGAAAGATAATACGAATAGAAAAATTATGAGTGAACAGGTTGTCGAAACATCCCCCAACACAAATTAAACCAATAAAAGTTATTTACGCTCGAATAAATCCTGTTCTTTTTTTATTAATTCTAGAACGTGTTTAATAATCGTTTAGCGAAATAATTTCGTTTTGTACAAGTGATTATGTTTATTCAATTGGGTTTGGTAGAATAGCATTTTAAAAGCTTAAACGCCCTCCCGTTTTATAACTTTTTACACTCCATTTGTTACTATAATTAAAATTCTTCTTATTGGAAAACTCATTAAAATTTTTCTAACAAAAAGAACCCCAACACAGATAATAAATTAAGGTTACGTCTTTAATTTTGTAATAGGTACCAAAAAAAATTGCTCTTGGGTCGTGTCAGGTGCGTTAGATTTTAATTCGAGTCCAGTTTGAACTCGTTATGTCGATAATTTTTCTAAAATAAAATACCCCTTTTAGATGTAATGATGACGTCACCTACAACAGTGCAATTCGACCTTAATCCTGTAAAATTGAGAACATCGCAAAAAATTTCCACATAAACTCTTTTTAGGATCGTTACTCTAAATTTCTGCGAAGCACTTTTAATGCCCTTGTTTTCTACAGCTTTTCCGCTACTTTTTCCTTTCATCCCCTTCACTTTTACTTTCGTTGTTAATTAAATCAAACAGGCGACTTAGCAGCTCCCTGAGTTTTAATAATGATTCAAAAATAATTGCGAATTAAAACTATTTTTCATTTTCTATCAAAATGATCTTGTTTATGTCAGGGGTGGAGAAAAAGTTGTCTTACAAACCCCATATAGATCATGCTTTATCTCGAATATAGCTCGCTATCAATTATAAATACAACGTGCCCTGTTATGGTTCCCTTGGGATCAAAAGGCTGTTGATAGCCAAAAAAAAACTGGATGCGAGTAAATAACTTCAGAGCGCTAGGAAATAAAAATCCTCCTTTTCTAAAAAATCGAAATAAAGGGGTCAAAGGATGTTAATTACACAGTCCTGATTTTTTTTCGACTAAAGTTATAATAAACTAATTAAAAGAGAACTGGTTAGGGGTTGAAAATGAAAATTCTTATATTTTTAGAACTTTAATTATCAAGAGTGGAAATTTTATTATTTCCTTGGTATTTAGTAATAAATCAATTTTCATCCCTGTGTCCTTCCCTCTTGTGTGAAAATGGACGACAATGAATCAAAAGCACCAGAAGGGAAGCAATAGTTTCTGGGTTTTTGCTTCGGGCGTAACGCATAACCAAACGGTCACCGTTCCACGTTGTACGTGTCCGGCGGAGAAATGTGGCCGGAAAAACAACGCATTGGATTTCCTAACTACACAAAACCAAATAACTAGTTGGAATTCGCCCAAATAAAAAAAAGGGAGGAAATTAATAGTTCCCTATTGTTCGCAGTAATTTAGAAACGATTGCAACCAATGCATAAATTAATTTCTGAGATTGGATGGGATACATAAGGGAATATGAGGAAACTGTAAATTTCAGGGGAAAGTTTTGCAAGATGAGGGATGAGAGATTTTACCTTAAGTGTATCAGGAATGGGGGTTAATTAAAAAGTTCTAATAAGATACATAAAAAGAAAGACATAAATTCTTTTCTAAAGAGTTTTCTAATTTACTTTTCATGTTTCACATTTTTCATTGAATAATTTTTACGTTGGAATTTGATTTTGAAATGCGAATGTCTTTCATTAAAAATTAATTAATCCCACCCCAAAAGCTAGTGGGGAGAAAATAAAAGTCGAAAATGATTCGGAAATTAATTTTGAAAAATTCACCCTTGATTTGTTTCTTGAAAATACTTTGCTGTAGATCTCTCGCTACAACCCTTAAACATTTTAAGTGAATAAGAACTACTTTTTTTTGCCTTACTCCACTCGATATCAACACTTTTTCCTTAATAAAGTTCTAAGATAAATGTCGTTAGTTTAAGAGAGAAAGGGAGTAGGAAAGTTTCCTTTAATGGAGATCAGATCTGATAATAAATAATGGAAAATGCAAATTCTCCATATCGGAACACTAAGAAAATTACATAACATGGGTAAATACTCGATGAATATTAATCACTGAGAGAGATGTGTTTGCGTTCCAGAAATTGTCAAATGTTGCAAATCCTATCAAATTTTACAATCAGGTCAGCCTATTTCCTCCTTCTCTCCTTCCTTGGTCCTTACGGGAAAATCGAACTTGTAAATTTGAATAAACTGTTTGCTTTGTATAATAAATCTTCCCTTTATCAGACATTAAAACTTTCCTCTAGATAACGCGCGCAACACTCTTTTCTCAGATCAGAAATTTAATACGGATGTTCTAATTTAAGTTCATCTAAGGGCGTTTTATAAAAAATATCCCAACGAGGATATCAAATTGTGAAGAGCCGTGAAAGCCAGCAACGAATAAATTCATTTAAGCGTTTTGATTTAATATCCTCTCCTCTTTCAAATCCTGAACAATCTCAAAAACGTCAACGTTTTAAGCTGATTTTGCAGATTTAATATCCAGTTACCGATTAAAAAGCTAATTTCTAATTTCTCCTATTATTATTATGTCAAATTCAGGGAAAAATTTGGATTTCACGCATAAATCCCCCAGAAGAAAAGCCTTTTTGAATTTATCGGAATCACAACTAATGACAGAACAATACAGAAGAGTGGATTGTTTAGGTGGGAGGGCAATATTGATTAAATGAATTATTCTCTAAAGCACATGGAATTGTAAAAGCCCTACGGCTGAGTTATGTCGTCCTGGGGCCACATATTATAATTACAGTTACCCGAAGGGCTCTCTAATCCTAGTATCAGTATTCGGATCATTCGGCTTGTCCACCCCGCATCTACTAAAAACTACCACTTCCCTACTCCCTCTATTTGAATTTCTCTAGTTAATATTAACCCAACGTCTAAACTGCGTGATAACTTTTAGAATGATCGGATTAACTACATTTTCCCTTTTCAAAACACATTTCATCAACAGGATTAAATAAAATCTGTATATTACCTGAAGAGCATATTGTGGGCTTGTTTTCCTTGGCGCATTTTATGTCTCTCTCTGTTTTTTTTCTCTTCGGCATGTCAAAGTTGCTTAAGACAGAAAACGATCTACCCCCAACCCAAAAACCCCAGGGGAATCTCAAATTAACAAAATTTCTGACTGATTTCCATGGAATTTTTCCTAGCACATATTTTTCTGTATTCGTGGCTTTCAGTTTTATTATTTAACCTTCCAATTCAAAAAATATGAGCTCTAAAAGAGTTTTATAACTTATGCACATATATTGCAGGTCAACTTTTATTTTTGAAATTTACGAGCAGTATTAGATTATAAACTACGATGAAAATTGTTTGTTTATAGCTTGTACGTTTCAAAAATAATAAAAAAAATAGCTTGTCTGCTTCTAATGTGATAAAGAAAATAGATGTCTTAATAACAGCCTTTCCTGTTACATAAATGAAAACACATGGAACAACTTAATTTTATTTCTTTATTTAATCTTCCGGAAAAGTGTTTTTCCTTGTTTCACTCCGAACCCCTAATCGATCATAGATAAAAATTCCCATATGAGTATACTACGATTGGAATTCGGAACAAACAACGTTTGCTGAAAATCCTAATCGTTTTATGATGAAACTATCTAACCGTCCTTTATAGATCTAAGCAGGCTGAATTTGCTTCCCTAAATAAATTCAGCTAAAAATTTTGTTATTAGGTTTTTCTTGAAGTAATGGAGCACTATGTTGAATGAAAATGCGATTCCCAATAGGGACAATTCTTTTGTATGCAAGAGCTTTAACAGTTTTTGGCACAACAACTGAAATTAAGTTTGTAAAAAAGGGAAAATGTTACCCGGAAGTATAGATCGTCATAAAGTTATCCCCCATAGTTACATTTCTTCACCATATGTCTTAAATTCGTTGCTCCGAATTATGAAGGGCTAATAAAATTAGCAAAGTTTCTCAATGTAAGGTAATCCAATTTTCTGCAATTGCTCTTCGGGGTGTTTTCTTAATTATTAGGAAAATTCCCTAAGGAGTGATTTTCAATTAAATCTTACAACATTTAGGATAATATCTTTTAAATTATTTTCGGGTTATTACACAAAATTCTGAAAATTGAAAAGAATAATCGATTAAGGAAATGCAAGCGTTTCGGTAAGGAAATCTTCAGGAGTTCATCTTGGAAGCGCCAGGAAATTTAAATAAATTGAGATATTGACTTTAAATTTTGAGTGGCTGTAGAAAAGGGGTTGAAAAATAAGTGAAAAATATTTGAAAAGATTTTCCTGAAAATTTCGAGAATAATCTTTTTATTAACGACAAATTTTCTTAAACGTTCGTAATTCTTGAAAGACTGGGATTTTTGTATCGATTGAATAATTAAAGGAGTTTTTTCGTTTAATGGAAATTGTTTAAAAAAATACAGATAGAAATGGTTCTATAAAAGTGTAGCAAACGGTAATCGAGCCATGTAGCGCACCGGGCAACTACCGGTTCAGTTCCGCTTCCGTGGTGGGATTAGCGCTTCTCCGGCAGCAGGAATCAGAGTGCGGTTATTATTTTTTCACGGGGCCACGTTTGTGGGTTACGTACCCAGCAGGGAATCGATCTATCGGTTGCTATTCCATGGTTGTTCCCCAGGAATTGATTATGATTTATTACAGCGTGATAAAAAGTACTTACTCCGTGACGGTCGGGCGGTCGGTTTGCTTTTCCAATTTTCGCAAGCCAAAATTTACCGCTTCACAAAAATATCACATTGATCTTTCACTGTAAAACTAATACAATTCCAAGCCTATCAATTTTCACCACAAATTTCTATCGAGTAAACGGTTCATTCGTCAGTGCCAGACTAGATTAATCGTCTTCAGTTTTGTAAAACTTAAACGTTCTTTACCCTATCAAGCGAATACATTTCTTACGTTTTGTCATATTCACACAAAAATCTCCTTTTAAACAAACCTTTAAAACTCTTCCCTTAATAAAATTCCTTCACCTTTACATAACATGTTTAACTTTGCAACTTTTCGCCATAACACGTTTTTATGAAAAATAATTCCATGACGAATATAAAAATTCAATTGCCACAAATAATTCTTTCCTTATTTTTTGTCTGTTAGGTGACGATATTTTTTCTGGATTAATAGAAAAAAAATGTAGCGTAGATTTTGCAGTTCATAGTAGCTAGTAAATCAAAGAAACGACCTTTCTTTTATAACTTATAAACAAGACAAGATGGTCTGTTGCATCATGTAATATTACCAAGCTCTGAGCTGTTTTGCTCGCCATACGGATGCTGCATGGTCTAGAATACGATGTAAGGGCTGCTAGCACCCCAAAACGACACTATGCTCGAATGCCCTCGACATTAACATTTGTATCAAAAGTCCGAGCACATCTTGGACTCCGGAAATCATGAGTGACTCGTTTTGTTTCTTTCATACACTCTTTTGGATCTCCCATAAGTAATTGTTTAGATTTCGGTGTGGAAATTCTGATTTGTTTCATTCTTTATTTAATCTTGAACATTTATAATTTCTATAAAACAAATTTTAGGGGTTGTTGTTTTGGCAAAAATCCGAGTTTTGGTCGTAATTCTAAGTTAATTCAATAAAAGGGAGGAAAAAATATTTCGGACATTGTCTTAATGTTCCGCCACTGTTGGGAAATAGTGAGAAATGACCTGGAAAGTTCTTTTTGCTCTTATGATCATCACTTAAGCTTTGCTTGATTCGAACTCCACTATATCTCAAAGATAGTCTATAAATATTGTATTTCTTTCATAAATAATTACTACCAATGTAACCTTTGAGGGTTTACCACGAACCGATTGAAAGATAACCCTGGATTTTTTACGTTTCTAATCAACCACCTGTTATTTTCGTAAAAATATGCAAAATAATAAATTAAATTAGTTCGGACGCACGGGATCGAGAATGCAACATTTTTAATTAAAAAACAACAACCCTTCACGTCCTGCTAACACCAGAACGTCCCTTACGCAGGATCACAATCGGGTGACAAGACATTAAACAAATAAACCTGGCGGATGAGAAATTAGTACTGTGGACATCAATGCAAACGGTAGCAACTTCTACAAAGGCACCTCCAAAGGTGAATCTAAGACAAAATCAATATTTTTAAGATGTTGAACTAAATTGGAATAAATTTAAATAACAGTACGCTTTGTAATAAACAGGAGTAGGCTTTGTTTTGCAATTAAAAAGAATGAAAAGTCGCGATGGTAATATAAATGGAGACCTGAACACTCCACACTGCAGGAGTAGGCTTTGTTTTGCAATTAAAAAGAATGAAAAGTCGCGATGGTAATATAAATGGAGACCTGAACACTCCACACTGCAGGCTTTCTTATTACTCTTCTTCAGGTTCTGTTCATCCTTCCTTGAATATGAACCTTTCTCATTTATAGTTTCATCTTTGTCTGACTGTTGCGGCTTTACTTAATTTTTATAATCTGGGCGCCATGTGCACCCCTTATATAAATCGGTATGGTTGACGAATAATGGCGTCACTGAGCACATAAATTTTTGAAGGTGTAAAGGGTGGCTGAAACTTGAATATTCTTGAGTACGAGGACAAAAATAAATTCTTTTAGGAACAGTAAACACCTTTATTTTATTACCTTGGATTCGAAGGCTTCGCGTGACAGTCAACATAGTGGTCTTTGTACGAGGCCGAGTAATCGACGTCCTCCGGCGCCGCGACGCTTCCAAGCGACACGAAAAGCAGTTGATGTTCATTTGACAGTTCTTGTTTGTTGTCTTTGATATCAAAATTGTTTACTGAAAATTATTACCTTGTGCTGCATTACAAGCACCAATTAAAATGTGATTTTAATTGAAAAAGGAATATTCCACTTTTTTTTATTTTTATTCAAACATTCCGATACGGTTGTTGTAAAAGAATGTTGAAAACGAATTCAATTCCTGTGTTTTGTTCCGGGGAATTATTAAAAACTATGCAGCGTTTTAGTGAGTTTCCATTGTATGGAATCGGCTTAAATTTGATAATTGGCTTGAATTTCCTTTTTGAATGTTGCGGGAAACTTTTACCGTAACCACAACAACACAAATGCAGTTTGACGAACTGAAACTCCGCTGGGTTACTCGAGAGCGAAGTATTTTTAGAAAATTATGTTTGTTAAATTGAAAATAGGAAGGTTTTAAAACATTTCTAATGAATTTTTGATATTTTCCTAATTCGCAAACGTGAAGTTTTAATTAGTTTTTGTGGGATTAGGTTTATGCATTTTTTTTCTCTTTGCTTTTCGCTTTAACTGCTCATCTTGTATGCAAACCCAACTGGTAATTGTTGAACTGTCTGTTCAATAGCTGTAATTAAATCAAATTTTCGTGTTAATTGAATTTTCTTGTTTAATTTAATTCCAACTAACTGCTGTTTCTGGTTACCATCCTCACTTTATTACATTTTAAAAATGTTGTAATTATTTCAAAAATTCATAGAAGTCGGCGAATAAATTCAAGACGATTTTTCCGAGTCCGACAGCAAAATAATGAGATAACATTAAACAAATCAGTATACTACTCATATTGTTATTGATTATTTAAGTTGTCGTGTATAAAAACCGAAGTAGTATATTTTCATGAAAGTTTCGTGTGTCTTGAAAGTTGGAAAAATAAATGAGAAAAAATGTATTCGGGTGGTAGGTACTATATCGAGTTTTTTTTAAATATAGCATAAAGTTAGGAAACAAAAAAGAAAGAACAAGTTAAAACTTTCCCAGGAAAAACAAAATATCAGTTGAATTGTTGATCCCAGTTGAGTTTTCAGAAACGCGGAGAAGAGTTCTATTCCATTTCCTTCTGACATGTTACACGTGATCTCGAACTTAGGGACATTTAACATTCAAGTCAGAACATCCCTTATGCTAGATGGACAAATCTCGATGCTCCAAATAGGAAGTATAAAAAATGTAGCTTATTTTTTACACGATCACTTCTTCTGAAGAGACTTAAAAAGGGAAATTTACATTTCTCTTTGTTTCAAACACTGAAATAATTGTGGTTGGTGATTATACAAGAAATGCAACTCTGGCTTTGCCACAAAAACGTACAGGCGTTTGGATTCCTGCCAATTATGATTACTAAAGAGCCATTCCGAAGATTTGGCACAAGTCCGAGTCGGTTTTTTGACCAGTAAAAAAAGTAATGAAATTAAATAAATGCTACTATTATAACTCCAACTCACACCCTCGCTGAATTATTTTTAGAAATAAACAACACACGTGCCTTCTCATTCAGGTAAATTCCAGAAGAAATTTCAAGTTCATCAAAATATTTATGCAGGGCAGTTTTGAAACTTTCATGTTTGGTTTAGCGTAAAAGAGAAGTTTACTAAAAAGATATCTTGAAGGGTTGTCAATAATGTTTACCTTAAAGTTACAATCAGACACTGAAATTGAATTTATTACCATTGGCAGCTGCAACGATAGATGAAGCGGTCGGTGCAACACAACTGACGACGAGTTTCCTCCCTTGTCCTTTAAATTAAATTTTAAAATAAAATTCAATTTAACCGAAGAAATTCTCAAAGAGTTGCTTTTATTAATAACGAAACTGCGCCTGTAATTTAAATTGAAAGGTTTTTTTTTAGGATAACAAAATGACAAAAGTTAATTAATTTTACAAGTTTTAGCATGATATTAATTAATTGAAAGGGGAAAAATAAAACTTTGTTCCTTTTCGCAAAGAAAATAATAAAAGTCGCGGACATTTTGTGTTTGCAAGACCATCCATAAAGTGCATATCCGGTCGAGATTTCTTTGTATTTTTGTATCATGTTAGTAGGTTCTAAATTATAAGTACCTTGTAGGTTCAACCCTTAAAAAAAATATATTTTATCTGGTTGTTTAAAATGAAAAATCGTTCTTGGATTATTTCGTAATCGCCACGCAATAAATAAAAAGAAAATTTTGCAACGTTGTGTTATGCCCCACAATGTTGCAATTATTTACATGGAAGTCGTTTGCAACATTAACGTTCCTGATTCTACATTTGGATCAAGTTTTATGGGCCGTAAATCGTCCGGCAATCGTTTTTACCCTGGGTAATTTTTAACTTAAATTCCTTAAATATCCCCCTCGTCCTGTTTCGTATGATTTTCCCGTGTAATTTTTGGCACGGCGGCGGCGGCGTGTATAGAACGGTTGTTTACATAATCCAATCGTCGGAAAACCAAATTCTTATGTTAGGGTAGTTCCAAGAAAATCGCTGAACAGACGGTTCATTTCCTAGACCCGTATATTTCCACCTTACCCCATTTACACCATTTTCCCGGTTTAATGCATCAAAACCCAATTCACTCAACTCCCAGAACTCCTTAATCTCTTCTACGAGTTCCTTTGTACTAGATCGAGGCGAGGTTGGGAAAATCTCGTGCCATATTACCCCCGGATAAATATATAGAGTCAGAAAAAACAAGGGTCAATCGGACAATTTGTATGCTTTATAGGCAGAGCCGATTTTAAAATAGGAAAATAGCTGTGAGCTGGTCTCGGGGACCACTAAAGTGATTTGTAAAGTCAAATAAAGTTGTTTAGGATTACAACTAGGGGCAGATAGCAAAATGCGGGCAAATGTCTGCATCCATCATTGCAAGCACTTGTCATGTTCATACGCCTCATGCATGATTCATTTTGCACTCTTATCTTCCGACCGAGTTGAGGGCTTGAATAGGGTGCCTATCAATCACATTTAGCACTGGATATTATATCTGATATCAAATAAACTCGATCGCCCGAAAGTCTCAGCACATGCTCCAAACTTAAACTCGCCAAAAAGCAACACGTAAACTTCTTTTAGATTTTATATAATATTTTTCAACGTACAAAACCTTATTCCAGAGGAACATTGGGCTTATTTTTTTTATTAAACTAATATATTTTTATTTCAAGGGCGCAAGCTTTTGTTATACATTTTAATTTCGTCTGGTTTTGTCGTCCCAACCAATTAAAATTTAGAGGGTATAAAGAAAACACAGCGCCCACCCCCTTTGTTTTCATTATTTATTAACGTAAACAAACTAAAAGTGGAGGGGATAATATTGATGGAATTTTGTGTTGTTTCATGCAGATAAGAGTTATTCCTCCCTGAAATAATAAAAATTCGCGTTGATTTTTAAAATTTTCTTTAAGAAGGCATTAGGGTAGTAGTGGGTGATGCACTAGATTAT
Organism: Hemicrepidius hirtus; assembly: GCA_963082805.1. NCBI lineage: Eukaryota > Metazoa > Arthropoda > Insecta > Coleoptera > Elateridae > Hemicrepidius > Hemicrepidius hirtus. Next base: position 527,007 of record OY720164.1, read on the forward strand.
AGCCCTTAGTTTCTTCTATTGGGTAGCGAAAGAAAGTAGGACTTGAAGAAGAATTATTTTTTTAAAATTTGGAAAATTATAAAAATCTTATACCCTTTCTTTCAGGGAATTTTTTCCAAGGTGGCTATTTCAAATGCAATCCCCTGTTTAGTTTTATATTTCGTTTAATAATTATTTGTGTTGATTTATTAAAACGAGTCTAGATTTTTTTTAAATCGAGGATGTTATTTTAGTTAAATTTTTTTGAAACTGACAGATTCTGTGGAAAGTGTTTTGTAGCGGGGCATATTTTCAGTGAATCCAACAGGAAAATTTACCGGTCCTGTAAACACAGTTAATTAGGACTGTAAAATTAATTTTCAGGCAGTAGTTTAAAATTCCGGGTTTAAAATAAAAATTTAAATTTTCACAACCTAAAGATGGTCATTTTTATTTTCCAAGCGGATCAGGAAGGAATTTTTCTATACGGTTATAGAACTGCGTTCTATGCTTTCTGATATCCAGATTTCTAGATCGGTTCTCAAAGCTGCCGATAAGTTTCAATGAGCTTTTTGCATTTTCCTCCTTTCTAGCCTTCGTTCGTGCTGAATGGCTAGAGCTAAATTTTCCTATAATCAGATTTAACCGAGAAATCCCACCCAAAACTAATTTTCTAGATGCAATGATTAAATTAGGAAAATTCCGGAAATCGCCCGCTGATCTTTTATCCGAAAATTCAAACTTGTCTGATATTTTAAAAAAGATATGTGTGTTCAATATAAAAAGTGCTTTCATGAATTGCCAAGCAAACGCTCGTGAAAACGCAATATTTGCGATTGAAAAACCGAAAGCTTCCACCGCATTCTGTTTAATAGATTTCTATTACCCAGATAAGGAAAGAGCAGGCACTGAGTCTGTTAGCTGTTAAACATGCGTTTGAATTTTTTTCCTTCACTTTATCCAACATCCATTCCTGTTTTTATTTGTTTTTAATTTCTTAGAAAACGTCATACATTGCATTAAATGATTAAACCACTAAAAAAAACTCCCTGCCTTTTTACATAATGTACAAGGAAACTTTTCCTTACTAATGTTTTCTTTTTATTCCTTAAACCTTAATGCACTTCTCTATTATTATACATCTTGGGAGAATAATCCCAAAAAATATAATAACAATCATTATTCACAAGTGAATAATCAATGTAACCTCATAGACATCATTACAGACCCGTTGAATAATATTCTATTATCCTTTTCAGTTAATTATGCTTCAGATTTTCCTATAATTTAATTGTTTTATATTCATAACGAAGACGTCCTTTTATTTAAAAGAGAAAACGAGCGCATCCTAATTAAAATTTTATTAAACTTTGAGCACATTTGCGGAAGTTATCATTAGAAGTAGATTTCGCTGAAGATAAATGAGTGCGATTACATCCACGCTTTTACCAGACTAACGAGATGATACACTTTCAGTACAAAAAATAAACCACGTAAAATGTAAGCTCCTCGTGTATTACCCAAACACTTTTTTTTTTATCGTTTATATTTTACTCAGTCGTCCATTACGATTTTATTCAAGAAAATATGTGGGCCAGAACGTTTTGTATTCTCTGTACAAGTTCTGAAAAAAGTCTAGACGTCCTGAAAACCGACGCAAAAAAAACTCTTCCAATCTTATCAATAAAATCCTAAATCAATATTACTTTACGACAGTCACAAAAAAAATTGACAGAAGGCATCAGAGCAGAGCTATTGGCCAATGAATCGGTTTATTTGTCTCAAATTAGATTTGATCCGGGCCCGGAAGGGGCGCTTCACGCAATTTGAAAAATTCATTCTGTCTGACAAAGTGTTTCGCAAACCCCCCAAACATATCGTACCGAATCTTTGTCACGTTATTCTAAAAACATAATCGCGAAACAAAGATGAAGAACAGGACGTAAATCAAGACATAAATATTCAAACGGGGGTGGCATCAAGTAAGTAAACGATTCGATTGAGGCTTTAAAAGATTGAATCGCATCAAGGCCTTTTAAACGCATTATGTAAATATCAAGACCAATTCGCACTTGAACTAATTTGTTTTTTTTTTCGTCTACTTGAAACCTTTTTTCCGTATAACTTTTGCAATTTAATTTAAAAGTTTGTTTTCAACTCTGGGTAGCTTTTAAATTAAGGGAGGAACAAAATTACAATTGGGCAAATTAAGAAAAATAGCCTTTTATAATTTTTTTCCTAAGACGCACGAAAGTGACCACTTTCATACGTTACTTGTTACGTAAATAAATAAATCTAGCGTAATATTAAAATTGTAAGCGTTCAAAATTCGTTTTCCACTTTGTTTAATATTTTTTCTACTTCCTTTAGTATCAATGAAATTTAGGGTGTAAAGTTCTCCCCTGTTTAGGGTTCACTGATCATTGCTGCCCTTCTCGGTTCGCTTTTAGCAACACATGCAAATTAAATGTGGTTCTCCAATCACTTACGCCACCCTGAAAAAAAGGCTAAAAAACTGATACTAGCATTTTTTTCCCTTGTACTAAAACCTCCATTAACTTAAAAGAACAAAATTCTTTCACTAAAATTAAAAAAATAATCATTTAATTGTAAAAAAAACCTTTGTTAGGTGTTTAATGTCCTGTAATTTCCACTCGAAACGAAACATTTTACGTCCGCCCAAATGGTTTGAATTTAACGTTTCAATGGGTGTTAGGTTTTTATACCCACACACAAAAAAAAAACAAAGTGATAAGGTTCATTTATAATTCAAAATACGTATCATCTCAGGAACGTTATCATTTTAGCTACTTTCGATGTTGATTTGCTTAGAAATTCTACAGAAACGTCGCTGAAAAGCTAAGCCAGAGGGATTTCTTTTCGTCGGGTTGGGTTGGGTTAAAGATGAAGTTTATAAAACAAATCCCAAGACTTTAGATGAGTTGGACGATCGAAGAACTCTGAATAAGAATCGTTTTCTTTGAAAAAATATTGAAAAATCATGGTTACATCATTAAAAAGAATTAAGGGAAGCAACCAAACCAGTACGCGTACGTATCAATACTACAGGCGGTATTAGAGGGCCCTACAACCCCTATAGCTTTTATGGCGTTTTTCTGAAGGGTTACCGCAAATCATTTCTAATTAAATTTCTAAAGGTATTTGAGGTCAATAGGAAAAGCTACTTCAATATGATGAAGTGCCGATAGCTACCCTAGGCGGGTAGAAACAAGAGAGTTTTGTGGCTTACGAGGTTGTGGTCACCTAGGGCTTCATACAAAAGAGGGGTCAATTTGGTAACCAACTACCGTTTACGGAGACCTTTATTTGTAGTAACCAAAATTAGAGACCTGATGGGGATGAAAATATCCCCAGCTTAAATTTGTTTCTTTTAGTTATAGGAAAATTCTTTGTTAAGGGGCTTTAGAATCTTTATGACAATGACTTTGTATCTAAGCACGTAAAATGAAATTGCATTCAAGGGTTGCCATTTTGCAGGTTAACATAAATGCACGCAATGTTATACATATGTCCCTGTTTCCGGGCTTCCGGTTTATTTCAGTGCCAAATCCAATACGTATTTGAATTCTCTATTATCACTTCCAGTACTAATGGCTGTAAAGTTCATCGAGCTGCAGTTCCAGAGAACATTATAATGCACCCATTCATTATTTAGTATGGCTTCCCTATGATGACAAAGGGAAACTAATTTAATACGAAATCTTGAAAATTATTAATACTTTAGAGCTTTGTTTAATCAGGGGAAACTAATTAGTGCCTATAACTAGTTCTAATGAAAAAAAAAATAAAAATAGGTTTGCTAAATTTAATACCGAAATCTTTATTTACCCTCTTCAGTCAATAACTAAAGTTGTTGATACAAACTCTAAGGGATGTTTTGTTCAAACTTATAATTACTGTATCGTAATCAATGTTTAAAGTTGCTGCTGTTAGCTGTTTCTGATCCCAGCCAAGTTTTATCTCAGTTCACAGTTTCTCTTTCTTACTTCGTCACTTGTTAAGGAAATCAAAGGAAATGATTTTGGACCAAGTTAGAAGTTTCGTGTGTTAAGGTAAACTAATCTGTTTTAAGGGAACGGTTAATGATATGTTGCTAAGGGAATAAATCCTTAGAATCGGGTCTTAACTTGAGTAACAAAAATACTTTTGTATTTTAAATTAATTTTCTTGCTTCTTTAATATTTTGTTCCCCCTGAACATTGTTTTATGTTTTTTTTTCTGCGAACCCTGTCTAATAAAGATTTAATAATTAATTTATTTAGAAGTTGTAGCCTCTAACATATTCGAAAATTATTCTGTAATTATTTTCTTATTTTTGGCATTTATTTTCAAATTGTATCGTCCTAAGTGCGCGCGCTTATGTGTCTTGGCCCACTTGGGAAAAGTCGCGTTCCAATTGGTCCTAATTTCCCAACCTCCTCCCTATCATTTCTAATCTGAATCATAGGTACATGCATGAATATGCAAGCTTTGTGTCACAAAGTAAATTGCATTTTATGTTTTTAGTGGTAATAATTGAAAGTGTTGTGTGAATAAACGAATTAGATTTAAGTTTTTATTCAGGTAATGATTTAGAAATCATATTTTACGTTTGTGTAATAAAAAAAACTATAGAATAAGTTCGTAGGAATTACGTTGGGGAGTCCATTTTGAAAATGTATTGAATAGGAATTTTCTTTTTCAGTGTGAGTGACCAAGACGTCCAAAATGACTTAAACAACATCTAGGAGGGACCACGATCTTCTTTGTTTTAAGGTAAGATTAATTATTTATGTTTATTAGAATATTTTTAAGTCGTAGTCGTGAAATTTCAAGCAACACGTCATCTGCTGATAAGGGTTTACGTTAACACCTGTTTATAAAATTGTAACTGGTCTGCATGACAATGCATATGCCCTTGAGTGTTCTATCAAATATTTTACTTACTAAGTTGAATGCATGTCTCGCACATCTGTGGATCATGTAATCAGTCCATTAAAGAATACTAAAACCTTTTAAATTTTTATTGTTCGTGCGTTATTATTTTTAATTCTATGAATATATCATCTAGTATTTTATTAAACATTCAATTTTGACTTTGTTAACATATTTCACAGCAATTATAATGCGTATTTAAGTTGTACACCCTGTACGACTATTTTAGAATGTAGGTACATACTATCCGATTTTTCAGCGTCCTTTCAGTACACATGGTATTACTGAAAATTCTGATTTAATTGCGTTTGTCCCATCTAAAAGGAAATCTCTTTAAATAGTCTGCATTGCATGATATTGCCAAGAAAGTTCTAATCAAATGGTTGTTATCCCACGAGCCAAGAACCTTTATTAAGGGTTGTCACAATCAGTCTAGGGTAGTTTACAAAGAAACTAAAGAAAATCTTTAGTCCGGTTTTTGCTTTAAATTCCAGAGAACTTTTTAGTCTCGTTCTCTCTTTCGAACAAAGTAAGTCCCTCTAATTATGTTTGAATGAAACGGGGGTAGTTTAGGTTATTAGAGAAAGATGGGTTTAAGGAAAAAAGGGGCTGTTCCATGTAGAAAATTTAATCGTTGGCAAGCGAACCGCGCCACATGACCGACGTTCGTTCATCAGGAGGTCTGTTTGGCATCGAGTCGGAAACCCCTGCATTGGACACGGGGTTGTAATCACAGCCGCTTAGTTTGTGTGTATGTGACCCAGATCATATTTGTCGGTCCACACGGTAACACTTTGATCGTTTATGAACTGATCAGGAATGAGAGTGAATAGCCGCGACCAGCATTAGTTTCTGATTCACCCACACACAATTTGGTTTATTTAAGCGAAACGGTTCGATTCTCTTCCAGGTAGATTAAAACAAATTTGAAATTCCCGGCAAACGCGGCGCATCGGACGAATACAATTTAGTCTCAAGATCAAAAGATCGGAATTATATTAAGCCTGTCTTGTCTGTTCAAATACCCGCAAGTCTGAATTGAAATTTTCAATTTTCCTAGAGAATTGTACTTCCTCCCTCTGTAGCGTCTTAGAAGTTGCAGATCTACTTCGTAGGTCCGGAAGTAACCAGAAAGCTAGTGGCCTTGTGTACACAAAACACAAAGAGAATTGCCGACAACAAGATTTGAATGGAGATTTTGCTTTCGAGATAGTAGTGGCGCTTCATCAGCTCCCAGTAATTCTCTAATTTTTCCCCAAGATTAAATTACTTCATTAAAAAGGAAGTAAATTTACCCCCGATTTCAACTGTCTAGGGTGTAATTTTTGTCAATCAATTAAACTTAATTAAACAAACCAAAATTATTTTTCCAAAGAAAATTTTCATCGAGACAAAACAAATTAGGTCCTAACAAGTTGTTCCCTATTTCAATTCAGGGTTGTAAAGGCAAAACGTGAATTTGATTAGAATCCTTAGGTAATAAACTTCCATTGTTAGGAGAGAAACCGAAACAAGAGAATGTACTGGAAGATCCGGGGTTGTTTCGCAAAAACAATACAAAAAGCGAGGAAATTTCGTAAGGGTTGGTCAGCAAAACTCGAAGAATACAGTGGAAAACGAACAAATGCGATTTATACGCTTTCAATCTCTGTATTCCTTAAAGTAGTATCGTTTTAACCAATCCATTTTCCTTTAACAGTCAGGGAAATTTTGAAAAAGGTTTACGAAAATTAAGTTTTTAAAATAGAACCCTTATTTCTGATAATGTTCTCGGGGCTGTAAAAATGTATAGAAGACTTCTTAGTGAACGTATACAGGGTTGAAATGTACGCCAAATTTAATCCTAAATTTTCTCTTAAAAGAAAATTCAATCGGAAAATTCAGAAAAAAATATTTTTTAAGACGACCTAAATTTTCAAAATCTCTCTGAAACTTTAAGCCAACCATCGTAATATAGAAATTTAAGGGTAAAAGCAACCCCTTAATTTCTTCTATTAAGCTAAACAATATAAGCTGTTGCGTTTAATGGTTTTATAATTTTGTATGCTGCATCGAAATGGTCAAATTTGCTTAAATTTGCACTTCTTTATCCGATAAAACACATTTTCTTTTCTAAAAAGATTGAACTGCTTTCAACCATAATTTATTACCGTTTATTCTTCGCAGCCTCCTTCTAAATCAAGAAGTAGTCCGTCACCTCTCTTTAAAAGTGTTAGAAAGATAAGGGAAAACTAAATTTTCAAGCTTTATTTGTTTGTTGCGAGAAATATGAAGAAATCCCTAAGTTTCTGCTTGAGGAGATTAAATGTTAATAGTCAGCAAAGATATCGCTTCTAAGTTTTTCCCGGGGTTGTTATTTAGAACAATTTTCCATGGAGCTTTTTTGATCTCTCCTTTTTCTAGGGTCTTTTTCCGGGTTAAGACAAATATAAAAAAATTGTGACTACTGTGTAGCATCATCATCAGTTTTGGTTTCTAGATTTAACCCCGTCAGTTTGTTTTAGGGTTGTTTTTCTTTTTTTTAATTTTACGCGTAAACAATTTTTAATTTCAAGTTTTACATTATATAAGGGCCGTTTAGTACGAATTTTCTAATTATAAACTGGAAAACTTATTTTTTCCTCTTTCTCTTAAGGGGGTGAATGTTAGATAATTTTTAATCACGTAATTTCCCTGCTTCTCCTGTGTAACGTTTACGAGTGAGTAGCGGAGGAAAACGGAGACGATCTTTAATTTTGCAAAGTAGGCGTTTAAAGCATTATCATAAAAAGTAAATTAAAGGACAACATAACAGTGAAGAATTACGATAAAAATGGCGTAAACGTAAGTAGACCAGAGAGTAACCGGTGAGGTCAAAGCATCCGGTGTCGAAGCAGAGGTGTCACACTAAACAGGTCAAAGCTACCAAGATGGACGCAAGCGCGCCGCCTAAAGCTCGAAACGTTGCGAAAGCTCAGCTTGCCTCACTGGAGTCAGTAGCCTCGCGCTGTCCACCCGGTGCTTTTCCTCCGGAGTTTTCGCGGATTTATCGGCGCTGCACTCGTAACGCGCGAGCGCCAAATTGAAAAATGATTGACGCTAGTGAGCTTTTTTCATAAATTGCTGCGAACTTCTCACAGTGATTGATTGGCTTGTGTTTTGATAGGTCACAACATGCTCTAACAAATCAAGTGTTTTTCACATCATGTTCGTACAACAAGCAAATATCAGATGTTTTTCCTCCCCTTTTTTTCAATAACAATTGTTTTAGTTAATTACTTGCTTTAGTTTTTTTTTTCTTCTTAGCAGAAGAACTAGGATTCTAAGATGGGTGTTACCAATACTGTTTTCTCTTATTACCTGTGGTTTTAGCTTCCTATAAAATATCTACTTTTAGGGGTAGTATAATTTATCACTTATGATGATTAAACAAAAATTGTGCCCGTCGTATTTTAATCAATATCGCATCATTAATCATTTTACGTGTAATAACTGTCGATGCTCTAAGAAATATAAATTAACACAAGTTTATTAGGGAAAAAATTTTTCTGAATGAAAAGTGGTTGAGGGTTTAGAAACCGTACTTGGAGTTGATGTATGCGTTCCTATTTTTCATTTTTAATGGCTCGTTATATTCATGTTTGCGCACATCTTTCTGTTTGGGGAAAAAGAGAGATAAACGCTAGTTGGCTCAATGAGTAAATGAAGTCATTCGGAACCTCACCGCCACGTAAGTTTAATGAGTAGTTGTATAATGTAATTGCCCATAACTGCTTAACAACCCCTATTGTTTAAAACAAACGACACACAGCTTCTAAAATTCCCCTTAACATGTTTAATCTAACCGTGAATGCAGATTAATTTCAAACCCTTGCATTTCAGAGATAAGATTTTCCTCCAAAATTTTGCTGACTATTTGTCTAAATCAACCCCTAAAGAAAATCAATTAAGCTGACTAAGGTTTAATGTCATTATTTAAATAATTGAGGGAGGAGATAGTTATAATAATAAGCAAAAAATTAATTCGTAATATTGTCTGTAAGGGAAGGAAAAAATCCACGAGTCCCTGTAAGAAAACTGTCAGTCACCCAAAGCTGCTTTATACAGGTTGTTATCCGAGCTTTCGTTTTAGCTCAAGCTTGATGCAGAATGTTTAAGGCCTTCTCTCGTGCTAAATTTTAATGTAGATTATTAAAAGAAAAAAAATCTGAAGCAATATAGAAATTATTAACTAAACAGATTGTTGTAGAAAGTTACCATTAATTTTTTTCATAATTTAGAAATTATTTTTAAGTCCATCTTTATACAAGAATAAATTTTTCTAAATTTTGAAACTATTTTTGGAGAACAGTTTCAAGCTTAAAAAAATATTCAAGAAAGTCCTACAGGCTTTAAAATTACGCCAAATGCTTGCCCTTATTATTTTCTTAAAGATGATTTTTTTTCTTTCAAGTTCAAGCTTACACAAAAATAAACGAGCTGAGATAAAGTTTACTTTTCTTGTTTGACCTGAGTCATTTGGAGGTCATTGTTTACCTTACGTATTTGAACACGTAACATCAGGAGAAACTCAAACCCAACGCAAAATGTAATTCCCAAGTAATTACAGAACTTTTTTTCAGATTAGTCCCAAATATTTGTAATCATAATTACCTAAATTAAAGTTTAGTGTTAGGAATTTAAATTATGACCTCTCTCGTTTTATATCAGAAAGCATTCGAGCCTGTTAAGGGACGGGGGGATATAATAAAACAAGTTATGGAATGTGTAAGTCCTTTCTAACTAATTAAGTTGCTTACGTAAAATTTTACTGATCCAACTTGGTTACAAGAGCACAACTCGTTCGCTATTTTATACATTAAATTATGCGAATGAATTTAAACAGAGGGAGACCCTTAATGCCGCTTGTATTTTGGTTATATTAAATAGGGAGGTTCACGTGCCGGCTTTGGTTGTACGCAGGATGAAACATTAATGTTTCGCGGCTTATGAAGCTTACTTTAAAAATATTTTATGAGGTCTTAGATTTATGCACGTTCGACTGAATTTCCAAGATATTTTACAACTTCTTGCTTTTTGGAATTAATTAAAAAATTAAACCCCCGCCCGATTTTATGTACGCGGTCCGAATCGTTTTGTTAATCTACCCCCCGAAATCCTCCAAACGGTAGAGGTTAAGGGCTTATGCACAGTGATCCTTAGCGCTTTTGAGGTAAATACGAAAAAGGGATACGTATATAACCTTTCAACCTCCCTTTTTCCGGGACACGTTCTCAAATCGTCGTAAAAATTTACATTGGATTAAAAGTTTGATAGTGTATAATATATTAGAGTCTCGGTGAACGGTTAAGCATTAAAGTTTCCTTTAAGGATATACTCACTTACATAATTACAGGGTTTTGCGGTGATTTATCGTAATTAATAATGAAATTCTGCTATGACCCGATAAGATCGTTCTACCAACTTACATTTACTTTGTTGAAGTTGATAATTATTGTGTCTAATGCTTTACGTTTTAATATTAAATATAAATTAGTCTCCAAAAATTACCTTTACAATAGAAATTGCGGGCCTCCCTATTCATCAAAAATTTGTTTGAGGGACCCTGGTAACATTAGAAATCCCCCGAAATGAAATTATAGGAACCGCTGCTCTAATACAAGCCGAGGAGAAATTTTTACGATTTTTTTAAGTTGTAACGAAATTTTAAATCTATTTTCCAAAAATTAGTTTCTTTAGAAAAGTTTTTTCTTGTAAATCATAGACGTCCTTCACATTTAGTTATGTCATAGAAGAAACTAAGAGCTGCAACCGAATTTTTGAAAATTAGTTTGCTCACTCCCAATTAAGTGCATTTTTTAAATTGTGTGTGCAAAAAAGTAAGGGTAGCTTTCTGCAACAGTCTGTAAAGATGTCTGTTTATGACGGTTTTTCCTCGAACATTAGTTAATAATTTCGATATTGCTTCAGCGCTCCAGAAAATTAATTTTTACCCTTATAAGGTCTAAAGAACCGCGCAATTAAGTAACATCGGGCACAATATCGCCCACCATTATAGGGATAGGTTTTAGTTTTTTCTTTGTGGATTTCAGAAAAAGGTTTTTAAAACTCCCTTATGCGGATCCCTTACGAGGAAGTAATATTAAGAAATTCTGTACATAGCTTAAAACCGGAGAAAATCGTTAATTACCTCGAAGAATTATTTTTCTCTGCTTAAGTCGAATCGATAAACCGAGGTTGAGAAAATTCAGGAATGCGAGCTGCAGAAGGCGTTTCTACCCTTCAGATGATGAAGAATTATAAAAAATTAATATTCAGTTAATTTGCATTTTACTGCGTGAATAAGTTGAGGAAAAACCAACTTCCTTTATTTTCCAATAGGGTGAGTTTTGTTATCAAAATTATTAATATAAAATGGCGTCAATTTGAAAATGATATGATCTGGAGAATGGCTGAGGAAGCGTTCAAATTTACAGCTTCTTAATACGAAACTTTTGTGGCCAGCACGATTTATGCAAGGCGTTCTTAAGACGTTCATAAATTTTAAAATATTGTCAGGGAATAAATTTTTGGCATTTAAGGAGGCGTATAAAATGAGTGAGAAGCGTCTGCTGAAAATTATATTTTTCCATCAAGTGGTGGGAATAAGTTCGGGACGTAGGAAAATTTCTTTTTATCTTTATATAGAATATAATACGAAATTATGCAATTGTTGTAATTTATAACCGAGCTTCTGAATTCCGCGTCCGCACGAAAGATTTTTCATATGGTCTGGCATGCAGCCAATCGCTCAGAAATAATTCAGTATATTCCTAAATTGAAACGTAAAGTTGTAAAACTTTTCGGGTGTAATTGTGTGTAAGTTCCAGTTCTTGGGAATAGAAGATCCGATATTTCTTGCGGCTAATGGTAAAACCTTTTGTTTAAAACCCAAAGAGGAAGTAACAAAGTTCGTAGTAGATTATGACTGTTTTTATGACATTTTGCAATGGAACTTTCCGATTTTCATCACAACAGGAATCTTTAAAGTTCGTTAACTTTGCGGAGACATGAAACCAACTGAAGTAGTTAATCACACGCGAGTAGAGGTAGATTACAGTTTCATGAGCTGTCAAATTGCTTTAATTTATAAACGTACAGATAAGATCTTAATCTCTTAGCACCGCGATTCAGTCAAGAGCACAATCAGACTTGGAATTAGTTACATTTATATCACACCATCAATTCAACACTCTTCTTCCTCTCGCTGAAAACTGGATGAAGTAGATGCAATTTCGAGGTTCATAAAATAGAAATATCGCTCCAGTAACGGAGACATTGACCAAACTTGATAGCACCGATTGATTTTAAAGCAACCAATAAAAAAATAACAATTTTCCTGTTCAACACACACAAAAAAGTTCATCATTTCCAACAAAATAAAGCTCTGTTCATTATCGGTTATAAATACTGAGCGAATAATTTTTTTATACGGTTACAGATAGAATTGGTTTTAGATTTTTAGTTAAAATCATTTTTAAACATCGAAAAAAGTTTAAATATAATCAACAGTGCTTGTTTTTTATATTCGAACGCCAAATGTTGCAATTAATTGAAATACTGAAAACGCATCGTCCTGAAACTCTTTTTGTTTTGCTCTCTCGAAGCGAATATTAAAACATATTTACGTAATATCGTATTTCCTGCAATAATAAAAATAAGCATTAAAACTGAGAATGAAGAGACTGAATTTTTTCTGTACCTCGTAAAAACGTTAACACTTGTAACCAATCAGGGATCGAATTCGAATTATTAGTTTTTCTTTCCTGGAAAAATCTAGTGTGCGAGAGTGCTTCAAACTGGAATAATGAAATAATGAAAACGAAGTGATAAAATAAAATTCAATTATGGTAATTCAGGTCTGTTTGAGTTTCCAATTCTGCAAAGTTAGTGCAGCACGAGTTCATTGCGATAACTCGGTCCATGTCAGACTTGTCGTGAATTATATTTCGAGATTATCACTCAGAATAAGTTCCAGTTCTCTAATGATGTGAGTTTACGAAATTAACAGCATTCAGGACAGCAAGTTCAAAATTAAACTTGCTGTCACACCAAACACTACAAGAACCTAATCTAAATTTCATTATTACCTGTTTATTGTACACGCTAGGGGTGAGGATCATTTTCTGGACACTTTAAGGATTGTAAATGTATAGGGAGAAACAATTTCGGATCATCTAATAAATTACGAACAGTAGGTACTGTGTCATGAAACGACGCGACGTTTTGTCTTTGCATAACCACCAACAAGTAATTTTTTAAATACGGGCCTGTAGTTTTTTGTTTATTATGTGTTAAGTCGTGAAATTTTTTTAGTACTGAAAGTATAAAAAAATAAAGCGTAATAATGTGTGAAAATAAAATCCAGGGCCGTAATTAAAAAATTGGTTTTATTTTAAGCTGAAATTTTCTCCTTTTAAAGTTTGGTTTATGAACTGAAGATAATAGAAATTTATCTCATACACTTGAATATTCTAAATTTCCTCTTTTCAGTGAAATGGAAGCAAGCAAGCCTTAAGGACTTTTTTATGTTTAACAAGTTTTAAGTGTCTTATTTTATGTTTTTGGTAGTTTTACTTTGGAAACTTTTGGACGTAAACCAACTCCTTTTCTAGTTCTTTTTTTAAATTTAAAAATATGAATAAACGAAAGTGCTTAGGTAGTCTTTCTGGAAATTTTCTTAAGTTGGAGTGGATTTTCAGTTCTCGAACAAAACAATCTACTCCCACTTTCGTATAATTCCTTAGAAATCAGATAATTACGAAGATCTTAGCGAAGTCACGAAATAAAAGCAGATATGCTATCGGAAATAGGGATTAATACAATTGGTGCAGCAGATATTTATAAGTTGTACTTTTGAATAAAACATGAACCTTCCATAGATTTATGTAAATTCCTCTTTACTGATATATACTTAAAAGCAAGATAGAAATTCGTTTTTCGCACAAACTTGATTCTCATTTACATGAAAGAAAATGCTTCGAGTAAACAGATGTTTTTAGAAAATTATTTTAAAAACGAACTTTGTGATTAAATTTTATATTACATGTTTCTTATTATTATCTTAAAAGCATCCCTTTAACTACTTAAAAGCTTTTCATTTATTAAATATTCTTCAGAATTTAGGACAAATCTGAAAAAAAAACGGAATTAGCAAAGCTGCAGGAAATCTGAAATTAACACTTCGTTTTATACGGAAAAAATATTTCGTGCAAAGATTTATGTCGACATAACATGCGATTTCAACCACCTCCTGGTCATATTTTCGACATTCAACCCAAAGAAGCGTTTCTACGATCGGAACATTTTTTCTTTTCCTTCAAAATAAATAAGAGATACAAAGTCGGTTAAAGTTATCTCATTAAGGGAGCAATTAAATTTTGTATTTTAGGAAAAAAAAAAACAAAAGAAAACTCTGGAAAGGTATTTTTTTAAATTAAAATAGTTAGTCAAAATTTAGGAGATTTGAGACCTGCACTTTATGTATTTGTTCCTGGAACATTAAAGGAAATGTTTGAACCGAATTTTCTTAAAAACTCGAAGATGAAATTGTCTTAAGTTCACCCAATGATAAAGATATCTTGAGGAAAAAAGAAGTGGCGTGTAAACATAAGAAAATTTATGTAGTTTAAAGATTCCAACGCAGGAGTATATATTTTTCAGCCCCTTTTTATTGACATTCATTGATCAAAAATGCTGTGTCAGTTTCAGAATAACGCAATTTCTTGAATTTTCTATTAAAATAAGACGCAACATTTAAATTAAATTTCTGGTTTAATAATTTCTCTCTTCTCCCACACATACGCAAGTTTCTGGAAATTATCGCAGAGGAGCTTTCCTTTCGCATTTGACAGGCTCGTATCTAGTTAAACGTCGAAACTCGTACTGATAACGGAAACTTTGCGACAATGACGGAGTAATAAAACCGTGAACAAAACTTTATGCACAAACATATTTCAACAAGGTTTCCTCAAGCCTTTGCAAAATAATGAGGTAACAGGAACAACCACGCGATGCATCTGGGAATCGAATACCGAATTCTACTCCCAATTGTTGTTTTCTACATCGAGATCTTTCGTGAATAATATGCAGTATTTTATCAAGATCTATAGTAGCTGCACTTTTCCTTTTTGCATTACGTCTCGTTTTAAACGTAATGAAAGTAACTTTTTATTGCTTTGTTAGAGAAAATCTCTTGACATTACATAAATCTTTTTATAAGCCAAAAACCACATAACATGCGTGACCCGGGCCTTTAAGGCCTTTGTTGTTTTAATGGAGACGCTATCTGAGATGGCTTATCGACAAGAAACGTTTTGTTAAAATATTCCTTTCTCGTTGCCGGTGCACGTTGCTGTTTTACGCCAATTTTATTCCGCCAATGCGTTTGGAAAATACACGCGTCTGTGAAAAATGAAACGCTTTTACCTATTCTTCCATTTGTCACCCTAAAAGCAAGCTATACAACTTTGTAAACATAACAAGCACGATCTTCTTGTATTATGATCGCAACACCCTAATGTATTTTGCCCCTAGGTTAGGAAAACTCCCCCAAAACTTTCAAAAAGAAAATTTTATCCTTCGGATAATCAATGATATTTTTTTAAATAAATTAATTTCACACAATATTGAGCAGAAATTTTCCCTGTTTTACTGTACCCCCCAAATCTTAATTTTTTTCTAGTGTCTCTTGCATATGAACCCAAACAGGAAAAAATTCCCGTGTATTATCAAATGATGTTTGGGTTTTTGTATTTTTTTTAATTGTCGAAATATTTATACATCGTTTGATGTAAAAAAAACCCATTATATAAACACTTTTTGCGATTACAATTATTTTTAAATCGATTTTTTGCTGTGTGCTATCACAAAGAATGTTTTGAAGGTTTTTTTTTGTTCAAGTGTAAATTTCTCACCTGAGAGGTTCTCGAGGCTTTCAAGATTGCGAGGTTTATCGATCTGCTATTTTTCCACTTAGTTTGTGTTCACAAATCTTTACAAGAAGTGCCATTTCACAATTTTTCTTGCAATTAGCACAATTTGGTTTTATTGAAACTCTTTTCATAGTTAGTACTGCGATTTTTTGAATTTTATTTAATACACAGGATTTTCAGGAAAATCAAGGACATTATATCAAAAATGTCTTATAATAAATCCTGAATTTTTCGGAATCTTTCAGCAAGGTCTTGTTTCTAATGAAATGTCCTTGACTTTCACGTGCATCCTGTATTTTAAGCGTTTTTGGAATTAATTTAAAATTCCATTAATTTGAAATTGGGTTTGATCAGAGTTTCATCCCCAATTACCAATAAAACATTCTATGAATAATCATGAATTTATGAAGTTATGATAGCATCCCCTAAAATGTAATTTCTGTTTATTTTCATCTAAAAATATTTATCGTAACGGCCTGCCTTTTGGTGGTAAAAGGTGGCAAAAAAACAATCTTGATATTTCAGTCTCCTTTCGTGCATCCTTTTGTGTTTATAGCAAAGACGTGTATCTTATTTCCTTAAATATTTGACGCTTCCATTGTTCTGGAGGAAGCAATTTTTGTCGCTTATATTTACTGCGGTTTATGTAAGAAAAGGTAGGCTTTTAAAGGTTTAGATTGAGAATAAAAAGAATGTTTTGAAAATTCATACTACGCGAAAGTTTAAATTGGAAATCTGGTATTTAGAAACAGGAGTTGCAGAATATCCAATACAAACAGAAAAAGTTTGTTTTATTCTAGCCAAACAGAATCTCATAACAGGCGCATCGGGGAAAGGCCCCGAAGCGCAAATCTCGAATCTTAAGACCAAAGTGTAACGTCTTTCAGATGCATGCAAGTCTCGGGGAGTGGTAGAAAACTGACGTATATCTCGCAAACAAACGGTTTTCTCCGACAAAGAGGAGCTAAGTTTTTATTACAAAAGAACGTAATGCCTGTCAGACTTTCTGACTGCTAAAGGACATTAGAACATGAATGGCGAAATTTAGGGGATGAAGAGTAAAAACTTGCACAAAGTCGGAGTTTATTAGTTAGTGGCGAAAAAGACGTCGTCGCTGCGACGAAAATTGTAACTTTCAGATTTAAAAAAGTTTTTCCTTTCCTTCCCCTTTTTTTTAATTATTACAAAATTAACACCTAAATGTGCGACGTTTTTAAAAAGATTTATCCAATTAAAGCCAAATCTACTGAACCGATTTAAAAGGTCTCCAAAATTTAATTGCACGCAAGGGATTTCCCTCAAGTTAGACAATAAACAACTTAATTTAGCGGATTTAGACATGCTCTGATTTAATCTTCTTAATTTTAATATTTAATCCTTAAATCCTAATAGGGCGCTTTTGTAATCTAAATACTCTTAACATTTTTTTTTGCTTAACATTCAAACTTCCCCCTAGATAATTACTTCCGGATAATACAAATGACAGAATCAATTTTCAGTAATTATAGTTTAATTTCGTTGTAAATGAGCAAACAGTACGGAATTAACTCAATATTACATCACAAACAAATTAAAATCAATCCCTAATTAAATTGCCATCTCAATTTCCAATCCTGATAAGGGATTTTTTATATTTTGTTTAAAAAAAAGCGCCTTGCAATCTTTATCGCAAATGAGGACAGAAAAACATACCCTAGACTTGCGAACTTTTTGATGTTTAAATTTTGTTACTTAAACAAGGTTCCTATATTTCTTTCCATTTGTTTTTGACAGGCTGATATTTTCAGAAGCGCAACCCCTAATGAATAATGTACATAATAATCATTTTTTGAATCATCGCAGCACTCTTTATTTTTCGTTTTCTATATACAGTCTTAAAATCAAAAAATCAATCTTCGCACTTCAAATATAAAAAATCTTTTTTTTGTAAAATTACACCCCTGATAAAAGAATTTCTGTTTACCTTTTCCAAGGAGTTTAAAGTTTCCACCCGTTCTTGCTTTCAAGCTCGAGTTTGAAAGCTCTTTGGCTTCGATATTAAAGGAAAACCTTATCAAATTATATTGCTATAGGTAGGAGCAGTAAGGGTCGAATCCTAAGGGCAAAATAACGTTAGAGGCACCGAGTGAAGATAGAACCATTGGTTTTACTTACACCCTCCTTGTGTTCTTCGCGAGAGTACGATAAATTTAATTTTATAGGCTTCAGAAATCGTCGCCTAGAATTCTTTTAAATTACCATCGTTATACAAACTGAAAATATGTAACCGGGGATATTTTGCAAGGAACGAAAGGGTCGGTCGCACGCCTTGAAATTCGATTTTCTTCTTCTTTCTCTAATTTAATTTTAACAAAGTTAGATTAAACTCCAATTGTTAACAAGGTTTCTTGTATTTCATTTAAATTCTAATCTTTGACATTTAATGGATAATAATAAAATTATTCATTTCAATTCTCTTAATACTAAAACTTAAATAAAGTAAGGACTCGATTTATAAAATCTAAGCTGATGGTTAAGACTCGTCAAGCAAAATTACTGTTGGAACAGCTACGCCTTTCCTTTTTTTTAATTTAATGCGTTTTAACCCCCTACCCCTACATAGTTAAATATAAATTAAAATGTAGACGCGAAAATTCACAAAAATTCACCCTTCTCCCTCCTAGCCGCAAGGGTTCTTTCCGAGACAGTATATACCGATGAGTAATAATTGAGGCAAAATCAACACCCTTTCAGATATTTCGCACTACCCTGTATATATTAAACCCAAAACATCTTTTATTTGCTTGAAAACTCAGTATCTTAATTGAAAAATGAAAATGGGTGTTAGATAAAACATTTTTTAAAAATGCTGCCATCACAATGAAGTCGACAAAATTCGCGCAAGAAACGGTCGTGAACGACAATGACTTCAACGATTATCAGAATATTCCTACCGTTGTGCCTCAAAAAGAGAAGAATCAAAATCAAAGGACCTCAAAACGAACGTCCCAACAGCCGACCGAACATCAGTATCAGAATGTAAACAACAGCGAGGAAATTCTCATCAATAATGCTTACGATATGTACAGCCACGAGGAAAATATCTTCAATATGCAAAATCCCGAAGCGAACGCGAACAGATATCCTCCAGGACAGGACTTTGAATTAGTTTGCAATTGTTCTATAAAAGAGGCGGCGGCGGCGACGTCGGTGCACTCGCCCAAGGCACGTTTAAAGCAGCAACGTTGCAGCAGCAGCAGCGAACAAAACGTCATGCTTTCCTCGACGAGATCGTGCTGTTCCACCCCCAAGTTAGGAGAAAGTAGGACTTTTAGTCAATTTAGCTTAGATAGGAGACACGTTCAACCGAAATATAAGGCACCTGTGGTGAAACACTCGTACGTATGCGATCAGCCAGGGATCAGAAGAAACCCCACACTGAAGAGAATTCAATCGCCTGAAATTATTAACACTCATCTTGGACCTAATAATTTTCTTTATGACGGTTATGGACCAGAAAATTGCGCGATAAAATCTTACGGCTATGATAAGGACTTAAAGAACGACGATTATGGGTTTAGAAGAGGACCGAGCATTCGAAGAGCAAGCGAGAGGTTCGTATGGTGTTGTAGATGTGATTTAGACTTGAAGGGCCCTACATAACTTGTTGACATTAACGACATTTGACGTGGTTTATGACGGGTAGTTACGGATAAACGTTTATTATTAGCCCTGTTTATTAAATTTAAGAGAAATTCGGAAGAAAAACCCTCCCCATCAACTTCCGATGAAACTCGTATAAACAATTCGTCTGACGGGTACACGACCCTTCCAGTCAATTATTTCTAATTCTCATTCCTTTAAAAGTTTAATTTTTTAAGTTAATTGATAAAGATAGATAACAATCGTCCATCCCTGCCTTCGCGATCAGTTCGTAAAAGAATTCCAGGGTGATTTCGTTCTGTCCAAATGGCTTTAGGATTAGCAGTTTATTTTATCTCAGACGTTTCGAATGATTAGATCTTTACTACGTGCGTAATATTTATACTCCCGTATCGCATTTCTTTTTCCGGAACCCAACGGACGAAACTCGACTTGATGAATGTTGGATATTTTCAAAATCCGAAACACCTTCCAGAGTTTTAGCTCCGGGAATATTTGTGAAAGGCCAACTTTCACGCTTGAAATATTTTCTTACACTCGCTGACCTTTGACAAAACGCCTTTGGGAATTCTACCGTCTTACTGAAGGTCCAAAAAGGGTTTTCTTTTTTGTTATTATCAGAAACAATATTAGAATATAAATAAATGACGCGCAAAGAACAAGAAGCTTCTTATAAAATATGGAACAATCCGAAAAGAAATTCTGTTAAGAGATTAGAAATTTCAAAAAAAATTTATTGCTGCTAAGGCTTAACACCAACCCAAGAAACTCCGCCAAATTCCTAATTTTTCATTAACGTTTTCAGTCTTTAGAATTATTTAAAATTCAGGTTTTCAGATTTTATGGCATAACAGCAAGTCAAGAAAATTTGTCTCCCCCACTCTCCCTTAAATATTTCAGTACCTTTACAGTTTCATTTTATTTTCTTCTGTTCTAAAATTTTTTATATGTAATTTAATCAAAGCTTTTCAGTTGGTAAAAATGTTAATTTCATTCCAGCTTATTATTTTTAATACCGACCGTAATATAACGCCTTCACATCTCCAACAAACTTTTAATTATTCTTAAGACATCCTAATTAAGGTTTATTAATATTTATCACACAAACGCACCCTTAATTTTAATTTAAAAAGAAAATGTTTGATATTCTATCGATTTTATGCTTGATTCTAAGCTGTATCACAGATTCTGCATTGACTTCCTAATGTAGAGCAATATTTAGAATCACAACAAGGGGTAACACCTGAAGTTTCTCATTGAAACATGAAATAATTTAACATGTTCCGTGATTTCAGCCGGTTTTCAGGTGAGAACGTGTTAGGTTCCTCGGGCCGTTTGTTTTGTCTAAAAATAATTTTTTTATGCAATACTTTTACCCATGTTAGCCTCTATTTTGATTAATATTCATACATACTTTGTGTAATAATACGCTTTTTTAGGACGGTTTCGACACTTTCGTTAAATAATACCCTTTTTTTTAAACCGGAAGTCTTCATTACGTGAATGATTATCTACCTTTAGCCTATATTTAGACCAATCAAAAACTTTTTTGGGTGGTAATATTTTTTTTTTTATTTTTAGATGTTTCTTTTTGGACAACAAACAAAGGTATTGCGGTTTTAACGTACGTCCAGCAAGGTAAACAATATGTATTGATTTATTTACCCATCCCTTAGTAAATTACTAAACAAATAAGAAATACAAAAGTCAACAACCCCAGAGAGAGGGTAGCTAAATGTAATTAGAATATTTTTTAAAATCATAAATTCAGATTATTAAAGCTACACAAATTTTAGGAAGGATTTAAATTTAAAAGTGACTAGAATGGCTGATTTTTTATTTAAAACAAAGTAAATTTCTGTTTAGTTTTAAGGGTAGATTCTATTTTCTTTATTTAATCGGTGGAGGTAGCGTTAATTCTATTTCGGAAACATTTATTTGGTACAGTCGTGCGAATCGAATAGATTTCAGGGCAATATTTCCTGCTGGCAGAGTATTTTTTCGTGTTTCGCAGATTGGGCAGGCGTATACTTTTTATGTTAAGCGAAAATTTATTATATTTATGGTTGTGTCGCGTCTCTTCTCTTAGTTAAAACACACCCCGGGGCATGTTTCCTAATAAAACTAAGTGGTTTGAATTGCACTTTTTCAGAACGGATCCCACCCAACCTAGGCAGAAAAAACGAGTCGCAGGTGATGGAATGGACTCCGAAATGGACGATCCTGAACTAATGTTCGAACCAACGGATCATCTCCGAGCTTGCCGGTGCCCTTGCGATCACGTTATATACAGTCCTGGGTACAGCTGCCTACAGGTTAGAGCTTTCTTTTAATTCGCTTTACATAACAGGGGAAATCCCTATGCAAATATTTTTATCGAGTCGAGGCCTTTTCCTCACAAAAACTGTCTGTGCATATTCCGGTATGTCTCGCTCTTTTCATATTATTGCGTTTAAAGGAAAATCGATAGGGTAGTAATTTAAATACAGATTTTCCGTTTAAAAAACTTTTTAAACACAAACAGATACACATTAAAAACAATTATAATAATAAAATATTGCCTCATCGGTAATCGCAAAAATTTATTTAAGGTCCAGGATCGGACTTGCCCATCGAAAAAGTTGTCTTACAAGGACGATTAATAATTATTTATAAGTCGCTTTTATTACGTGCGCATTTTTGATATTTAAGGCACAAGATTGGCCTGTCTATCAAAAAATCTGTCCATTTAGAGTAACCTCCATTGTTATCTCTCTATTCTACAAACCTCTTTTCTGATACGGATCGAAATAAAGAAAGTAAAACTTGGAAATGGCATCATTTTACAACCTTGTAGAATTTCGTTTACATCACCGTGTCGTAAAGATCGAAAACTCCCTTCTTCGGCAAAGTTTGCTCGACGCATTTTAAAAAAATCTACCCGAAAGCGAGTATTAAGTTGCACCTAAATTTAATTAATTAAGGGCATAGGAGAAGAACACATCATCCATATAGGGGCTCTTTCCCTTTAAACTCAAGGGCTATTCGAACTTCCTCGAAAGTCCATTTAACTTTGTTACTCATCAAGTTTATTTATCAAAAGTATAAGCCGCTCCCATCTCCTTCATTTTCTTCCTAATTAATATTTATTCAAACACGGATTATAAAAATCTTTTCAGAAGATAAATTATCAAGGGTCCAACCCTTTCGTCCTTTGTAAACAAAATAAATTTCAAAACGGTGAAAAATATAATCAAGAATCGATCATTCGTTATTTATGACAGGAATCCGATGCATATGTGCACCTCTCTAAAAATGCATAACTTTTCCAAGAGTCGGAGAAATAAAAGCGCTCGGGAAAAGTTCCCCCACGCCAACGTATTATATATTATCGGGAAAGTCAAAAGATCTGACCCGTTTCGGTACTTCAAACAAATTTAACGAACGGAGAATGCCTACGCAAGAAAAATTCTAGAAAAGAATTCCAAGTATGTATCCTGTCAGTCCTGTAATATAAATAACTTATTATATCAAATTTAATGAAAAGGAACAGATTTCAGAGAAATATCTTTCGGACGCTGAAATGAATGCAATTTAAAGAGATGTAGTATTTATGGTAGGGTACTACATTCTGCTTTGAAATTTATTTTCCTTCTAATCTAATTAAAGTAATAACAAAATAAGGACTTGGATAATTAATTAAACTTTCATTAAGTTTAAACTTGTTCCTACTATTATTTAATTCTTCCTCGTTATGGCACCCATGACTGTTTAGAATTTGCGTAACAAACAGCACATGAAACGGAAATTGTCAGAAACTTTTTTTTTTAATTAACTTGCAATTGTAAATACTTCCTACCGACTTTTATTTACGCGACTATACATAAAATTCAGTCCATTTACCTAAAATGTGGTTCACGTTTAAAATACGTCTTAGATTTTACTTCAAAATAGGAAACTGGACTTTTAATTATCTTAGATTTGGCTTAATTTGCTCAATTTTACTTGTTGGAGTTGTTTGGAAAAGGTAAAGTTACTTTCCCTAAGTTTTTGCAAGTTCAAACAAAAACGTTTTGTTTGAATTGCAAAGAAAACTTGGATTTTATAATAGAAACTTAATAATTTTTTTTACTTCCGGTTTAAAAGTCTGTTAATGCTTTTAAAGACAAGGTTTTATTTTTTATAACCTTCAGGAGTATTTCAGTCTCTTCCAATAAACCAAGGGCTATAATATGCAGCAACCCCTAGGTCTACTACTCTTGTGACAACTTCTACGAATTTTTAAAATTTCAGGAATATTTTTTTTATTTTTTAAAATCAGTTTATTTTCAAAAATTTATTCCCAGGAACCCTTAAGTCAGAAGTTTTTTAAATTTTTTTCTCTAATAGTTATAAGGGCTGTAATTTTCAGCAACCCGAAAACTTCTGCTGCTACTGTGGTGACTTGTACGAATTTTTAAAATTTCAGGAATTTTTTTTATTTTTTAAAATCAAGTTTATTTTCAAAAATTTATTCCCAGGAACCCTTAAGTCAGAAGTTTTTTAAATTTTTTTCTCTAATAGTGTAGGGCTGTAATTTTCAGCAACCTGAAAACGTCTGCTGCTACTGCGGCGACTTGTACGAATTTTTAAAGTTAAACCAAAAATCCTTCTCGTTTCACAACCACAAAAAAAACTTACGCAACAATAGTTACACTTTTATTAATCACAATTACAGAATAAAATGAAAACACATTGCAGAAAAAAAAACATTGTTAGAGCATTTAAATTAAATCACGCTGTATCAGAGTATTCTGAAACTCTAATTCCTGACAAACATAAACTTCATCGTCGGTTTGAATTTGTAACAAAAATTTAACATGTCCAAACATTTCAGCAGGAAATTCAATTCTATCAAAGTTAGGTGAAAAATTTTGAATTTGATAAACACCTCCGACAATAGGGCACATACTATCACTTTGAAGTCGGTTTGAATTTTTAGCTGACATTTCCCAAATATAATTATCAACAATTCTGCAAAAATGTTTGTTGTTTATGTAAGTTTTGTCAGGAATCCATTCTCCGTCTTCGAATCTCATTCCGCGTAAAGTAATCCGGAAATTATCGTCAATCAAAAAAGGAAAATAAAAAGTTCCAGTAAGGAGTTGAGCTGTTTCATTGAAGTCGGTTATGTTTAAATCTAAAGCAACTTTAGTCTCGACATCAGGGCATAAATTGACGCTTAAAAGTTTCACATGGGCCGGGCCAAGAATCTAGTTGAAAAAAAATTTAATATATTAATAAGGGATGTTTTTTTGAAAAAAAAAAAGGAAAATATTAATTCTCCTTACGTATAATCCGTTAGCGCTGAAGATTCCGAAGATCAAAAGGTATAACGCGGAGACACCAGCAGGTGGATATTTTGAACAACACATTTTTTCCCAAGAGAAAAATAACGATAGGCAAACGCGCGGGTAGACGGAACTATACTAAACTGATTTTTAATATTCAAGCTTGCTGAATATGGCTGCTCATTTTCTGGTGATGACCATGAGAGATATTCCAAATGGATTCGTACATTAAGCTTTTTATATTACCGGAATAATCACAACTGGGCACAGCATAATTATTATCGAAACTCTGATTTATGATGGATAAAATTTTATTTTTTAGTTCAAATGCAAAGTCATGGATTTTTTGTTTCAAATGGAAAATTTATACAACAATAAATTTTAACTTAATGTAATTTTTAACCGGAAGCAAAAAAATGATTACGTTTTTGTTATAAAATCCAAGTTTTCTTCAAACAAAACGTTTTTGTTTGAACTTGCAAAAACTAAGAGAAAGTAAGTTTAAATTAAGTAAATTAAGCAAAATCTTAGGCAATTAAAAGTGGACTTTGTTATTTTTAAATAAAATCTAGAACTTCGTTAATGTGGAAAATTAGAACAATTTTCCAAGTTGCCGACGTTTGTAGAACCTAATCCAAACATTCAGGACTACACAACAACTAAGACGTGCTATGGTTCCCTAATTACATGTTATTTTGGTGTAAATAACCAAAGCGAGGTTGTAGTAATACCAGAGTAGCGCAATAATTACCATGAATCAAATTTAATTAAATTGAAGGTCTATTCAGATCTAGTCATCAACGCTTGTTAGGATATTTTATCAAAATTTTTGAATCGACTCTAATTAAAATATTTTTAAACAAATAAATTCTTCTTCTTTATGTAAAGTAATTTGGAACGTTGGAAAGTACACAGACTGGAAGATATTATAATTTTATATCTAAAGAATGAGCACAATTTTCCACGAAAAGGAAACTCTTTATATAACATTCTGTTTATGGTATATCTTTACTGTTTTGACGTTCTTTCTGGAACTTTCCACAATCTATAATAGAAAATATGATAAAACATCCTACAAAAAAAAAATAATTAAGAGTAACTGCAGGTTACGAGAACCTATTTTTTTTCTGTTATAGAAAGTGGAAATTTGTACTGGTAGATATGTGTTAACTAATCAACCAGAAGCGTTCATAGAAATTGCAGTATAATGGGCCTAATGGCAGTCCTAAATTAATTATCGCTTTAACACCCCTTGGTTACAACCAAGGCTATTTACGTACAAGTAACTAATTAGTTATAGATTTCTAGTTCTACCCTTAATATTTATAATTATATTAATCGTATTAAATTATTTAAGGAAAGAATCATTAACAATTAAAAGGGGAAAATCTTACATAGGGTGTTGTGTTTAAAATAATTTTAATGCGATGAGGCACTACCCCTTATCTTCGAGCCTTCAAATCGGACATTTTTCAAAATTAGCTGTCTCATAGAAAAGGGTTAAATTAAAGTCTTTTATACTTGAATGAATATTTTAAGTTTTAACGAAAATTAAAATAAAAGTATGAAGCGACGAGGATTCGAACCCACGACTTCTCGTCATGACTAATTAATTTCTCATCCCAAGAGCCGCCGACATCTATTTAATATTTCATTCCGTTCTGTATTAATTAATCGAGTAGTAGGTACCTAGTATTTCATGTGACCTTTTGTTCACTTCCAATAACATTTTATTAAATTTTCATTTCAAATAAAATTATTTTGTTTGCATTTGATTGAATGTGAATAATATTTTCGAAATGAAATTAAACAACCTCCATCGTAATGTAAACTAGGCGTTCTCTTCTTCGTATAAACGGAAATTTTCAGCGTTCTAGAGTTCTAGAAAACGAATCAATCTTGCTGCTTCAGCAGAAAATATTTAATGAACTTTCTACGCAATCCCAACTTTTCTTTTACTACTTCTGGGTTTTAATATAGAATACTTGGCTGTGTCTTATTCTTGAAATAAATTAGTTTCGGGTAACTACTCCCTGAAAAAAAATAATACGTTTTAAAGTGCCAAACGAGAACTTAATATTTCTCAAGGTTTCCTTTTGTGTAAAAAAAAAAATTGAAATCGAATTTGAATTGAACTGAACACAATAGAATTTTGCATTCTCGAATGAACCGATTGATTGGTACCTAGTAGGTATAAGCGGGTACAGTTGCAAGAAAAGAATAAAAAATAATAGAATAACGGATGCGGTTTCGATAGCTCGAAGGTCCTTTCTAAAACATATGCGAATGTCTCAAACGTTAAGGTTTCCTCCTCTCCATCGATAAATATTCTTTTCACATAATTTTTAGGGTCATAGGGAAATCGTATACATCATCGGAAAAGGGCTTTTTCAATTTCTATTGTGTCGACTATAAACTATATTGACAGGACCTGCTGCAGAGGGAGAGATGTATAAGGAATATCGAAATCGAGATTTTCCCGTCTCTCGCAAAAACTAACGAACGATTCCGGGGATCCGGGAATGTTTATAGAAACGCCAATTCTGTTGTAGCAAAATTGCGCTTTAAGTTTAATATTCCCATCTAGGAAAAAAATCGTTTACGGCGTTTTTTTTTTATATATGCGACTTTCAAATATAGCGAGGAGGTCGTCTAATATTTTTTACAATATTCAGCTCGCTACTTTCTTTTATAATATATCATTCCCATCACCCCCTTCTTTCGTCACTATATTTTGGTTCCACTTCGATGCCACCCACAGTTTATAGCTTTCTTTACATTCACAATACTTCTTCTTCCTCATTTCTTCTGTCCTTATCGCAATTTTCCTCCGGAACGATAAAAATATCGACTTAAAGAAGAGTACGTTATCGCAACTTGTAGAAATGTCTGCTTATCAAGCTGCCGCGTTTTTTATAATATTTCGAGCGTTTTATTCTTGTTGCGATTTCGTTCTTGTCTGCATTAAGAATGGGTGGCAGAATACGTAATGTTCTTGACGTTACTATAAACGATTTTGAATTGTGCGGTTACTCAACGTGTAGAAAAATGTTCGTTCAGTCAGAAAAAAAAATGTTTGCAACTGACAAATGATTCGATCAAACAAAATTTTGATTATTTTTAACTCGAACACGATTGCTCAAACTGCACGCGATTAAATCGATTCTGAACAGACAAAATTAGTTTCCGCTTCAACTTGCTGATGTAAACATGGTAATAAAGTCTGAATGCGAGTTCGTGTATTTACATAATAATTTAGGGAAATGCAAAAGACGAAGAACTCATTTTTCTTGCACTACATGGATGTTAACTGCTTTTATTTTTAACCCCTACCCTGATATCTTTTTAGACCTCAAATGTTAATCCCCTCTTTCTAGATACACTTGAGATTATTTTCAATCCCAATAATCAGATCATAAAATAATAAACGTTAGGTATTAGGACAATTGAAGAGACGATAATTCAGCATAAATGTATATCTAGCCATAGTACAACATTTCATGTTGTAGACTGGAATTAGTTTTGGTTGTATAATTTCAAATAGCAACGGATGAGCAAAGTTGTAACGAATTCAACGGAAATTTTAATCAAATGTCAGTATGTTGTTAAGGGTTGAGTTTAGAGAACAAATAATAATCTAGAAAGTGTATCTTAAGTTATCTCAGAATTAAAATAACAAACAGACTGCTTAAACTTAATGTCACAAAAATAATAATGCATTATTTGTCTTTTCTGTGTAAAGTTAAATTTTATTACCTTAGCTACCAAGTTTATGGACCTAAAATTTCCCACACAAAGCTCAGGGTGGTTTTGCAAAGTCAGAAATAGGAGAATAACTTCAGTTTTAATCTTAAAACTTGCCCTCTTCTTTTGCAAGAAATTAATCAAATTGATTTTTTTTAAATCGTGGGAGTCGTCAGCACTACGCTAGGGGTTAGCGGGTTGCCCCAAATGATAACCCTGAAAAATATCAAATAGCGAATGAATAAAATTTTAGATTTAATTTCGGAAAATATATCTTTCTAGGACTAGTTAAGTTGAAAATCGAAGAAAATTATTCAGGAAATTACTTTAACGCCCATTCACAATCAAATTTTCCAGGAAATTGAAAAAAATAACCTTTTAAGTAATCAAAACTTTATTAAAGCACACAAGTTATTATTGAACCCAACACTTCGTTCCAATTTTTTTTTATAACCAAAGAAAAGGGGTTTCACCGGACAAAAGTGAAAACTAATTAACAAGTTATTAACTTCAGGTTTTACATAAAATTTAAATAATTATAAACTTTCTAACGAATGTAATTTAAGGGTGGGCCTAATTATCTTGAAATAAAAGTTTTTTTTAAATCGAGTTTAAATCAGAATGTTTCGTTATGCCCGTCTATAAATTAATTATTATCCATGCATTGTTGAGATAAACCCCCTGAATACTATGAATCACACTTCACGGTCCCTAAATGCTTTGATAAATAGATTCAATGGAAATTGTACACAATATACTCGCGAATTTGGGTAAATAGATTCAATTTAAAGTCAGTCATTGGTAAACTTGTAGAAACTAACTACCCTTGTTTACTAATTCTGTATATTGCAAGTCGAAAAAGTTTCAAGTGCAAAGTTAGTGGATTACGAAGGAAGACATTTTGTTGTAGTTTGTAGAATTTTCCTGCAAGTGTCTATTGAGTGGCATCGAAATATATTCAACCAAAATTTTGTCCTATCAAGGATTACTAAGAGGAAAGTTAGAGTTCAGAAACTTGCTCTCTTGTCATGTAAGCGCTTCACGATTTAAACTACACAGAAACATATTCTAAGACGACGAGAGTTAATCACTATTTGCTGATAAAACACTATAAGGGTTAAGTTTAAGGGAAGTTTAATAATATTACAGTCTTTGAAATTTATTCACGACTAATAAAAAATATTAATAAAATAATTAAACACAGGGTGGTCTAAAAATATTTACATCCTAACACGTTTGTGTTAGGGGGGAATAATATTTGAACCATCCTGTCGGTAATTTTTTTAATTACGTGGGATTACGTATACAACCGTAAACCAACAGATTAATTAGTGTAATCAATATGATATTCATCATTTGATAGGTAGGTTAGTCGAGTGATAATAACAAATATCAGTTGTTATCTAGGGCTTCTGCTAATTTCACGGTACAGTACGATGCATCACGCTAACGTAATATAAATTAGAACAATATTACGATTGTATTCGATTGCATCGCTGAATGCAGATCTGATGTTGGTGTTTGCTATTTTTCTTCGTTTGAAGCCTGAAAAATATGCCAGTGATGATGTAATTAGGTATCCATGTAGTTCAACAAATTTTAATTGGAATTTTCACATGCACATGTTGTGGTTTTTATGTTTACAACGTAAATTTAGTTAGCTATGTACAGATAGCATGGATTTTCCTGTAACCTACCCGTCCTACATGCGAGTGCACAAATAAAACACATGTTATCTAAAACATTCAAAATTTAATTTTCTTTTCAGGGAATTTGTCGTTTCATCTGACGTAATTTATTATACCCTACACACAAATCGATTCATTTTTTGTACGTTTTAATTACTATCCCGAGTATTAACCCGCGGATTAATTTATTTACAAATAAAATCAACTTTCGTAATTTTCCTAATCGTTACAACCTTCATCCATGAAAAGTTTATCAGTGATCTCGAATACCATTTCCTCTTCCTCTGTCCGTGATAAACAACAAGCATAATTATATATTTTTTTTGTGTAATACTAGAAGCGAGTTTCGCTGAAACAAAAATGTATTCCGAAAGCTAATATTTGCATCCCAGTTTGGAGATTTTAATTTTTACTTCAAACACACCATTCTGGTCCTTTCTCGAAATTACTTGTTCTTCCGGATCTCCCGAATTTAGTTAATCCATGGAAAGTTTCTCTTAAAAATGGATCACGTTCCCCTTTAAAAAGCTAAATGGGTTTTGTTGAATTGGTTTTTACGCTTTAAAACGTTTGGAAGTTAGTTGATGCCTACCAAAATCGTAATTAAATTAATTACACACTCAAACGTGTTGGTTTTGAAACTATTTTTTAATTTCGAGCAGGTACTTTGGTAATTGTCTAAAAAAGTGTCGGCAGATTCAGTCCTGCTGAAGATGGGAATTAGTAATAGAAATTTAGCTAACACCTTTCTTTTAGTAGACAGCAAATTGAGGAAACGTTTTGAAGGTCCCAAAATACAAATTTTTAAAACACAAGATTTTATTTTGCAAAACAATAAAAATTCTCTCTAAAAATTAAAAATCACAAAGCTCCAGAAATAAACCCTTATTTCCCAGGTTATTCCTTTATTTATTATAACAACACCCTATATACAATGAGGTGGGAAATTCAAAACTTTAACATTAAAAATACTTTTAATTTTCCTTTCATGAAAATTAATTTCATGTAAACTTTTACAATTATGAAAAAACTTTTCCTGGTAATATAAAAATTCAACCCTGCTGCTTTTATATTTTTTATAAATTCTCCCTATATCGTGGCATATTTTTATTTCAGTGTCTTTTTAGCCTTTTATTTAGCTATAAAGATGTAGTTATCTTTATAAGAAAATAAATTACATATAAAAGGAAAGCGCTTTTCGGTAAAGTAAAGAGTAAATGTTTTCCCCAGAAATGAGGAAAAAATAAACTTTAGACATCCTCAAAATGAAATGTAATATAATATGTTACGGTTCGTGTCGCCTGTCTCGCAAATTTATTTCAGAAGTGTTACCATACAATTACCTTGTGGAAAGTTTTTGTACCTACAACTTCAACACTCACGAAAGATATTTTCTTGCTGATTATTATTGTTGAGATTGTAACAAATTTAAATTCTGGTCAGATTTGCGGTTAAAAAGTCCTTTCGGGTTGAGAATGGGGAGATTTGCATAATTTCCAGTAAGCTCCCCATTAAACGGTCTGTTAGCACAAAGCAAATGGTATAGTGGTATATTATAATATGTATGTGTAGTTCCATGTCTCTACTGGAATGTGAATTGTGATAACCCTCATCATATAAATCCAAGTAAAATGTTTCTATTGATATACGAGCTCTAGGCCTTCTTGTAAAAGGGGAAGGGTAATATGCGATAAATCCTAAGTTACCCAAGCTTATGCTTTCTCTTATCTAGTTCATGTTCCACAATGCATAGATAAGATTTCTGTTACAAACGCAAAGGGTTTGTTTTAACTACAAAACGATATAATTAGATTATGTGCTCTTCACCGCTTAACCTTCCCCAATCTCTCGGTAAATTAATTTTTTTTAACTATAATACTGGGTGTATATCAGAAATATCACAATCATAGTAGAATGCGATCATCAGAAAAATATCTGTATGGGACTTGGAGACTTACATCGATTCGTCCTGTAAAGTAACACTTTCGTGACTTGTTACGTAAGATTTTTTTAACGTGTAACATTTCAATTTATTATTATAAAATGTCTGTGAGGTAAGGCACTAAGCACCAGCTGAGGAACTAAACGTGTGTTATGGTGAAACGATTAAAGAGCACCGTTTTATCTGATATTACCAATTTTAAACTTTCCGGGTTGCCCCTCAAAGCGCTGTTTACAAACTTGAGTAAGTAGAATAATCGTATTCTGCAACTTTAATAAGCAATTTATAGGAAGTTTTCGTGTGGAGATGAATGGGGAGTACGTTTCAAGTACAGGACGTTTATTTCTCGTGGAAACTTCCGAGCTTTCGCTTTTAATTCCTTTTCCGAAAACGATTGAAGGAATTTAATTAGAAATTTACAGAAAAGTTGAAGAATTTTTTTTCTCGTTAATAAACACAGTACACTCGGATGATTCACCAGACTCGCTTTCGCCCGTGCCGAAAACCTTTTAGCAAGTCCTTATTGCCGCTACTATTATATTTGTTTTATGTGTTATGTGGAAAAGTATTTAAGGTTAACCAGAAGAATTACGTTCTATCGTGCGCGTTCCTTAACCCATTTAAGAAACACCCCCTGGGGTTTGTGTGTACACAAGGAATCCTACCCAAATGAATTTTTTTACACCCCAGATAAAACTGTTAAAAATACGAGTCGCAGAATTCAAATAACCCAATAAAAAGACGCAAGTAATATGCGGCGGTGTCTTGCAATTTTCCACCCTGCAACATGACTTTTTATTCGAGTCGAGTTTTTTTCTCTCTTAAGTTGTTTGTTGCAGTGTAAATATACGCTCTGGAAAATACTACCTCGAACAGACTTATCTTTTCAGGACACGCTCTCGTTTAATTTTGAACATAAATGAAAAAGTTGGTATAGGGCCGATCTCTTTTCCGTTCTATAATCAGTCGTAAATGGGTGGCTTGAATATGTTTAATGACAGCCCCGATGATTTATTAAAATTAATATTGATTCGAGTTATTATTCGCGCTTCTGGAAGAGAAGAGAGCGAAGAGTTTCAGTTTTTAGGGAGCGTATTTTAAAGCCAGAACGTGTACGTGTCACTCTTAACGTTTAATAGCAGAATATTCCGTGACATTTTCCAGATATCGGAGAAAATTAGGTTAGAACAACCTATAGAATACATCGACTTAATTTTCCAGGAATATCTAATTTTCCACGCTTCATTAGGCATTATAATATCTACTGCAGCGTATATTAACGGTCTAGAAGGAAAATTGGGTGCGACATGCAACAAGGGGGAGAACCCATCCATCATGCACCTCGACGCAAACAAAAAATCTTAAATGCAAGATTTCCACTCGAACAAAATGGTCGAGAAAATTAATCGGTGGTCTCTCTGAATTTAATCGTCGTTTCGAAGGTATTAATTAACAAAAGGAGTTTTTGTTGACCAGGGAACTACGGCCCTATTCTCCTTTCAACTATTGTTCGAATTGGTAGGCGGAATAAAAATCCTAGGAAAAAAAATCCTCGGAAAAAAAATCCTAGAAAAAAAATCCTCGGAAAAAAAATCCTATGGAAAAAAAATCCTGTGGAAATAAAATCCTCGGAAAAAAAATCCTCGGTAAAAAAATCCTGTGGAAAAAAAATCCACGGAAAAAAAATCCTGTGGAAAAAAATCCATTTTTTATTTGCATAAAATTAATCATTTTATATTATGCATAATGAACCATATCTGACATTGTTTAACTTTATGTGTTAGCAGAACCATATTATTTCAAATATTAAACATTACACAAACATTAGATACCTATTTATGAAAGAGGGAACAAAATTAGACAAATTTGTAGTTGGCATGAAATTGCAAAGATAAAAAGAAAAAATTATATACCAATAATTTGTTTCGATTTGGGCAACCACTGGTTTGCTAACACAGCGGGGTTTTTTTCAAGGATTTTTTCAGAGGATTTTTTTTCCGAGGATTTTTTATCCGAGGATTTTGTTTCCATAGGATTTTTTTTCAGAGGATTTTTTTTCCATAGGATTTTTTTTCCATAGGATTTTTTTTCCGAGGATTTTTTTTCTAGGATTTTTTTTCCGAGGATTTTTTTTCCTAGGATTTTTATTCCTAGATTCGTTCGAATTATACTCCCCTAGATTGTGATAAAAGTTATTGCAGACAATGCTTTTTCTTTGTTGCTCACTTTTTTTTAAGTAAAGTCCTTTGTTATGTTAATGGACCATTCGGGCATTTGATTGAAATCCTACACAACAACGAAACTATTTCAGAATCGCTCATCTTAATTACCAATTTTTAAATAAAACTAGTTCCCGAATAATTTTTCAAAATACGGCAGGAAAGTAGCTAAATACTGCTTATATGACTCTTGGTAACTCCTCATACAATAATATCGATCTGTTTATCGTTTTGCAATTCAATGGTTTGTATAAATTAACTTTTAAAGTATTTCGTGATGTCTGAAAGGTTCTCTTAGCTAATTCATGAATAATTTTCTTGTGGTCGATTTTCGTTATACAATTCGTTCGCGTTGAAATCTATTTCATAGATAAGCTTTCAAAAAAGAAACTAATTTCTCATCGTGTCTTGAAAAGTTCTTAGATCGTCTATGAATAATTCATTTGAAAGCCAAGTCAAAACGTTTTTGTTAGACTGAAGAAAAGGGAACTGACATGTAAGCCAAATCCATATCATTGATACTAGAGATAAATTTTGGATAATTCTCAAACAGATTTTCTCTGTTTAAAATGAATTATTATAGGATTAACCCCTTGGAATGTTTTTTTTAATTAGGGTTCTAATACATTTTAGTAAAAATTTTTTTTTTTTTAAAGAAATACAAAAATTATTGTTTGAAGAAGCTTAAATTAAAATCCCGGGATTTTTTTATTAGCCGTAAAGTCTTATTTAAGGGTAAGCAATCTCACAAACACAACGATAATCGCTTGGGGAAAATTTTTCATTTTTTATCTGAAATACAAACTTCAAAGACTTACAATTCCTTGATTTATATTCAACAAAGATTAAACGTGCAAACCTGTTGCATTTCAAGCTTATTATTTTTATTTTTGGTAAAGAAAATTTCCCCCTCATCCCTTCATATTCTTTTTTCCGATAATCGAAATAATTAGCCCTTAACGAGTTTTATAAATTTTTGATAGGTTAAATTAAATATTGACCTTTGATGTTTTTAATTTAAGAAACCCCTTCTCCTACTAAACATTAACGTTCATTTTATTGTCTTTAGAAATGTTAAGGGTTGTTACAAAGCAAAAGTCAAGTGGTTAATTTAAATAAAAACCAATTCAAAGCATTTGCTCCTCAAACGAGTTTAATTAAACTTAACCATAATCTGCAACCATTCTTTGTTTCTAGAATACCTAATTAGGGTTAAAAGAGAACCCAGAATTTTTTATACGTGCGTATTCTCATCTTGGCACGATTCAACGATGATGGCCTCACGTTTGATCATCAGGCAGTTCATTAAGCTCACGTTAATCCAATTTTCAGATATCGAGAGAGGAAAGTGTATTTACATTGAAACCTAATTTTACGTCCCAGGAGAAATTCTTTACCATTCCATTGCGTAAAATCTAGAAACAATAAAACCCCACGTAACACGTAAGAACACAGAAGTGGTTGGTTATCAGACAGTTTTCTCGGACGATTTCACTCGCACAAGTTACAAGCGGTTAGAGGGGAACCCCAGGGCAACACTTAATATACCCCTTAAAGTAGCGAACCGGGTAGTTTTTATTAAAGCACTTCTCGATTTAGATAAGTATTTCGAAAAAGTGTAATTGGAATAGAAATAAAATAGTAATGGGGAGAAAATGTTGATTAGAAATCGGATTTTTATGCAAAGCGATTCGATAAACAGATTTATAGATCGTTGGAAGATTTTTTAAAATAGGTTTTCCTAAAGAGATAAAAAGGGTGCGGCACAAAAAAATAAAAAAAAATCCTTGGCAAAGAAGGGCTTTGAAAAAAGCTCTTGGGGTAGTTTCAATAGAGAAAAGCTTTTACACGTTTGCAGGTTCTACTGAAAATAATTTTTTAAACCCTTAGGTTTAAGAGAGAAAAAAATGTTTTGTTCGGAAATTATTTTGTACTGACCCTGTATAAAATCAAATGAGTTTCCGCATTAATTTCAAAGGCGATGCTACTACGTATAAAAGTAATTGACAAAGCTTTTGCGTTGCGTGATAAAAGTAAATTTCCTCGGATGCCTTTTACTGGTAATTACAACGTTTTAACAAAAATGCGTCTCCTCTTACGTTAGTAATCCAGTTAATTTTGTTTTTGGCTTAGTTCCCGAAAACTTTCTAATAGAAATGATCGGTGTGTTGGTTTCGGTACGCTTTTGTCAAGAAATCATTTCAATAATCTCCCGCAAATAGCAAATCCTCCAGTATTAAACATAATGGTTAGAAATTCTGCGTGGATTACATAATAAACTGCGTGTGTTTATTCCATGAATACAAATGTTGCTTTTGTTCAAGATGTTTCGACTCATTTATGTACTTATGAAATTTATTTAGTTAGGAGGGGTGCGCCAAAAAGTACAAAAAATTTCGACTAACCATAATTTCTCAATCATTTGCATCTTTTTGGCCTCAAACCAGTTAATCGGAAATTCGTTTAAAAAACTTGAAATCCCCTGGAAAATTGGACTCCTTTTAGACTTTTCCTATGAGATACAACAGGTCCGGGGATTGTTCAGGCCAGTCTTTCGAATTTATTGCTTAACGCCGAACAGTTTTGGGGGTGTCGTTTTTAAAAATTGGTATTATAATAAATTAAATGATAAGCTTGTTTTCACAGCAAACATTTTCGTTTTTGATTATAAAATTTTTTTAATTAACTTAATTGATTAATTAATTAGAAAAACATAACCAAAATATTAAAAAAATTCCCCCTTTTTATTGATTAATAATGAAAGAGATTTCCCTGTAAAATGTATGTTTTAATTAATTCCATGGGGTTATTTGAATGTAAACGAAGACAGGCGTCAATAAAGCTTGATGGAGCGTATTTTTAACAAACTCTATTATCCTAGCAATTACTAGTAAATTTATCTTTATCTTGTTAGTGAATTATTTTCTCATTATATCCGCAACGTCCTGATATAGAGCGTCGGAAGTTTAATAAAAGCCGAAAGTATTTTAATCTAGGGTTATACTTTATGGGAAGACGACAACATTAATAATGTTTAAGGAGGAATTGTCCGGGTGCGTATATAAATGATCGTTTCTCTAACCTATATTTATTGCGATATCGATTTTAAATTAGTGGCCGCCACTACACGAGATTCTAAGTAGCAGCAATACCGTGACAGGAAAATTTATTTTCAATTTCGATTCCAGCCAGCTTTTAAATTATGACGACGACAGCGAAAATTTGACCCGCCCCAAGTTTATTTTACATGTTTGACGTTTGCAGTTAAAATATGCAAGCATTTCTAGAATTAGATTTGGTCTGATTTCGGTGCAGAACGGCGGCATGCTAGATGAAATTTAAAATATTAAATTATAAACGACCGTGAACGCGAAACAAGACATTTGTGGTTCTTTAAAATTTCACGTGTCCTTCTCAACTCTCTCATGTCCATAAAAATTCATGGAGGACGTCACAATCAAGTCCTAGCTCTTACGTAAAAGGTTTATTCGAAAATGGAATAATGTCTGGGACACCCTGTATTTCCCCATTTCATTTAGATTCCACTCGGAATAAAAGGAAACTCATAACAGTTTTCAGATTTAGACAATATAGAAATTTTATTGACATCGAGCATAAGAGACGCTTCTCCATAACAACCGGGTAGTGATTTCCTAAATAAAATCCTCAAGTCTTTACGGGGTAAAAATGTTCTTCTTTGGAAAAGAAATCCGGAAGAGGGAGTTGAAAAATATCGTTCCCATTTAAAGTCGCATTTGAAAATGAGTTGGATCGAAGGTACCTTAGGCACAAGTGCGTGACCAAAGACGTTAAAGTAACTAGCAAACGGATGCAGTAACTTCTGGTGCTTTTATTTCCTTGGCGTCTCTCGCTTCTGGCATCAAAAAGTTTTCCTTTCTTCCGGCTGCGTAAGAAAGGGGCTAAAAAATTAGACTGGGAACTTGATTTGAAGGGATATTTATTCGCCAGACATTCACTTGTTGAGAAGGTCCATTACTCAACGGAAACTCGACTAATGTTTGCCTATACATGTGTTTGCGTTTTTCTGGAAAACTTTTCCCTTTTCTCATTTTTTACTAGGCTGTGCTCTACACGCACCTTTGTGTCGTGCGGATGACTTTCAAATTAGGCATTTCTCGGCTGAAAGCTTTGTGTGGAAATGCTGATTAAACAAAGTGCTCCGCTATACTACTTGCTGCTTTCGATTCTTTAAGTGCAAAGTTTACTTTTCGTGCAAACTTATTACGAGAAAATCAGATGTCTCGACGTTCCATGATACGGGCAATTTAAATTTCCGAACAAACATAATCAAATCCTCTCTCTCTACTTTTCAAACACAAATTTCAAATTAAATTTTATGTTAACTCCTCGCAAATACCAGTCGCTAAAATAATTTGTACCGTTTCGAGTTCGTGCAATTGCGGTCGTAACACGTGGTTACGTGGCGCTGTCTAATTACATCAATTCCGTAAACGAAGATTTATACCGTGTGTAATTAAATACAAGTACTTGCCGGTAAACATTATTAATTTCCGTGACATTGCCTTTCCATTCTTGTTTATTTAAAAGGCTTTTCCCCAGTTGCTCTTAAATACAACTAAACTAAATAAATAAATACCTACGTATCAATCTTGAGACGTGATGCGTTTAACGAAAAGGCTTTATTGTGCCAGTTGAAAATTTTAAAA
Source organism: Hemicrepidius hirtus (assembly GCA_963082805.1). Classification (NCBI taxonomy): domain Eukaryota; kingdom Metazoa; phylum Arthropoda; class Insecta; order Coleoptera; family Elateridae; genus Hemicrepidius; species Hemicrepidius hirtus. The sequence goes on from OY720164.1 coordinate 566,105, forward strand.
AGAAAAGCCGTTCAGACAGTTTTGAAATTTAAATTCTGCTGGGTTATTTCCGCGTCACTTGCAATGTAACAATTCTTGATCGCAAGAGACACCGTCTGGGCTGTATTTCGCTTCAAGTTTAAGAATAACAAGGCAAGGAAACGTTAGGTCCACTAAATCCGGAAATCAAAATGATAATACAGATAAGTCGTGGAAGAAACAAACTCTTCATATGTTACTTTAATTTTTTACTGATTAAAAAATTCGTTCTTTGTCTTCAGACTTTTTCTTAGACTTACTCCTAACCTTTGATGTCGCCAGACGTTAACGTTAACGTCCGGTTCTTTAAAGTCCTGCATCCTTCCGGATTCAAGAAGTAACTGACAACAAGCTACTCTTTCTTGAAACTTGGAAGTTACACCAAACAGCATCCTAATAAAAGCAATTCTTGCTATAGGGAGTTTGTATTAAATACAATTTTAAAATTATTTTAGTCGTATCCCACTCCTGAATTTAATTTTGTTTGTTAATTTAATTTTGAAGCCTTAAGGGGTAAAATTTTATTTTCAAAAGGTTAAATTCATCAAAATAATGAAAAATGCTTTCCTGACTGTAACCTTTAAAATTCCTGAACCGAAATGTGCCTTTGGGATAAAGGGGATGTGCGAACTAAAACGTGGGAAAGAATTAATCCCTATTATCCAGTTTATTCGGTACCTGTTTTCCGAATCCACTTAAAAAAATAAAACTTCGTCGGTTATTGGGAATTTAATCTTTACACTTTATCCCATAAATTTTGAAACTACTAGAAAGTCTAAAATTGTTTCAAATTTTTCTCTTTTGAAATCCAGGAAGTTTTCCGCACATGTTTATGTACTATGTTTGAGTTGTGAAATAACAATTTACATACCTTTCTTATTCAAATTAATGCTTTTGGTGTCGTAACGCCTTGGGCACTTCAAGTATTTCCCTGAAACTTCATATATGAGCATACCTACTTCACTGCAAGTTATTGTCCTGAAAATTGCAAACTACTAGGGAGAAAACTGACAAAGCACTACCTTATTTTCTGAATTATTTATAATATTACACGCACGTTCCTCCGAATATGTGGCAAAACTTTCCAATTAAATAATTAACCAAAGTGCGGGGGGCTTTAAATTTCCTGAAAAATTTCACCTGCAGTGCAGATGTTCGTTACACAGAAATGTTCTGTATCAAAATTTTTGCATATCTAATTGGAAAGGGAAAGTTTGTAACTTTATGGCCGACTAATACGATTAAAACGGGAAGGATATTTCGCAAGGATTCTAAAACATTTTTTTTTTAAGTCAAATAATCGTGCTGAAAATTAATTGCGGCACGGAAAGCATACGTTCTGTACTTGTACTTGATTAATGTGTAATTTCTTTTTGTTTTGTGCTATTAAACCTCTACATTGTGATAATTTATTGTTTGCAGACATTTTACGCTCAAGCAATGATTAACAGCTTTGTCTTGTCGAGATGTTGCAACAAAGAAAATACGTCATAACGTGCAATATTTCATTATGAATATGCAACAAAGCTTCTCTCACAGCTATTTTCCCAGCACTTACTCGTCTCTTTGATTCCGTAATTAATTCAGGACCAAGTTATAGTATTTCGCAGCCCCCTCTCTCTAATTTACCTGTTGAGATGCATCCCCAACCAAAATTTTGCCTCCTTTGATACTCATCTGTAATGCCATCATGCTATACATTTTTATGAAATTAATATTTGTAGTTTACGAGCCCTACAAGGGTAGAGGTTTCTGGCAATACAGATGAGTTTTCTTTTCCCTCAGTGTTTCTGTTCAAAATTGAAACAATGTCTCTTTGTACGTCTAGGAAAATTATTGAGAAATATCGTGTCGAGGTGCATTTTCTCCTATGAATAATGGTTGCAGCACATTTTGTATGACGTCTTATTTGCACATGAATGAAAATGTGACATACATTTATAAGCGCAAGCCTCGACGTGTTTCGTAGGTACCTTGCAGTAGGATAATAATGACTGCAGAATATAAAGCGTTCAAGTGACGGGGAAAGAAACAGAGGGCTTAATAGAAAAAGCTCTTATTTTCAGCTCGTTCTCATCAAAGCGATTGTCTCTTGTGTTGATGTAATTATACAACACGTAGAGTACCTCTTAAAAATTACAGACAAAGGATTTTGAAATAAAACTTTCAGGAATTTTTTGCCGTGAATTCAAATGTTATATTGATTTGAAAATATTCTCAAGTAGCTTTATTAAATTTTTTTAATAAATTCTGAAATGTCCCTTTTTAAGAAAAAATATAAAATAAGAAGCTTATTGAATAGAAATTCAGTGTAACCGAATTAAAATTCCTTGCAATCTTCTTATATTACATAAGAAATGTTAATAATTTACATAATGTCCAACTCGGGATTCGGGATAAAAAAATTCCCAATATGAAGAAATTTTTGTATGTAGGTAATAAAAAACATATTTTTATAAATTCAAGGATAAAAATTTTAAAATCGATATCTTGATTCAGTCTTTAAAATCTTTCCAGGTAGTAAGATTTTCATTTCCAATAATAATCCGAACATATTTCAAGGTAAAATTATGGTTTCCCTGAAGTGTCGGCGATAAAAGGAGTTTGAAACCGAATTAAGTCCTTGTAAGGACACTTAATTTCGTGCAAAGTAGATTATAGGCAGTGAATTCTCGTCTTGTGGTACTCGTCTGCGCACTTATTTGACACAAAAACACTTACCTTACGAGTACCCCACAATATGAACCCCTTAAACTATGCGAGCACATCAAGGGCCTCAGCTTTCGCGATATTGTCTTCAGCCGTAAGTGTTTACAGGAGCAGTGGGAACACCTGCGTAATTGTAGATACACTATGTGATTACATTACACCGCTTGGAATGTGCCCTTTAGTTCAGAACATACATTTGGGAAGGTTAATTTTGGAAGCTCGAAAGGGTTAATCGTAGGGCGTGTTCACAGATTATTAACTAAACAACTCCTACGTACATTTCATTGTTTTAGGCTCTGCAATTAATTGACTCAATAACAGCTGTAACAATGCGCCTCTTTCCTAAGACCCTGTACCGTTATTATTTTAAGGCACAAAGTGATTCCTGAAACGTTCCTGAAATTTACCTTACATTACTTGAACACAACATTCCCTATTTATTATAATAGTTTGAACTCAGGGTTGCTTTAAATTAGCAATTTTCAGTCCTAAACCATATTCTATAACCAAAAACAGAAGAAAAGAAGGGCTTAAACCTTCGAAATCCGTTCATTAAAATGAGAATTCGGGGTATTCACGTTGTATTCTATTAAGGTCGTTTAGATAACCGTTTCCTCGAACTACAATGAAACTTCTCTTGATGGTCACTTCCATCGAGTAACCGAATGCAAAGCATAGAAGCAGTCGTGTAGAAATCATAAAACAATGCCGTCAAAGCAGAATAAATGTATTGTCTATCAAGTACATCAAAAGCCCTTTGAAGGTAGTGCCAAGCCTTGAATAGTGGCTCGGTATTTACATTTCCTAAACTTACCCTCAATTGAATTTCAGGTTCGAGTTGAATTTTTCCCGATAATTATAAGAAATTTGATGAAGAAAAAATTTTTCTCACATCCAATATTTAAGTAAAAAATCACGAAAGTGTTACTTTACTGGACGAAGGGGTTTGTTTCTTTCCTCTTAGTAAAAATACTTTTCTGTCTCGTTTCCATGGTAATAATACGTAAACGAGAGCATTATTTAGTTATTTTCGTCCCCTATAACCACTTTCGTGCCGCTTGTAGTCAAAATTAAATTTATAATTAAATTTATTTACGAATTGTGACTGAAAACATATTTGAATAAATAATAAAATTTAATTCGCGCTACAAAATAAATTAATCACAGCTAGGGTACATTTTATTAACAGAATTAGTACCTCTAATGCAAAAACATTGTATACATTTATTTTACAACCTGGAAATAGAGAGATCAAACAACAGTTCAAGGGAAAACTTTACGACTCATGGTTAAGTAAAGAGAATAAAAAAAACTGCTCGTTACAAAAAAAAAGGAGACAAGGAAGTTAAATATTACTTCATTGCCAAGTTTAACAAAAAAAAATTTTGTATACAGGATGAGTCAAAATCCATTCTGTAATGACTTTATAAATTAAAAAAATTTTGTTCAGACTCCTGAAACACTGAGCGTTTATTATTTAATTTTCAAAAGAGCAGTATGCAGGTGCATAAATGTAATAATTAACAGAACAACTTTAATATACATAAAGTGGTTTATTTTCCCCGAGCTTCGGTTATTAATGTTTACTAAACCTAGAGTTGAACGAGAGAACAACAAAACCCCTTTGCACACAGTTGCTGAAACTGTCCATGAGCCTTAACAGCGAAGAGTAACTTTACCCATAAATATAAATTATAAGAATTAATAAAACCCACTAAATTTCCCCGTTTCGTACAAGGTCGTTATGTTTATATAACAGTCGCTTGGAAATTTATGTATCGCCACATTATATAGTTTTCGTGTTGTGCTTAATTAGGAAAATTTGAATTTAGTGGTTTGTAGATATCACGTCTTAACATGCAACTGCATCTTGCTATGCAATCTCTAGCGGATTTACTCGTTAACCACCATTTTAATGAAGTATGCAGAAAATCTTTTATATTTGTTTGTAATGGCTATTATTACATGCTCGTAGAATAATATATTATTTTAAAGGGATTTTGATTTATAAGAGTCGGGGTTGTGAAATGTCGCGCGCGTTTTATTCGAAACATATAGAAACGAGCTGCCGATACTGAAAAGTTATTTGGTTTTATTGCTCAGAGCCACAAGAAATCAGTAGCGCTAAGTGAATACGAAAAGGCATTCGTCGTATATTTGGTAGTGAAATATATGCAAAGCCCCATTGAAATCTCGCTCCGTATAACCCTAATCAGATGCCATAAAGTACGTTCAACGTCCTGTACGCTCGTTATCGCCAAATACACTGTACTGAAACATCTACATACCCGAGGAAGTAGAAACACATAGAGGATGCACTTACCCCGAACCTTTTTATTTTCTCTCGCCTTTTTGTGAAATATAAATCGATCCTCTCTCTCCTCTCTTCGCCTTTGTGCAACTGACCGTAACAGGATCAAAATATATAGGCCTCCTGATACACATACAACATCGTTCCTGAAATTCTTTTGATGAAAAAACTAATGTGTTTTCGATACGTTTGATGTTATATTGTCATGCATGTAAGTTTTTCTCTTTCACCACCCAGACCCTAATTAATTTTTTCCCTCTTTGAACCCCAACATGTAAAACCAACACCCTGAAAAATAGACGGCCGCATCGCTTAATTAACTCAATTTTTAAAATAAATTTGGGGTTGTCACAATCATCGCAAAATACCCCATCGGATAATTAGTAGACGAAATATAAATACTGGTCAGAGAAATTAAGGGCTTCCTCTAGAGAATTGTGGTCTAGAAGCTGAACAAATAACCACGATGTTGACTTAATCCAGCAACTAATATGCGAGTTCTAGATACACGATAGGATTTACACAAGCTATTAAATCATGTTTGAAGGAGATTACCGCTTCAGGAATCTCTAGAACGTTAATTGATTTTCTTAAATAGAGAGGATTTTAAGACGCCGTCATAAAATTTAATTAAAAAATTCGTATAGGAAATTAAGAGGTACCCGGTTCGAATCCTGATACCGTCGTAGGTCTTTGTTCTTATGCAATTTTTGAAGCCCCTGTAGTTTACTTGAAAGGAGAAAAAAAGCTGCAAACGAATAAGGGAAAACGTGACATTGGTAAACGAATTTAAAAATTCATTGTTTTGCTGAAAAAACTTTTTAAATTGAGTTTACATACTTTTCAGCCCTAACATCACCTAAAATTTCAAATACATATCTTTATTTGTTCAATAGAATTATTAATCTTCGCCTTTTTCCTGTAAATATTCAAAATTTTGATTTTTCCTGAAAGAAATTTTATTTTGTGTAAAACATTAAACTTAAATTTTCGATCAAACATCCTGTATATATCTTAAAGAAAGGACATATCTGAATGGATATTCCCGCATCCTATTTTCTAGAATCCTTCGAAATTTGCCGATGAACTTTGATTTGTCCCTTTTCCATATTACAAGTTTGTCATTGAAATTGAATTCGAAAACGATGAATGTGATATTCGTTCCTGTAAGATTTACAAAGGTGCCGGTTATTTAATTTTGAAGAAAAATGAGAAAACCAAACTATAAAAAATTACCTAACTAAATTTATTTTCTTTTGGATTTTTATTACGAAAGGTTAAATATTATATAAAGGGTGTTTATGCGCAAGAAAATAATTATTTTCAAATTATGTGCAATAAAAAAATATGATTATTCATAAAGTTTTTCCGTTATTGGAAAAAGTTCCATCTTGTCCATAACTTGGGTCATCAAAAAATAATGGGGCAAGTCGATCCCACAGGACGAATTTTCCCCGAAACTTCTTATATGTGCCAATTTTTCTCTTTGATTGCGATTTGAGCATCGATCTCAATACAAGCGAGTGATAGAATGATTAGCCACAAGAAATAACTGTCCCAATATCGCAGAAAAAATAGCTTCCTAGTGAAGTGGTTAAATTTACGTCCCTGCACAACACATATAGGCTCCTTGGCGAACCCATAAACAATGAGTTATGGTCAGCTGCTGTAAACGCTCTATTTCTTTTCTTCCGCTGTATTTTGCGGATAATAACCGCCCTAAAGCTTAACCAGTTGGTTAAACTCCAGGGAAGATATTAGAAAGTCCGGTGATGTCCTCCCCTGGGGGATGTTAGTATTGGAATGGGAACGGCGACGTCTGTAACTCAAGAACACATTAAGATCCATTTTATTAAATTTTTACATTTGCATTGTCCTCTCGACAAAAGCAAACTGCCCTTAACAATAGACGCAAGGGAAAAACATACACAATAGTTTGAATAGCAAAAGAATTTTCTAATGAAAAACCGAAGAAAACAAAAAAGTCCGTTGCACTAATAGAATAAAGTTTTTATCTGTTGCTAACATTAATCTCTCGTAGGATTAAAGTTTTATAATACAGCGGGATTTAACTTTAATTTGCCACATAGCCGAGCTTTATGCGCCTCTTTGCATTGCACCAGTACTTAGGGAAAATAAAGCAGACAGTGCAGAATATTTATCGCTTTACAAAATATACTACCCTTAAGCTAGACTCGCGAGTATCGCGTTTCACTACTCCTGATGATGAAGCTACAAAAAAGGATTTCTCTTCATTGTGGATATACAAAAGAATAATCATAGAAACATATTTTAGTAAACAACCCTTATTAATTAAATGAAAGTAAAAGTTGTTTGGAGTCGGGCAATTTTTTACAAAAGTAACACGTGGATATTCATCCCCTCCTTGAATCTTGTTTGTATCATTTTTCTTCCGTACCTTGTAGAACAGAAGGAGAAAGTAAAAAAAATGGGGCAATTCAGCGAGGAAAATATTTATTTGCGAACTTGTCCGACGATATATTAAATTTGGCTATTCGTAAGTTTATCCGGAACAGAAGTTGGAGATATGGGACTATGACAAATGATTGTCCAAGTTGCCCTGTCTGGGATAAAGTATGGCTGCATTTCCCAACATCCCTCGACCACTTAACGCGCGGTACAAGTTTTTAATGAAAGGGGTGAGTTCACGCCGCCCGACTTTTTGCACTGCTCGACCAGAGCTTCGCATATTTTACATTATTTAAAGCACCCTGTTAAAATTGTCACCGATGCCTATTCGAGTGCTTAACTTTTCGACCTCCCTTTCAAGGTGGTAAATTCTAGCGACACCTTCAAGTCGATAAAATCAAAAGTTGCACTGAACTTTTACTTCCCTTATTGCCCTCAAAGGATTTGTTTCGCCGAGATACGTCTTTTTTTAAAAGGAGGTGAAAGTCAAAGCAATGAGGTTTCTTTAGGGAAATGTTACTTGAAAACCACCCTTAACTTCGGTTACGTTAAATATAAAAAAGTTTTAAAGGCTTTTCCTTTACAAATACTAAAGCAAAAAATTATTATTATGTAATTGTGTGTAAATAATAATCGAATAATTATTACAGGAGATAGTTGAAATATTTTGGGTTTATTAACAAAGATATTAGGTAAGGGGGTTTAATTCGATATAGCACGATACCCCGTGAATAAATTATTCGTTAACGACATAAACTGTATTCGATTATGTACATTTAAGGCAACCTTCTATAATGCAATAACCTATAAGTTCCGTGACCATAAATTGAAAACGGAAGACGGTCATGTCTGCAACGATTACCATAACAAATGAAATTTCAGAACAACTCTTGTTAATTATTTAAAATGACCATAATTAGGGGAGAATTGTTACAACAAGCCAAGAACATTGTTTATTAAATTGCCTGGTAAATGAATAAAATTTTTAACGGGGACTAATAAAAGAACTCGAGGTCTAAACACAACAAAAACGTCCACAACTAAATTAGTTTCAGTTCCAAGTTCATGAATTCTTGATTCTTTCCTGAACTTTTATAAGTAAACACACAAAGTGACAAGAAAATTTTTATTTAATATCTTAAATATTTTTTTCTTGTTGAATTCACGACGTGGCTTCTTTAATTAAATAAAAAAAAAATTAATCTTTTAATCACTTGACGCTGACTGACAAAAATTTATTAACCATAAATCCAGCTGAAACTGATCAACGATAGCTTTTAATCTGAAAATCCAATAAAAGTTTTGCAAAATTTAATTTAAAAGTTTCTCAAAACATACACAAACTTTTCAAGGAATTTGTTAAGAAAAACAATGAACGAGGCGCTCTGTTGTATTCAGAATCGTTCAAGTATAAAGTCAAACTTTAAAAACCGCCAGATAAAAGAAGATAAGAAAACTTAAAACTTGAGAGTATTATACAGGGTGTCACATCAGAAGTTGAATAGTTGCCAAGCAAAAAAAATCAATGAGATACCAGGTGTGTCCAAAAAATAATGAGTGTCCTTACGACTAAACAACGCAAAACTTTTTCTGTATCCAATTGAGTCTTTCCCCTTCCACATGTACAAGACACGATTTTCCTGGATGTATTATTATTTCAAAATTGCTACCGCCGCTGAAATACGTGCCCTCGTTGCAGACAATACTGACGGAAGTGAGAGAAAACGAAACACGATTATCAGAGGCGTTATTGATTCCAGTTAGATACAGCCCAGTAAACCATCCCGCGATAAACCTATTGTATGGGCAGAACTAGGTTAAGTTATTAAACCTTGATCATTTCAAGCTTGATGAATGCACACCCAGTTTAGTCAAGATAGCGAAGGATTCTGGATAAGGCACTTCTAGCTTTCATGATTTATATGCAGATGGTCCCTTGATAGTTACTCCTTAAATTAGCGAAAGCAAGCCTGAATAATATTCCTGCTAATTAAATTGGAATTTAATATTTTCTCAAGTGGAAGAAAATTTTCAATTTTGTATTTGAAGTAAGTGCATGCTTAGCAAGCATGACATTGTAAGTATTGCAAGTCGACAATGTAATAATATCAAGAGATGTAACAACGAGCTTGCTCCAGTTTGCTTCGTTTAATGTATCAAATGCTCCATTTTTAAATTGCTGTTGTCGAAGCTTTAAAGCTCAGACCAACTTATTTATATGGAAATCCTTACAGAATTAGTTTTCCCTCTAATCCATATTATATGAAAAATATTTTTATTCAAATCCCCAGAATTTTAAATATTTACGCAATTTATTTTTTTATTACTTAACAAAGCAATGTAGGAAAGTTCCAGGTAAAGTTTTGGATAACGTCCCAGTTATGGCACTCTGGAACTGTATCCGAGACTAAACGAAAGTCACAAGTTTTTCTTTTCTGCAGAACGTGAAAAAATTGCTTCCCTCCAAATAAGACATCAAGCTTTGTCTACCCTAAACCATTCTCAGGTTAAATCCCAAAATGCCCGACTTGCAAATAAACTGCCGTTTTCGAGTCGGACCAAATTGCTTCTTAATTTAAATACGGGGACGTTTCGTTGCTTTACAAAATAAACTTCCAAGTCGGTTTAACTGTTGACATTTTAAATCCGGGGGTAGAATTGGTGTTTTCTGCACAAATAGTTGGGTTATTTGAATCGTTTTGATGTTCCCTGCAATTAAACTTTGAAACGCAAACAGGTGGGATAGGTTAGATACCTATCCTCCGATTGTAATTCCCTTAGTGTACACATTTGTTCTGTTTAATTAACAAAAAAAATATTAAAGCGAGAAAGGGAAGAAAATTCATAATGGAGATAATTTCTGGACTATTCTTCTTCGTTCATATAAGCCACGACGACTTTTCATTTCCTCTCTATCCTGAGTTAATATATTTTTGGCACAAGGTTCACGTGACTATTTTAGCATTCTATCCAGGCGATTCATGTTCGATCCTGGCACCCACCGTAGATGTTATTCATGTTCTTTGTCAGGACACATAATATTCAACGCACTCAACTGGGATCAAGGCGAAAAGCGTTCCGTAAAAAGTAGAGACATTATTTTAACCGAGAAATATAGGCTGAAAAATCCGGAGCACTCGAGGGGTAGTCCCTTTCATTCACCGTGAAAATATGGCGCGAAGTTTTAAAAGCAAACGGACATCCGAAGGAATAATAATAAGCGAAGCGGTTTTATTTCCTTCTTAAAGAGACAACCATCCCTTTATTCGAATATTTGACAACGCGCTTTATTTTTAACCCCAACAAACATATCCACATCACCATAGACTTCAAAAATGTTTTATTATTTTATTTATGATATGATTTTTACACTTAATCGAGTTTCATGTCATAAAATTATTGTTTTAAATCGATGTATCGGAAAATTTATAAAACACATCAAGGGGTAGTAAACATTTAATTCAATCCTGAACACGAACAGTTTCGAGTGGATTTAATTTAAAAACATTATACATACTATAATAATATGGTCTACAATGTCGAAAAAAAAAACAGAATTATAATAGAAAAAAATTATCTAAGCCCAAAAAAAATTAGAAAATTAAAGAAACATAAACTCGTGTGGGATTGGAATAGACTAAAGATTTAAAACTGAGTCAGTTGATGTTACGTCGATGTGCAAAGAGTTTCTTGAATGAATATTAAAAAAAAGTTGGGTAATTTCTGTTGGAAAAACGGAAACTGAAAAAAACCGCGTTGCCTCTTAATTATTTTCAGATTTTCTGCGGCACTTTTCGTTCAATTCTAGAAACTTTTCCCCCTGATTTCCATATTAAAATAATATTTTGTTGGAAAACGTATTAACATCTGGAAAATGTTGGTATTAGTTTGTTTCTGACCTTTTCTAAAACTTTCCTGCCTCCTGCTCGCTTTACTTTTAATCTGCTTTTACAGATTTATGTACGCGAGGTAAAATTGAAAATTGTATGACGTGCGGATGTGTATCCTCGAGGCACGTATTATTATTCACCTGTTGTACGTTTTGAAAAGCTAGAGCAGACTTTTATATCGGACATTAAAAACAGTTCTCCTTAGTTAATGTGTTTTCACATGAGCATCGCAAGTGCCGAGGATTTCTCTTTGTAAATAAAATACTTTGTAGGGAAAATTCCGTTTTCACAATGTGGAAATTGTAATGAACGGCCGCAACATTTGGGATTTTCACCAAACCAGTACAATTACAGACATTTGATTAAAAGTTGCCTGCGAACAAACCGCTAATATTAATATATGTTCTATTATGAGCTTTCGACCAGAAATAATTAAAATTGTATTACATTTTCCACCAACGCTAGCTATGTTGTGCAACTCCCACCTATATTCCGATTATTGAAAGTATTTTCCAGGTTTCAAATGAACAGGGAAATTATTTAAATTCTTTCAGGAGTTATAAAAACAGTTTCATAAAACCAAGACGAAGAAATAATCACAGGTGTTAGTCATTTTCATGTAAACAATGCTAAATATTAATTTAAATTGGGGGGGGGGGTATGCCGGAAGCATCTTTCGCCATTCTCGTCCATAAAAACGTATTATTGCAGAAAGTATTTTTAATTTTATTAGCACAACTTGTTTAGGTAATATTCGTGTTGTAAGAGCTCTTCATTAGTTTAAAAAAAATTGCTTTTATGTTACCTGTCAGTTTATTTATTTATTCAACCGTATATTTAATTGTAATTGGATGTAGGAAATAATTAAATAATTTAATTAATGAAATCGTAACAATAAATAAACATTGCATTAGTATTTTACATGTTTTCTGCATGGATGTAGTTGAATTTCTGTTTGTAATAATAATAACATAGGAAAGAAATAAAAGAGAAGTAATAGCATTACCGTTTCAAATAGAATTTTTAAATTGTAATGGAAAAATATAGAACTATATTTACATTCAAGTATAGTACAAAACTAAATTCTATTTTGATGAAACAATATGCTACAAAATTATAAATTATCCTTTCAAAAGGAAAAATAACACAAGAGAATTGTATTAGTTTTCCTAATTAAACGCAAACAATTGTAGCCACAATTTGTCTATGTGAGACCCAAATTTGCCACAGCATAAGTAAACACGGGACACGGGATTTGACCTCTCAATTACCGTCGTTTGTGTTCTCTATCAAATGACCACGAACTAGAATAGTGTTTCTAAATTCTGTAGTCTTTGATATATCTTGTCTAACCTTGGTTTGTCGTGGTTTCAGGACGATCGACTGCCTCCAGCACCCGATGTTACCCGCCGCTTAGGATCCGCTACCCCCTTGGGCAAACCCGAAGCAGGAACCCCGCCGTATTACCGGACTGCTTCAGGCACAACGAATAGCTCCAGCACTAATTCTGCATCCTCCAGTGAGTAATGTTTGAAAAATTCTTTGATTAATTTATAACTACCGGACGAAACGCCTGAATAACCCTTCAATTATTATTCGGAACTTGGAAACGTTTCATTTTCACGCAATTAAACCAACACAATAGAAATACATATTCATATTTTCCTTTTGCAATCGTCCATTGCTGTAATGGACTTATAGATTCTGAAAACTTTTCAGTTTAATGAATAAAAATTTGTTTGACGATGCTCCAACAAATCTTAGGAACGTACACTTAATTTCTTTATTGTTAAAAGTGATAAACTTTATTATTGTGCGCATGTGTTTAGTCTGACGGTTCCCAGGCCCAAACTATTAATGTTAGACAAAAACTTTTCAGGAGTTTCTTGTAGGAAATTTTATTTTCTACAACTTTGTTCTGATATTATTTTGCGCTATCTTGCGCGGTTTTGGCTACGATTCCATTTAAAGATAGAGATGGTTGATGACGACATGTGTTTAGTCTGACGGTTCCCAGGCCCAAACTATTAATGTTAGACAAAAACTTTTCAGGAGTTTCTTATGGGAAATTTTATTTTCTACAACCTTGTTCTGATATTATTTTGCGCTATCTTGCGCGGTTTTGGCTACGATTCCATTTAAAGATAGAGATGGTTGATGACGACATGTGTTTAGTCTGACGGTTCCCAGGCCCAAACTATTAATGTTAAACAAAAACTTTTCAGGAGTTTCTTGTAGGAAATTTTATTTTCTACAACTTTGTTCTGATATTATTTTGCGCTATCTTGTACGGTTTTGGCTACAATTCCATTTAAAGATAGAGATGGTTGATGACGACATGTGTTTAGTCTGACGGTTCCCAGGCCCAAACTATTAATGTTAGACAAAAACTTTTCAGGAGTTTCTTGTAGGAAATTTTATTTTCTACAACTTTGTTCTGATATTATTTTGCGCTATCTTGCGCGGTTTTGGCTACGATTCCATTTAAAGATAGAGATGGTTGATGACGACATGTGTTTAGTCTGACGGTTCCCAGGCCCAAACTATTAATGTTAGACAAAAACTTTTCAGGAGTTTCTTATAGGAAATTTTATTTTCTACAACTTTGTTCTGATATTATTTTGCGCTATCTTGCGCGGTTTTGGCTACGATTCCATTTAAAGATAGAGATGGTTGATGACGACATGTGTTTAGTCTGACGGTTCCCAGGCCCAAACTATTAATGTTAGACAAAAACTTTTCAGGAGTTTCTTATGGGAAATTTTATTTTCTACAACCTTGTTCTGATATTATTTTGCGCTATCTTGCGCGGTTTTGGCTACAATTCCATTTAAAGATAGAGATGGTTGATGACGACATGTGTTTAGTCTGACGGTTCCCAGGCCCAAACTATTAATGTTAAACAAAAACTTTTCAGGAGTTTCTTGTAGGAAATTTTATTTTCTACAACTTTGTTCTGATATTATTTTGCGCTATCTTGTGCGGTTTTGGCTACAATTCCATTTAAAGATAGAGATGGTTGATGACGACATGTGTTTAGTCTGACGGTTCCCAGGCCCAAACTATTAATGTTAAACAAAAACTTTTCAGGAGTCTCTTGTAGGAAATTTTATTTTCTACAACTTTGTTCTGATATTATTTTGCGCTATCTTGTGCGGTTTTGGCTACCATTCCATTTAAAGATAGAGATGGTTGATGACGACATGTGTTTAGTCTGACGGTTCCCAGGCCCAAACTATTAATGTTAGACAAAAACTTTTCAGGAGTTTCTTGTAGGAAATTTTATTTTCTACAACTTTGTTCTGATATTATTTTGCGCTATCTTGCGCGGTTTTGGCTACGATTCCATTTAAAGATAGAGATGGTTGATGACGACATGTGTTTAGTCTGACGGTTCCCAGGCCCAAACTATTAATGTTAGACAAAAACTTTTCAGGAGTTTCTTATAGGAAATTGTATTTTCTACAACTTTGTTCTGATATTATTTTGCGCTATCTTGCGCGGTTTTGGCTACGATTCCATTTAAAGATAGAGATGGTTGATAATGACATGTGTTTAGTCTGACGGTTCCCAGGCCCAAACTATTAATGTTAGACAAAAACTTTTCAGGAGTTTCTTATGGGAAATTTTATTTTCTACAACCTTGTTCTGATATTATTTTGCGCTATCTTGCGCGGTTTTGGCTACAATTCCATTTAAAGATAGAGATGGTTGATGACGACATGTGTTTAGTCTGACGGTTCCCAGGCCCAAACTATTAATGTTAGACAAAAACTTTTCAGGAGTTTCTTGTAGGAAATTTTATTTTCTACAACTTTGTTCTGATATTATTTTGCGCTATCTTGCGCGGTTTTGGCTACGATTCCATTTAAAGATAGAGATGGTTGATGACGACATGTGTTTAGTCTGACGGTTCCCAGGCCCAAACTATTAATGTTAGACAAAAACTTTTCAGGAGTTTCTTATAGGAAATTTTATTTTCTACAACTTTGTTCTGATATTATTTTGCGCTATCTTGCGCGGTTTTGGCTACGATTCCATTTAAAGATAGAGATGGTTGATAATGACATGTGTTTAGTCTGACGGTTCCCAGGCCCAAACTATTAATGTTAGACAAACACTTTTCAGTAGTTTCTTATAGGAAATTTTATTTTCTACAACCTTGTTCTGATATTATTTTGCGCTATCTTGCGCCGTTTTGGCTACGATTCCATTTAAAGATAGAGATGGTTGATAATGACATGTGTTTAGTCTGACGGTTCCCAGGCCCAAACTATTAATGTTAGACAAACACTTTCCCGGAGTTTTTTGTAAGAAATTTATTTTCTTTGGTCTTAGGGGTACGTTTTTCAAGTGGAAAAATTTGCAAAGCGTTTATTTTATCTAAAATAATCAAGTGTGAATCAAATAAAAAGCACGGCTAACTTGATTTTTACCAAACAGTTTTTGAACCGTAGTCGCAATCTGTAGCGACTTTAATGAAAAATAAATAAAGCAGCTTTATTAAAATATATTAATTAGGGGGATGATTCCCATGAGATGAAGAAAATTTAATTTCTTAAATCCTGTGCTTTAATAAATCCTATTTCTGTTTTAAAGGTTAAAGTTAGAATTTTATCTTTCAAAGTCAAATTGTGTTAATAATTATAATTGTTTTGAAAGTGTCGAGTGCTTTCCTCATTTTATATTTATTTCTTCCTTGGAACGGTTCCAAAAATTACTTTTACATGAGGTAATCGATAATTCCTCCTTTTCAAGGATTAATTTTAAATTTTTATGCAACAAAGTTTGTATTGCAAGAAATTTCTCGCGTTGAAAAAATTATATTAGGTAAAGGAAATTATTTTGCCCAATAAGGAGAAAGGAACAAATTGTGAAAAATGTAACGGAAATATTG
The DNA here is from genome assembly GCA_963082805.1 of Hemicrepidius hirtus. Lineage (NCBI taxonomy): Eukaryota > Metazoa > Arthropoda > Insecta > Coleoptera > Elateridae > Hemicrepidius > Hemicrepidius hirtus. The sequence goes on from OY720164.1 coordinate 582,360, forward strand.
CTCTTATATAACAAGAAGAAGAAGAAAGTAAGAGCATAATGCAATAAGTTAATAACTAAGTTTCGTCCATTTACGAATTCAGCACGCACTTGCGCACCTTTTAAAACTTATTCAATATTCAGAGAATATTCATGCGACGTGCTGCGAAATAAGTTGAAAGATAAAAATATAAAATCGTCGAAGCGGAATACACACAAAAGAATTTTCCAAGTATAAAAGTTTAAAAATGCAGCAGCAGCAGCGGCACTGCGCTCCACAATGTCACATTTTTTACTCGTTTTTTCCCCCGCATATACATTTCTCGGTTTCCTGTTATTTAAAAATTAAAATCCTCGAAATTTTCTATATATCCCTGGAAAATCGTTAATTTTAAACAAAATACAGAAAAAGGATCTAATGCTTGGGCAAAATTATTCAACGGCACGGACCCTAGAAACGAGCACGCGACTAAAGGAAGACGATCAAGGGGGAGAGAAGTTTAAAATTCATGTTGTATATCATCTGCTGCGGGCAAAAATAGAACACGAGTATGTGTAACGGCTTTTTACCTTTTATTTTATCAGGTTTCCCAGTTGTAGAAGCTCATGTAGCTACAGTTTTTTGCTCATTTAATAGCTTACCCCCATACTCTACTCGTACTCTATTGAATTTTTATAAAACCACTTTAAACGCTTGTAACATGAACTTTTCCTATTCTTCTAGATTAACAAACATCCCCTTTTTGTCCCTTAAACTTTCTTTTTGGGGGCTCACGTCAACGAACTTGTTGGTGCTCATGTGTACTTACTAATGAGGACTTAACAAGTTTTCATTAAACCCTTAAAGCGCTAAAACATGGGCAAGGGATAAGCAAGGAAGGAACGTTTTGAATCGCGCATCTGTTGCAAAAACATATTAACTTTTAGGTTTAATTATCGAAATAAACCATTTAAGTTCCTGGACATTTGTGTTTAACAGCATTTACATTTTATAAGCAGCTTTTACTTTATTATAATGGAAAAGGAAATGGATCTCGGAAAAGGAGCGTCTTGGTAACAGCCAAAAGCGTCCTAAATCCTCACTTAATATTACCAAGTAGCTGTTAGCCAAATTTTAAAATCTTTTATTATAATTAAACTTCTAAGAGGATACACAGTTTATGTTTTCTATTTACCATCCCTTAAAATTCTCGAAATAATTTAATTTTAATGCCCCAACCATAATAAATTTCATGGAATACGTAAAATTAATCCTAGAAAGGTTTAGGAACCCAAAGCTTGGATGATATTACGAACCTCGCATTCACTCGTATCGCAAACTTTATCCTCTTTTATAATAGAAATCGTTATTTCTCATTGAATGACATTGAATGACATATCTAGTCGAATTAAAGTTAAATAAAACCATAGCCAACTTGACCAGGTTTCGATCACCCTGTATATCATTAAACTTTTTATTCATTAATAATAATTGGTATTTGTTTAAACAGTTTGTTCATCATTTAATGTTTTAATGTTTTCCTAAACATTTGTGGCAATTTGTCTCTTTTCATTGTTTTGTTTCGTCCTTATCTTTAATGGATTTTCATTCATCCTTTTGTGTAGCTCTTGTTATCAGATACTCCATTGCCATTCGAACCAAGAATTCTGATATATTAATAATATTTACAAATGAAAACAGTTTATGTCTACAACTCTATACAAGGCTAAAATCCACGCATTAAATCGTTTTTCTGAACAAATATAACTCTCACAATGGACACGTATAAAAGAGGATTAACTTTAAAGGTTTTGTTCCCCCTGTAATGATTAAAGGGATTTCATAATTTAAATCCCTTTCTCTTCCATGTGCGTATTATATTTCCTAACATTTATTTTATGTGTCCTTATACAATTAGAAGAGGATCCTTGTTGTTGGTGGTGGGGAAAAATACAAAATCCGCCGTTTAAAATTTTTATTGAATGACCCTCGTATCCTGCGCTGAATATAACTTTTATTTAATTAAATTATATGGGTTTTAAATTTTAATTACAAGAAGTATTTCAAGTGAAAATTGGTGATACTCCCTTGAATATTGATGAACTACACATTGATTGTTTAGGAGTGTACACACGCAGGATTTCCATCAAGTGAAATTCAGGTACGCACAGAGAGCAAGCCGCACTAAGTACCAAGCAAATATTTATTTAGAAAATGTAAACTTGAAACTTGATTGTGATTTGCAACCGTGCAGAAGTGCGAGATCTGGAATTAATTAGCACCGAAAGTGCGCACCGTACCCATCCTAATTATACAAGGCCGTTCCTGAAAGTCTAGGACATTTTTTTACGTAACGACATTGGTATTAAAATTATTTAGTTTAATGTCATTCGGTAATGTTTGTTGACTTAAAAAATGGAAGAATGTTTATTTATGGAGATTACAGATGTCGTGCACTTTATACATGGTCTTGCAGAAGGAAATTAATCCCAGCCCTTTTACGTTTAAATACGAATTTCTTTGCAATTTTTGTGTGAACTTAATATTTTCTGAAACCTATTTTTCTTCATAAAATTTATCATTATTAACGCTAATAGTTTTCAGAGTAGTTTCTAAAACTTTTAACTACATCAAAAACGTAAAGTTTTCCCGGAAATGGTTTTCCTTGAATTTATTCCACATCGAACTTTCTGTTCCAGATCCAATTACTGTAAAATTGTGGAAAAGAGATATAATTTTAAAATTTCATGCCAATTAAACTATCATCAAGTGAAGAAAACAAGGATTAAAAATTTAACTTTTCACTTTAGGGTTTTTATTTGCTTGCGAGCTGTGACGTAACCGGTAGTCATATTCAGGAACGAATTGGCCCATTGGGAAACCGAAAATAGCCCCCCATATACTCTGATCGATGGTGGTTGAAGCGGTTGTTTCGATAAAGAAATTTATGTTATAATTTAAGAGCAAACGTAAACATTTTGTTTGGTTTTTCTTGGGGATGCGAGCGGAATGTATTTTAATTTGTTACAGTGTTTGAAATTGTTTTGAACAGGAATAGACTTGTTGTAAAGTGGTCGCCTGGGAGGTGTATTTCATGAAAATTGGCTGAAAGTAGGATCGAAGTTTCTCAAGTTCTGTACATTAGTGCATAATGGAAAGTAGTAACAATAAGTACGAGTTTTTGCACTTAAGAACCGGACATAGTAAATATCAGTTAGTCTCGTGTAGTAGGGAAAAGTTGAGGCATTATTTCTTCTTATAATGCTAAAAGAATATATCTCACAGTATTTTGTTCTCGGAAACAATGGTATCGCATTTAATCTTCTTTCAAAGTTTTCGAGGAGTAACAAGTATAAGTATCCACTGGTGCAAGCTGACATAGTCATTAATATTAATCTCAACAAGTGTCACTGCGAAATAGGGAATAAGGAAACTGGAAATTTCTAAAAGGACTAACCAGGAAAATGGGAAATTTCCAAACTTTATTATAACAAACGAGGTTATCGAGTCCTCGGGCGTTTTTAGTATGAAAAACGAAGTTCGGAGCAATATTTTATTAGATCCTTTGGTGTCATAAGTTAAATAAAAGGAAGCTTATTTTGCATTATCCGGTTTCCAACAAAAAAACCACCGCCGTTATAAAATATCTCGAAATTTTGCCAGTCATACTCTCTTTCGCTCTCCAAATCGACGGATTCAATAATAATTCAGATAATTTAAAACTGACGAGGAAAAGAATTTTTTTTCTAGATTTCCACGTTCAATAGGAAAAAACCTGTTTCGAAATATTCGCGGCCGAGTTTATTTTTGTTAGGGGCAACGGTCAACATTGCGTGTTTATTTACAATACAGGGAGAATACACAAATACGTGCGCTGCCGTTGCCAATATAAAAGAAAATTTACGTGTTGGCAAGGAATAAATTTATTAAATTGTCAGTAACACCAACCGTTGTGTGCCGTTCCAGATCTTTTACAACATACTCAGACCTAACGCTCTAAGGATTCCCCCCCTGATGTCGCACAGTATGGGGTTGTGGTCTAAAAAGAAATTTAAGGGATTTTTTACAAACATTACATTTGAATTGTTTCAAAATAAAATTTACTTTGTACCAAAAGATCACGTCTCCTTCCCCCACGAATATTTTTTCTTAAAGGAGTAGAAACAAGAATCGATTTAAAATTTTAGGAAAATATATAACAAGGCGCGGGCATTTATGTAAACCATGTATGGAAAGTTTTTTCAGTAAAAGAACTGAAATTTACGCAATTGATTTCCAAGTCTCTGAAAACATAGCCAATAATAATTGAGTGCATAGGTATAGGTACAGATATCGGTTTCAAAATTTCAGGCATGTACTAAAAACTGTACCTATTGATGGGTACTGAAAATTTCCAATACTAAAATTTCTTCAAGGACTCCTGAAAAATAATTGGAGGCTCAATTTATAAACTAATGGTCTAAGGGAAGAAACTAGGGACTCTATTTTGGTAGAATACACACCCCTATGTTTATGTCTACGAATATTTAAAAATTTTATATTTTTTCTTTTTAAATTTTTTTATTTGTTAACCCTTCTTAGAGCTTGATTTTTGGGTATTTAACAAATTTGACGCAACCCCCAAGCCTTTGGAGTTATAGTGCGCCATCCAGGAAACAACCCTTAAAGAACCTGATTACTCTTTCTTTAAAACAATAACCAGCTTGAACAATTATTGCAAACAACCCTTGTAAGAAAATTAAATTCGGTAATTGCAAAATTCAGTTTCTTTTAGGACTCTGATGATCGAGTTGGGGTTATTGCTGTAACTTTCTAACTCCATTTGTATACATTTTGTAGATGTAAAAGAATAGCACACTTTTATTAGAGTAAAACCGAAATATTTTATGGTAAATGCGATAAAAGCGTAAAATGGTGGCGTTACATCAAGCCAGAGTCTAAGCGAGTTTTCTTTTCCCTAAAACTTAAAATAAAATTGAAATGCAGGGAGGATGATCAATAGGGGTTTTTCATAAAATGATCCATCAACCGCTGTTTTTATATACCCTTATAAGAATATACAACAGTAAAAAATAAGGCGATGCGTTAAACGAGCGTTTGTAGTTAAAGTTTCCTTTCTATCGTTAAATTGTTATGCGAGGACGGTTCAAATAGAATTTTCCCTTAAAGTTAAAAGGGGGTGGTTAGGCATTAAGTTGTGATTAAAGTTGATATCGGATATAATAACGAGTGTCCTGGAGTTTGATGGAAAGTAATGAAAATGATGAAATATCGCGGGTTTAAAATAAAATTCGTTTGCAATTCATGCCTTAGCTGCGAATTTGTGGCTGCGAATAATAAAATACCTTAAGCGTAAAAATTACTTTGGGATAAAAACGAATTCATCAATCATTCATTCGAGTCATTTCGAGCGCGTAAAGCCTTGGATAGGCGTTTTTTAACGTTCTAAATCAAATCTTTAATAGGTTTTAGCGCCGGCTTTGTCCTACAGATCGTTTTACTCACTTCGATCTTACGAATACTTGCTTAACTTGGATTTATCTCCTAGTATCGTCAGGTTCAGTAGCTCACAGGGGCTTTCGTAAATGGCAATCGCCAATCTTGGCGAACGATTTCATCCCAAACAAACGTTGTGCTCACTCTTCCACCGTTATCTATTATAAACATAATGTAATATCAAACAATGCGTAAACTGTGTCTACAACTGCTAATTCGTGTTAACTCCAGTTTTGTGGTTTGTACAGTTTGTGGGGTAATGTGCCAGGTTGCGTATTAACGTTCCTTGCACGTTTCCAAACCCCCGTTTCAATTAATTATTTAGATATTAAAACTTAAAGGGGATACGTTTCAACTTGATCTCCGAGTGGCTTTGATTAAAAAATTACAAGTGGTAATCGGATAATCGTTACTTAAATAATTCAAGGATCGCCTCCTTAATCTGGTAACAATTTCCACAAAACAGGACACGAACCCGCAAAAGCACAACAAAGCTTGAAACCATATTTAAGGGAAATTTAATTGGGAAAATCCCCTTTGTAATAACTAACTACTAAATAATACCACGGCAAAATAGGACAAGGAAAATTCCTGAATTATTATTTTTTTTTACGGTTGTTACAATTACCCGTTCAAACATTTAAAATGTAAACTTAAGAAGAAATTTTCTCCAATATTACCAAGGCAATGTAACCATTGTAAATTTACTTGTCACAGTCGATTGTATTTGATTAATCAACACCCTCCACAGCGAGGTACACGTTTAATATTCACTACGTTTCGGCGAAATTAAACTGTTTTGCCAAACCTATCCTGCGGAATGTCTACACAGGAGTTCGAATTTATATGAGCACTGTTAAATTTATGGAATTATCTATCTTAAAGTTATGACTTGAAATGTATGGATAGATGTCGTACTCGTATACAAGGAGCAATCAAAAAGTTTGTATTCTTCGGCAAGATTTTTTCTTAAGAAAAAATACTGAGTTCGCCCCTGTCTTGTTTTGGTTTGGAATTTAGAAAAACAATATAATTTTAAAAAACGCTATTGAATTATTTTCGGGGATTCCCCCCTGTCTCATTTCTTTCAATTAATATTACAATAGGTAGGTTTAGGGGGTTGCGCAATACCACAGGAATTTTCCGTAGAAAAATTGTTCTTTTGATTCACGTCTGTTTTCCCTTCTAAGTAAAGCAACTTGATCGAGTACTTTTCAATGAAATACAAAATCTTGAATGTCGGGAAACGAGCTTTGAATGACGCCATCAATAATTTCCATCCTGATTCGAGTTAGGAAGAAAATTAAATGGTATTTTGCGGACAGGGGTATTTTCGCATGCTAACCAAAATATCGGGTTTACAAAACTCATGTTCCGTGTCGGAGTTTCGCAGTAAGCCCAAAACAACATTTTGGCGTTATTACAAATACCACAGAGTATAGAAGGCACGCACCGTTCCGACTTCCGGTGGACCCTTCCGGCTGCTTGCCATGAAAGAGACCACCAAGAGAAGATTTTCCTTTAATTACAAATATTTACTGTGTTAGCTCAATTTTCGGATTTAATTAAGTCTTGCTGTCGTCGGTCTTTATTTATTTTTGGTCCTGACAAATGCTTTTCCACATATGTTGACAACGTTTGAAAAATTATGCTTTTAGAACGGATATACGTTCAATTTTCAAGCAGATATTTATGGAAGCGAAAGGTACAACAAGTACATTATGTGCAAAGTGCTGCCAAAATTTTGTTGGGGAGATTCTGTCTATAGTACACTCAGGGGATTACCTCCAAAGTACAATTAGCCATTATTTTTTATTAGTAAGTAAAAAGTTTTGTAACTGTTATTATTCGTGTTTGTTACTTTTTTTGCAACAGTTTTTATTAGAAAAAAATCTGAGCTCTTTCGGAATCATTTTCTTTTGTATTACCCAAGTCTTTGAATGTGTTATTAGATTTTGAAAACTTATCCCCGGGTTGTAATGTTAATAAAAAAAAATGTAATAATAATAAACTGTGAGCATAATATTTGTTCTAAAATAATTAACTTGGAAGCGTGCTGTGAACTCTTTTTTGCATAACTTTTCAGGAAAAGATTGTGTAATAAAAATTTAAAAAAGCACTAAAGCAAAGCAAAAAGTATTGAATAATAAAACAAATATTTTCTTTTTCAAACAATTTTTTCAGCAAAATGGTCTTGTAATGCGTTACTCACTTCCTCTGCATTTACTTCATAATTTTCCCCGCCCTCCCGCCTTGTCCCCGATCCCTTACCACCCACAAAGCATCTCCCGCCTTATTTTATATTCCAAAAAATAAACTTGGTCAGGTTAGCTATGACTTTAACTGAAATCACAGCCGACTTGACCAGGATTCTTTTCGATCACTCTCCCTTTCGCCTACCCATTTCTTTCATTCTATATCTCCCGATCTTTTTCTGATTCAACCATATTTTTCCATCCCCTCTTCAATTTTCTTTTCTTGTCTTCCGAACTTTCCATTCTTGAATCATTTACTTCCAATCCTTTTCCCTCAACTCACTTTATCTGGTTCTTCTAGTTTTCTTCCATTTCCTCTCTCTCTTTTCTGATATTCACCCTCTCAAGCCTTTACCATATCTTCTCGTTACTTCCCTCCACTTCCTCCTTTTTGATCCCATCTTCCTCTTTTATTCTCTCTTTATTCGTTGCACCCCCACCCTTAGAATGTTTTAGGCGATAACTAAAAAAGAATTATAGACTCTTTAATAGCGTTGCGTAAAGGGAAAAATGTTTAAAAAAATTTATTATTGTTTTAACAGCAACGAAACGAAAATACTGGAGTTTAATTAAAAAAGATCGCTAAGGTGTAAATTGTAGCCCTTATTATTAAAAAATTTCACCTGGCCAGACCAGTAGTACCCACACCTATACATTACAAAAAGCCTAAATATTTAATATCGGTGCCTATAATTCAAGAATGTCAAGGGGCGGTTTTATTAAAACGTTTCCAAGTCGCGCCCCTTGCTCATTTGATTTAGATGCTGTTTGGATAAAGGGATTTGTTTTTTAATTACGAGCCTGTGTTTTAAATTTTCCGACTTTTAAACGTGTTTATTAATCTAATTTGGGGTTAATCTTTTCCTTTACATTTTCATTTTTGGTTGCTGATTGAAAAATTGGCGGCGGCCCAAATCGAAATCTAAATCATTCACGCTTGTCGTTCAGTGTTTCCAACGAGGGTAAATTTCAGGGGGGTTTGTTTTTGTAATATTTGCTTGATTACACGTTTATCACGTGTTTTGTCCACAAAATAGGGAGAAATAAATCAATCTTTAAGCCCCGGTCGTAAATCCCCCCCGATCTCGCCGAGTTATTTAATAATTTTCAATCAGCTATGGGCCACGACGTTTAATCAGAAAAAATGATCTTAATTCTTTATGTTTCATAAAAATGAAAATTGGCTTAGAGTAAAAGTCCAATTCCGTTCGTGGTTTCTCATAATATAACGAAACATTTTACGCTTCCGCACTTCGGTGAAATTGTAAATTTGAGGTTATGACCCTAGCAACCTATATGTCTATAAAACATTCTAACCCCTTACTTTTTTATTGTGTTTTGAGGATATTTTATGACCCTAGGTGCGAGATCGCATGAAATATTTCGCACTTGTATGTCGTGCTTTATTCTTAAATCTAATATACCGAGCCCCCCTAGAACTTGCAATGTTCTGATTATTTAATAGAAAATAAAATGATTTTCCTTTTTTCCCAAGGTGTGGAAATGTCCTTAATGAAACGAGATCTGTTTTTTTTCTTCCTGACGGAAGCGTAAACTGTGTAAAATTATTATTACTATTCAAATTACGCTTTTCGAGGTAGTAAATCGTGACCCAGACGCTCATCTCCATTCACAATGCGCATTAACCGTAGTAACTTTTATTATTCATGAATTCAAGACTTAGTTTACTGCAGCATTTAATAGTTAAAGTTGTTTTACGATAATCACGGAATTTAGGTGCTCTAAAAAAAAGAACCGAAGAATTAGAAATTTTATAGTTTCACGTGATACGAAACTTTACGCCAACTTTACAAATTAACAATTCAGATTTAACAACCCTATAAATTTTACTTTGGCAGTACTTTACTTTACTTTACAAATAAACCCCCTTGTTGTTAATAATTAAATTTAAATATTTAAAGGTGCTAAATAAAAATTAAGAAAACTTTTCCTTGGTTCATAATCAATTTAAAATATTCCCTGTTCGGGTATGTGTTTTCCAAGAGAACTATTTAAATATTGACTTACATAATTTCCACCCCTATCCTCAGAAACCCCCTGAAATTCCCCCCTAAAGTTCAGAGTTTAGAAGTCAGTCAAAAATTGTTTACTGAAATTGATTTGTCGTACGTAATGTTTAAGTCCTTCAAAATTTCGATAAGGAATCTCTGCGGTAATTCAAAGTAACTCTTGATAAACAGGACCCTTTATTTATTTTAATGAAATTTTCAAAGATGTAACTTTAGCTAATTCATATTTAGCAACTTATTGAAGTCAAAGCTAGAGATCAAAAGTTTAAAATTAACTTTACAAACTGTACTTACCTCAATCGGCTTTAACAACATTTTCAGGCTGCAAGCTTTATTTAATTTTGCTACCTCAATTTATTTAACATTCATTAAGGAATTAGCTTTCAGCAAGAATATGTGCCTAACATAAATAATGACAAACATTTAACACGAATTTCGGAAAAGCAATTAAGAAAATAAATAATTTTACATAGGTATTCAGGAAATTGATTACAAAACTTTAATGTTTATTTTCATATCTTATAAATTTTTTATGTCTATTAAAAGAACTAATTTTTTTATTTCTTGGTTTTACTAATAACGCACTTTATTAGGGATAAAGCGGCTAGAAAATAATTTAGCTGTGGAAATAAATAATTTTCCAAGCTTACTGTTCAGAAAATAACGATAACGAAACTGGATATATCTGAGTAACATTTTATAGCACATAAAATTTGAGCTTATGGAAGATTCGATTATCTTCCACAGCCAATACATTTTTTTATAGTAATACGATTATTGTCCCGGTTGCGACATTCAACAGAAATCGAAGAAAAAACGTATACACGTAAAACACAATGAATTCAGCGTATCATTGTCAAGCGACAAGAAAAATATGTTCTTACATCACATGTCATCCTGAAGCAACTGAAAAATATGTTTTCCTCCCAACACAAGATCCATCAAAGATTCTTGTCATCCAAGTTTTAATTAAATCGACGAGAATAAATTTATTAACCTTTTTGGGCGATAATTAATCGTGAACTAACACAAAACCGTGCGTTTAATTTCGGTAAGCTTCCGTATTTAGGTTTATGTGTTTGCTGTAATGGCAAGACATAAGAGCTAAAGTTAAACAATTCTGGAGAGTAGAAAATCATGTTTTCGCACAACCGCAATGGAAATCACATTGCGATATATCCCATTGTTACAAGTTTTCAGGAACCCGCAGAGATCAACGTAATAATCAACCATTTTCAGGACTACACAACCAAAACTTTACTCTTTGTCCATTTTAATGAGACTTTATTTTTTTTTCAAGCAATAAGGTTTGCTTTCTAAGCATAGTTTAGAGAATTTCATCTTATTCCTTTGAGAAGTTCTCCAAGGGAAACATAATTAACATAAGGAACACCGGTATGATAATTAACTCGTTAATAATTAATTGAAAACAGTTAAAGCGAATCCCTGGGATACTTATTTATACTTAAGGGTTGCTTTCTAAGGAAATCGTGCCATTAAGATCGATTACCAAGCGCTACAACCCCAGCTTTGAATTACAAAACAAACCCCTTTCTAAACTATTCTGGCCTTTATAACAAACGTTTTGTATTTCTTAGCTTCCCCCCCCCCCACAAACTTTAATCTTACACGCACAGAAGTAAACAGAACGTTAATCTCGCATTCCGGTTCAAATATTTTTTTAAACAAATGTTATATTGATTTATCCACCCCCTTCAAGAGAATTTAATGAGGGGATGTCATACTGATTACTGACCTAAGGAGAGAGAATCACATTTTCCTGAAATTTTCAGGATATGCGATATCTTTTAACCTCCCCCTAAACCAGTCCAGTGTAGCTTTAATACTAGGCAGGTAAAGCGAATCCTGAATTTCTGAACTTTCAGGACTCCTGAAAGCTGTAGAAACGAGCCATTTTTCCTGCAGATTTCTTTCAAATCATGGCCCAATTATTTTTGGTGTAATCCCAAGAAGGATTAGATTAACTATTACTAATACTGAAATTTTTTCCTGAAAATATTCCTTCTTGTTAAATAAGAAGCCTTGACCATGTAGTTTCTGTTTCATTCTGGCATACAATATCGTCAACTTTGTCTTGAATATAAAAGTTTATTATTTTTCAGAATTTCAGGCAACGTTTGCGTCTTGTCACATTAAAAAGCATGAAAAATTTCATTTAGCTTTTAACAGTCGAGTTTAACTCTTAAGGGATAAACGAAACATTATTTTAAGCTTGGGTTAAACCCTAACAAAGGCTGCTTCAAAAATAAGTGTTTATACGCCACTTGAACACCCTTCAGAGAGATTCAAGTTTACGACTGGAAAGATATTTTTATTCGGTTCCTCGTACGAGCCTCTAAACGATATATTTTTAAAACACTGTTTTTCTGTCACAACTCGAGCCTCCCATTTCCACAATACACTTTTTAAACATTCCATTACGTTTTATATCTTCTTGCCTTTATGACACTTTAAAATTTCGTTCTGCCAACACTGCTTCAAGTAAACGGAAGCCAAGCCAAATTTAACATTGGCGTAACTAAAATTCAGACGAAAAAAAAATAATTACGGTACTAGTAGGAGACGATATGGTTTGTTCCAGTACCAAGGCGTAGACCGAATAATTTAAGCCCCCCGAGCCTTACGATATCCAATGGAATTTTAATTTAAATTTTTAATTTAACACGTTTCCATGGAAAATAAGAACAAAAAATATCTAAATCAGATACGGTGGTGCAGTTGGTGTTATCGTCCTACCGAACAATCGGGTCACGGTTCAAATCTTACTTATGTATAACTTTTTTTTAAATTTTTTTCTTATCCTTACTTAAAATTATAAATTATTATGTATATTCTTTATTTATTTTGAACAATACAAAAACAATTTGTGGTTGATGTAAATTACAATAAGAAGTCGAAATTTTTTTTTCTATTACATGATGTTTTATGTTATAATTTTTTTGTTACAGGAATGGATCTGTCAACACGCCACTGGTGGATAATAGTAACAGTCTTACTCTTAGCTGCGGCAGCAGGAGTTGGCGTGCCGATAGCCTTAAAGATAAGCGCCGGAGCTTCCTTGGAGGAGCGTCTGGAATTCGCATCTCGTCTTCTACAGGAAGTGCCTCTAATCGACGGTCATAACGACCTTCCCTGGAATATTCGCAAGTTCTTGCACAATCGCCTTAAGGACTTCAAGTTCGGAGAGGACTTGAGGAACGTCACGCCCTGGTCGAACAGTGCTTGGAGTCATACGGACCTACCCCGACTGAAACAAGGACACGTGGCCGCACAGGTAAGCGATTTGATTTTTTTTAATCGCGGGGTTACACAACAGCATTTCTTGTTAAGCGGTTTATAGACGAGATAAGCACATTTTCTTTTCCCCCAAAACGAGGAAAAAGTTAAAGAAGAGAGACTCGGGGGTTTATAAAGTAAGCTCGACTTTCCTTTGAGTCTTGCAAGCTTGTCACTTTTGATAAGACATGACTGGCATGAAAAATACTCAAAAGAATGCCCCTTAAAACCCTGAATTCATTCAAATATTTCGTGTCACTGTGTTACTAGGACCTTATATTGTATAGAATCACTTGGCATTCATCTTGCTTCATCTTCTTATAACGTCATCAATAAATCTTTTGGAAAATACAACTGAATACTAAAATTTTAAAAGTGTTACGTTTGTAAACGTAAAATTATATAGACCACCCTGTAAATTGAAAATATAAAGTTAATAGTTTCTTTTGGTTACAAGAGGAAGAAATTTACTCCGGTTGACTTTCAATGAGGTACTTTGAATGCATGCAACGGTTTACTCTAGAGTTTAGTATATTACAGGGTAATATTAAAATCTGAAGCATAGAGCAATATTAAAATATTTTGGGTAGCATGAAACATCTTAGTTGGCTTTCGGTGTAACAGATCTGATATTGCAGGGTCTGTTGGATTCTGTTTCCGTAAACGTGAAATGCCGAGTGTTCGCTTTTGCCACAATGCGGTTTCTGTTCCATTCAAACAACCGCGCCGTATTAATATTGCTCTTCACCGTAAATGCTAAAGTACACTTAAGCTTAGTGCTATTAACGAAGAGAATTGATTGTTACGTTATATGTATTTACTAGCACCTCGCTCGCAGTTCGCCGACTCCACTATTATTATTCCTTGTCTTGGAAAACGCAAACGAGAAACGGTTTAGAATTTCGCCAATGTACGTCATGACTTGCATTTTCAAGACAGCCGGAAGTTAGGCACGTCCTGTTGTTTAGATTCACATTCCGGAATCATTTCTAAGTTCGCTTCAGGGTGAAGCGCGAAGCGTAACTTCTGTTCACTTCTTGGCGTCTCGAATTAACTCGATTCGCTATAGTTTGAGATTTTCTAACGAACCCCCCACAACAAAACATTCGGTATAATTGCCTAGACCTTAGACAGACCCAAAACTAAAAATTTCGCCAGGGGATCTTGGTGGCCAATCCAAAAATAAAAGCGACGAGATCTAAGAATTTCTCACCCTTCAGGGATATCTTCTTATTATCATTGACTTTTAGATAAATCATTTAAAGTCAAAATTTCCACCTTGGGCTTTGAAAAGTTTGACTAAAACGAGCGTTAGGTACATGAATAGTGAATAAACCAGAAGAGGTATAAAATGTAATCAGGTAAAATATTTAATTACTAAAATTTCCATTATACCAAAGAATAGAAGCTTAAATTATTATCCAATATGTTTGTGGCGATTTAATCTTAAAATTACCCCTAATGGAAAAGCAAACCACATTGACGTGCTTTTCCAAAGCCCAATGAACCCTTATTGATGCTCCTCGTCGGTTTATTCGGTACCTATGAGGCTAAACACAATAATGATACACCTGGAGGGAGGTACAATATATTATACACCCGAACAATGTAAATTTCAACACACAGAAGCACAGAAATCCTTTGTACTGTTGATTGCACCATTATCAGAATCAAAATCAACTACAAGTGATTGTTTTCGTGTATTAGGGCGCTTCACGTCAAACACAAATAAATTTTAAGATATACGGAAGTAAATTTGGGTAACAATATTCCGGAAAACAAAATAAAAAAGTTTGAGAAAAAATAAAACACCTGGAAACACGGACAAATTAAACTTACGAGTAACTTGTTATGGTTATTGGAAGCAACACGTGTTGGAAAGTTTGTTGGGAAAGTTTTCCTGCACACTAGAAATTGAATTACGAGTTGACGACATTTTGTTAGAATATTCAAAACATACGCTTCTCTTTCACATTTTCTTTTTTAAGTCGAAGGTGGTAGGTAGGTAGGTTTTGTCTGCTAGGATTTTCTAAAGAAACGCGAAAGGTGCTTTAGAAAAGATATAAAAAGTGAGTGAAATACGATTGAAATGTTGTTATTTATTTAATGGTCTACGCAATAAAATAAAAAAGTTCTTAATTTTAATTCTATTTTATGTTCTGTGCGGGAAATTTCAGTTTCATACGTTTTAGGGTGGAAGGGTTAAAATGAAATAATTTAGTATTCGAAGGTGAAAGGGCAACAGCAAAGTTAATGAAAATTTAACATTGACATCGCAATTTAATACGAAAATGTTCCATTAATTACTCTTTCTTTGTAAGGAACGCAATTTAAATTATCCTTACACAATTTAGAGCTGGTTGCGAAACAATTCGTTTTATGTTTATCAACCTCTTATTCTTGTTAACACATTTTTATACCCCTTAGCACGAAGGTATTCTCATAAAAAATTAGAAAAATTCCTAGAAATTAAAATTATTTTGTTAAAAGGCAGGGAAATTAAAAGCCTGAAAAAATCTATACTTCATTTAAAAAAATTGCTGAAAAACGAAATGGTAGTAAAGGAAGGGTTAGAGCCAAAAAAGTTTTCAAAAAATATCTGCATAGAAATAATAATTAAACAAGTCGGGATGAAAACTGAAAATTTTGAACATCTGAAAAATATCGCGATTTTCAGATTACTATCCTGAAAATTTTTTGTAACCCCGTTGATGTGCCCACTAAGTAGGGGGTAAATATTGGAAAAAGATCCGGAAGTTTAGTAAAAAAAAATCCTTAAATACTCCTGTAAGGGGTCGTAAAGAAAAACCACTTTCGACACAAACTTAAGGAAATTAAAATTTTCATCCTTGAAACATTATTAGGTTACTGAAGGAAGATGGAAACACCTGTTCTCGTCTGCGTTATTAAATGTGCCAAACGCATTCAGAAATAATCCAGCATTTTCCCAGTTCTATGTCCCAACAGGAACACCTGCGCACAGTAAGTTAGGAAGAGGAGGATCATAATATTGGCCGTTTCCGTCAAATTCTGTTCTGGAATCGCCATTCGGATTAGACGCGACATTTACTGGCGTTTCCTAATTGCAATTATAGCAATAGGAACTTTCAATTAGTAAATTATTAAGATTGGTTGTCTCCTTTATAGCCTTTTGAGATCTGCACGCGGCCCATTAGAGCGGCAAATGAAGTTGTTCTATCCAATTGGGGGGAACAAAAGTAATTTATTTGGGACAGAAGACGTATAGAATTTGCTCTTAAGGCAAACACCTGCCCGATTGCTATTGATCAGTTTGGTTTTCCCACCCTCTGATTTTTTCACCCCCACACATCGCATCTGGATAACGGGATTTTTTTTTAACGCATAACAACTTCAACTTCAACGACAGTTCTTTACGTATATCGGATTATTTACCGAATTTTATATGAAACCCGCTCTCGCGAAATCGATACTCCTACCATAGAATTATAATAAAGTTAGAACTTTTTCCCCTCCTTCAACAAAAGTTAGAAAGTTACCCGGTATTAAAGGATAAAACGAATAAATAAGTTATAGACTTCAAAAGAACCGTTAAAATTGACACAAATGTCCCACATAAAAGTTTCAAAATACTTTTGTCACGTCGGTCGATAGGGAGGGGTGGGTTCGATTCCCAACGAGCAGAGGAACCGAACCACGTCCTCCTTGTAATATTTTAAGAGTCAAATTAAAAAAATTCGCCGTTCAGTAATTTTCTGAAAAAACTTTTTCAATTTTGCTGGAAATAACTTTCAACCCTTCCTCTACAACCACCGAAAATTTCAAACGGATACCTCTGTTTACCCAATTTTATTAACGTTTAATAAAAGTCAAGGTGAAATTTTCGAATGTCAAAGAAAATTTTCACTTGCTTCTTGAATTTCCACTTAGACTTCTACTTTTATTTTATAACTCTGTGGTTAATATCACTCAACTTCAACTTTCTTGAGCGACAGATATTTATTTGTCTAGTTGTGCTATTTAACTTGTTTGTTCGTAATATTCCTACGGTTAGCCCATTCCCACAAGAAAGTTAGCAAAAAAAACATGTTATCCCCCTTTTAGATAATAATTATTATTTGTTACAGCCCTTGTTTTTAGACCATTAGTCTTTATTTGCAGTTGTTACTGTCGACAATCTGTTGACATATCGTTAAGTTTTTTCCAATAAATTACTAAAGTTACAAACACAACAGACAGTCAATGTAGCGTAATCAACATAAATTGTAAAAAAAAATCGAAACAGGATTTTTTTGTCTGAACGACATCATCCCTTGTATTGATCGTGGTTAAATAACCCCCATAACGATTAATCTCACACTTGCAGTTTGGGTAATGCTCAATAGTCTAAGTTGGCAAAGGTTCCGGAACTTTGGAATCTAGTGAGCTTAGTTTCCTATTGTTGAATGTAATAAAAGTTGTCTAAATTTTTTTTTATTTTTACATTCCCACAAGTTGGGTAAAATATCCAGATACTTAACTATCCAAAAGTTATTTCCTTGGGGCTTAATAATAAACCCAAGGAAATTTATTTTTTGATGATTGCAACTTTATACCTTAAGGGATATTTAAAGTTTATTTTCTAATCCATTTTTTGATTAATGAGTCTAAACGAAACACCCTTTAATTTTTTTCTAAAAAAAAGAGAGCAGACAAAGCCGTATTCGAGGTTTCCGTAATACCCATTAAATATTACATCAATCTATTATAAACTTACCAGAATATTAAATGATGATTCTAAACTTCTCAAGGGTTTGTTATATTAATCCGAAACTATAAACTCTTCTCTCCCTTCGAAGGCTTAGAAAGGTGGAGGAAAATCCGGGCCGTTAACATTCCAAAACATTCCCCCCTCGAAAATTATCTAAGTGTTTGCCAAAGGCGACATTGATAGATCATTACCTTACATACAATGTTGTGTATGCTGGACCTTGTCCAGAGATAACGAGCTGGGTTTGGCACCGGTGCCAACTGATTCTGTTTGGGATGCTGAGAAGAGAAAATGCCCACTGCAGTTGCCCATTCAATTTGCACTGCTAATGAGGGCGTCGGAAACTGGAACTCGGAATGTTAATCTAACTCGTTATTTCCTTATATATTATAACCGAGATTTATTAATTCCGTTACAAGAAATAAATGAAAACAATATAGGTACCTTTTTTTTGCTAAAAAAAAATCAAATTAAATTTTTTAAGATTAATTTAAAAAATGAAACGAAAAGAACATTTCACTTTGTTCAAATGCCTTTATTTACAATGAAAACAGAATCTCAAACCAGGAATGTGTATGTACGATTGTCTTTTGTTTGAATTTCCTTTTCCAAATATTTGGACACATTTTTAAGTAGTTATTAGCTTATATTTATAGAATTTGTTCTCTTTTGTCCCGGAGTTTGATTAAAAGCTTCAAATATGATGAGAAAAAACAAAATAAATAATTTTCTTCCTTTGTTTTCATGGCTTTCCATGTAAGAGGATACCGGAAAATTACAGAACTTTGAATTTATATTTAGAAAATGAAACAAAAGTATACGCCAAAGTATTTGGTATTGCCTTGAAGGTATTTCAAATTATTCCTGAAGAAAAAGCGTTTTTTCTCGAAGATTATTAAAGATGCAGAACATTTACATCAAACCTTTTTTATAAGAAATTTAATAAGTTTTAAAGTTTGTTTGAAACATTTTTTTGTAAGTGAAACCGTTTTCAAAATATTCGGAAAAATCTATCTGTATCAGGAAACGTCACATTGCGCATTATTTTAATTTATAGCTGATATTGATTGCGAATTTTCCGGAAACGGCTAAGGTTACAGAAAAATTATTGAAAACCTTTTTTGTAGAAAATTCAAAGCACTTTAAAGTATGTTTGAAACATTTTTTTATAAGTGAAACAGTTTTCAAAATATTCGGAAAAATCTATCACGAAACGTCACATTGCGCATTATTTTAATTTACAGCGGATGTTGATTGCGAATTTTCCGGAAACGGCTAACGTTACAGAAAAATTACCGAAAACCTTTTTTGTAGAAAATTTAAAGCCCTTTAAAGTTTGTTTGAAACATTTTTTTGTAAGTGAAACGGTTTTCAAAATATTCGGAAAAATCTATCACGAAACGTCACATTGCGCATTATTTTAATTTACAGCGGATGTTGATTGCGAATTTTCCGGAAACGGCTAAGGTTACAGAAAAATTATAGGAAACCTTTTTTGTAGGAAATTCAAAGCCCTTTAAAGTTTATTTGAAACATTTTTTTGTAAGTTCAATGGTTTTCGAAATATTCGGGAACAACACCTCACGTTGCGCCATTAAATATGAGATCAGATATTGCTTGCGGATTTTTCCGAAAACCGCTGAAATTAAGGAATAATTATTATGGAAACCCTTTTTTGTAGGAAATTTAAAGCCCTTGAAAGTTTATTTAAAACATTTTTCTGTAGATGAAACGGTTTTCAAAAAATGTAAAAAAAATAGGTAAGACCGTGATTTTTTTTCTGTCATGGTAGAGATTCTTCCTCTTGATCCAAAGGAATTAACCTCCTAGGGGAAAAACGTTGGTTTTACATATCCTGGAAAATCTATACACATTTTCTGAATAAACTGTTATCTAATGTAAATAATCTTGCTTATGGTTCAAGTTTTGTTATAAAAAAACTTTATATAACAACGTATTTCTTGGAAAATATAATATTTTATTAATGCATAAAAAGAGTGTAGTAGTTGTGTATTTGCATGCGCCTAAAGCGAATCAGTTATCGTACTGCAACCCTTGGTAATTTCCTGAAAGTAATTTTCAGTCTACGCTCGAGGTAATTACGAATTTTTCCCAGGATTCATTTTTTTAATTTATTTTCTCTAAACATTCATACATTTGACCCTGTCAAAAAAAGAGACTAGATTGTATTTCCAATTCATGAGAAAAGCACCCTTTTAATAAAAAAAAATATAATTTATAATGCCATTTTTCATTGAAAATAGTATTAAGGAAATTTGGGGTAAAAAAATAAATTTAGTAAAATTTCCCAGAGGACACGGAACAATATATTAAGATTTGTGACTAGAAATACAGAAAATCTGTTGTGCTTTTAACATAATTTCAGATTTTCTCTTGAAAACAAACTTAAATGAAGTTTACAACACAGGAGTTTCAAATTTCTCTCGTTTTGAGTTTGATTTCTTAACGGGGTATAAATTTTAGGGATTTTGGAAGGGTTAGAGAGTTTGAATTAGTTTACAGGTGAATATAATTCTGGGAGAAGACTCCAGTTGAACGTTTAAACAGCCTAATGTACTTTTTAGTAGGAAATTTATCGCAGGACGTGAAAGATCGCGTAGAAACAGAGAAAGAGAGGGTAAATCATTTTGTTGGTGACTGTAGCCGCGGGAGCTTTTATTTAATTTATGTGACCTGCGTTATGTATATCAAGTTTTAAATTTGAATTAATTTTCTCTTTTATGTTGTGTTATATATACACAAAATTGGGGGAGTACTTCGGATTGTGTGCGGTGACTTCTGAATGGAAACGCAAGAGCGTCGTTAAAATACCGCATCTGAGGGATTGCCAGGACAAACAAAAGTTTTGGCCTTTAGTATTCATATTTCATTTGTTCAAGTTGAGTGTGCTCAGTCCTCGAAACCACAATGAACGGTTCCATAATTAGCCGAACTGCATTTAGGACGAATTCTCTTCATAAATTCATTAATTTATAATGAACTTGTCAAAACTAAAACCGTTTTTAATCCTTAACAGGAAACCGCTTAGGACTAAATTTTAACATTAAACGCACCACTTTTCTTGGGGCTGGTCTAAAATCCACGATAAGGACACGTTCATGGGTCATAAAATCTTCCCAGTTAAACGTTGAAAGTGCTTCGGACATTTTGTAGAAACAGGAAAACATGAAACACGGGAAACATTAAATTGGAAACGACTCTTTGTGTTACCCCGCCACTCTTTTTTTTTCTGAATATGGCTAATTTGAATTTTATAATAGAAGTTTTAGCACCGAATGACACTCAGAAATAATTTCTCACGTTACGCTTCAAGGAATACCTTTGTGAGGGAAAAAAATTAATCCAATATTTCGCGTTTTCCAACAATGCCTTCCAATGTTTCAACACCTCGCAATTTGCCTCGCTGCTCTTAGCACTAAATTGCTCGACACTCTTCTCCCTTTTTTTTTTCCTTTTTATTTATATTTACGCAATGACACAGACACGGAATTATATTGCCAGTCTTTTTTTTCATTACCTTTTTTTCACGATTGAGTATACACATGAAAAAACTTGATTACCTTCCTACACATTTTTTGTTAAGTTACAGGAAAAAAAACTTCGACCATACATAAAGTGTTTGAAATCTCCGCAAATGAATAATCTTGGTTCCATTTCTGAAAATGTCCCCACGCACTTTGAAACAAGATATTTGAAACGTGTGTAGTTTCCTTTAGAATAAAGAGATGCGTTGCCCCAATCTGTTGTCGATTGAGTCTTGAATAATATATACGAAAGGAAATGCAAGCAAACAAGCCCTTAAAAGTTTCAACTTATCCACTGCTAGATCATGAAAAGAGAGCATCATAAAAAATACAGTCGTCCTTTGAAGTCATCGAATACGCAAATTTTAAAAGCTCGATTAATTTTCTTTGTGCGATCTTTATTGTGCTTGTGAGTTAAGAACTTCGTCCATTAATTTTGAAAACGCTTTTTATGCCTCTTTTCTTATTCTACATTTAAGCGGCGAGGGGTCATTAAACATATACAATTACAAGTCTTTGCTTTCACTTCGGAAATGTACTTTTTTTTATTACATAAAACAGACATAATATTCTTTTTACTTGGATCGAGACCCTCTTAAAAGAGATTTTTATTAATAAAGTTAAAAACACGAAAGAGAAATTTTAATCCTTTTCATATTACACTCGTTTCTGAAGCTAAACATGAAAACTTTAACATCTCGACGGACCCGAGGATATTTTCCGAAAAAAAAGTATACAAAGTTAGATTTAAAAGGAAAATCCATCAAAAGATTTAGTTGACGTCAATGGGTCTCGGGGATACACAGTAATTAATCGATGAGGGTCAAATGCATTACACAAAAGATTATTGGAAATTAAATTCTTTCCCATTAGCATTAGCGATAGCTCACAAAATGTAGGTATCTAAAATACAAATCGGGAAATTTTTAAAGAAACTTCATGAAAACTCGAACGCTGTAGGTGGTGTACCTACTACTACTCATACGTGCACAGAATTTAGGAAATTACATTAGATAAAGTAAAGGCTGACGTAATATTGTTTTTACCGTGAAGAATTCAGTCTGATTACTTTTTAAAAAGACCTCGTACTATTTCGTGTTTTTTTTCGATTACGCAGACATTAATGACGATTTTTTCCGAAAACGGTTAAAGTTAGAGAAATATTACAGCAAACCTTTTTTCTAGGAAATTTAAAGCCCTTTAAAGTTTATTTGAAAAATGTTTTTGTAAATTGAAGAGTTTTCGAAATATTGGAAAAAATCAGTCGGAAAACCTCGCATTTGACATTAAATTTAGGAGCAGACATTGATTGCAATGTTTTGGGCAAACGGCTGCAGTTTGAAAAAAATTGTAGGAAATCTTTTTTAAAGGTAATTTAAATCCCTTTAAAGTTTATTTGAAACCTTTTTTTGTAAATTAAACAATTTTCGAAATATTCGAAAAAATCAGTCAGAAAACTTCGCATTTGACTTTAAATTTAGAAGCAGACATTGATTGCAATTTTTTGGGCAAACGGCTGCAGTTTGAAAAAAATTATAGGAAACCTTTTTTAAAGGGAATTTAAATCCCTTTAAAATTTATTTGAAACATTTTTCTGTAACTCGAACAGTTTTCGGAAAAATAACATTGCGCGTTTAATTTAAGAACAATAAATTCTGTCTCATTGCTTTTTAGACAGTCCTCGTATTAAATCAAGTGTTTCTTTGTATAAAAAATTTTATAGGCCGCTAATTGTGAAGTACTTATCATTTTTCACTGCTTCTTTAAATTTTCACTTGTGAACTTGACATCATTAATTTAACGACTAAGGGAAATCGCGCACTTAATTAATTAAGTGCCAGAATAAAACCGAGTAAAAG
This sequence comes from Hemicrepidius hirtus, assembly GCA_963082805.1. Classification (NCBI taxonomy): domain Eukaryota; kingdom Metazoa; phylum Arthropoda; class Insecta; order Coleoptera; family Elateridae; genus Hemicrepidius; species Hemicrepidius hirtus. Next base: position 605,529 of record OY720164.1, read on the forward strand.
AACTCGAACTTTTATAGAACATGACTTGAATAATCCTTACACACAAAACACAATTCCATTGCATCATTCATAAAAAAATTGTTATTAAACTTATTTTAAAAGAGACTTTGATGAATGGACTAAAAAAAATATCAATCACACTCCATGACCTAACTATTTTGTAGTCTGCCTGCAGACTTGCAACCTGTTCGACGAAAAATATATAAATTGAATATTCCGTGTTGCTACAGACACGAAATGATGCTTGATCCTTTAAGTCTCCACGCTTTATGTGGAAATAGAAATTGACAGAATACGAGAAAATATGAAACTTTAGTAATGTTCAGAAATAAAGCTTTTGGATGATGTCGCATCTAGTAAATTTAATATTTCTCGAAATAGTTAATTAATGGAGGCCCCAACCTTCTACATTGCAAGGAAAATTTTCTACATCGCGTATGTAGACAACCCAATTAATAAAGGCAATATTTTCATTCAAGATAGGCAACCCAATTAACATCTATTAAACTTAAAATTATTTTTACAACTACAGGGTGTTGTATTATTCCTTGCCAAAACTTTTTAAATAACCCCCTTGTATATTTTCATATTTTATTCAGTTTAAGGGATTTTGTAATATAAATTTTTGAGTCACAATAACGTAAGATTAAATGATAGGAACTATTTCGACCGTAAGCTATTGTATAAGAACTCTCAGAAGTTGGCGAGTTTAAAAGAAATACCACCAGTCAAAAAGGTCGCATTCTTTGTTGAACTGCGTTCAATGGAATCAAAGGATATTGTATGGATGTCTAAAAAATGTCCCTCGATCTCGATACATTTTGCTTCTTTTGAAATATAATCAGTAAGCAATAAAAATTTAAATTCAATAACACTGACAAAAATTTTACTTGTCATTGCTTTTTTTTAAATTAATTTTGATCTCTCTCTACTTTTCTTGTAAGTCCAAGTTAATTTAATTAAAGGGTAAAACCGAAAAGGGATTAAGATTTCAATCGAGAGCGCTGTGAAAATTTGAAAAATGTTCCAAAGGGTTGGGGACTTGGGGTAAAGTGATCGAGGAAAAAGCTTTCTATATGGCAATTGGGTCCTTAGAACAATTTTCATGTCACTGATAGATAGGGTGAGAGAAATTTGTGGTCGCAAGAAAAACTTAGTGGAAAGGTCGAAAGCAATCTCGTAGCGATGAGGGGCGGTTAGTAGGGGTTAGGGTAATCAAACGAGAGGCAGTCTCCGAAGGTGCCACTTGAAACTCTTGTATTGTAACTGAATAAAAACAAAACGTGACAAAAAGTGATAGGGTTTGGAAAATACCAAAAACTTTGTTAAACCGAAAACAATGGGAAAATCCTTTTTTCTTTTCGTTTATTTGAATTGAAAACCGACAGAGGAACCGTGTATTTTGTTTTCTTCGGCTAATAAATATCCTGTTACAATATCAAATACATAGAAATGTGATATCCTTCCTGCAGAATGTAGTACTGATTCCCCTAGGCACAAGCGTAAGTTACAGGGAGGAGGCAATGTGGGAAATATATTGGAATTTACGAAGGGTCATGAATATTGTCATCTGCAACCTACGAAGAGGACAAGGAAATTCTTGATGTTACACAGAATACATTCAAATACCGGCTTAATAGATATTTAAACTGCTAGTGGTGTGTATAAAACGCGGGATAATCTAATCTAAGTACAGATGGAACCATCAAACAGCTAGAAACTCCTTTTCTCTGGAGAAAATGGAGTAAAAGTCCTACATCAGCAAATTTAAATGCAAATTCAAACCCTGCTGAATGTTAAGGTGTAGGTATCTGGTAGGACACTGAATAATATTTACTTGGCCTTTCCGATTTTTACACTTTATGACATTAACGTTCAATTAAAAGACAACATTTCTTTATTACATTTTTTAAAAGGTTTATTTTCTACTTGATTTGCATTGACGAGCCCGTCTGCATATGCAGACAGTACTTGTGAGACGTGCCTGTAATATCATCCGGGTTTCCATTTAGTGTCCATAGAGGTGGGATTTGCGTGTTGGTTGTCCCATGATAAATAAATAAATTTAACTGCAATTTATACCTCGGTATCTTTTGCAAAATCCTGAATAAGCGTTTCCTTTTTGATTTTTCCACACTTTACGACATTGACGTCCAATTAAAAGATAACACTTTTTCATTCTACTTCTCCAAGTTACATATCATTCAACGTCTGTGATTATATTTTTATCGATTGGCTCTCTCACAAATAGCTTTGTTACGTTTTACTGTAAATACAGGGTAGTACATGTTTAACGAAAAAAAAAAAGCTAAAAGTCTTACATTAAAAGAAACTTGCATTATACCTCTAGTGTTATAATCGATTTTTCTATTAGGCAAATTCTGTACAAATTTTGTATTTAAATTTTTTTGTTCGAGTAATGGAAACACCCTGTATATTTAGTAGTTTTATTTGATTTTCCAAAGAAAACCGTTGGAATAATTAATTATCTGAATTTTGTTGATTTTTCTTGGCAACGATCTACCCCAGAACTAAAGATACGTGCATTGAATGTGATTCAAGAAGAGAAAAATTTTCAGCAACTTTTCTTTTTCCTTTTATTGTCGACAATTTAAGGAAAGGAAATTTTGAAAGATAGTTAGACGAATTTAGAATAAGAAGAAGAAATATGAAACAAAGCAAACGTATTGCTAGCTATCAACCGAAATTCCCCTTCTTGAACTCATAACACCAGAGTAGAGGTTTTCCCTGAAATGCTCCTTCTGCAATTCATGTTCTTTGGAAACGGGCAAATGAGGCAATTACGAGAGTAAATGTTTGCGATAGCGCAGATTTCCTACTCAGAATTTGATGTGTCGGAAGTATTTATTAGAAAAACCTTTTATGCAGTCCTCGGTGTCTCTCGCGGAATTTTTCTACCCCAAGATTAAATCAAAACTAGAAAATTAGTTTTGCGAAGCATTTCACGAAATTCCCTAGTTGGTTTCATTAACCCATAAAATATTTATGAGCAGAGTGGAAATTAATCCGTTGAAATGAAATTGTCACAGGAGACAATTGGGAGATCTTCGACCCCTATTTTCGAGAAACGTATGAAGCAAGATCTGATGTTAAATACCACGTCTGGAGTGGTGTAACGACTTCAGATTAAATTTGTCGTATTATTCGAGCGCCATATCACCTCGTGATTAAATTGTGTCGTGTTAACATTTAACTCGTGAAAGACGAATGTTTTTGCGTTTTGTTTCATTGCCGCCTCCTCGCCTTTGTGAAGTACCATCTGTTGTCATGTAAATGAGGTGTTTGATTAAGTGCTTTGTATTGCATTGTTCGAATGCGTAGAATAATTGGGTGTTATTGCAATTTCCTCACCCGACCTCTCTTTACTCGCGCGCTTCTTTCTTTGTTCCAAATTGTTTGCGGCAAACGGGTAAACTTCATAATTAACACAGTACAAATATGCAGGGGAAACCTTTGTTGTTTATAGTTAATCAACTGGGGTTTTTATATTCGTTCGTAATTCTTCTTGTTAGGACTTTGAACATTTGAACGTGAGCCGCTATGTGACTCACAATAAACGACTTATGAAACTATTTTTTTTACCAGTCTTTCTATTCAGTCTCGTTACTTTTTAGACAAACTTCGTAGCAAGCGCGGATCTACCCGGGTGGGGGGGGGGGTTAATTATTCCCCCCTCCCCCGAGGCCAAGTATTAACATTATTAGAAATTCCTTCGCGTTTAACATCATCGCCTAGGGGTTTTCCTTATACCTCCCGGATCATTTTCCTCAGCCAAAGAATTTGCCTCATAGACTTTTATTTTCTTAGGACCCTGTATATAAATATTAAACAAACATAATTATGACAAACTGAGTCTAAATATAAACAGTTTAATTATTTTTTAATGACTACACATCAAAAATAATTGTTGTCTTTGGAAAAACCCTTAATTATTTTTTTTATGCTTTCACCTCGAGCTCGTTTTTTCTTGTAATCGATTCACCCAATTTTTCCCTTATTGTACAACATTCCACATGTCTTTGGCACGAGCACAATATCTTTTACACACCTATTGAGCAGCTACTTCTTTAAAAGGCCTCAATGGTATTGCGGTGTCATTGTTTCCTTTTAAAGCCGAATTCTTTAGATGTGTGGGGTGTGTAAGGGGAACCCTTAAGAACTTCTCCGAGATATAATAAACGTTATTGTTTAGTATCCTTAAAACGACGTCATGATAATAAGGATAACTTTAGTGTAAGTGTTGTTTGCACATTCAGATTATTCATGTTTATGTTAGGGAAAAGAGGCACACACGTTGTTTCCTTGTAACAACCCTCTTTTTTATTTTTTACCTTATGCCTAGTAAAATATTGACGCAGATTTATATCCTTTAAAACTGTTAACAAGGAATTTATTTTATTTAAAAATTGATTACCGCAAAATTAAAACTAACCCAAGAAATGGATTGTTTTTAAGGAGAAGGGTTGGTGTTGCTATAATTACCAAATGGGGGTTCTCAAATAATCTAATAAGATTCAAGTATTTTACGTATACGCTCTTATTGGTTAAAGGGCCGTTAAAAGTTTGCATTTTGTAGTCGTCAAATATTTTTCTCGAGCGAATTGCTGAAAAGGTCAAACTGCACACCTGCACTTTTGCACCAATAATCGGTAACGCATAGGGCAGTAAGTTACACTAACGGTCAGGTGGGGGTAACCAATGTATTCGAGCCACAGACAAGTATGTGATCTTTACAATTTTATTGGCTACAGATAGTTGAGTCTATAATGTTCAGGAAGGGGTAGAAAATATAGGGTGATTCATTTAAACTGATAATTCTGAAAATATTCGTCCAGGGAAAAAAATCTTTCATAGTCAGCTGGAAATTCCTACAAGGAATTTATTATAAAAGGGAGAGTTTAATATTTCAACCCCTAATCGTTCGGGTTGTGAGGGGGGAGGTTAGTTCCGTACTTTGTGTTTTCAAAATTTCGCATTTTTGATTGAATTAAGTATCCCCACCCATAGTTATGGGGTTGAAAAAATTAATAAACCAACCCCTAATTTCAGAAAATATTTTATTATTACATTTTCGTTCATAACAACTTTTCTAAGGATCCTAGAGACCTCCAGTTTTTTACAATCTCTTTCTTTGTCTATTCTTTTCACAATACAATAATTTTCTTGAAAGGAATAATATTTTAATTTGCCTTAATTCCTATTAGCAACGTTGGGTTATTGGGTAAAGAATGTGTAATAATATTAGATCTTGTGCGCTTTAAGGCTTTAAAACAATCAACATAATTTGGTTCCTGAACGTCTGTGTTCCCTGGAATAATTGTATTAACCAAACAAACTATTCGGAGCGTAAAATGTTTTACATTCCGGGAAGTTTGCCATTGATTATCCAACTTAATTAGTGTATGCAGCTCTAACAAGTTATATAGGAAGCACATGTTCTTGTAGGTACCCCAGTAATAAACTTTAAGTTGCACTAACGTGTTCGTAACACATGTTTATACTATTGCAACCCCCTTATATTGTTTCTTGTCGACTGGAGTAATTTCCGGGTGCGAATTGCACGAGATATAACTCATGACCGGGTTAAGTGTGGCAAATTGCTTCGGTTTTACCATGCAAACCGCAAACTGAGATAAAATCCTAAACAATTTCCCCTTTTCGTTTCCACCATGCAAGAGAAAATTCTCTGATTACACCGACTCATGCAACTTGGTAATTTTTCATAATTAAATAGATATTTTAAACTTCTTCCGACATAGATACCACAGGAATGTTTATTTCCTTACATTTATCTTTCGCTATACGCGCCAACGGAAATGTATACAAGATAATTTTCTTTTCTCTTTATTGAATGCGTTGCATGCGTTAGTCGCATGAAAATGACTTCTTAGATTAGTAAAATTTATAGCGGAAAATGGTTTGCATAGGAAATAGAGAGGAAAAGGTCCGAGGAAAATAAAGATTTCAGTTTGGAAGGCCAATATGGAATATAATTTTCAGAGATTTATACAACTTGGATGTAGTTACAGTCACAAGTGAATGTGAAAATTATGTAAATTGTGAATGTAAAACAGAATTAAATATTATCTTTGAATAATTAGTTCTGTCACTACAATCTCAGTTTTATTATACAGCTCGTAGAGGGGGAGGGGGTACGTTATCAACAATTAAATTTTATTGTTCAATTATACTTTGGGTAATCATTAAGAGGGTGTTTTGTAACACACAGATACCGACGTAATAATTTCCCGCAAACACAAAAGAAAAGTTTTTTGATTCCACGTATATTTTCCGACTGAAAAAAAAACTGTAAACTCAAGGAATTTTCAAAAATTATAGATTAAATGGGACGTTCTTCCACGATAAAAAAATCAAACAAAACATTTCTTTATAATTTTTTAATTAAATAAATTTTTTCACATTTTTGGAAAATTTTAGAATTTTCAAATTTTTTCCAAATTTAAAAAAGGATGGGTGCGCTATGAGACGCTATTCTACGACAAAAACTGAACAAAAAGTTCATGTACAGTTTTTCGATTTATCCAATATTTTTAAAGCTAACCCAAATTTTGAAAAATCCAAAAATGAGGAAAATCGCGAATAAGGCCTATTTGTAATTTTTATAATTGTCAAGTAATTCGGCTAAAAAAAGTGCCCTTGTTTGGTATCATTTTAAAGCTAATATCAAAACCTATCGGAAATTTCAAAAATATACAGGGTGATACAATAATAAAACTTGGGTTACGCCTATATTTTTGATCTGGAAGTTTTACTTGTATCTGAAAAAAAGGACTGTTTGTCGCTGGTGAAAACAATTCAGGACAGTGTTGAAAGTTTATTTTTCGCAACCATAGTTTCACTATTTTCGCGACCATGAAATGACGGGACTTTAGTTGCAAATTGAAATATGTTTCGTCTTATATGGAGTCATCTATTAATAGAAAGGTCAGCTAAGCTTGGCGATTTTTGTTTAGAACGTGACAAGGCAAAATGAAGGTCATTTCAGAAAGTTTTTTCCTTAAGTTTTTTTTAATACACACCTTATTTTTCTTTTCCATATGGAACTTACTTAACATTAAACTTGGATTCAGAAAGGGAATAAAAAATACAACTTCAACGTAATCGAATCTTTATTATATAAAAAAAATCAAATAAAGTTCTTATATTATAATAAATTAATTATTCTATAAACTACAACTTTTTTTTAATAGATATTTAAACAAACAAAATAATTACATGTATTTAACACATAGGTATAATAATAGTAATAATAATCCTCTAATTAAAACGATTGCACACGAAAAGTACGCGCGTTTAATTATTTTATAAAAAAAAAACAAAAATTATTTTCGTCAAAAAAATTAAAATCAAAATCCTTATTTAATATTCCCTGTATTACTTTTTATTACACATGAGATTAAAAAATTAATAACTAAAGTGATAAGTATCACAAAAATGACTGAAAAAAAACAGTCTTGGAAGTTTACAAAAAAAAAATTAATTCCAATAGAAATTGTAGGTATACAAAATACTTGATATGTCTAGTACATGGGTAGTATACATAGATAGATAGGTACATAAGTGTTCTACATTTTTATTTAAATCAAAATTAAAATTCTTTCCTAAATTATCTTTGGATGTAGAATCTAATATTTATTACAGGCACATAGTGAATAAATGTGGAAGCAATACTACTAAATAATTTTAAAAAAACAATCATGATTCGGTTTGATTTAACCTAAGAGACCTTCGGGGTTTAGAGATTAATTCGTGACTATTACTAGAACATGTTATGTCAGATACGAGGTTCATATCTCCCGCACTTTCTGTACAAGTCAATATTTCGTTTTTTTCTTCTTCCCTTTTTTCAGTTATAACTCTGAGATCCATTGTTTCTCTTTCTAAATGTATACAAAGAGGTTTGCACAGGTACTTACTAAAAGCTTGTTGTAAAGTCGAATTATTTTGATGATACTGTCTCTTTGGAAATTTAAAGGTGTGGGTATAATTGGAAATTGTGTCAACAGAAGGGATTTCTGATTGGAGGTTCGTTTTTGACTCAATTTTTCCCTTAAGATACCATTCGGTACGTTCTATTTTCCGTAAAGCGACCGTTTGTGGTAGATAATGATGTTCCCTCAACAAAAGGCGTTGTCCATAATCTGACGAAAAAGGAATATGGGGATGGCTGATTAGTTTAACAGGATGACTTGTTTTTACTTCGGTAATCGATCTAGTAACAGGTTGTTCTTTACTATCCAATCCCAAGAACTCCATGAATTCATTTTGGGGTATGGGCTTGACCTCTTCTTTGACTTGCGGTATTTCCTTAACGATGTCGTATAACTTAACAAAAGATCTATTATTTGCACATTTATATTGTAAAAGAAGGACCTGTAAGGGTTTCTTGTTCATAACGAATGGTTGAACCGATTCATCGACCTTAACGCGTTTAGTTGGTGGCGTCCAAGTACTACCCTTACTGTCATCCGCTTTCCGTTTCCTACTCATATCTAAACTACCAGCGATAATATTTTCAGAGTTTTGCTTAATGCCTAACGGTGCCAATACTTTCCTGCTATTCCTTTCCCGCCATCTTGCGGTATTTACAGGCTTGGTTAGTACCAATTCGTCCCTGCAAAATTGGGGGCACCTTGAAAACAGATCCTTCAAAATGGAGTTCCATTTCATTGAGCCTTGGTCCTGTTCCTCGCGATACGGTATCTGCTTGAACGGGACTTTTTCTTTTGCTTCAACCGGTACCTTTTCTGGATAGTCGTTGAAACCGTTGCACGAACACCGAACTAAATGCGTCACCATACTTTCCACCGTTCCTTGGTTCATTATAAGGATTAAAGGCGGGAAAAATTAGTACTCGGAAAATTTTTATTTCTTGTAACGCTTAACACTTCGCACGTAACATGTTTACACTTTTGTTTACTGGACAGGTTCGAAAAGACGCATTTGATTACAAAACTTGGGTCGTTCACTTCTGCACACGCATAGTAAACCGATGGTTAACTCCCACTGTCGAAGGGGAATCGGGTGTTCGGGTTCGAGCCTGCGCGCGCTTTCGAAATCGTAATTTTCCAACTGTAAACGCTCCTAAATATCATTAAAATCGTTAAAAAACATTTGAATTTAAAATTAAAAGTTAAATTTAGTTTAATTTTCAAAATTCTGACGTTTTTTTCAAAAATTCGATCGTGTTTTGTTTTTAGTTTTGTTTTGTTTTTACGATCAATAGCTCCACCGTTTGACGCTGCGCAGAACTAACATAAAACGCTACCCGATGCCGATAGAATTGGCGCGTATCTCCGTTTATAAAAAACAAATCGCCGATAAGGCACTGAAAATAGCAATCTATGAAATCGTGTTTTTGTTTAGAAATTCAAAATAAATTTAAAATTTTCTAATTGGAAATTTGAAAAGTTGGCGGGAAAACTAACGGCTATGTGGCGTATATCAGAACTAGAAAGTTCCCGCGTTTTTCAAAAAATGTAAAATTTTAGAAAAAAAAATTCCATTTGTTTCTACAACCCTCTTGTCTTTTTATTGCTCTTCCCTTACACTAATCGCAATAGCCCTAACATTTCCTTCTTTTTTGGGGGTGTTAAATTATTATCCGGGTTGGAAATTAATATTCTTAGTCCAGGAAGACGAAAATTAATAAACAATTATTTTGGTTCATTTATAATTCAGGACGGGTTCATCCCTTAGCCTTTATAATTTACATAAGACACTATTGCAAGGGATGCCATTAACTTTTTAGCCTTTCTTGGGCTTTCTTTCCCTTCTGTCCTGAAAAGAGGTTATTTTTCACTTGACCCCCTCGTTCCCACGTATGTTATGGTTGATCCCGTTCTAAAGTAAATACTGAAAAGGTTCGATCATGTCCTTCAAACAAATTATAGCCACTTTCGTGTCAACTGAACCTTCGACCCTTCAAATCCTAAATATTTAATACCTTTACCTCTTTTCCCTCGTTAAACCTCTAAACTTTCCATCGGTTGTGTATTAAACAACAGGGCCTTTTTTATCCTAAAACAAGCCCTTCTAGATCAACCAATCAAGGTAAATGTCGCAATTGCCAGAGGTAAGGGCTCCGAAATATTTTGAATTTGAATGTTTCGACGATTTAGGGGTTAGTACTAGGTTGTTATTTATTTATCGTATAATTAAATCTTTAAACGTTTTAAACATTGACATGAAAGCGGTCACCTCTGATGAGACCCAATTTTATAAATATTTCGGTAGATGAAAGGGTCGGCACAAAATGTGTCAATTGTGACGGCGGTTGTTGGAAGTAATTGAACCAATAACCCAATTTCCACTGAACTGAACCGGCTTCGCAGCTAAATTTCCAATATACTGCAGCAAAGCACTGATTTCTCTGTTGTCATGGGAATCGAATCCGATGCCAATTTTTTTTTCTGTTAATTCGGAACTTTTTCCTAATAAAATTATTACTTTGTTCGTAATTAACATTGATTGATGACATTCACGTCAGAATGGACAAATTTCAGGGGAATAAAACATTTATTTTCATATAAAACATTTCAGCAATCGTTTTTCCACTCCCATCCTTTCAGTACACCCTTGGACCGACCCTTCTTCGGCTGATGATCAAAGAACGCATCCATCTTAGATTTCTATTTAACCAAACGCATTAGTTTTCATAAAAACATGTTTTCCTTGTAAACTAAGGCACTTTTCCTAAACACCAACCCCTAAAGACGAGCACGTAATTCTTGGAAAACCAAGAGTCATTGTTGGTGTGGTTTATGGAACTTTTAGGAGACAATCCCTCAACAATTGTTGCTGATTAGTACCATTGATTTTTGAAAAACCAACCCTTATTTTCATGGAAAACTTTTATTTTTCTCAACGTGAGTTTATGTTTCTGGCATCGAATAAAAGCAGACATCAATAAAATAGAGAAATTATTCTCAGCACAGAAAAGAGCATTGCAGGGGAATTTAAGATACAACGGAAATATAAATCTTTGCCGGGAACAAACGAAAAATGTTAGTGAAAATAAATAAATCCCTTCTGATCACAGCTAGGATCCTTTGGGAGTAGACGGTGTCATAAATTGCGAGACAACTTTGTTCCAGAACGCTTTCCTTCTTGTGGTTTCCTGCTGATGCACACCTGTGGCGTCCTCGGTACAATTTTTGCTAATGCAGGAATGGGATTGGAAATGACTCCCTGAATGATTAATCACCCTACTTTGTTTATTATTCACTAGATATTGTAAATATCTTCAATTATAGAGACGTCGACTTCGTTTGGTTGGGTTTCTGAACTTTCCCGTTCATAATTAACGACATTATTAAAATATTTCCATTTCATTTCGTTCAAAACCAGGAACGTAGCAAGAATTTCCTTTAAATTAATTTATTTCAAATATGTCAACAGCAGAATTCATTTAAAATACCTTACAATACCATTCATACATAAAACATGATACACAACGTACCTAACTTCATTTTTAATTTTTTTTTACTGAGAAAGTTCCTTCAAACTGCAAGAATTTTTCCTAGGGGCTGACCTAAAGACATTTTCTCTTTTTCTTCCCCCACCTCCAACTTTACTATGGGTTGTACATCAGGAGCATTTTTAAACCCCCTGGGTCAGTTTAGGACAATATTGTAGAATAAAACATTTCAGGACTGCCCGAAACCTCCCTAGAATATTTTGGGGCAGTTTGAGGTATTCTTGTCACATGTTGCCGAATTTTTGAAAAATTTGGGGCAATTTGGGTTAGCTCGGGAGATCTTGTAGAGATTATTTGGAGCCCTTCTTATAGAAATTTAGAACATTCCTCTATAATGTACTCGTAACTATTTTTTTCCTCCCCCATACGTACCGGTACCGAGTTTGCACACATTGGCTGTAACAAACTGCGTTGCAAACTCTAGGAACTTTTCCTGGGGGCTGTCCTAAAGAAATTTTCTGCAGATTTTCGCCCACAACCCCCAGGAAAGCCTCGAACTGTACAGGGGCATGTTTAGAAACCTTCCTCGAGTGTTTTGATAGACAATTTTGGGGCAATTTGAGGCAGTCCTGTAATAGAACTATTTTGAATAAGTTTAGACGCCTTTGAGGCCTTCTTAGGGAAAGGGGTGGGTAGGGGGGGTTTAAGATTTAGTTGGGTATTTAATTTTATATTCAAAATTTCTTTCGTAATTAAAACTTTTCTTGAGAAAAATTAATAAAATAAATGTAAGGTTTTCTCAGCGACGAATTCTAATCTGAGAGAAGATCCGAGAAATTACAGTCTTTATATAATTATAGCCACTTAGTTTGTTGAAAATTGCAAATTTTATCTACCAAATATTTAAATTTATTCCAGCTCGTTATATTTATTTGTATCTACTAAAAAAAATAAGAATGACGAGGCTGTAATAAAATAGAACAGTTTTTTTATTTCGTTTGTACTGAAATATATTCCCAAAAAGGAAATTAGCATTCTGCTGTATACTTTAACAATTATTAAAAGTTTTTTTTTTACAAAAGCTTGTTGGGAATTTACTCCTCCCTAGAAGCCTTTATAAAATTAAACGTTTTTGTGAGCACTTCGCAGTTAAATCAAGAAGGTTTTACTTCTGCTTTAATAACCTTTTTTTTTTGTTCCTATATAATAAGCAGAACGTTAAATGTGTTTTTGCCTCGTAAAACCTTTATTATTACGTTAAACCAAAAAAAAAGTTTGAAGAGAGAAGAATAATCGTTCATGTATAATAATGTTAAACTTGTAATGCAATAGGACTTAATCAAGTTAACAAAAGTTAAAACTAGGTATATAGTTTATACGTGTCAGAGTACCAATTATCAAATGTTAACTAGAGTAATGAATTTTAGTTGAGTTTATTACGTGGGAACAAAACAAATACTACGAACAAATAGAGAACTGTAATGTAGAAAATTCCATGAATGTTTTATTACTAAATCCTGCTAACCCAAAATTGGATTGTTCAAACTTTGGCCCAGGACGAATGCGCCTCATGTTTTAAGAAAAACTAGTTTTCCCTAAACTATAACAAATTAACGCAAATTAAAAGTTTTTAAAACCCAGAACTCGCTGAATTGTTAGAAACTTTCAAAAAGTCTTTTAAATAAATTAATATTCAATTCGGCACGTTTTCCCGAGTCTTTTATGATTTTTATGTCTAGGGCACGAAGGAAATTTGTTCGATCGATCAAGTGTTATATTTATGCATTTTTTTAGTCAAAAAAGTTTTCTGTTCGTTTTCACTTCATTTACTTCCATAAATCAAAAGTATACCCTTTATTGACGACTTTACTAACTCAATTTCTAAACCCTATCAAACTTTTAACCTGATTGAGTACTAAACAAGGAAGGAATTACTTGCATTAGTGCATGATCGACTATTAAAACTTTAACAAGAGTTTTATCGTAAAAGTCTGGAAAATTTTCATTCATAAAATGGAAAACTTGACAGAAAATCAAAACTTTGTTACTTTACTTTTTTTTTCTTCGTATTTTCCTTATTTTTTTGTTTTATTATTTTCTCCCAAATAATGTCTCGTCTTTTAGTTATAATTATTTTAAAATTGATTAGAAAAATTCTGACTCATTTTTCTTCCAACACACATCCCTAGAAATTGGTCTCAGGTGTATATTTGCAATCTCATTTCCAAATGGAATTGATTAATCCCTTTATTGCGAATAGGGCTTTAAAAGTGAAATTGTATTTTGTCACAGACAGCTCATTATACAAATAAGGTACAAATAATTGTTTATATAACACATTCAGATGAGTACAAAAAGAATTATGTAGAGGGTCACCTATATAACCCTTCTGACCCCTGAGAATTAAGTAAGACGTAACTTTGGTTGCATAATCAACCTTTTTTCTTGCATTTCCTTTAATTTTTATTTATAAATGTCAAATTATGTGATTGATATTAGTCACAGAGCCACTATTCCACCGGTCGTGTTTCGGAAGGCACGTCAAGTTGTCCACGTCATTTACAGCAGCATTAAGGCACTCCTCGGAAAAATTCAGACAGTCTAAAGAATTTCAGGGCATTTTGGGGCAATTTAAGACATTCTTAAGAAAAGCTAGTCTTAGGAATTTTTATAGCAGTTTGGGGTACTCCTGGAGCAGCCTGAGGGTGAATTTTTAGGGCAGTAAAAGGAAATTTTAACGAAGTTTAGACTTTTCCTGGTCTTTTGCAATCTGCAGATTTCTTTGGGGAAGTTTGAGGTATTACTGGGGAAGTTCCTCACAATTAGAGACTTTGTTATCAGTTTAGGGCTTTCCCAAACATTTTTGGGGTTGTTCTGTGCCAGTCTGCGAATTTTCTAATTCAGTTTTAGGATCTATTATTCCTTATCTATCTGGGATTATCTTAGGACTGAGGCAACGCAGTTTAGGGCTTTGACAGTTCAAATTTTTCCTGTGTAACAATCTATTCCTAAGGTAATTTGGGGATGTTTAGGAGAAATTGGGAAATCTTTAGGACAATGGACGATGACTAAAGGGGCAATTTTTAGACCATTTTAGGGATTTTCTGACGTAATCTAACAATCATTAAAATTTTCATTCTTACAAGAATCTTGGGGTATCTGAGGAATTTTCAGGATTTCAGGTCGTTTTCTAAAAGGCAGTTTTTGTAAATTTAGGACTTCCTCAAGGAGATTTGGAACTATCTAAGGAATTCTTTTGGAGATTTGATGAAGTTCAGAGATGCTTCAGGTATCGTAGGGCGGTTTCAGATAGCCGGGAATTTCTTTAGGGAGAACCGAGCAGTTAGTCGAAGGGGGAGGTTCTTAAGGCAATTTGGGGGCAGTTGAAAGACATTTCCAGGACTGTATTGGTAGATTTTTAGAGTTTGATGCAATCTATGACGTTCTTGAAACCGTATGAAATATTTTGGGGTAGTCTACGGCAGTAGGACACAATGGCAAACATTTCAAGGGAAAAAATTATTATGTAGCAGATTTATGACATGCTTCACGTCTTAATGGTATTCCTAAGTTAGACGTAAGCATTTCTATATAAGAAAGAAGTCTCTTCTTTGGCGAGGAAGGGATTGCGATGAAGGGAGTCCAGTACATAAATTTAAACACGCTTGATCTTTCTGAAATGGAAGTCAAATCTGGCAAATTTAAATCATTCCAAGTAGACAAGCTTACGGAAAGAAGAAATGGAGTTTTCCATTATGCATCAGGCAATTCGCATGTAGCTTTGTCATGATCGTAACCTCCCTGATTCATGATTTACTTCACCAGTTTACGGCACTTGTGTTTATTGTCGGCGAATGTGCAACTGACGGGAAATTCACGGGGTAAACAAAATAATTCAGGAGACAGGTTCCGGGTACACAGCTTTTTCACTGCCCTGTTCTGGTTTTATTATTTTTTGACGCAGGTTTGAGTTATTCCGGATTCCCGGACTCTGCCCTTGTTGGTTTTGCTTGTTTCTTCCCTGATTTATTAATTACTCACCCCTCTGTCCTGAACTGTCATCAGGAGGGAACCATTTTTAATTTTTTATTTAAAAAAAAGTCTCGGATTTTTATTTACCCTTTAAAAAATAAAGGGAAACTAGATAAGTTATCTCTAGTATATATGTGATAAATTTCAGGAAAGGGCACAGTTGGCCATCTGTGTATTAACTGTAAGTCCTTAATGGAAGGACATTTTTCCTGATTGCCCGAAGCTACTCCAAATCAGCCTAGTTTATAAATCTAGGGGAAAGGAAATCCGTTACAAATTACCAATCTATACTATGGCGTAAATAATTCTAAAAGGGGTGGCTTTATCAGTATCTTATAAATAATTACAAACTAATAAAGTATTTTTCATTTCGTCAAGGAAATCTCTTGGGAACTAAAGGGAAAATTTCTTGAAAATGTGATTAATGTGTTTTTGGTGAATTTATGATGAATGAAATAATTTGCATTTCAAATCATTAAGGGATGATACTTATATTAAAATTATAAGAATATTCAGGATAGGGAAAGAAAATTTTCCTAATATTGGAAAATGTTAAAGTTTTATTTAATTGGCAATTATTTAGGTTTACAAAAGAAAAATATCCCTTAGAAGAAGAATATTTTCAAAGCCTACTTTTATGAAAAACACACTCCTGTTAAGCGCATCCTTATGCAAATACTGAAGTACCTTAAATATTTTTCTGATCCTTTGTTACAGTTTTGGGCAGCTTACGTTCCATGTGATTCTCAATATAAAGACGCAGTCCAACTCACTTTAGAACAAATTGATGTAATAAGAAGATTAACCGAACTTTATCACCCTTCGCTGACTCTGTGCACTTCAGCTGAAGGTGAGACAACTTTTCTTTTTATCTTTCCACGATTCAAGGATAATTCTTTTGCTTTCTTATTGTAATCAACACTTTTCGTCTTTTTTCTTCTTTTTTTCCACTTAATGTTACACAGTACGTTAATCAAATTTTTCTTTTCTTTAAAAGAACATTTATTCCGCTTAATACTAATGAGTTTAACGCTTTTACAGAAAATAAAAGCTTGGCAGGAAGCAAATGACACTTTTCAAGAACAACTACTAAATGGCACGTCACTTAATGGACCTAAATGTTATTTTTCAGCTTCTTTTCAGGAAGACTAATTTTCTAATTGTAATTTGCTGTTTTTACGTTTCTTGCATGTTAAAACGTTTTAAATTCCAGAATAATTAGAGCTTTTCTTTTTCTCTTTCTATTTCAGATATAAAAGCTGCGTATGGACGTCATCAACTTTGTTCACTTATTGGAGTTGAAGGTGGACATTCTTTAGCGGGAAGTTTAGCAGTTTTAAGAACGCTTTATCATGTAGGGGTGAGATATCTTACCCTTACCTCTACTTGTAACACTCCTTGGTAAATACTCTTGACAAATAAAACAGACTTGTAATTAAATGAGAATTTTTCAGGGCTGATTGTTCTCATGAGGATTTGCCTGGGAAGAAACCCGAACACGGAGGTCTTACAAACTTTGGAAAGGTATTAAGAAAATTTTTAATAAACCATTATGTACAGCTGCTACGATAAAATTCAATTAAGAGCCCAAACATGATTTTCTACCTATGCTCGTATTTCAATATTAAAATCGCGTTAAAAGGAAAAGTAAAAAGCAAAATATAAAAGGATAGCGAATCTTCTATTAAATCCCTGCGGTACTACCTATACAGAAATAAGAACTTAATGACTTTCTTGTAGGATCCCATAAATTAAGCGTGAAAATAAATGGGTTATGAAGAATGAACGAATCGTAGCAAGAATATTTCATTAGCGGTTATGTGTTACAATGTAATTACTTTTAAGAACTCGTTAAATTAGACGAACCGAAAATTTAACGCCTTCAAGAAAGTTATATACAGTTTTGAGATGTTCTAGTAATGACATCCAACTAGGACGTTTTAAATTCGGACGCGCTGCTGCGCTAGTATACTAAATATTTATGAGTATGCACAAAAGTTTTAGTTTGTAAAACTGTTTCTGTTGCCTTCTAAAAACAACCCTCTAAGCAATTTACATTTATTTTTGATACTCGAAGGCGTCAGACGTGATCAGCAAGACTGAATCGCAAATACAATAAAAATTAAGTCGGCGCCTCCACCATTTGCAAACTCTTTTTTTTCCTGCGGACGTATTTTATTAATCAAGGATCAGATAAGGGAATGCAATCAACTATTTACCGCCCCTAGTATTTGTAATGCTATTACTATCTCTATTACAGCTATTAATTTTGTAACAAGTTAAATGGGTCCTTTTTAGAGTGTGGTTAAGGAAATGAACCGTTTAGGGATGATAGTGGATTTATCTCATGTATCAGTGAGGACGATGCGGGACGCACTAGCCGTGTCAAAGGCTCCTGTGATATTCAGTCATTCGTCTGCACACGCTCTCTGCAATTCTACCAGAAATGTACCAGATGCTACCCTAAGAAAACTCGCCCTTAACAAGGGAGTCATTATGGTTAATTTTTATTCGCATTTCCTTACTTGTAAGGATGTTGCTACCGTTTCTGATGCAGTTGGTAAGCTTACAACGAATAACCATTATCCATGTAATATACAGAGTGATTGTTTTTTCATAACTTTTAACATTTGAAAACTTTTTACCCCCTCTTAGGTACTACTTGATTATGTAACCATTTCCAAGATAAATGATCTTCAATTGTGTTTTTTTCTTGTTCATTAAGGCGGATGTCTACAACACTTCCGAAGAAATCGCAACGCGGTACGAAGTCACGCACTTCCACAAGGCAGCTTGAAAAATCAACATCAGCTTTCTTCTCCATCGAACTCGCCTACAGCAGAATAAAAAATAATTTTGCGGACACATTTTTATTTGATGTTTTAGCGCAAGGACTTCTCCTGAAAATCTGATCCCTTTCGGGGTGAATTTTGTCACCGAATGTGGTTCCAGACCCACTGCACTGCGACCAAGACAACGTACGGGACCTCGACTCCGCGGGCGTCCAAAGAAGGAATCTCCTGATCCATTTCGCTACCACTACAATGGGGTTTCATCCTTCATGTCATTTTATTACCCCCACGATTCTAATGAGATTTTTCTTCAGTGTCCTAAGTTGTTTTAGGTTTCTCCTGCGAATTTTTCCTGGATGGATCGCGAACCAAGAGCATCGACGCGAATTCTGCTCCCCTTCTTTTCTACTACGTCCATGCCACCCGTTCCAGGGACCTTTAATCTGCATTCTACGATCTGGGCCTTAATCCAGACCTGGTAACCAAAAGGAAAACGTCGTGGGACTAATTTGCGAGACTCCCAAGGGGGCCTGCCAATACGTTTTGCATGCAAAATGCGAGGCTTTATCATAGGAAGGGCTTCCCAGCGAGTAGGACCTTTAAGGGGGTACCTATTCCCATACCGTTTCGCTTATTTTTTAATAACCAACCCCCTAAAAGTATCTATGGTTATCAACAATTATGAAACCAATCACCCTGTATATAGTGGTCTCCCTTAAATAATTTAGACACATTATATTATTTTAATTTCACAGCTCACATCAACCATATTCGGGACGTCGCCGGTGTAGATAACGTTGGATTAGGAGCAGGATATGATGGGATTAATTAGTGAGTATAAAAAACCCCAATTGTGTAGATTAGAAGAATTTTAATAAAACGTTCCAAAAAGCTTTGCTTGTATTTCTTTAGCTTATTAAGCTTCAATCCTTTCTGTAAAATATTTTTGTTAATAATAAGAAGTTTATTTTCCCTATCAGTGTACCAAAAGGTTTAGAAGATGTTTCTTCATATCCAACATTATTCGCTGAACTAATAGGAACAGGAAGATGGAGTACCGAAGATTTAAAGAAGCTTGCTGGTTTGAACTTCCTCCGAGTGCTCCAAGATGTGGAGAAAGTCCGAGATGAATTCAAGAAAGCTAAGGTCCCCCCCTATGAAGACGTCATGGTACCTCGTCCGAATCCCAACAACTGTAGTTCTCAAGATTTATTCTGATTATGGATCTTCAGTAATAAATTTTTATTCGTCTGCGTATTTTCTGAAAAGTTGAGAAACTTTTCATGTGCCGAAGTTCTATATAAGATTGTTCCAATATTAAGAATCCGAGATGATTTAATTAACGGTGCTATGTGATTGTAGTTAAAAGGATTTAATATTTTTAAATGTTAACTCCTTGGGAAATCTTGGAAAATTAGCGCCATCGACCTTATCCTAGTCTTCCTATTCCCTTTTTTTCTGTAAATTCTAACGCGAATCATTCAGAAATTTCCCTTTTCTGGATCCCCAAGGAATTTTTTTGTTCTTTTAGAGGCTTTTGAGTTAATTTTAAAAGCTTAAAATGGAATTATTCACTTATTAAGAACCGATTGATGATAGTTGTGTGTAATAAACAATTTTACAATATTACAGAGGTGCTAAAGGATTGTGTATTAAGTTTGAAGAGAATGTTTTGTAATTATTGTATATTTTTAAAGAAGATTCAGCTTTAATAATATTAAGAAAAATAATAACATTTTAGCCCTTTAGCTCATCGTACGCTAGTGGAGATTTTTTTTTAAAAATAATTCAATGTACATACCCCAAAAAGTGTTCAATTTCGCCTTGATCGATTAGTTTGAATTAAACCCAAGATTTTTTTTAAACATGTTCGCTTACACACGTAATCCTAAACGCAAAACCTGCCACGTATCGACGTATCTCTTTTGATTTTTTCCCACCCAAAGCTAGTACTAGTATACTAACGTAATAATGATAGAAAAGCAGTTTGAAATACTAAATAAAATTTTTACTTTTGCTTCCAAATTAGAACTCGTAAAACTGCTAATGCATAAAATAAAAGGAATTAATTTCTGCTTGTTTTTATAGTAATGATTCTAATAAAAGGATGGTGATTATAAAAACAAGCAAATACGTGTAAGACTACTATTTTCGTAGCTCTCGATAGGTGTAAATATGCACATATACACATGTGATTTGTAAAGGCAAAAAAATATTATATAGGTAATAGATCCACATTATTGTGCAAACCTTTCATATACGAGAGCCTTAGTAAAATAAGTGATTATTGTAAATAATAGAAAGTTAATTATGAAATTTGCACAAAACTGCTATATCTATTAAATTTTCGTCAAAATAGTTAAATAAAGTTTTACCCGATTAATAAGTTTAGAGTAGTATAATTTGTAAAATATGTTAAGTTAATTATAATAAATTATATAATAAGAATAGGACCAATTTCTTACTATTTCTACATATTTTAATAGTAAAATTATTGTGTAATTATATTACTATAGTTGTATTGCCCTAACATATCATAGTTTCTACGATTAATGTTGTCGTAAGCAATAGATAATATTATATAATGTACTGTATAATGTTAGATGTGAAATTTTATTGTGTTTGCATTTATTTAATAAAGTTTTATACCTAATTAATAATATTACCTTCCCTTTTTATTGTAATATCCTTTCATAAAACTAATAATAATTAAACAATCTTTATTCTAAAACTAATAATCGAATTATATTTTTATTTGCAGGCGCCCCACTATTCGGACCTACGTCTATAACAAACCACTCGATAATTCCCGGTTATTACGAACGCACGGTTATAATTCTAACGAATATCGGCTGTATTTATTTAAAAAATTATATTTCGCGCCAATTATTTAAACGCAAACGCGCGCGCAAAATGATTCATTGTGAACCTGACTACTGTAACCTGACAGTTAGGTGTCATAATATTATGTTGTGAACAAAACACAAACCAGTACGCACTTGTAATGTTTTTAAAGAGTTTTTAAAGAAAACGCAAATATGTATCGAAATATTAGTAAATTAATTGGAAAAACATCATCTATCAAACAAGTAAACCCCACGCAAGTGACATTCTTCACAATCCGTAAAAATTTATCCACCGGTAAGGAAAAATTTTTAAGGTTAAGCCTCCTGTCAAACTAATTTTTAAAATTTTAGATCAAAAATTAAGTATAAAAGATGATTTATCCGATGGTCGACCTTTATATTTGGATGCCCAAGCCACTACACCCTTGGTAAACCCTTATTACACTATTTTAATTATTGTGTAATAATCGGAACGATTTTTAGGATCCACGAGTTTTAGATGCTATGCTTCCTTATTTAACTTGTTATTACGGTAATCCACATTCTCGTACACATGCATATGGATGGGAATCAGAAAAAGCAGTGGAAAAGGCCAGGGCACAAATCGCTAACATAATCGGTGCGGACCCTAAAGAAATCGTATTTACATCTGGAGCTACGGAAAGCAACAATATTGCTATTAAAGGTGTTGCAAGGTTTTACAGTGCAAAGAAAAAACATGTCATTACTACACAAACTGTAAGTTTGATTTAAATTATTAACGATTATTACTGACTTTTATATTTAGGAACATAAATGTGTTTTGGATTCATGTCGGGCCCTGGAAGGAGAAGGTTTTAAAGTTACATATTTACCTGTTGGAACAAACGGAATTATTTCTTTAGAAGATTTAGATAAAGCATTAACTCCAGATACTTCTTTAGTTTCGATAATGGCTGTGAACAATGAGATTGGAGTAAAACAACCCCTTGCGGAAATTGGAAAAATGTGTAAGGCAAAGAAAGTATTTTTTCATACAGATGCGGCCCAAGCTGTAGGAAAAATAACCATGGACGTACAAAACATGAACATTGATTTAATGTCGATCAGTGGACATAAAATATACGGTCCGAAAGGTGTAGGAGCTTTATACGTCCGTAGACGTCCCAGGGTTCGCATTGAAGCTCTGCAAAGTGGAGGAGGACAAGAAAGGGGACTTCGAAGTGGAACCGTACCAACACCTTTAGCTGTTGGGATGGGCGAGGCTTGTAGCATTTCCCAAAAAGAAATGAGTTACGATCACGAATGGATAGTAAAATTAAGCAACAGACTTATGGATCAAATTTATGCAAAATTAACGCACGTTATTCGAAATGGCGATCCTGTACATACTTATCCGGGTTGTATTAATTTATCTTTCGCTTATGTAGAAGGTATAAAATTAAAATTTGTAAGGTCAAGCGCTTAAATTTATTTCCGTAGGTGAATCTCTTTTAATGGCTTTGAAGGATGTTGCTTTATCTAGTGGATCCGCTTGTACTTCGGCTTCTTTAGAGCCGTCTTATGTATTGAGAGCTATTGGGGCAGATGAAGATTTAGCGCACAGTTCTATAAGGTAAGGTAAAACCTAAAGAAAGGATTTTTATAAAACTGTTTGTATCAGATTTGGAATTGGAAGGTTTACAACTGCGGAGGAAGTAGATTATACAGCCCAAAAATGTATCCAACATGTAACACGATTAAGGGAAATGAGCCCGCTTTGGGAAATGGTACAAGAAGGCGTTGATTTAAAATCCATTCAATGGTCACAACATTAAGTAACATTTAGAACAAATCGTGTAAGTAGATTTGTTTTACTTCAGGGAATATTAAGAAAAAAGTTAAGATTGTTAATATTTTCGTGTTGGGAAAGGATGTGATTTGTTTAAAATAAGACAAGCTTGTGTAATAAAAAGATTTATTTTTATTATCGGTACATGTCTTATTATTGTATACTAGAATGCCTTGCAAAAAAAACCATTAAGGCTAAATATAATTAGCCTTGTGGCTAAAAAAAAATAATAAATTTCCTGTTACACAAAGGAATTTTATTTTTCTTGGGCAAGATAAATTAAATTAAATCTTTGGTGTGGTTTGGCACTCCACGTTTTCTGTGATGAAATCACGAAGCATTAGCAAAGCTTTATTTATTTTTTTGTGCATTATTATACAAAATAACGTTAGCAATAAAAAAGTTTCCTTTAAATATCAGTCTGTAACAAACTAACAACTTTTAGTTACCGTATTAGTATTTTAAAATCTAATTGCTTCTTCATATCAATCACAGTTAAGGACGTTATGAAGTTTTAAAAAACGTAAGTCATCGCATGCAAATTAATCGCAACTACATATAAAAATTAACACAAACAAGAATCTCCAACTGGCTCTTCCCTTGGAGAAATCTTAAATCCATGTTGCTCCATTGTTTGCAACTCCAATCGTGACCGATTTGATTCAACAAGATGGTATGCAACGTCTGTAAACATTTCTTCAATTCCATCTCCGATTTTACAAGATGTTTTATAGGTCCCGCTGATTAAATTATGACATTGTTCGCTAAAAGCAAATTTAAGTGAATTTAATTAATCTATTCGGAGATTCTTACCAAAATGTATCAATGTCCGCATCTGTAACTTGAGGCTTGTTACCTTCCAAATCTGATTTATTCCCGCATAGGAAAATCTTGGCGTTTTCTGCATAAGTAACAACATCTAATAAATGTTGAGATAAGGTATGAAACGATGCAGCGTTATCAAGGGAAAATACAAGGATCGCAGCCTCTGCAAATTTATAATAACTGGAGGTGATTGAAGCAACTCTTTCCATTCCCCCCGTGTCCCATAATTGCAGCTATAAAGGAGGTGGATTATAATTCTATTGTTACTTGACTATGTTTTACCTTTAAGTTTTTATCACCCACTCTATATATTTTATCGAAATGATCTAAACCTAATGTGGATTGTCTATCCGTAGCGGTTACAAAGGTATTGTTTGTAAACCGTCGGAATATCGAGCTCTTACCGACCCCGTATTCCCCACATAGTATTACTTTTTGCTCAGGTACTTTTATTGTTGCCATTATTACCTAACAACAATCAAAAAACAAACAAACAACTTTTCTTTGGTAATTGTTGCTAGACAAACCAAATATCTGAAATGTCACTGTCCTGTCAGCTGTCAGATGAAATTTTCATTTGGAAAAGTTTTGTAGAAAATGTTTCGTTCTAAAAAACCTATAAAGATATGGATAGATGGAAAATGCTTCACTGTAAAGCAGCATAATGCAGAAAGAAACGCTAAAGCAGAACAATCTGGTATAAAAATGAATTTTAAGGTTATTTTTTTTTTTATTTTTTCTCATTTACAGAAAATAATAGTTTGGTAAGGAATGAAGATTACAATGTTACTTCCGTAACCAATGGTAAAGTGTCCACATCATTCCGTTTGCCATCGTAAGTGTCCGAAGATAAATTTATTGCATATTTCTTATCGTTTCCTTTTAGCTTGTATTACATAAAGTTAAACAGAGATTTTAACTTACACAACGTTGAACTAGAGACGAAAACAAGCATATCCGTGCCAAAAAATGGTGCCGAAGGAAATCTTACAATTACCGGCACTAATGAACCAAATGTCATTGACGCTAGGAAAACAATTCATTCAATCGTAAGTGAAATAAGAGAAAAAAGCAAGCCTACGTACTTTATATCCATTCCAGTCAATACTGAAGAAGTAATGAAAAGTTTCGAAACTTTTAAAGTACGTTATTGTAATTATTATTACGTTTTTATTAACGAACTTTTTTTAGAATGAAATTTTAAACGGTGATCCAATTCAAGGTATGAATGAATCTATATTTATTTCGCCCCAAAAATTGCACTTAACGATAGTTGTTTTTGCCTTAATGGATTTATCCGAAAAAGGTGAAGCTATTAAGGCATTAGACGATTGCAAAAGCGAATATCTTGAGTAATAAATAATTTCCTTCTTGCAGTTTTATTATTAATTCTTGAATTTTTAGACCGTTCCTGTCGAAAACCGGTCCTTTGAAGATTAAAGTTGCCGGAATTGATTGCATGAACGACAATTTAAATAAAGTACGGATTTTATTTGCAAACGCAAGAATAGAACATGAAGAGGAAGGTATTTTACAAAAATTGGTGAATGGGATATCGGATTATTGTTATGAACGTGGTAAATATTACCTTTTTTTTTAATTAAAACATTCTAATATCGTATTTTAAGGTTTAGTAATACAATATAAAGATAACGTAAAACTGCATGTTACATTGATGAACACAAAGTACAAAACCTCATCTACTACAGCTAGCCCGAGTAGAAAGGTTTCCAGGTGGCATAATAAAAAAGAAACTTTTAATGCTACGACGATTATGGAAAAATACAAAGATTATTATTTTGGAGAAAGTGTTTTTGATTCAGTACATTTATCTTGCATGTCAAGTGTAGGTGAAGATGGTTTTTATAAACCTTTGGTAGTTGTTAAAGTTTAAAGAACAAAAACGTAAAACAAAAAAGATTTTAAAGGAAGTTCATCACGTTTATTCAAAGTTTTTTTTTATATTTCTGTGTAGTTTTTTATATCTACAAGTCTTTCATAATTATTGTAGCTTTGGTTTTCCTTTACCTTCTATTGTTCGCTCTTTTCCGTTCATTTTTGTCTAAGTTTCCACAGATTGCTTCCTCACCTACTTGTAAAACTATTCATTGCTAACTCTCCCGATCTATCATTTTTTGCTCAACTGCCCTCATAGTTTACTTTTCCTATCATCCAAGATGCACCCTCATAGAAAAAAGTACAAATAAGAATGTAAAAGAAAATCAATAATTTTGTAACGTGTAATAAAATATTTTAAGAAATATTTGAGGCTCGTAATAATTATGACTTAACTATATGATCTAAAACTTAAAAGCAATTCTCTTTTCAGTCAGTATTTTGATACATAACTACGACTTGTATTAACAAGAAGTGTCCTACCAGGGCGAGCACTAGGTCCTAGTTGTCATCTTCATGATGGATGGTCCAGGAAGTGAAATTTTATTTTCTCGGGACCCTTTTGTGTTTACAAACCCAACATTAATACAATTTGATGGTTACTGTGTTAGGGATTTCCAAGTACATACTTCTACCTCAAAACAACCCCAAACTTTAGGCCCTTATGAAGAACAAGGTAAAAGTTAGGTTATGTCCTGGAATAAAATTCCAATTTATTTCATTTTCAGATGATATTATAAACTGTATGGAGGTTGAGGATAATTTTGATATGAAAATAACCAAGACTGGAAAGTTTTTAATTGAATTCCATGTCCCTTCGTAAGTTTTTCAATTTTAATATCCTACGGTACTTCTTCAAGGTTTTTCCTTTTCTAGGGCCTTCTTTGGTAATATAATTGGTTCTAAAGGTGCAATTCGTCGTAAAGTAGAACAAGATACTCGTACCAGTATTAAAGTTCCAAGACCGGGTGAAGACGGGGATATTGTAA
The DNA here is from genome assembly GCA_963082805.1 of Hemicrepidius hirtus. Lineage (NCBI taxonomy): Eukaryota > Metazoa > Arthropoda > Insecta > Coleoptera > Elateridae > Hemicrepidius > Hemicrepidius hirtus. The sequence goes on from OY720164.1 coordinate 632,180, forward strand.
TCACCGGCAAAAACGAACGGGATGTGATAACAGCCAAGAACCGTTTGGAATTAATCGTATGGCAAGCTAGAGACAAGCACCAACTTACGCATTTCATTTCAATCCCTATGGTCTCGGATATGATTAAACATAACTTCGATATTTTTAAGGTTTGTTTTATTTAAGCTTCGGAATTGCATACAATTCTATTAATTGATTATTTCTAGTCTAAATTACTAACGGGGACGTTAATAAGAGGTCTTGATGCTTCGATGTTTCAAAACCCAAACAAATTACATTTAACCATTGCAACTTTAGTTTTGGTCGATGAAACGGAACAAAACGAGGCGGTAAAAGTTTTAAAAAAGTGTAAAGAAGAAATTATAAAGTGAGTTTTTTTTTTAAGTTATTTTTATATCCTGGTTTTTATTTTGTAGTCCTATTTTTGAATCCATAGAACCACTTAAAATATCTCTGCGTGGTTTAGAAATAATGAACGACGATCCTGCTAATGTAGACGTACTGTACGGAAAAGTCTCGGTTGATCCGCCCAAGTATAATGATTGTTTCCAAAAAATGGCTGATGGAATTGTAAACTGTTTGGCTGATAAAGGTGGAATTTTTTACCTTAAAATTGAATTTTTATTAAAAATGTTTTTGCAGGATTGGTTCGACGACAATATGAGAATGTAAAACTGCATGCTACGTTAATTAATTCCCTTTTTAGAAAAGGGGTAGAACAGAAACAGAAAAGGGAACCTTTTGATTCTACATTGATTTTAGAAAAATATAAGAACATTCATTTTGGTGAAGTTGATTTAAATTTCGTTCATCTTTCTGTACGATTTACAACTTCTGAAAGTTCTTATTATGATGCTTTGACTACAATTGCTATAAAATAAATGTTATGTAATTGTTAGAAATAAATAATTTGATACATTCCATACTGTTTATAAATAAATACCCGATAAATAATTTTTTTTTGATTCTGGATTATAGGTAGGAGGGTGAGAGGACCAACTCGTGTTTTGACCACAATAAATAAGCTCCAATACTTTGAAAAAACTTGGAAGAAGAGGAATCAGGATTTAAATTTGCCCACCTACCCTACCTTTTATGTGCCGAAGCCTCTAGAAATTGTCTTTTGGGTTTAATTACAAGGAAGTAGGTAAAAACTTCAGTATTTACTAAAATAATCCGTAAATAAATATTTCTAAAACGTCTCATAATTTAAAAGTTATAAATAAACCAGGACATGTGTGCTCTGCCAAAACTTGAATGATAATATATATCCGAAATTAGAATTTTGAGCAGGATAATTATATCTTATCACTGAAGTTAGAACGTTTATTAAAATTAGGTATGTAATTAGCCTGATTAACTAGTTTACTTAACTCTAGTTTTCTGTTGATTAATAATTTTATCTTAATATTACAATTTTATTGCAGTTTCAACACAATTCAATGCTGCAAGTTTATCTCTGTTCTTGGATAAAAATTTAGATGCCTCATGAGATTATCAGGACTTAAATGAAGCCAGTATACGCATTAAACTTGTTGACTTCTGAACAGATAATAAACCAATCAATTCCAGTTCAAGTAGTCCTTGTAATTATTTGGGCTATGTTATTCTACAGAAATGTACGTAAGTGTATTTAGTTTAACTGCTGAAAACTAACAATTAACCAATTAAAATCAAATTAACTCGAAAATACAGCGAAAATTATGTTTTAGTGAATACTTTATTTGCTTAAAGTGAAAATGCATCCAATCGACAATGTTGCTTACTACAATGGAAACAGATATAGCTCTTTTCAAGAGCTGCACAGTAAGTTTTTTTGAAAATCGTATTTTAAAAAAATTAAATTTCCCGCTTCTATTTAAATTTGAAAAGTTTAAATTTCCCGCCTTATCTTGTTTTGTAATTAACCTAAAAAGGAATTGTAAATAATTATCTTTAATCAGTTTTTTTTAACTGTTTTTATTAATCTTTTAATATTTCTTTCATTTTATTTGTCTAAAATCATTAAAATCCACGTTTTAAAACTATTTTTTAACACATTTTAAGTTTATAAATTTTCCGCTCAATGGGTTACATATTGTACACTATAATTTTAATTATATTGCAGTAAGTAGATTATTAATTACTTTAATCCATTCCTAACACTGTATTTTTTTAGAAGCAAACAACATGCGTGGAGCAAAGCGTGTAATTTTCTTTTGCACGATGACGATGGTCCTGCCAACTGTTCTAATAATCATTCCATTATACCTTCGTCATGTTGTATTTACTGATGTTATATACACCGTAGCAGAATCAGATGTACTGGAAATAACCCGAGGGATATCACCTGTTTTCTGTTCGGCCCATAGTTTACAAATGAATTCAAGTTTCAACGCTTTCCAACTAAGTCAACTGCCAAGAGTAAGCACAAAACGGAAACATATGAGGCTTAAAAAGTCAATGACTTTACCTGATGATACTTTAGAATATTGGGGGTTTTATTTATTAAAAGGCGCAACGGTTTTATTAAAAGTTTGTTCACGTTATGAAGGTTCCCGGATTTTAGTCGTGCGTGGAGAAAAAAACCTGCGCACCTGTGGATTAATGGAGCATAATTTAAAAAAACTAGGAGCAACTTTAGATCAAGAACATAATCAAGTTAAAGTTACTTTCGAATCGGCCCAAGAAATAGAAGATGGAAAAAGTTCAAGGGGGATGAACAACGCAGAAGAAAATCCTAAACCTTCGGGGATTACCAATGCAGCCGTAGAAGATACAGGAAGTGATGATAAGTTTAATTTAATTAATGACACGCAATTAAGTAGAGTTAATAGGAGCAACAAAACGAAATCTAAAAATAAGGTTGGTAGATATAAAAAATTTCTTGAAAAGCGACGAGAACTTTATAAACTACAACAAGGGTTACAAGCAGATGAGGACGTTAAACTTGTCGTGGATCGTCCGAAACGGAATACGGGGCACTTATTCGATAGGAGAATTAAACATGGAGGTAACGCTATAAACTTTTCAAAATATAATTCAGACGAGGATAGCATTTCTAGTTTTGAAACTGACTTACTCGGTTGTTATAACGGAAATATTTTACTAATGGAAAGTTTCTCACCTAGCCATATGTGTAGGGATGTTCATTATTTAGAAAAGGGGGTTCATATGGAAACGGTTCATGATATCGTCTCGGAGGGTTATTATTATTATATTTTTTATTCCGATAACGATTTTATCTCGAACGATATTCACGCTATATTTGATATTTATAAGCCAACATTAAAGTTTGCTAATATAACCGAAACAAAAGCTTGTGTTAATAAGACTGAATGTAAATTTCCGATTTCTTTTTGGTCTGATGAATCTGTGATCGTCGAGGTACCTATGAGAGACGGAATTGAACATGAAGGGGATGATTTTACTTTCTTAATTAGTACTTGTCATCCAAGAATGTCTGTTTATATTATTTTTCCTGTTACAGTCTTGTTTCTTATACTTGGATGTGCGTTTTCGTAAACCACATGTACTAATTTTTGAAAAAGGATTGTTTTATTATTTATTCTTTAAATTAATATTTTGGTAACTCATTTAGGGAAGGTTAAATAGTTTTTAGGATAAAAAAAATCAGGTTTTCGTACTATATTAAAAGATAAAGGTGGAGAAATGCAGCATTTAGCTTCCAGGAAATAAACAGTGCAATGTTTATTCTCAATGAGAATACACTTCCGTTTTATAAGACTGATAGTTCAAAACAATAAAATAATGTGATAAATTGTAATTTGTTAGATATTTTATAATTATATAATGTTATAAGATATCTTTGTTTCTTCCTCTTCTCTTTTGACCTACAGTAAGGAGGGTGCGATGTGTCCGTTTTAACTCGAACCCTCCTGATTGGTCGTTGACCTTAAACAGCTGATTTTGTTTATGTATAAAAATTTAAGTGTATGTGTTACTGAATACTACCTTATGTAAATTTCAGTACATAACTAGAAAGAAGATGACTCAGAAAATCAATAATCATTTCTAAATTTCCCGTTGACTGGACAGGAACCACAGCCATAAGACAGAAATACGTCACAACTGTCACTTTGACAGTAAAATGATTTTTTCTTTGGGGTTGTATATTGCATGTTAATAACAATAATTAATTTATTATCGGTGCTATTAAGTCTTTTATTAATAGTAAGCTATTTTATTTATATTATATACAGATTATTATACATTATGGATCCGGAAGATGCAAAGTTTATGAGGACGTAAGTTTTTGAATACTCCCTATTTCTTCTTTATTGAAGTAATTTAATCAAATTTACCCTTAGAGATCGAAAACCTGGTACCCTAGACGTTCATCCAACATTAAATGCAATAATTTTAAATTACGAGTTAGAAGTTCAAATATTGGGCGACAATGAAAACATTTTATACGGTGAAAAACGGGTAGGTTTTTACTCAAAATCTCTTCAAAAAATCTAATCTAAACTTTTACAGAATTTAAAGAAAATTATTGATCTCCCTATGTTGAATTCACGCACAGATTGTAACACTTTAGCAAAAGAAGTCTTAGCGCAATGTGATTTAATCCACCCGTCAAGGTTGGTAGAGGTTGAACAAACAATTTATTATCTTAAGAAACGTAAAAGGTCGCAAACTAACGGTGAAGGTAATTGTTTTAAAGTTTTTAAAAAAGTTTATTATCAAATGTATTTTTTAAGATTCTGAAAATTCCGGTAAAAATACCCCTATTACCGGAGATCTTGCAAATATAAACTCTTTGAATGAGTATATCGAGTTACTGTATGAAGAGTTACCGGATAAAATTAAAGCTTCGCATTTAATATTACAATTAGCAAGGACTTCGGAGAATTTAGAAGCACTTTCGAAAAACGGTACGTTTTTGATTTGAATTTTTTTCTTCTGAGACTTTTCTTTTTAGAAACGGTACTGAGTGCTTTAGCACGAGTCCTAAGGGAAGATTGGAAACGAAGCATTGTCTTAAGCACGAATTTAGTATTCACGTTTTTCTGTTTCTCTTCACACACTTGTTTCCATCCAGTTGTGTTACATTACAAAGTAAGTTTTATTTAATTACAAACATTTTTTATATTTAAACCGTTTATAGATCGGTTCGTTATGCATGGACATAATAGATTTCGAGATGCGTAGGTATGATGAATGGAAAGCTGACTTGCACGGTATTAAAATCCGACCTGATTCTTTTATAATCAAGAAACCTTGTCCTACAAGTACAAGCATGACGGAAATAAATAAAAGTCGAATACCAGAACCTGTCAGACCTAAATCGGGGAACTTTAACGACGTTAATCTTAAAGCTTCGATGGATGGTAGCATTTATGATGATCTCACAAATTCCACGGATAGTATAGATGAAAAAAAACAATTAACAGAAGAGGAAAAATCAAAACGCTATCGGACTTTAATCCGAAAGCAAGAACAACTCCTAAGGGTTGCTTTGTATTTATTATTGAACATGGCGGAAGATGAGATTGTAGAAGAAAAAATGACTAAGAAGAATATCGTGGCTTATCTTATAAAAGCTTTAGAACGTGATAACGTAGATCTGCTTGCCTTAGCAATTACATTTTTAAAAAAACTTTCAATTATGCACGCTAATAAAGAAAATATGGCCCATTTAAATATCGTTGATCGATTACCAAGGTTGTTGCAGTTTAATAACGCGGATTTAGTCCATCTCACTTTGAAACTCCTGTTTAACTTATCGTTTGACGAGGATTTAAGATCTGGCATGATTCAAAACGGACTTTTACCGAAATTCGTTAGCCTTTTGCGTAAGTATTTTATTTAAAGAATTATCCCCATACTGTTTGTTAATTTTAGGGGATGATCGTCATCAGGATATCGTTATTAAATTATTATATCACTTGAGTTACGACGAAACAGTGATCGCTCAGTTTGCTTATACCGACTGTGTTTCGTTGGTTTGTATTTTATTTTTATAGGAAATTAAATTTTTATTGTTTATTGTTTTAGATCACCGATATGTTACTTTTGAGTTCTGCCGATCAGGTTGATCAAGTAATGGTTGCCCTTTGTATTAATCTTGCTATTCATCCCAGTAACGCACAGCAAATGGCCGATAATAGCAGACTACAATCGTTAATGACGAGGGCCTTTCGGTATCAAGATGTTTTACTCATGAAAATGTTACGTAATATTTCCGAACATGATTCTACCAGACTTAGTTTTCTTGTACGTACAAGTTTAATCCTCGGTGCCATATTTTTATTTCATTTTTTTGTAGGAATTTGTCGGTGATATAGCAAAAGCCATAACGGATTCAAAAAACGAACATTTTGTCTTAGAATCCCTTGGAGTTTTATCGAATCTTTATTGCGCCGATTTAGATTGGTGTGAAGTATTCAAACATTTTAATTTAACGACAAAATTAAAAGAAGTTGTCACAACCAATAACGTCGAACCCGATATGCAGCTACAGGTAAAAGAAATTTCCAACGTAACACATTGTATTAAATTTAATTTCCAGGTCGTAGTACTCCTTGGAACTGCTGCTTACGATGAAAATTGTGCTTCGTTACTCTGCGAATCCGAGCTGATTACATCGTGCATCGATTTGTTAAAAACGTTTCAAGAAGATGATGAAATGGTTTTGCAAATAATTTACCTTTTTTATGTTTTACTTTCCCATGACACCTCGGCTGATTATGTTATAAATAAAACAGATGCTCCTGCTTACCTGGTTGACTTGTTATTGGACAATAATAAAGCCGTTCGGAAATTATGCAACACGTGCCTCAATATAATAATGGAGCATAATCCGGAATGGGGTGAGCGCATAAAGATAGAACGTTTTAGAACACATAATAGTCAATGGTTGGAAATGGTGGATTCTCATCAACTACAGCCTGAAGATGAAGAAGACGATTACGTTTTACCACCGTATCTGAATACCGAATATTTGAGTACAGCTATCATACCTCCACTTTCAGGTATATCAGACAAAATTGCATGATGTGTATCCTCAGGCCATATACTTAAAACATTTCTGTAAAGTTTGTTTACATTTTGTAATAGTTTGATGTGTAACTGGTGAAAAGCCTTACAAGTCCTTTTATTTTTACTTCCAAATCCGTTCCTAAACAAACCGACATACCTTTTAAATCAACCTGTCTATAATTTCAACTTTCTCATCTTGTAGAAGCCTTACCTGTGCAAGTAAACGACATTAAAAAGTCCAGGGAACCTGACATGAGTTACTTTGAAAACGCAGAAGATTCGTGAGTCTAATCCTGTTCTGTACCAAATAATATCTTATTTTTATTTTTTTAGAATTCTACAAGATTACGAAATGGAATCCCTGGATATTTCTCTGTAATTTTTACACGGTTTTAATATTTATTCATGTTTATCGTTCAGCACGTATTTAGCTTTAAATGAATTTTTCTAGTCACTACAAAAGAGTTTTCTCAAAATTTTAGCAGTATTATATGGGCCTTTAGCGTATTTTACTAAATTGTATTTGTGATTCTGTAAAGAATTTTTAGAATAAAAACAGTATTCTGTGAAGATGTAGGTCCCCCAATCATTTTTAAATGTATACCCTTGTTTGAAAATTGCTTGAGCAGTGACTTTAGATGGAAAAATTAAGGTGAAGAAAGAAATTCAATGGTAAGGTTTATTATAAAACTATTAGAACTCGACCTGGGTAGGTGTTGGATTCCGAAAAAGCTTTAATAAGTATCAGTTGTAGCTGTACGATACCGTTTGGGAAATTGAAAAGGACAGCAATGCTTACAAGAGAATTGGGATCGACCTATCCGTTTTGAAATTTCCTTAACCATTTAATTCAAGGATAAAATCAAAATTGTTTATCAATAAAATATCAAAACTTCCTTTCATATCCACAAAATTAAATTAAAAATTCCTGAGGTAATTTTTTGCAGATGTTTGTAAAGGAAATAGAAAGTTTAATGCATTAGTGTCTACAAAGGTATGATAAGACTTATTTGTCTCTTGCACAACACTTTTGGAATGTGATTCAGACTTTTCTTTGTGTGCTACAAAACTTTAGTCACCATTCTTTTATATTCATGAGACATTTTATGAAGTTTATTTAACAATTAAATCAAAATTTTACTAGGGGGATGTTAACTGCTAAGGTCTTATGTTCCTCCAAAAGACAACCCTGGACCCGGATTTGAACCACCAGCGTTTGTAGTCGGAAAGATACTACCACTGTGCTACACCCACCCCATAAATGAGAATTATTTTTCAGGAAACGTTTCCTTCCCTCAAAACTTAAGGGAAACTGAATTTTGGGGAAGTCTTGAAGAGCCAGAACCAAATAACATCTGCTACCTACAACCCTAATTTAACCCGAACATAATTTAGGGAAGTAAATCATTATTTAGGCGAAAAGAATTGCATTTTAATTTCCCAGATTGTTTCTTTACATAGTTTTCATTACTTAAATTTGAATTTGCCGCCAATTTTTCAGTTACAAAAACTGAAAAATTGGCGGCAAATTCAAATTTAAGTAATTTTTTAAAATAAAATGTTTTGAAAACAATTCATATTCACTTTGTACTAAAAGAATTGCTCAAAATTTATTTCTATGGCGTCCTAAGATAACATTCTTTTAAATTCAGGTGCAAGTTTTTACATTTGAAGCTTTCGAATTTTGTTATCAGCTTATAGTATGGGAATATCACACATAAGCGGACAATAACAAACAACAGAATTGTACAAACTTTTCAAAATGGTTATTTTTGCCGCTTCGTTTTGATTGTGGCAGATGTTTACTACACACCTGTTGCACCTGACCTTCGTTACCCGCTTCTGATTGGTGCACTCGCATTTACTTTGTGTAGAGTTCTTGTGGAGTGAAGACGTGCAATTCTGATCCAGACATTAATTTTTATTGACTAGGTATGTATTATTTGTTTTAATTTATAAAAATATTTGATTAAATTAAGATATAAAAATAAATAATTGGTATTTTCAAGAAAATTATTAATTAATATTTTCTATTTTACAGTTGAAGGATCAGATGCAGCCCCCTCGCATCCAAAGATTAAAAAATTCAGCAAAGAAAACTTCTTTCTTTAAGGGTAAGTTTCAATTTTTTTAATTTTCAAACCGTTTAACCCTTACCTACAACAATTTTTAATTTTCTTTTTACTAATCGAGGATCGAAGTCTTAGTAGCAAAATTTTTAATTTTTCCAACCCTTATTACAACCCCATAAAAAATATCAAAAATTACGCCTGATTTAATTACGACATATATTTTTTGTAAAATGTGTAGGTACCTAATAATCATTATACAAAAATTTTCTACGTAACTTAAATTTCATAGTGGATAAAGAAAATTTGAGTCATACCTCATACAAGTTAAAGAGGTGTTGCGTAAAGCCAACATGTCTCATCCCGTTTTTACAGGTGCAGGTGACTTGCCCACATTTTTTTCAAATACCTAATTTGGTAATTTGAAACAAAACATCTTGTATCAATATGTGATGGTATTTTTTGAATACATTTCTAATTTTATATTTTTGTTTTACAGAAGTTCTGATATCTTTGGATGACTGAGGAAGGGCCAGTGTAGTGTAGTGCCGAAAATGGGATTTCTTCGTGTGCTTCAGAAGAGGACAACGCAGTTTTTTAAGGGAGGGTCCCACGTCGGTTTAAGCGGATTCAAGGATGAAGTCAACAAAATTTAAGGTATAGGAAAACCAATTTCCCGCACAACAGTACAGCCAGCAATTAAAACGACAATTCACATGATAAGAACTGTTACCAGAAGCGAGGGGATATCCAGCCCCCTTTGAAATATCAATTAGGGATTAAATTTAAATTAAAGTCAAAGTTTACAGGTTTTATTGAATTTTTGCACCCCTTGCGCCTTGCCCATCCCTCCACCACAATACTTGAAAATTTTAATAATATTTTCTTTAAGCATTCCCACTTATTTCTGGATATTCTCGAAGTTTCTACACACATCACCTACACTTCATGGTTTTTGAACCATAAACTTTTGCAAATCGTTGATAAATGATTTTTTTCAGTCAAAATTACATTCGTACACAGCGTAACAGGTTTTTATTTTGTGAATTGGCCTTCCTATTAAAAATTTAAAATGATTATTTTCTTATTTTATATTAAAATCAAAATACAAACTGCAAACGAGTTTTGATTAAACAGTTTTAAGGAACTTTTTGGTTGTAGCTATCCTCAAAATTTAAAAATACAAATCAGGACGAAAATTCAAAATACGTTTCGGAGTTCCCTCGTCCTTTTTTTGCGTTTTACCAATCCTTGAACTATAAAACACTGGCTTTACTGTTGTGCTATATTTTTTTAAAGGGCCGTTTTATTAAATACAATATGTTGTGGTTTTTACGTACCTCCAAGTACTAAAGGGTTTTAAAATTCCAAAACCCAAGTACGAACTAGTCTAAATTTATATTCTGCTTCAATTTACTCCAAATACAGCGTACGTAGAAAATTATTATTACTACTACTACTATATGATTTTTTTTACCCCATACTTATTTGAAATTAAAATTCCCTTAAGCCCTAATTTTATTTTATTGTGTAATCACACACCACCATATTTTCTGTGTTTACACAATTATCTACAATATTTTTGTGAGGCCCAATCTCTTTCCGTTTCGAGAGCATTTAGTGAGTGAAGGGGGTTTTCAATCACATCTCCTCTTTGATGGCTGATCTTGGTCAGGGAGGCTGCGGTCTAGACTGGCGTTTGGCCGGTGGGTTGGATAATCCCACTCTGTAGCTAGCCCACCCAGGGGCATAGGGCACCATACATCGTCGGTAGCCTTTGATCGATAGCCATGTCGATGATGAGACAAAAAGGCGGTGTATACTACGAAGGTGGCCCACCTTTGGTCACGTCGGGGGCTGGGGGATGTCTTAGCGTATCCTAATTGATCAACCTCGAAATCAATGTAGCTGTTGTGGTTGCAATATTCTCCCTCGCTCTATATAATGCTCTCTTTCGTTATCGCTCTACGTACGCAATACCAGAAGAGCTAGATTAATTTTTTCATGAATTAAACGAACAGCCCTGGTAACGCGAACCCCCAATTTTCAACTCTGTTACTCATATTTATGTTAATATTATTAATTTAGGTTGCATAATAATAAATAGTTTACATGTTGCCATTTATTTTTCCCTGGGGTACGTTAAAACCAACATATATTGTGTTTTTGTTTTTCGAAATTAAAAATGTTTCCTTCTATTCTGGTTGGTAGAGTTAATTGATTTAAAAAATGGTCCTTCCCTTGTATTTTTGTGTATTTACTGAACTTGATAAGCTCCAAAAAATGTTCACCTGTTTTTGGGTTTTCATTATTTTTTGCTTGCGAGATAAATGAAACCCCCCTCACCCCTGTTTACTAATTTTATGGAAACCCAAAAATAATGCACATTTCCGCTTATCGGCTTCTGCAGGATTCGAGGATTAATTTTTTTTATTTCTTTTTTCGCCCAATCACTTCCTTGATAGAAAAAAAAATTTAAGCATTATAATTAATCCTTAAAATCCTGTAAATGTTTGTTTACTAAAAACCATGTTTCTTGTGTACCTACTAAACGTTTCCACTGGGGAGACTTTAGTGAAACTTTCTGAATTGATTCTGTTACCCTAGAGGAAACACTTTCGGTGTACTAGTATTTTCCTTTAATGGAAAATTCATTCGTTGCTCTTACTTGAATTTTAAAAATTTGTGTTTCTTCTAGGATGGCAAAGAGGGGGTTGGTTTCATTATGTTTGAGAGATACCTATGCGCTATTCTATCTCAAAATATTTCTTATCAGAAATAGTTTTCCTGCGCCCATTTTTTGAATATTTTAAGAGTTTAAGAGTTTTTTTTCCAAGCCTTTACCCTTCATATTACATTCTGAAATTTTCCTAAGGAAATATAGAATAGGGGTGAAACAATCTTCGAAAAAAAAAAAGGAAAGACTATAGTCTTTGCTCATTTTTGGGAAAAAAATTTCACCCCTTCAGATCTCGCCCCGATTTTCCCAGAATGTTATTTGGAGGGTGTACACTTGGAAATTGTGGGGCAAACTTCCCTCACCCCTTCCCACTGCTCCACACCTGGCTAGGAAACGTTCAGAATTGGATTTTTTCTGAAACCTTTCTGAATTTTTTTGGACCAGATGCGAGGGGATGGGGGATGTTTGGCACATATTTTTCAAGTGTTTAGGGTTCATATTACATTCTGAAATTTTCCTAAGGAAATCGGAGAGGGTCAAAAAATCTTCGTAAAAAAAAGGAAAGACTATAGTCTTTGCTCATTTTTGGGAAAAAAATTTCACCCCTTCAGATCTCGCCCCGATTTTCCCAGAATGTTATTTGGAGGGTATACACTTGTAAATTATGGGGCAAACTTCCCTCACCCCTTCCCACTGCTCCACACCTGGCTAGGAAACGTTCAGAATTGGATTGTTCCAGAAAACTTTCTGAATTTTTTTGGACCAGATGCGAGGGGATGGGGGATGTTTGGCACATATTTTTCAAGTGTTTAGGGTTCATATTACATTCTGAAATTTTCCTAAGGAAATCGGAGAGGGTCAAAAAATCTTCGTAAAAAAAAGGAAAGACTATAGTCTTTGCTCATTTTTGGGAAAAAAATTTCACCCCTTCAGATCTCGCCCCGATTTTCCCAGAATGCTATTTGGAGGGTATACACTTGGAAATTATGGGGCAAACTTCCCTCACCCCTTCCCACTGCTCCACACCTGGCTAGGAAACGTTCAGAATTGGATTTTTTCTGAAACCTTTCTGAATTTTTTTGGACCAGATGCGAGGGGATGGGGGATGTTTGGCACATATTTTTCAAGTGTTTAGGGTTCATATTACATTCTGAAATTTTCCTAAGGAAATCGGAGAGGGTCAAAAAATCTTCGTAAAAAAAAGGAAAGACTATAGTCTTTGCTCATTTTTGGGAAAAAAATTTCACCCCTTCAGATCTCGCCCCGATTTTCCCAGAATGTTATTTGGAGGGTATACACTTGGAAATTATGGGGCAAACTTCCCTCACCCCTTCCCACTGCTCCACACCTGGCTAGGAAACTTTCAGAATTGGGTTGTTCCAGAAAACTTTCGGAATTTTTTTGGACCAGATGCGAGGGGATGGGGGATGTTTGGCACATATTTTTCAAGTGTTTAGGGTTCATATTACATTCTGAAATTTTCCTAAGGAAATCGGAGAGGGTCAAAAAATCTTCGTAAAAAAAAGGAAAGACTATAGTCTTTGCTCATTTTTGGGAAAAAAATTTCACCCCTTCAGATCTCGCCCCGATTTTCCCAGAATGTTATTTGGAGGGTATACACTTGGAAATTATGGGGCAAACTTCCCTCACCCCTTCCCACTGCTCCACACCTGGCTAGGAAACGTTCAGAATTGGGTTGTTCCAGAAAACTTTCGGAATTTTTTTGGACCAGATGCGAGGGGATGGGGGATGTTTGGCACATATTTTTCAAGTGTTTAGGGTTCATATTACATTCTGAAATTTTCCTAAGGAAATCGGAGAGGGTCAAAAAATCTTCGTAAAAAAAAGGAAAGACTATAGTCTTTGCTCATTTTTGGGAAAAAAATTTCACCCCTTCAGATCTCGCCCCGATTTTCCCAGAATGTTATTTGGAGGGTATACACTTGGAAATTATGGGGCAAACTTCCCTCACCCCTTCCCACTGCTCCACACCTGGCTAGGAAACGTTCAGAATTGGGTTGTTCCAGAAAACTTTCGGAATTTTTTTGGACCAGATGCGAGGGGATGGGGGATGTTTGGCACATATTTTTCAAGTGTTTAGGGTTCATATTACATTCTGAAATTTTCCTAAGGAAATCGGAGAGGGTCAAAAAATCTTCGTAAAAAAAAGGAAAGACTATAGTCTTTGCTCATTTTTGGGAAAAAAATTTCACCCCTTCAGATCTCGCCCCGATTTTCCCAGAATGTTATTTGGAGGGTATACACTTGGAAATTATGGGGCAAACTTCCCTCACCCCTTCCCACTGCTCCACACCTGGCTAGGAAACGTTCAGAATTGGGTTGTTCCAGAAAACTTTCGGAATTTTTTTGGACCAGATGCGAGGGGATGGGGGATGTTTGGCACATATTTTTCAAGTGTTTAGGGTTCATATTACATTCTGAAATTTTCCTAAGGAAATCGGAGAGGGTCAAAAAATCTTCGTAAAAAAAAGGAAAGACTATAGTCTTTGCTCATTTTTGGGAAAAAAATTTCACCCCTTCAGATCTCGCCCCGATTTTCCCAGAATGTTATTTGGAGGGTATACACTTGGAAATTATGGGGCAAACTTCCCTCACCCCTTCCCACTGCTCCACACCTGGCTAGGAAACGTTCAGAATTGGGTTGTTCCAGAAAACTTTCGGAATTTTTTTGGACCAGATGCGAGGGGATGGGGGATGTTTGGCACATATTTTTCAAGTGTTTAGGGTTCATATTACATTCTGAAATTTTCCTAAGGAAATCGGAGAGGGTCAAAAAATCTTCGTAAAAAAAAGGAAAGACTATAGTCTTTGCTCATTTTTGGGAAAAAAATTTCACCCCTTCAGATCTCGCCCCGATTTTCCCAGAATGTTATTTGGAGGGTATACACTTGGAAATTATGGGGCAAACTTCCCTCACCCCTTCCCACTGCTCCACACCTGGCTAGGAAACGTTCAGAATTGGGTTGTTCCAGAAAACTTTCGGAATTTTTTTGGACCAGATGCGAGGGGATGGGGGATGTTTGGCACATATTTTTCAAGTGTTTAGGGTTCATATTACATTCTGAAATTTTCCTAAGGAAATCGGAGAGGGTCAAAAAATCTTCGTAAAAAAAAGGAAAGACTATAGTCTTTGCTCATTTTTGGGAAAAAAATTTCACCCCTTCAGATCTCGCCCCGATTTTCCCAGAATGTTATTTGGAGGGTATACACTTGGAAATTATGGGGCAAACTTCCCTCACCCCTTCCCACTGCTCCACACCTGGCTAGGAAACGTTCAGAATTGGGTTGTTCCAGAAAACTTTCGGAATTTTTTTGGACCAGATGCGAGGGGATGGGGGATGTTTGGCACATATTTTTCAAGTGTTTAGGGTTCATATTACATTCTGAAATTTTCCTAAGGAAATCGGAGAGGGTCAAAAAATCTTCGTAAAAAAAAGGAAAGACTATAGTCTTTGCTCATTTTTGGGAAAAAAATTTCACCCCTTCAGATCTCGCCCCGATTTTCCCAGAATGTTATTTGGAGGGTATACACTTGGAAATTATGGGGCAAACTTCCCTCACCCCTTCCCACTGCTCCACACCTGGCTAGGAAACGTTCAGAATTGGGTTGTTCCAGAAAACTTTCGGAATTTTTTTGGACCAGATGCGAGGGGATGGGGGATGTTTGGCACATATTTTTCAAGTGTTTAGGGTTCATATTACATTCTGAAATTTTCCTAAGGAAATCGGAGAGGGTCAAAAAATCTTCGTAAAAAAAAGGAAAGACTATAGTCTTTGCTCATTTTTGGGAAAAAAATTTCACCCCTTCAGATCTCGCCCCGATTTTCCCAGAATGTTATTTGGAGGGTATACACTTGGAAATTATGGGGCAAACTTCCCTCACCCCTTCCCACTGCTCCACACCTGGCTAGGAAACGTTCAGAATTGGGTTGTTCCAGAAAACTTTCGGAATTTTTTTGGACCAGATGCGAGGGGATGGGGGATGTTTGGCACATATTTTTCAAGTGTTTAGGGTTCATATTACATTCTGAAATTTTCCTAAGGAAATCGGAGAGGGTCAAAAAATCTTCGTAAAAAAAAGGAAAGACTATAGTCTTTGCTCATTTTTGGGAAAAAAATTTCACCCCTTCAGATCTCGCCCCGATTTTCCCAGAATGTTATTTGGAGGGTATACACTTGGAAATTATGGGGCAAACTTCCCTCACCCCTTCCCACTGCTCCACACCTGGCTAGGAAACGTTCAGAATTGGGTTGTTCCAGAAAACTTTCGGAATTTTTTTGGACCAGATGCGAGGGGATGGGGGATGTTTGGCACATATTTTTCAAGTGTTTAGGGTTCATATTACATTCTGAAATTTTCCTAAGGAAATCGGAGAGGGTCAAAAAATCTTCGTAAAAAAAAGGAAAGACTATAGTCTTTGCTCATTTTTGGGAAAAAAATTTCACCCCTTCAGATCTCGCCCCGATTTTCCCAGAATGTTATTTGGAGGGTATACACTTGGAAATTATGGGGCAAACTTCCCTCACCCCTTCCCACTGCTCCACACCTGGCTAGGAAACGTTCAGAATTGGGTTGTTCCAGAAAACTTTCGGAATTTTTTTGGACCAGATGCGAGGGGATGGGGGATGTTTGGCACATATTTTTCAAGTGTTTAGGGTTCATATTACATTCTGAAATTTTCCTAAGGAAATCGGAGAGGGTCAAAAAATCTTCGTAAAAAAAAGGAAAGACTATAGTCTTTGCTCATTTTTGGGAAAAAAATTTCACCCCTTCAGATCTCGCCCCGATTTTCCCAGAATGTTATTTGGAGGGTATACACTTGGAAATTATGGGGCAAACTTCCCTCACCCCTTCCCACTGCTCCACACCTGGCTAGGAAACGTTCAGAATTGGGTTGTTCCAGAAAACTTTCGGAATTTTTTTGGACCAGATGCGAGGGGATGGGGGATGTTTGGCACATATTTTTCAAGTGTTTAGGGTTCATATTACATTCTGAAATTTTCCTAAGGAAATCGGAGAGGGTCAAAAAATCTTCGTAAAAAAAAGGAAAGACTATAGTCTTTGCTCATTTTTGGGAAAAAAATTTCACCCCTTCAGATCTCGCCCCGATTTTCCCAGAATGTTATTTGGAGGGTATACACTTGGAAATTATGGGGCAAACTTCCCTCACCCCTTCCCACTGCTCCACACCTGGCTAGGAAACGTTCAGAATTGGGTTGTTCCAGAAAACTTTCGGAATTTTTTTGGACCAGATGCGAGGGGATGGGGGATGTTTGGCACATATTTTTCAAGTGTTTAGGGTTCATATTACATTCTGAAATTTTCCTAAGGAAATCGGAGAGGGTCAAAAAATCTTCGTAAAAAAAAGGAAAGACTATAGTCTTTGCTCATTTTTGGGAAAAAAATTTCACCCCTTCAGATCTCGCCCCGATTTTCCCAGAATGTTATTTGGAGGGTATACACTTGGAAATTATGGGGCAAACTTCCCTCACCCCTTCCCACTGCTCCACACCTGGCTAGGAAACGTTCAGAATTGGGTTGTTCCAGAAAACTTTCGGAATTTTTTTGGACCAGATGCGAGGGGATGGGGGATGTTTGGCACATATTTTTCAAGTGTTTAGGGTTCATATTACATTCTGAAATTTTCCTAAGGAAATCGGAGAGGGTCAAAAAATCTTCGTAAAAAAAAGGAAAGACTATAGTCTTTGCTCATTTTTGGGAAAAAAATTTCACCCCTTCAGATCTCGCCCCGATTTTCCCAGAATGTTATTTGGAGGGTATACACTTGGAAATTATGGGGCAAACTTCCCTCACCCCTTCCCACTGCTCCACACCTGGCTAGGAAACGTTCAGAATTGGATTTTTTCTGAAACCTTTCTGAATTTTTTTGGACCAGATGCGAGGGGATGGGGGATGTTTGGCACATATTTTTCAAGTGTTTAGGGTTCATATTACATTCTGAAATTTTCCTAAGGAAATCGGAGAGGGTCAAAAAATCTTCGTAAAAAAAAGGAAAGACTATAGTCTTTGCTCATTTTTGGGAAAAAAATTTCACCCCTTCAGATCTCGCCCCGATTTTCCCAGAATGTTATTTGGAGGGTATACACTTGGAAATTATGGGGCAAACTTCCCTCACCCCTTCCCACTGCTCCACACCTGGCTAGGAAACGTTCAGAATTGGATTTTTTCTGAAACCTTTCTGAATTTTTTTGGACCAGATGCGAGGGGATGGGGGATGTTTGGCACATATTTTTCAAGTGTTTAGGGTTCATATTACATTCTGAAATTTTCCTAAGGAAATCGGAGAGGGTCAAAAAATCTTCGTAAAAAAAAGGAAAGACTATAGTCTTTGCTCATTTTTGGGAAAAAAATTTCACCCCTTCAGATCTCGCCCCGATTTTCCCAGAATGTTATTTGGAGGGTATACACTTGGAAATTATGGGGCAAACTTCCCTCACCCCTTCCCACTGCTCCACACCTGGCTAGGAAACGTTCAGAATTGGGTTGTTCCAGAAAACTTTCTGAATTTTTTTGGACCAGATGCGAGGGGATGGGGGATGTTTGGCACATATTTTTCAAGTGTTTAGGGTTCATATTACATTCTGAAATTTTCCTAAGGAAATCGGAGAGGGTCAAAAAATCTTCGTAAAAAAAAGGAAAGACTATAGTCTTTGCTCATTTTTGGGAAAAAAATTTCACCCCTTCAGATCTCGCCCCGATTTTCCCAGAATGTTATTTGGAGGGTATACACTTGGAAATTATGGGGCAAACTTCCCTCACCCCTTCCCACTGCTCCACACCTGGCTAGGAAACGTTCAGAATTGGGTTGTTCCAGAAAACTTTCGGAATTTTTTTGGACCAGATGCGAGGGGATGGGGGATGTTTGGCACATATTTTTCAAGTGTTTAGGGTTCATATTACATTCTGAAATTTTCCTAAGGAAATCGGAGAGGGTCAAAAAATCTTCGTAAAAAAAAGGAAAGACTATAGTCTTTGCTCATTTTTGGGAAAAAAATTTCACCCCTTCAGATCTCGCCCCGATTTTCCCAGAATGTTATTTGGAGGGTATACACTTGGAAATTATGGGGCAAACTTCCCTCACCCCTTCCCACTGCTCCACACCTGGCTAGGAAACGTTCAGAATTGGGTTGTTCCAGAAAACTTTCGGAATTTTTTTGGACCAGATGCGAGGGGATGGGGGATGTTTGTCACATATTTTTCAAGTGTTTAGGGTTCATATTACATTCTGAAATTTTCCTAAGGAAATCGGAGAGGGTCAAAAAATCTTCGTAAAAAAAAGGAAAGACTATAGTCTTTGCTAATTTTTGGGAAAAAAATTTCACCCCTTCAGATCTCGCCCCGATTTTCCCAGAATGTTATTTGGAGGGTATACACTTGGAAATTATGGGGCAAACTTCCCTCACCCCTTCCCACTGCTCCACACCTGGCTAGGAAACGTTCAGAATTGGGTTGTTCCAGAAAACTTTCTGAATTTTTTTGGACCAGATGCGAGGGGATGGGGGATGTTTGGCACATATTTTTCAAGTGTTTAGGGTTCATATTACATTCTGAAATTTTCCTAAGGAAATCGGAGAGGGTCAAAAAATCTTCGTAAAAAAAAGGAAAGACTATAGTCTTTGCTCATTTTTGGGAAAAAAATTTCACCCCTTCAGATCTCGCCCCGATTTTCCCAGAATGTTATTTGGAGGGTATACACTTGGAAATTATGGGGCAAACTTCCCTCACCCCTTCCCACTGCTCCACACCTGGCTAGGAAACGTTCAGAATTGGGTTGTTCCAGAAAACTTTCGGAATTTTTTTGGACCAGATGCGAGGGGATGGGGGATGTTTGGCACATATTTTTCAAGTGTTTAGGGTTCATATTACATTCTGAAATTTTCCTAAGGGAATCGGAGAGGGTCAAAAAATATTCGAAAAAAAAAGGAAAGACTATAGTCTTCCCTCATTTTTAGGAAAAAAATTTCACCCCTTCAGATCTCGCCCCGATTTTCCCAGAATGTTATTTGGAGGGTATACACTTGGAAATTATGGGGCAAACTTCCCTCACACTTTCCCACCTACTTCGAAAATTTTCAGAAATGAATTTTTTCTGAAAGCTTTCTGAATTTTTTTTGAACAGATGTAAGGGGTTGAGGGATGTTTGGCACATATTTTCCAAGTGGGTCGTCTATAAAGCGATGAAAATTAAGGGG
This sequence comes from Hemicrepidius hirtus, assembly GCA_963082805.1. Classification (NCBI taxonomy): domain Eukaryota; kingdom Metazoa; phylum Arthropoda; class Insecta; order Coleoptera; family Elateridae; genus Hemicrepidius; species Hemicrepidius hirtus. The sequence goes on from OY720164.1 coordinate 652,148, forward strand.
AGAACCCCACTCCCAGGGTTGCCACTTAGATTTTGAAGTGGAATTGAAATTAAAAAGGCCACTTGCAGATTTACACATTCATTTAAAAACAGCGTGCGCTTATCTTTGGAAAATCTTTCTCTAATACTTTTATTAGTCCTGTAAAGGACTGATTTGTTTGCAGCCCTAAAAAGGACTCTTTTTTCCTCAGGACGGACGATCTTCAAGCAGCTACAGGCAGGCTGGAGGACTTCTCTAGTGTTGCACCAAGGAGGAAACTGCAAGAAACATTCTTCTCTACACCCTGTAAACTAAATATAATTGTAAATTGTAATAAATAAAGTTTTTTTTGATTCAGTTGTTATTATTATTATTATTATTATTATTATTATTATTATTATTAAGTGACTGCAAACTATGTATGGACTACATTTTTTGGGACTGCAAACTAAGTATGGACTACATTTTTTGGGACTGCAAACTAAGTATGGACTACATTTTTTGGGACTGCAAACTATGTATGGACTACATTTTTTGGGACTGCAAACTAAGTATGGACTACATTTTTGCGACTGCAAACTAAGTATGGACTACATTTTTTGGGACTGCAAACTAAGTATGGACTACATTTTTTGGGACTGCAAACTAAGTATGGACTACATTTTTTGGGACTGCAAACTATGTATGGACTACATTTTTTGGGACTGCAAACTAAGTATGGACTACATTTTTGCGACTGCAAACTAAGTATGGACTACATTTTTTGGGACTGCAAACTACATATGGACTACATTTTTTGACTGCAAACTACATATGGACTACATTTTTTGACTGCAAACTACATATGGACTACATTTTTTGACTGCAAACTACATATGGACTACATTTTTTGACTGCAAACTACATATGGACTACATTTTTTGACTGCAAACTACATATGGACTACATTTTCGGTTTGAAAGGGACTGCGACCAACTGGCGGGCCAAGGATAATGTGGTGATGGATTATGGTTCTGAAATACAGGGTGTCGAAGTTTCCTTTTATAGGAGGGTGTTACAAGCATGAAGAAATATTGTACAAGTTTTGTCAGGATAGAATAACTGGCGGTATAGTTACGGGGGTAGGTGGTTCCCTTTTTTAAAAACGTAAGTTACGCCAACGACAAATTTAATTTTGTCAGTGGCGTAACGTATAGGGACCTACCCTTCCGCCAACTACGCCGATGGTTAACCTATTGGACAAAACTTGTCACAATTCAACACCCTGTATTTCAGAAACGGGGAGGTCGTGGAATAGTACGTAGAGGAAGTATTCCTCTGGTTGGGAGGCACGGTCTTGTTACTGTGCATTCATAATTTTAAAATTATCCGGAAGCTTTATTTTTTAAAATGGATATTTTTTGCTTTTTTCGCTTGTGGTAACTTCAATGGTGGATTTGAGACCACCATGCTAGGTAAAAGAAAAAGGTACCTATTTTCTTCTTACCCAGCATGGGGGGTTTCATATCCACTATGGAATTTACCATAAGTGCAAGGACGAAACACTTTAAACTTAAAAAATCAAAACAGACCTAAGGTTTATCATCCTTCAGATAATTTTAAATACAAATAAAAACGGTCTCCGAAGCAGAGGAATGCTTTCCCTAAAAATTTTCAGAATTTCAAGCGTAACTTTGTTAAAATCCATAATTATAGAAATATAAATATCAAATAAAATAATAAAATTCCAGTTAAAATCGATATTTTATTTGATATTTATATTTCTAAAATTCTTTCTATTTTTTGACTACTGATGGTATCTTAGTTTTTTCCTTTTATTTACGAGGGGAATCGCCCTCTACGAGTTGTAGGTGCATTCTCAGTAAGTATACAGGGTATTAATAAAAAAAAGTGTTTGAAACTTTGCGGACATGATGTAGTACTAACAAAAAACCTTCCTAAAGAGAGCTACAGGTCCCCCTAAATGTTATCCGATGGGTTGTCGGATTTAAAATTAAAAATTAGCCTTCGATATAAAAAAGGTACTTTTGCTAAATATCAAAAAATCGATTGACATTCTCAAGCGTTACTTTCTTAAAAAATCCATGATTATATAAATAATAAATATTAAATAAAATATCGATTTTAAATATTTTATTTAATATTTATTATTTATATAATCAAAAAATGTATCCGTTTTAGATTGTAATGCATTTTAATTGAAAAATTCTGAAGTGCTGTAATAATTTTTTAAATGCTTTATCGAAAACGGTTACGTTTATAGACAGTTAACACGAGTGAGTGTCTTTGTCTGTAGGAAATTGTGGTAATTAGTAACGGTTTCAAATTACAATTTAAAAAATGCCGCATAAAAAAGTTAGGGAGACAATTAACCACACTTCCCGCCCTTAGCGTCCTTAGGAACGGTATTTTGATATATTTTTGTAGGAACGTGTTGCCATATTTACATATTTTAATGAATAGGTACTACGTGTCCTTAAAGGATAGTTTTTTGCCAACACCCTGTATACTTAGGGAACATCGCACCTGTTTACCTTTTACGCTCTTGAATGGGTAGAACGATTATATGTGGGGTATTTAAGATTACGGCCTTTAAGTTAGGAGTAAGCTACCAAACTGATTCTTTGGTAGCAATCACGACAACTCCAACAATAATAGTAGCACTAATAAAATAATTAGGAGAAAACTATAAAGAAAAGTTGAACATTCCATTTTTAATATCCGCACTATGCGAAACTTTGCAAGTTGATTAGATTATTATTTATGTAAAACCGTTAAACTAAGCAAGAACTATAGTTGAAAGAATGCCCATTGAGTCACCGGTATCTTCTATTACATGCTGTTAGTTTGAAACGAAAACTCCTGGTTAAACTTACTTCAAATAATCAAAGTCAATTTTGAAACGTGAATGCTATGTACCCGTTAGGTATTTACCGAAGATGCTTTTGTCACTTTTAATTGTATCACTGTATCAGACATAATGAACAAACAACAAACTTTTGTAACCAGAAGTCTCGTTACATGGAACATCTCAATGGGTATTACTTCAACTATTCCAGTTAGGAAGCTTTGTTTAAAAGATGCATTAAAGAAAATCTAAAATTCCATTCTCTCCAACAGTAGTTACCGATTTGCTTAGTGTTCCCCTAATTTATTTAAACAATTTTGTTTTACCGTTTATGGTAACCCATTCCGAACTTAATGGCCGTAATCATTGGTGGATCACGCAAAATGCAAGAAAACAAATAAAATTTCAATAAAAGTATCTTATGATTAATAGTACAATTATAAAGTGTTTTTTTTATTTCATTCCTAGAAGCCTCCTGGAAGAGTTGTAACCCCATCTTCTTCAAACAGCTGGCCGTGTGTCTCCAAGAAAGCCCTCCAGTTTTCAGGGAAAGGAAGTCTGCTGAATATTTTGCTTCCATCATGTGGACTGCTAATTTCTTCAGTTTTCAAGGGGGTGGGACTTTCTCCAGCTTTTCCTAAGAGGTTCTCCTGTACTAGCAGGCTCTGTAACAAAAATCAACACGGGAACAAAACCATTTACCAACAACCAAGCCAACGAGGGAAAAAGGGTCCTTTTCAGGGCCACAACCAAACCAGTCCTTTACAGGACTAACAAAAATATTAAAGAAAGATTTCCTAAAAAGAAGCAAGCGCAGCTTATTTTTAAGTGCATGTGTAAAACGACAGTTGGGGAAAAGCCTTTTTAATTCTACTTAAAGTCCCAAGTGGCACCCGAGGGGGTGGGTTTTTCCCTTTCATTTTTCAGGATTTTCCCAGAATGTTACTTAGAGTGTGTACACTTGGAAATTATGGGGCAAACTTCCCTCACCCCTTCCTACTGCTGCCCACCTCGTAAGGAGATGTTCAGAAATGCATTCCTTCTGAAACGTTTCTGAATTTTTTTTGAACAGATGGGAGGGGATGAGGGATGTTTGGCAGGTATTTTCCAAGTCTCTAGCCTCCATATTACAATCTGGGAATTTTATAAGGAAATCGGAGGTGGTGAGAAAAATGGCCGAAAATAAAGGAAAGACTATAGTCTTTCCTCATTTTTTGGAAATGATTTTGACCCCTTCAGATCTCGTCCGGATTTTCCCAGAATGTTATTTGAAGGGTGTACGCATGGACATTATCGAGCAAACTTCCCTCACCCCTTCCCACTGCTTCGCAGCCGCTTCGAAAATGTTCAAAAATGATTTTTTTCTGAATTTTGTTAAATATCTCTTTTATTTATCAACCGGTTTTGAAAAACTTTTTTTTGTTATATTAAGAATAAAAAGACCTATCAAAAGAGGTATCACAAAGGGTATCTTTCCATTTAAATTTTTAAAGTTGGGGTGCTAGCACTTAGGGGTTGAGGGGTGGGGGGTTGAAAATTATATGTCTGAATGGCAATTTAAAAACAAAAATTGGCGTGTCTCAGGATTTGTGCCATTATTTCTACGCTGTGACGTCATAATTTTTTTTTAAATGTCAACCCCATTTTTTACATTGATTACATTTTGTTAAATATCTTCGTTATTTATCAACCGATTTTGAAAAACTTTTTTTTGTTATATTAAGAATAAAAAGACCTATCAAAAGAGGTATCACAAAGGGTATCTTTCCATTTAAATTTTTAAAGTTGGGGTGCTAGCACTTAGGGGTTGAGGGGTGGGGGGTTGAAAATTATATGTCTGAATGGCAATTTAAAAACAAAAATTGGCGTGTCTCAGGATTTGTGCCATTATTTCTACGCTGTGACGTCATAATTTTTTTTTAAATGTCAACCCCATTTTTTACATTGATTACATTTTGTTAAATATCTTCGTTATTTATCAACCGATTTTGAAAAACTTTTTTTTGTTATATTAAGAATAAAAAGACCTATCAAAAGAGGTATCACAAAGGGTATCTTTCCATTTAAATTTTTAAAGTTGGGGTGCTAGCACTTAGGGGTTGAGGGGTGGGGGGTTGAAAATTATATGTCTGAATGGCAATTTAAAAACAAAAATTGGCGTGTCTCAGGATTTGTGCCATTATTTCTACGCTGTGACGTCATAATTTTTTTTTAAATGTCAACCCCATTTTTTACATTGATTACATTTTGTTAAATATCTTCGTTATTTATCAACCGATTTTGAAAAACTTTTTTTTGTTATATTAAGAATAAAAAGACCTATCAAAAGAGGTATCACAAAGGGTATCTTTCTATTTAATTTTTTTAAGTTGGGGTTGCTAACAGTTAGGGATTGATGGGTGGGGGGTTGAAAATTATATGTCTGAATGGCAATTTAAAAACAAAAATCGACGGGTCTCATTAAATAACCAAAATATGATTTTTGTGCGGGACTTTATCATCACTCTGTATAAAAGAACCCTGGATTTAATCGATGGGTAAGTTCACTCTGGCAATGGCAATTCTTAAATATTTTTTTGATCAAAATAGATGATTATTATGATATAAACAACCCTTGCATATTTTCAAATCATCCCCTGGTTTCATTTTGAAATTTCTACAGCCTTAATATCGCAATATATTTATAAAATTCAAATTAACCTAACGACCTATCAAACTGACGTTCATAATTTCATCTTTGTCTAACATATTACACCGTATTGATAAAAGAGAGATAGATCCATGAAACTGTTACAGAAAAAAAATGCCAGTTTTCAGTTAATTTTGTGATTAGTCGAAACCTTCAATGAATTTTATATAGTACACTCATTATTTTAACAAGTTTCTCATTTCATCCTTGTCTAACGCATTACTATGTATGGGTAAGAGAGTGTGAGACATATAAAAGTTATGAAGGAAAAGCGTGGCAAATTATACTTAGTTATGATTGGTCGATTTATCAATGAATTCTTTCCGTCTCTTTCTTACAATAGAATATTATAGTAGAAATAGTAAATTTAAAGGGACGCCTCTCGCGCGAAACGTTAGAAATAAATAAATAGAGGATAAATGAGAACGATACAGGGTGTTTTATTTAAATTGCCTTTGCCATTTTAAAATAATTATTTGTAGATAAAAGAAACTATAGGTATTACCTTGCAGTCTTGATCAAAATTTAAGCGACCAGAACATCACGTTGTAACCATCCCTGGCAATAGAACAGTACGCAGCGACCGATGCTCCAAAGACACATGAAACAAAACAAAAAAAAGACTTTACTGATCTGCCTCTAAACAAAGGCTGTAAATTTACTTACAGGGGGTTTTGTAACCCCTCGCTTCAGTGCGATTCTCACTGGATTCAGAACTGTCACCTACCGATTGTATGCCCTAATTGCACCTGAAACAAAAAAAAAGGCTTTACTGATCGACCCCTAAATAAAGTCCGTAAATTTACTTACTGGAAGCTGTGTAAAGTGTAATCCATCTCTTCAGAGTAATTCTCACTGGATTCAGAAAAGTCACCTATAATTTTATCGCAAACAGCCAGAAAAACCTTCCATCATCAACATATCGGCATAGAAATCTTAATTCTTCTAATGTACCAAAACTCTTCTTTTGATGAAATATAATTTAATTTTTATTTTGCACAAAGTTTAACAAGTGCAATTCTTAAGACTTACGAGCAACCTGAAAGATTAATTTTAAAAAGAAAAGGGTGTCTTATGATACTACTTTCCCTATTTGGGAAATACTGCAACATATATACTTACGATAAATAAGGAGTAAGTACACTATAAGGGCCGGTTTTTCAGTTCTCGTTTAAACCCTGGTTCAGCTAAACCAAGATTAACTGCCTTTTGGTTACAATTCTTATAACAACGGTATCCATGGCAATTAAACTTGGGTTACCTGAAGCTGGGTTTAAACTAGAACTGAAAAACTAGCCCTAAGGGCCGGTATTTCAGTTCGGGTTTAAGTTTCAGCTTGGCTAAGCCTCGATCATTGCCATGCAGACAATTATTAACAATAATTGTATCTACGGCAATATTCGAGGCTTAGCCAAGCTGAAACTTAAACCCGAACTGAAATATCGGCCCTAAAAGTTCACTGCCGCAAATTAGGCGCTGCCACCACAAAATACAACAAATTTGCATTATTTTGTGGCAAAAAAAAATCCGCATTGTAGACGCATTGATACGAGTCGAAAAGGCGCAAAGTACTTCGTACTTAAAATTCATGTCGATCAGAGCATTATCAGAAAAATATAAATATACATCCCCTCCTGCTACCATTAAGGAAACACAAATAACGAATAGGTTTCCTATTTAAAAAAAAATATAAAAAACTGAATTGTTTCCTCAACAGTAACAGCTAATTCAGAAAGCTTGCACTAATGTCTCGCTAGCGGAAACATAGCGCCACAAAAAATGGATCAGTAAACAATAACACATTTAATTATGTACTGAACTTAAAAGATTAACTCCATTTACTCGACTTTATTTTACTTTTGGCAAGGGTGCAACAATTTATCATACCTACAGTTACTGTTGAATTAATATTTTTGCAAGCAATTCATTCAAATCTTTTAAATTCGATAATCGGAAATGTCAATTCTTCCAAGTTTTCAAACCTATAGTTAGTAAAAAATAAGGGTGAGGGGAGGGCGCATCAGATTCGTATAAAAAAAATCCCAAAATGAAACCCAAGAAGAAGAACATTTTCCGATTGCAAAAATCATCCCCTGTATAGGTAATATTTTTGCAGCTTATCTGTACATAATACACAAATACAATAAATACAAAAAAAGGACCTTTTTTTATTTACTAAATGAAGTTTAAAATTTGTATTCATCTCGCCAAAGTAGTACACGGTATAGTTTGAGTGCCCACGAGCCCCCACGGTGATGAATATAAAAAGTTGTACTGCAATAGGGATAGGGACACAATAGCAAATAGCACGCAAGAACGACGAAACAGTTCAGTAGTTTTGAAATGTAGGTAAATTACGCGGCCCTCCTCGATCCCCCATGCCCCCGTCCTTTCGCCGAAGGTCACCCCACCAGAATCTGTCACCTGCACAAAGTCATTCTATTTTAAGTTTTTAAACTGACCGGAGCAAAAAGCCAAATAGGCTTAACTTGAGTCGAACTAACTTAAAATCAAATGGAGCTAAGGAGGGTCCTCCAGAAACAGACTATCCGCATCGGAGAAATAGGAAGCCGAGGCTCCTATGGTCTCCTGATGATAGGGAGGAAGTCCGTACGATACTAAGCCTGCAGACAACTAAAAAACGCTGTCAACCGGTAGTACGTACCTGGGATCGATACTGCAAAGGGACGCATCCCATCAACAGCTTCCGACTCGTCCACACGATAACCAACTGAAGCATCTCAGAGTAACCTTAGTACACCCCAGATCTACTCCTACGCATTGAAAAGTGGTTCTTGCCTCGGAACTTATTACCAACTACGTTATAATTGAGGCAAGAGGCATTAATCAACCCATACCGTATTTCAAAAAAATTACTAAAAATGGTCCCCAAAAACCAAAATAAACAACAACAGTAAAGCCAGTTTGAAGTTCAATAATGAAGGGGGAAAACAAATCAAGACGAGAAACTCAAAAACGTATTCCTGAATTTTCATCCTGTTTTGTATGGTGTACGGGGGGCGTTCAGTTAAAACTCATCTGCAGTTAATTTTACAAAAAAAAATGTTGTGTTGTTGTGTGTGGCCGCAAGCATCAATTTATTTCTAAATTAATGCAAAATGCTTATACGCATTTTATTTAATGTGTAAGTATTTGTTTAAACTTAAAACTGCTCTTATGGGTTATGCCCTTTTATACTCGTAATACACGCCAAACATGGCCAAACGAAGAACGCGGTCGCCCCAAATAGTCGCCTCGTACGACAGGCAGGGGATACCCTGGGCCTATTCTTTCTCCGGAACCCAGACGGATAAAAAAAATGAGATAAAATGGCCAAACATGGCCAAATGAAGAACGCGGTCGGCCCAAATAGTCGTCTCATACGATACGACAGGCAGGGGATACCGACACACAAAAGTTAACCGGATATCGCGAAAAGTCTAAAGAAAAGGCGCATTGAATTAAAAAAAACATCAAATAGGAGACGATTACAAACTCAATTCTTTTTTATAGGTCCGTACCTGGTAAATATAAAATTCAGGCTAAGATCGCTCCTGAAAAACCCGACAACCCTAATCTTCGATACGGTATTGGTTGGTTCAGCAATAGCGCTGCCACCATTTGATGCGCAAACACTCCCGGACGAGCGTGAAATTACGAGCAATAAAAGTAAACATTTAATTTTTTATAAAATAAAAAACTGTTACATTTTAGTCTGTAATGTAATTTTGATTGAAAAAAATCATTTACAAGCATTTCCAAAAATCTTATGGTTCATTCATCTAGAACCTGCTGATGTGAAGTGTAGGTGATGTGTGTAGAATAGAGAATATGGTAACAGTTCTTATATTTTATAAAATATTGTTGTGAGTTTTAACTACTGGCCGTACTGCTGTGTTTAAAATTGGTTTCCTACCTTAAAAAACTGCTTTGTCCTCTTCTGAAGCACACGAAACCAAATCCCCATTTCCGCGATCGAATACCATTTCGCGCACTATCACTTTAGTTCACTTCAATTCACTACACTTAAAAGTACAAAGTTCACTTAAAACACTTCCGGACTGCGGTGATCCCTCCTCGGACATCCAAATACTGGCAGCAATTCTTGAACACTGAACTGCAATAAAGATATAATCTTAGAAATTTATTCAAAAAAAAAACCATTACACAAAACTAATAATACATGTCTGTCATAACAATAAATTCAATCTTTTTTTTATTATGTAATGGAAAAATATTTCTGGTTACGACAAGAATATTATAAACGCAAAATGAATTGTTCAAGCAGATAAATAAAAAAATACAGGGGAAGGGACACCCTTAATAAATTATAAATAAATAATTTTCCCTCATGCAGAAATAACAAATTTTTTTGCTACTGTTAAATAGAAATTGTTATCACAAGATATACGGTTTGAAATTTCAAAGTGGGGTTTCCTGGGACATAAAATTATTAAAATTCCCCCCTGAATATCAATTTTGAACTGATTTTTCTGAAACTGAAAATTACGAAGACTTTAAAGTTGTTAAGGATGCCTAATTTTTAAATTAAAAAAATGTATAAATAATTCTTCCTTCCCTCTGTTTATTCTTTGTATTTTATAAAAACAATTTCAAGGGTAAAATCAAAACTTACGTACAAGAAATTCCACAAACTTTGTTTCTTGCAAAAGAAAAAGACATGTTAGGTAACGATGCTTTTAGTTTGTATGATTCAAATTTAATCTTGTGAACTGCGAAGGTTAGATTAGGTAAACATTTCTATATAATGATGAGACACATACCCTTATGTAACAATTAGTAATCCATAGGGATGATATAAATTCTTTTGGGTTGAAATAAAAAAAATTACAAACTGGGTGTAATATACCCTTATCCAACAATTAAATTGCTTGTTTAAATATTTTCTTCACATTTACAAGAATTCTATAAATAAGGGTTTACTAAAGTTAACACCAACACTCAAATTGTTATAAAAAGAAAGTTAAAATTAAATATCGAAACTTACATTCAGACTAAAAGCACAAAATTCCAAAAATTATTTGTTTAGCAGATGATATTATTTCTGCATAAATAGAAACACTTACTGGGCAAGTCTTTGCAAACGTGTGATAAGATATCTCTTTGCCTTTGTACGATTCAAATTTTCTTTGTTCACGTAAGTTACGTAAAAATTCCTTTACAATGACCACACGTATTTATAAATTTGATCCAAAACCGTTTGATTTAATAATTATTTAGTAAAGCATATAGGGATGATAAAACTAAGGGCTCGTAGTGTTATCGAAATTTTCTATTACTAAGGCTTAACACCAACACTCGATTAGTAATAAGAAGAAAGTTAAAATTATTTAATAAAAGGGGTGGAGGGTTTAAATATGAAAATATAAGCAGTAAACTTACCCTTAAAGAACTTGGTTCTCTTTGTAAGACAATTTGTCTTATTTTTTCGATTCAGTGGATGTGCAGGGGCAGCGAGGATGATTCTGCAACCTTGGCACTATTGAAAACTGGAAAATAAAAGATAATAATTAATAACTAATTAAATAAATTTCTTTTTATAAATAAATTTTCTGACTAAACCAAAGATTTTCCTAATAATTAAAACAAAAATACATTTCTGCTTACCTAATCGGTAAAAATTAATTTACAAGAAAATTACGAAGAAAAACTTTAAGGGTGTGGTTTAACATTTGAATCTTTAATAAAACACTTGTTGCTTGCACAAAATCTTTGCACTAGTGAGCTGCATTATACAACTCGAAGTTCCAAGACCTTCCAAAAATTTCCATATGCCTAGAGAGGGGATTAAAAATGCAGCAATGGTACAGCGCTCTTATCTTAGGACTACAAATTTACTGCAATACGCACATTTATTAGCTAAAGCTGCAAAAAAAGGAAAGACTGTATACACTTTCCTCATTTTTTGGAAATTTTTTTGGCCCCTTCAGATCTCGTCCAGATTTTCCCAGAATGTTATTTGGAGGGTGTACACTTGGAAATTATGCGGCAAAGTTCCCCCAGTCTTTCGCACTGTTCCCTGCCTGGTCAGGAATGATTTTCTTCTGAAAGCTTTCTGAATTTTTTTCGAACAGATAGGAGGGGTTGAGGGATGTTTGGCTCTGGGAATTTAGACTTTTACGCCTTGTGAGTAGGCAACCAATCGTACGTGGATTTTGTGTCAGAATTATATCCACGTTAGCCGTGGAGCTAGCAGCGGCCTTATAACAACACACATGACTTGTAAACGTCAAATTCTAGAAAAATCCTTTCAAAAAAAGTAGAAATTTATTGTGCCATAACGAAAAGAAGTAAAAAATGGATTTTGTAAATCGAATTAAAGGTTTTCTAGGTCTATCACCTGCTCTTAACAATCAAAATACACCAGAGAAAGGGTAGGTAGCAAATATTCCAAATGAGGACTTTCTATACTAAAATTTTATACTTTTAGACCGATTTCCAAAAATAATTTAACAGATAGCATTATTGTAAGGTAAGTAATATTTCGAAACACTTTCTAAGTTGATATAAATCAAGTATTTTTATTCGTAAACAGAGAAAGTCTACGTGAACAACAGCGACCAGATGATTACGAAAGGTTTGGATTTAACGTATTTTCAAGTCCTTTGGAAATGCACAGATATTTTGAACATCAAATGAATGAAATGATGAAAACATTTGGAATGCTTGGTAATCACGATTCGTTCTTTGGCGATTCGTTTTTCCGTGGAACTGGAGAACCTTTTTTTGACGATAACACATTCAATAATAATGGTAAATTCGAATTATTTATTACAATTACGTCTCGTGTAATTTTTAATTATTAGGTATTTCTCAATTTCCTGGAATAGAAGAATTTCAAAAACAACCAGGTAGTTTACGAGAGCAATATTTAAAACCTGGATTTGAACCGGCAATACCAAACGCAGGAGATCAAGATCTTGATGGAAAGTAAGTAATACCTAATAAAATAGTTTTGTAATTATAAATATGTAATTTAGATTCGATATGGGAGATTTAGATACAGTGCTAAAAAGGAATCCTACACAAACGCAACCAGGAAGTTTTATTTTTGGTCAAAGTATGTCTACAAAAACGATACATAATTCCGATGGGGTATGTTTTTTTATTAATAAATATAGAATGTAATTAAGTGAATATATTTTAGAGTATGGAAACACACAAGACTGTGAAGGATCAACACGGAAATGAGGAAACTACAGTTACTCGTAAACAAGGAGATAAAGAATATAGTGTGACCACACGAACAAATAAAGATGGTCATCAAGAAATTATAGAAAGTTTAGTCAATATTGATGAAAATGATAAACAATCGTTTTTTAAAAACGATAGACTTGATAATAGTAACACGATTCCACATCACTGGTTTCCGTTTGATAAATTTTTCAAATAAATTTTGATAGTTACGTTTATTTCTTTTAATCAATTGTTATTATTCTATCGATAAAAGGGATAAACGAAATTTTTTTGGTTGTAAAAATGAGATTTAGAACTGTAATTATAAAAGTTTAATGTAAAAATAGTAAAAGCTTTAAAATAAATTATTTATTCTTTACGATTTGAATCTTATTGGGGGTTTTTAATTCTTAAAATGCAATAAAATTACCTTGTGTTAAGAAATTTGTTATCGTTTCTTTCCAAGTATTGGAATGTGATTATAAATTGCTTCTTCTAGTGATTGTAAACCACCTTGAGTTATAAACAATTTGATGTTGTGATGCTCTTAAAATTTTACAAAAATTAATTAATCCACAAGTGCAAGCAGCTAAGATATGTATTCACAAGTCCACTGAAATTAGGTTAGAAACCCAGTGGACTTGTGATCAGCTGCTGGGGTCACTGAAAGCTCTGTCGCTATTCAGTTTTACAAGCGGATAGCTCTTAGCAACAGGTTCCCAACAGCAGACGCCTAGCTGTTGGGAACCCCTTGTTGAGAGCTATCCGCTTTTAAAACCGGATAGCTCGCATCAAGGGGCTCCCAACAGCTGACACTCAGCTGTTGGGAGCCTCTTGGTAAGAGCTATCGAATTATTTATAGCTCTTACCAAGGTGCTCCCAACAGCTGACGCTCAGCTGTTGGGAACCTCTTGGTAAGAGCTATCGAATTTCTTATAGCTCTCACCAAGGTGCTCCCAACAGCTGACGCTCAGCTGTTGGGAGCCCCTTAGTAAGAGCTATCTGGTTGACAAGCGGATAGCTCTCACCCAGAGGCTCCCAACATCTGAACGTCTGCTGTTGGGAACCTCTTGCTCAGTGCCCTCTTAAGCCACGGCAAGGCCCTTAGGCTTCGAGCTTCATTGGGCCCCTCGACTCCTAGACATCCCAACCCCCCCCCCACGCAAAAGTAACACTCCCCTTTGGCACAATTAATTAAAATAATATTATATAGTTATTTGTGTACTAAGTTAGGAAAAGTAATAAATAATAAAAAATAAATAATAAAAATAATTTTACTTTCTGAAAGGCCGAGATCAAAAAAACGTCTAAAACGAAAAAATCAAAACGTCTAAAACGGAAAAATCAAAACGTCTAAAACCGAAAAATCTTACTTTTCCTAACTTAAAACAGTTTTCGATACAAGTTAGGAAAAATAGTACTTTTCCTAACTGAAATGAATGTTGATAAGTAAGAATTTACGATACCGAATTAGAAAAAATTAATTAATGAATGAAGTAACAAAGAAAAGTTTTTCAGAGAACCTTTAATTTTTAATTAGCGTGTAGAAAATTAATGCAAAATATATAGGCGTACATAATTAGTTACCTAATTACATACCTATTTAAACATTTTTCTTGTTAATCTTTCAACAAACTGATCCAGAATAGCGTTACAATTTAATTTCCAGAGCACAGACGATTCTACATGCATTAATGCCAAATGATTGAGCTTTTTATCTTTCAGACTGGATCTCAGGTAATTCTTAATACGTTTCAGGGCAGAAAAAGACCTCTCTCCGCCCTCCGGAACAGTTTGTGACTAGAAGTGACAAGTAAATGCGTAAACAGATGTACATGTTTGGAAAAGTATCCTGCATTTCATTGTTAACAATAGTTTGAAACATTCTCAATGCAATAGAGGTCCCCTTATTTTCACATTCAGATTCAAGTTCATTCACGTACTATTGGAAATGAACAATTTCCTCAGGGAAGCTGGCATTGATGTCTTCTGGGCAGATTTTCACCAGCCTCTCTGCCGCAACCCTCAGTTGATCACAGTTTACTGAGGACATTTTTGAAAGGAAGCCGAAATTTCTAGAAACTACATCATAGGCCTTTCGTCAGTTTTATGACTAATAATTTTTTAAAAAGCTAAAAACTGTTTGAAATTTGTTTATTTGATGTGGCCCATGGGCCCCTAATTTTGGTGGGCCCTAGGCTTCAGCCTTGTCAGCCTTATGGATAAGAGGGCACTGCTCTTGCTAAGAGCTATCCGGTTTTAAAATCGGATAGCTCGCATCAAGGGGCTCCCAACAGCTGACACTCAGCTGCATAGGCGAAACTAGAGTATTTTATTTGGTAGTGCCAGCTAGAATTAGAAACCAAGCGTTGACTTGTATCAATGTAGCATCGTTTTTCCAGAATCTCTTTACAAAAAGGCACCGACTATTCAAAAGTAAATAAAATGAATTTTTATTAAATAATAATCTTATAAACAAAAACGAACATATATTTCAGAATCGGTCTTTTTTTCATTGTGGCCTCTTAGAGGACGCCCTCCTATAGCCAAACACAGAACAATATTTATAAGTCTTTCGAATAGTTGGTGGTTTTCGATTCGCTTTTGCTCTTCTTTCGAAATAAAATCGCGTTTAGTTTGATCTAACAAAATATCAATCGAGATCCCGTTTTCATAATGGTTCCATGAAGAAATACTAAATACTATGCATATGCACAGTAGTTCGTTCTTTCATGATTCTTAAACGCTTCAATGGCCCTATGCCAATTATTAAAACCTTTCTTTGTAAATGCAGTATGACCCTTATATGAGGCGTCGTTTGACCCAAAAAAACGACAATGGAAACAGAATGCTGAATCCAACTGCTGGCTGTATTCTAGCCATTTGAAAGAATCATACCAATTTTTCTGAAAGTTTCTGAATTTTGAGCCTATTTTTCTACGCGGAAATATCGTCAAAGTGGGTTGATATGGTAGCTTTATTAAAAAGTGGAGGTGCAAACCTCCCCTGGACTTTCCCATACTAAAAATAAACATTTTGTTTTTGCTATTCAACAGTAGTTCGCGAGGCAGCATTGGAAATCATTTGAATGCCTCGCGAGAAAAACGAGACTATACAGGTTCGATATGAACGAAAGAAAGACACCAAGATACGCATCTACCTGTACTCTGTAGTAGGTACCGGCTAGAAATTACAACTGGCGAAGCCGGACGATCGCTATCGACCGACCGACGTGCCTTTCTCGTTCGGATCAGATCGGCTAACATCGGGTTTCGGTCACTACTCCCTTATCCGTGGAGCTACGATGCTGAAACTCGGTAGGTAGACTATTGACGTCTCCGTCTTTCAAACGCCGTCGAGCAATTAAAGCTACGACGTGCCGTTCTCGTTCGGATCAGATCGGCTAACATCGGGTTTCGCTCATAACTCCCTTATCCTTGGAGCTACGATGCTGAAACTCGGTAGGTAGACTATTGACGTCTCCGCCTTTTCAACGCCGTCGAGCAATTTAAGCTACGACGTGCCGTTCTCGTTCGGATCAGATCGGCTAACATCGGGTTTCGCTCATAACTCCCTTATCCTTGGAGCTACGATGCTGAAACTCGGTAGGTAGACTATTGACGTCTCCGTCTTTTCAACGCCGTCGAGCAATTTAAGCTACGACGTGCCGTTCTCGTTCGGATCAGATCGGCTAACATCGGGTTTCGCTCACTACTCCCTTATCCTTGGAGCTACGATGCTGAAACTCGGTAGGTAGACTATTGACGTCTCCGTCTTTCAAACGCCGTCGAGCAATTAAAGCTACGACGTGCCGTTCTCGTTCGGATCAGATCGGCTAACATCGGGTTTCGCTCACTACTCCCTTATCCTTGGAGCTACGATGCTGAAACTCGGTAGGTAGACTATTGACGTCTCCGTCTTTCAAACGCCGTCGAGCAATTTAAGCTACGACGTGGCGTTCTCGTTCGGATCAGATCGGCTAACGTCGGGTTTCGCTCATAACTCCCTTTTCCTTTGAGCTACGATGCTGAAACTCGGTAGGTAGACTATTGACGTCTCCGCCTTTTCAACGCCGTCGAGCAATTTAAGCTACGACGTGCCGTTCTCGTTCGGATCAGATCGGCTAACATCGGGTTTCGCTCATAACTCCCTTATCCTTGGAGCTACGATGCTGAAACTCGGTAGGTAGACTATTGACGTCTCCGTCTTTTCAACGCCGTCGAGCAATTTAAGCTACGACGTGCCGTTCTCGTTCGGATCAGATCGGCTAACATCGGGTTTCGCTCACTACTCCCTTATCCTTGGAGCTACGATGCTGAAACTCGGTAGGTAGACTATTGACGTCTCCGTCTTTCAAACGCCGTCGAGCAATTAAAGCTACGACGTGCCGTTCTCGTTCGGATCAGATCGGCTAACATCGGGTTTCGCTCACTACTCCCTTATCCTTGGAGCTACGATGCTGAAACTCGGTAGGTAGACTATTGACGTCTCCGTCTTTCAAACGCCGTCGAGCAATTTAAGCTACGACGTGGCGTTCTCGTTCGGATCAGATCGGCTAACGTCGGGTTTCGCTCATAACTCCCTTTTCCTTTGAGCTACGATGCTGAAACTCGGTAGGTAGACTATTGACGTCTCCGCCTTTTCAACGCCGTCGAGCAATTTAAGCTACGACGTGCCGTTCTCGTTCGGATCAGATCGGCTAACATCGGGTTTCGCTCATAACTCCCTTATCCTTGGAGCTACGATGCTGAAACTCGGTAGGTAGACTATTGACGTCTCCGTCTTTTCAACGCCGTCGACCAATTTAAGCTACGACGTGCCGTTCTCGTTCGGATCAGATCGGCTAACATCGGGTTTCGCTCATAACTCCCTTATCCTTGGAGCTACGATGCTGAAACTCGGTAGGTAGACTATTGACGTCTCCGTCTTTTCAACGCCGTCGAGCAATTTAAGTTACGACGTGCCGTTCTCGTTCGGATCAGATCGGCTAACATCGGGTTTCGCTCATAACTCCCTTATCCTTGGAGCTACGATGCTGAAACTCGGTAGGTAGACTATTGACGTCTCCGTCTTTTCAACGCCGTCGACCAATTTAAGCTACGACGTGCCGTTCTCGTTCGGATCAGATCGGCTAACATCGGGTTTCGCTCATAACTCCCTTATCCTTGGAGCTACGATGCTGAAACTCGGTAGGTAGACTATTGACGTCTCCGCCTTTTCAACGCCGTCGAGCAATTTAAGCTACGACGTGCCGTTCTCGTTCGGATCAGATCGGCTAACATCGGGTTTCGCTCATAACTCCCTTATCCTTGGAGCTACGATGCTGAAACTCGGTAGGTAGACTATTGACGTCTCCGTCTTTTCAACGCCGTCGACCAATTTAAGCTACGACGTGCCGTTCTCGTTCGGATCAGATCGGCTAACATCGGGTTTCGCTCATAACTCCCTTATCCTTGGAGCTACGATGCTGAAACTCGGTAGGTAGACTATTGACGTCTCCGCCTTTTCAACGCCGTCGAGCAATTTAAGCTACGACGTGCCGTTCTCGTTCGGATCAGATCGGCTAACATCGGGTTTCGCTCATAACTCCCTTATCCTTGGAGCTACGATGCTGAAACTCGGTAGGTAGACTATTGACGTCTCCGTCTTTTCAACGCCGTCGACCAATTTAAGCTACGACGTGCCGTTCTCGTTCGGATCAGATCGGCTAACGTCGGGTTTCGCTCATAACTCCCTTTTCCTTTGAGCTACGATGCTGAAACTCGGTAGGTAGACGATTGACGTCTCCGCCTTTTCAACGCCGTCGAGCAATTTAAGCTACGACGTGCCGTTCTCGTTCGGATAAGTCGGCTAACATCGGGTTTCGCTCATAACTCCCTTATCCTTGGAGCTACGATGCTGAAACTCGGTAGGTAGACTATTGACGTCTCCGCCTTTTCAACGCCGTCGAGCAATTAAAGCTACGACGTGCCGTTCTCGTTCGGATCAGATCGGCTAACATCGGGTTTCGCTCATAACTCCCTTTTCCTTTGAGCTACGATGCTGAAACTCGGTAGGTAGACTATTGACGTCTCCGCCTTTCCAACGCCGTCGAGCAATTTAAGCTACGACGTGCCGTTCTCGTTCGGATCAGATCGGCTAACATCGGGTTTCGCTCATAACTCCCTTATCCTTGGAGCTACGATGCTGAAACTCGGTAGGTAGACTATTGACGTCTCCGTCTTTTCAACGCCGTCGAGCAATTTAAGTTACGACGTGCCGTTCTCGTTCGGATCAGATCGGCTAACATCGGGTTTCGCTCATAACTCCCTTATCCTTGGAGCTACGATGCTGAAACTCGGTAGGTAGACTATTGACGTCTCCGTCTTTCAAACGCCGTCGAGCAATTAAAGCTACGACGTGCCGTTCTCGTTCGGATCAGATCGGCTAACGTCGGGTTTCGCTCATAACTCCCTTTTCCTTTGAGCTACGATGCTGAAACTCGGTAGGTAGACTATTGACGTCTCCGCCTTTTCAACGCCGTCGAGCAATTTAAGCTACGACGTGCCGTTCTCGTTCGGATCAGATCGGCTAACATCGGGTTTCGCTCATAACTCCCTTATCCTTGGAGCTACGATGCTGAAACTCGGTAGGTAGACTATTGACGTCTCCGCCTTTTCAACGCCGTCGAGCAATTTAAGCTACGACGTGCCGTTCTCGTTCGGATAAGATCGGCTAACATCGGGTTTCGCTCATAACTCCCTTATCCTTGGAGCTACGATGCTGAAACTCGGTAGGTAGACTATTGACGTCTCCGTCTTTTCAACGCCGTCGACCAATTTAAGCTACGACGTGCCGTTCTCGTTCGGATCAGATCGGCTAACATCGGGTTTCGCTCATAACTCCCTTATCCTTGGAGCTACGATGCTGAAACTCGGTAGGTAGACTATTGACGTCTCCGCCTTTTCAACGCCGTCGAGCAATTTAAGCTACGACGTGCCGTTCTCGTTCGGATCAGATCGGCTAACATCGGGTTTCGCTCATAACTCCCTTATCCTTGGAGCTACGATGCTGAAACTCGGTAGGTAGACTATTGACGTCTCCGTCTTTTCAACGCCGTCGAGCAATTTAAGCTACGACGTGCCGTTCTCGTTCGGATCAGATCGGCTAACATCGGGTTTCGCTCATAACTCCCTTATCCTTGGAGCTACGATGCTGAAACTCGGTAGGTAGACTATTGACGTCTCCGCCTTTTCAACGCCGTCGAGCAATTTAAGCTACGACGTGCCGTTCTCGTTCGGATAAGATCGGCTAACATCGGGTTTCGCTCATAACTCCCTTATCCTTGGAGCTACGATGCTGAAACTCGGTAGGTAGACTATTGACGTCTCCGCCTTTTCAACGCCGTCGAGCAATTAAAGCTACGACGTGCCGTTCTCGTTCGGATCAGATCGGCTAACATCGGGTTTCGCTCATAACTCCCTTTTCCTTTGAGCTACGATGCTGAAACTCGGTAGGTAGACTATTGACGTCTCCGCCTTTCCAACGCCGTCGAGCAATTTAAGCTACGACGTGCCGTTCTCGTTCGGATCAGATCGGCTAACATCGGGTTTCGCTCATAACTCCCTTATCCTTGGAGCTACGATGCTGAAACTCGGTAGGTAGACTATTGACGTCTCCGTCTTTTCAACGCCGTCGAGCAATTTAAGTTACGACGTGCCGTTCTCGTTCGGATCAGATCGGCTAACATCGGGTTTCGCTCATAACTCCCTTATCCTTGGAGCTACGATGCTGAAACTCGGTAGGTAGACTATTGACATCTCCGTCTTTCAAACGCCGTCGAGCAATTAAAGCTACGACGTGCCGTTCTCGTTCGGATCAGATCGGC
The DNA here is from genome assembly GCA_963082805.1 of Hemicrepidius hirtus. Lineage (NCBI taxonomy): Eukaryota > Metazoa > Arthropoda > Insecta > Coleoptera > Elateridae > Hemicrepidius > Hemicrepidius hirtus. The sequence goes on from OY720164.1 coordinate 672,728, forward strand.
TAACGTCGGGTTTCGCTCATAACTCCCTTTTCCTTTGAGCTACGATGCTGAAACTCGGTAGGTAGACTATTGAGGTATCCGTCTTTCCAACGCCGTCGAGCAATTTAAGCTACGACTGTTTTCCAACACTTCTTTTCAAGACGTTTCACACAATTCTAAAAATGGGGGAAGCTTTTCGAAAATTTTTCTAAGCCCGTGCAAGAAAACATTTTTCATGTCCGAACCTAACCTAACCGGCAAGGCGGCAACAAAGTTTTTTTTACTCGCCAAGCCACGCCCTTTCCAACGACGCCAAGCAATTTGAGCTACGACGCTCGATCCGTTTCCATCAACAGTTCAACCTAAATATTCAAAATTCACGAATTTTTCATTAACCGTACATTTTAGCCATATGAACACCTTATACTATGTGATAGACAATTAAATTCTGCATTCAACTATGTATATAATAATATATAGGGTGTTTCATTTAAAATAACAAAGTTGTTTATTGTACTGTGGAAAGCAAACGCCCTGTATACGTGATATACATTGAAGAGAATGCAGAATTATATACTAAATAACTTTTATATTTAAACTTCTTTCATATTTTGACTACTAATAAAGGCGCTATAGGAACATCAATTTCCGATTTTCAAAATCTCGTAGAGGGCGCCACAGTGGAATTCTGGCGTTCATCAAAAAGCAAAAATGTAGCTAATACCAAGCTGCATAAGTATGGAAAATTTAAACAAAATCCTTAGACCAGTTTTTTTGTAATAATTTTTCAAAAATTTCAAAATTTTTGGAAGAGCGCCGTTGCGACAGTTCTTGGATTTAGTAAATAATTTTTCTTGGTGTAGTAGAGCCAAAGGGCTTTCAAACAAGTTGTTGCGGAACCTGATCAGATAACAGGTTTTTGAGTTATGGGGCGTTAAAGTCGAAATTTTGAAAAATTCATAGCGACCGCCATTTTGAAGTTAGAGAGTCCGGTAAAAAACTGTTTCCCTTGAATTATGCCCTTCTTTCATATTCCCTACTCAGAATTTCAAAATCCCGCTTCTGAAAAAAATGATACCAAAAAAACATGTCTAACTTCCGCTTCCGGTTTCGGATTTTTTTGAAAAGCTTATTTTGTCGATGAATTTTCGATATACCCCTTCATTTAAAATTTCATCAAAATCGGTTAACTAGTTTTTGCGTTAGAGGCGTTACATACACATACACATACACACACACACACACCCACACACACACACACACACACACACACACCCACACACACACACACACACACACACACACACACACACACACCCACACCCACCAACAGACAGACATTTTTCTAGACCACCTTTTTGGGTTCCTAGGGGCCCAAAATACGTATTTCCGCGAAAATCTCGATTTCAAAAATTTTCATGATATCAATACTTCCCTATACCAGTGGTGGTATGGGAAAGTAAAAACCGATCAATTTTCGACTTAAAAGTTTAAACTGCAACATCCAAAGCGGGTTTTCGAATGTGTAAAAGAAGACTGAGAAGGCAAAATACTTACAGCAATCAATATTGAATAGTCTAATAACGATTTACTATTCATAAGCATTGGTGTAATTTTCGACGCGGTGGCGAAATGCTGAAATTAATACTTACGGCGACGTATTACCGTACTAGAGCAAATTCTCGAAAGTGATCGCGGTCGTCTTTATAATATTTAATATACCTATTACGTAAGTTTCCGGTGACCCCTTAAATATTGTTGAGATCAAGTATCGAAGACATAATAAATACTCTTTCCGTTTTTTAGGCCGCTTGCATTTTCAGTTTTACTTTCTTTAGGTGGTGCCCGGGCACACCCGGCACCACCCGTAGTTTCGCCTATGCTCAGCTGTTGGGAACCTCTTGGTAAGAGCTATCGAATTTTTTATAGCTCTCACCAAGGTGCTCCCAACAGCTGACGCTCAGCTGTTGGGAGCCCCTTGGTAAGAGCTATCTGGTTGACAAGCGGATAGCTCTTACCCAGAGGCTCCCAACATCTGAACGTCTGCTGTTGGGAACCGTTTGCTAAGAGCTATCCGGTTTTAAAATCGGATAGCTCGCATCAAGGTGCTCCCAACAGCTGACACTCAGCTGTTGGGAGCCCCTTGGTGAGATCTATGCGCTGTCTCTATTTTTTACAGTGTAACATAAATTATGTCTATAACTTCCTTACTTACTAAATATATCTTGTTGCGGAAACCATTTGGATATTAAAACGTTTGGGGATTTCCCAGGCAAATCATCATAGTGTGACCACACGAACAAATAAAGATGGTCATCAAGAAATTATAGAAAGTTTAGTTAATATTGATGAAAATGATAAACAATCATTTTTTAGAAGCGATAGACTCGATAATAGTCCCACGATTCCACATCACTGGTTTCCGTTTGATAAATTTTTCAAATAATTATTGATAGTTACTTTTATTTCTTTTAATCAATTGTTATTATTCTATCGATAAAAGAGATAAACAACATTATTTTGGTTGTAAAAATGAGATTTAGAACTGTAATTATAAAAGTTAATGTAAAAATACTAAAAGCTTTAAAATAAATTATTTATTCTTTACGATTTGAATCTTATTGGGGGTTTTTAATTCTCAAAATGTAATAAAATTACCTTGTGTTAAAGTTGTTAACGTTTCTTCATTTTTCAATGTTCTGGATTTATTCCTCGTTTTTGGATGTTCCCCAATCAGCCTAGACTTGTCAGTGAGCCGTAAATAGGTGGTATTATTACATAAAATAAAAGGGGAATGAAGTACTAACTAATATATGCATAACTTATTAATCTTCAGTACATACGTACATAATTTACTTGACATATGTACAGTTAAGCTATATACATAAGACTAAAACCAATACTATATTTGTTTAAAAAATAATGTGATGTTTTCAAAATTGATATCTAAAATATACAGTTCTACATTTACAAATATACAATTGCATAAAGTGCACCATGACTTGATAAAACGAAGCTAAATGACACTTTCGTCAATTCTGATGCTATAGGAGACACAGATAAGTGCATGCAAATTGCTTTAACTCTAATAAACATTACTAAAATAATAATTTCAAAATATTTTTTAGCTTTGGTTTTACATTAGTAAAAAAATGCAAGGAGGGAAGGGGGGGGCATTCGTTATACACATTAAATTCTGAGGAATGTTACTCTTTCTCTCTCTCTCTCTCTGGTCATAGAAACACTTTTAAATTATAAATAACAAATGCAAAGTACACATTGTATGTAACAATACTAAAATACTCATAGTAATGCAATTTTTTATCCGAATTCGGATTCCACGGTATAGGCCGATAAAAGTTGCAATTACGTATCACATGTTTAAAAAGAATTGCACCACGAGACAAGAATACTGCAATAAAAAGGGGGCAAAAAGAGTAAATAAAAATATATAAGTACCACTAAAGCAGGCCCTTCCTAAACATTCAGAATAATTTACAATAATATGAGGTCAGGTAAGATCCCCACCGTTACTCCTGGCCAAAACCATCAGTCTCTTCAATAGCGTAATTTAATTTCTCCACCAGCTGATCGTAGCTTTTGTACGGTGGAAGATCAAGACGATTAAAGCACGTGTGTGATCGTGGCAGCCAAGTATCTTTACCCACTTTTTCTATACAAAACCTTTGAGGTCCGTTTGAACCCATAAGTTCCGCAAAACCTCCCACTGGGACTCTGCATGTACCCGTTACGAATTGTAACAGTCTTGCACGTTTTTCATTATCCGCCTGCCGGACAAACTAAAACAAGAAATAATTTAACGAGAGATTTTTTTAATTTATTATTCCCGTACCTGCCAAAACCAAAGGACCTGTTTGCTGCTCCGGGTGTAATGGCGATATATCGTGTGCCTTTGCCAATCGTCCACGTCAATTTCCTGCATTCCACATAGCAACAATTCTAATTCACGTTCATCAAAATATTTTAACCATTCTAACGGGACAACCTCGTTAAAACCATCTAAAAATGCCTTGGTTTGTTGTTCGATCCCTCTCGTCATTCTCCATTCAGTCATGAGGGAAATATACTCTTCTTTGTTTTCTTCTGTTACCCGTTCGTCTCCGCCCCCTTTTTTCAATTCATGATGAACTACTTGTCCCAACACTTCAAAATCAACACTGAAATACAACTCAAGCCCACATTCGTCAATGTCGTTATCCTTAATCCACACTAAAGAATTATAAAACTCCGGATCTATACTTTCAATATCCTTCATCACCAATTTCTTGTTAAGCATTCGCTTATAAAACGGTAAAGTAAATCCGGAGTAAATAAACCGGCCATGATATAAAGCCATAGCTATAAAACGTCCGATAAATTTAAAATACACCAAGTGATCAGGATTGACATACGAAGCCGGATTAATTTGAAGACTGTAATTATTTTTGTTTGCGTATTCAAATAAGCAATACATCGGATTCAGGACTTCATGGGAAAGTAAAAAGAACCATTCACGACTAACTCCGCCGTAATCTAAACCTTCTTCGCCTTTAAAAATTATATAAAGCCTCCGACGTAATTCGTATGCTGGTAATCGCATTAACGTGTGAAAGGAATCTTCAAATAACGTTTGTCGGGTCACAGTTATTTTTATATGACTCGGAAGTGCATTGCTATGGCACAAATACCTAAAAAAAAATTTAATTTAAATTATTCAACACGATTTTACGAAGAGAATTTACCGGAACTGTCCAATTTTCCACCGGAATGATCTTTCATAAGCACGTGGGACTCCGTAAACACCTTTCGGTCCCTTAGGGGCTCCAGGTCTTGGATCTTGGAACGTCGTCGTTTTCGTATTATGATCAACAAAATAAGGTACGTTGTCTTCGGTAAATCTTATTTCCCAACCGGCGGGAAGTGGTGTAGAATCGTCCATTTCCCCACAAACTTCTTGACCTTGAGTTCGCGGGTCTTCCCATTGCGTCGTTCGATTCTTGTGATTTACAAAATATACCCGACCTAAAACAAGTTTAAAAATGGAAAAGAAACTAATTAGGGACTAGGAAATTTACCTTCGGGTTGTACTCGACGTTCCCAGCCTGACGGTAAAGGTCCTAAACCGTCATCTTCATCAGGAAGGGATGATGTGCTTGGTCCAGGACCTGGGGGTTGCGGTTGCTGTGGGTATAGGAACCGTTGGTTACCTTTAGGGAATAATTTAGAAAACTGTTAACACATTTTTGCCACACATATTTGCCTACAGAGCAGATAAATGAATGTGGATACGTAAAAAAACAATACCTTGTTGTACGATATGCTGTCTTTGTCCCTGCCACTGTTGGTAATGTTGTAAACGTTCCGAATTAGGACGTTGCCAAGTAGTAGTCCGTGTATTATGATCCACGTAATAAATTCGTCCCCTACCATCCCTTCGCATTTCCCATCCAGGCGGTAAAGGCTGCGGTCTTTCCCAAGAAGTTGATCTATAAATTATAATCATTTCAAAAAAATTCTACCCGTACCAAATCGATTTCTTACCTCGTGTTATGATCGACGTAATATCTCCTCCCATACATATCGTATCGCATTTCCCAACCAGGCGGAAGAGGTTCTTCTGCACGATTTTCATCCACAACAGGTTGTGCATTACCATTCGGAACAGTCGCAGGTGGTCCTAAAGGTGCAGCTGAAACAAACGGCACACCTATGTACTTTATTAGTTTGTGTCCCTACGAATCACGTAAACATACCATTCGAAACAACGCTATTAGTACTACCTGTACTATTCTGTGGTGATGCTAAAACATTTTGACGTTCAACCGAACTTCTTGCAGGGGGAGGGATCATATTTTCAGTTCCATGTAATCGCATCCTTGCTCTAACTCCATTTAAAACGCTTCTGTTTGGTAAGGTATCACTGTTGGTTTGCCCCAAGGGCATGAAACTGCTACTAGTAGGCCTAGTTGTGTTGTTATGATTTGCTAACTCAATATTTAATCCATGCAGTAAAGCTATAAGTTCGCCTGTTTTAGACGGCGAATCGCTTTGCTTGTTTTCAGACATCAGATCTAAAGTTAACTCTAAATTTTCACAGCGTCCGTTGTAATGTGTTAATAGTTGGTATAGATCCAGTTTTTTTTCTCCAACCACTGTGTCTTTACGAAAACTATTGTGGTCTAAAACACTGAAGAGTAGTTTCGAATGGGGGGTCACGAGAACTGTGAATTCTTCGTTCCATTTTGGCTGACATGTTGTCTTGACTATTTCTGTACGACGGGGACTTTTACCGTCTACGGTAAACTCCACGTATGGACTTGGTTTTAGAAAACCATTATTTCTTAAATGGGCACATTCAACTATATCAAAAAAAATATAATTAATATTTTATTTTGCACTTTAAATGCAGATTCCCCCATCCCTAATTAAATCAGACGACTCTCTTTTTATTTTCTAAGAAAAATGATGAAGTAAACAAAAAATCAGATGGGGTTTTATCTTTTAACTCCAAGAAATTAGACACTGCAAGAAAATTGTTGCAGCGACAGTGAATCACAGATAAAGCTTCATCCTGTTACAATGACCAACAAAAATAATCTACCACATCGAAATAAAATCCTTTCCTTTGAATTTAAAAGAGAGTTCAGTATATAGACTTATACAGGGTGTTAAAAAAAGTTTATGGACAAAAATACTGGAGATTCCTTTTTAAAAATATTTTCATGTAACTTCCTTATCTTCCACTTATGTCTACAGATAACATAATCAGTAAAAAAAATGTCCTACCTATAATACAAAATAAGAAGATAAAAAGTGTCTAACCTTTGAAACCGATGATAATATTAATAGTTAAGAGCTATTTTTTCTATTGAAAGGGACAATTTATAAATTAAAATCAAACAATACACGTAAAACCTGCTACTTGGATATAATGAACAAGGTTTACGTAATACACAATTAATTGCTGCAAAAGTGTTTAGGAAAAGTCTGTAGTATATCAATTTGTTTTTAATATTCAAGAATTCAATTAGTACTTTCCGCTCTTTAACATTCCGGGTAAGAGAAAGTTTACAATGGTCAAAAATTTAATTACTACATTACAAAAATAATTAAATTCGAGCGTAATAATTGAGAATATTATCTACAAACAGATATGTGAACGAATAAAATAATAATTGTAAATTATTCAAGGACATACACATGACAAATTCATTTAAGCCAATTAATATTAATATTAGTATACCTTCGTAATATGTCGATTATGTTTTCCTACCCCTTTATAGAGATTTCTTATTAATAGACTCACGAAGACAAGAAACTCACTTGTTATGCTGAGCTGGTGGAACCCTGGTGCTGTCCCTGAAGCCTCAGCCATGTCTTCGTTTGTCAGCTACCAATCATCGAAAATCTGTACAAAAACTTTAATCAGGATCTCATTGTGAAGTGTGGGTAGATAAAGGTAATGACGAGTAATTTAAAATGGTTGTAATAATGAAAGGTTTGTAAAAGCAAAGAACACCTGCACTCCACTGTTTATTTACACTTGAGTGAATAGCCCCAGTGCTTACTTTTCTTCAAATTGCATAACAAATTATATGCACGGTTTCTAAACTTGTGTTACTCACAAGGTAATGAGTTTTAGGTGATAGGACGAATGATAAGTACTTTTCTTATCTGATAACTATGCTAATAAATTAAACACGTAAAAAAAATTGCTGTCAAATCAAGTATGAAGTTTTTAATATTAAATCTTACCTTCAATGAATCTTAAATGATACAAGCTTGTATGAAATTTGTCACTGATTCCAGAAGTAATTACAAAAGTCATATTTTGCAAATGAAACGAAAATTACTTGCACCACTTGACACTAATTCCACCTCCATTGAACTTCCAACTTTGGCAACCACTTTAACACACGGTAGATATTACAGACGCAAAAATAACGACGTACATTTTTATTTTAATTAAATGGGTAATTCACGAATAATTTTCAAAATTCTTGAAAAAGTTACAAGCAATTGTGTGTCAAAACTGACAGACTTAAAAAATTTTAGTTGACAATTAAACGTCAGTAATTTTTTAGTTTATAATGTTGGTCACAAAGTTACTACAAAGTCAAACAAACGTCAAACTTTATAACCTAAAAATAATCACATGTAATTAAGGGAAAATAAAACTAATTACTGCAATTATGGTTGAAAACAACGAAAAAAACGTGGAATATTTAATTGCTGATACAACAGCATTCATTCAAAATGCACCACTTCAAGTAGGTTTAAAAAAATAAAACTTAATTTTTCATGTTTTTCATTTTTAAACGCTTAGTATTCTATTATTCTAGAACGTAGGGCAGCACATTCTAACTTGTCAAGAAGTTGTCGATGAAATTACAAGCAAAAGACAACTTCGTCGCTTGGTTGTCCTCCCATACGATTTAGAAATCAAAAACGTAGACCCGGAAAATGTCAGATTCATAACTGAATTTGCGAAAAAAACAGGAGATTATCCTAGTTTATCAGCTACAGACATTAAAGTAATGGCACTTACGTATCAACTCCAAAAGGAACATTGTGGAACAGAAAACTTGCGTAACGAACCTACTATTCAACGTTCTATTAATGTTATTACTAAAAAAAATAAACCTGATGAGATAGGTACCGATGTAATCGGTTTTTATGTACCGGGGAAACAAAAAAATCCAACCCCTGATAATGATGAAGAAACAAATGACAAAACGTCTGAAGAAGGAACTGAAAACGCTGATCTCTTGAACGAATTAGATAAAGAATTATCAGAGAAGTTTCAAACATTAGAAACCCCATCCGAACAAAGTGTACAACCAGAAGAAGACATAGATGATATATTAATTTCTGTTGAAGAAGGCACAAGCGATTCTAATTCCTCTGAAGAATACGACGAATGCTCTGATGATGAATCGGGATGGATTACACCTTCCAACGTACAAAAAGCAAAAAAACAGATAAACTCCGAATTAATGGAAGAAAAACACGTTAAAGTTGCTTGTATGACAACCGATTTTGCAATGCAAAACGTCCTAAAACAAATGAATTTAAATGTAGCCGCATTAGATGGTCGTCTAATCAAACAATTACGTACTTTTATCCTGCGTTGTTACACTTGTTTTAGTACAACCAGCATCATGACAAAACTTTTCTGCCCAAAATGTGGTAATAAAACCTTAAAACGTGTCGCTGTCTCGCTTGACGAAGAAGGAAAACAACAAATTCACATCAACGCAAGAAGACCGCTAACTTCTAGAGGAAAGAAATTTAGTTTACCTCGAATTCAAGGGGGAAAACATTCTAATAACCCACGTTTAGTTGAAGATCAACCTATACCAGATCAAAGACCGACAAGATTAGCAAAAACAAAAAATAATCCTTTGGACGATGATTATATCGCAGGTATGTATTTAAAAAACAAAAAAATTCCATAATTGTGTAAATATTTTGCAGGGTATTCTCCTTTTGTTATGCGTGATGTAACTTCAAAATCGGCGCAACTTAAAATTCGACCCGCTTCCGAAGTTAAACATTGGATGAAGAAGAATCCTAATGAAGGAGGTAGACGAAGAAAATAAAATGTTGAATTACTTTTTTGTATATCTTGTTTAAATACACGTTTATTAATTAAATATCTGTTTTAATACGTAGACTACGGCTTTAAAAACGATACCAAATCTTTATTGTATTTTTTCTTTAGGCTTTAACAAAATATATTTAATTAAAGTAAAAATTAAACGAAGTATTGCCACGAATAAATAAATAATAACTGCGATAACTAATAAACAAAACGCAATTACATCTAAAATATAATACTGATACGAAGGTATATCTAAAACAGGACTTCGCAAGTGTTTTGCACCTTTATGTCTTAAAACATATTCAGTCCACCATATACCACGTTCTAAACCTGTCATCGGTTGATCTAACGATAATTCTGCTGCCTCTTTTACTTTATTACGATATCTAAAAATTCAAAACTATTAAAAGTTTCCCAATAAGTTATTATATTTTTACATAGGATTGTTGATAACTTCCAAAATTGTACTTTTAAATGTTTCTTTGTCTATGGTTTCGTAATCGATGGATAGACCTAAACCTTTGGTTACCAGTTTTTGAATATTAGTCGGTTGATCCCCAAAAAATGGTACTCCGAGTATTGGAATGTGATTATAAATTGCTTCTTCTAGTGATTGTAAACCACCTTGAGTTATAAACAATTTGATGTTGTGATGCTCTTAAAATTTTACAAAAATTAATTGATCCACAAGTGCAAGTAGCAGAGATATGTATTATTCACAAGTCCACTGAAATTAGGTTAGAAACCTAGTGGACTTGTGATCAGCTGCTGGGGTCATTGAATGCTCTGTCGCTATCCGATTTTAAAACCAGATAGCTCTTAGCAAGAGGTTCCCAACAGCAGACGTTCAGCTGTTGGGAGCCCCTGGGTGAGAGCTATCCGCTTGTCAACCGGATAGCTCTTACCAAGGGGTTCCCAACAGCTTGACGCTCAGCTGTTGGGAGCCCCTTGATGAGAGCTATCCGATTTTAAAACCGGATAGCTCTTAGCAAGCGGTTCCCAACAGCAGACGTTCAGATGTTGGGAGCCTCTGGGTGAGAGCTATCCGCTTGTCAACCAGATAGCTCTTATCAAGGCGCTCCCAACAGCTGAGCGTCAGTTGTTGGGAACCTCTTGGCAGCAGCGTAGCGAGGGTAGTGCCAACAGTGCACACGCACCAGGCGCCATCATGACAAGGGGCGCCGCGGCTGCGGTGCCACGCTTTACTACTACTACATAGCTCTGTTTAATTGGGGCAGGGGGCGCCAGAATTATGTATCGCACCAGGCGCAATTTTAGCTTGCTACGGCACTGCCTCTTGGTAAGAGCTATCTGGTTTTAAAATCGGATAGCTCTCATCAAGGGGCTCCCAACAGCTGAGCGTCAAGCTGTTGGGAACCTCTTGCTAAGAGCTATCTGTTTTTAAAATCGGATAGCTCTCATCAAGGGGCTCCCAACAGCTGAGCGTCAAGCTGTTGGGAACCCCTTGGTAAGAGCTATCCGGTTGACAAGCGGATAGCTCTCACCCACGGGCTCCCAACAGCTGAACGTCTGCTGTTGGGAACCTCTTGCTAGAGCTATGCGCTTGTCTCTATTTTTTAATATCTACAGAGTGTGACATAAATTATGTCTATAACTTCCCTACTTACTAAATATATCTTGTTGCGGAAACCATTTGGATATTAAAACGTTTGGGGATTTCCCAGGCAAATCATCGGCCTCAAACTTCCATAAAATTTTATATGGAAGTTCGGAAAACGTTTCTAATATTACATTACGTAATTTTTCAGGTAAATCTTTACTTTTAATATTCGAACCTAAACTGAAGTAAATAAAACCTTCCGAACCATCATCGAGATATTTTTTAAGCTCCTAAAAGTAATTATCAAAATTATCCAAGAAGAAAACTTGAACAAAAATTACCTTTGGTAAGGGTTTGGACGATTCCAAATGAGTTGCGCCTCCAATTTGTATTACACTCGGAACTAAAGGTCTAATTTGATGAAAAACATTTCCAACGTTTACAAATAATAAGCTTATTTTTTCGGTTATTTCTTCTAAACTCGGATAACCTTTTCCAAAATGTTTTTCAATTGTCAACTGTTCCAACGGCAAAGTACTATCGTAATAATATCTCGCGCATATGTTATATAAAACACTTATAACCCGTTCAAAAAAATTTAATTTCCCTGAAAATGGTAAACTAAAATCCGGATTTACAATTGGATGTGCGGGATTTCCAACAACATCATAAACACCAGACGGCGCATCTAACGATGTCATTGCAATTAACGGGCATTTAAATCGTTCCGAAAATGCAAACATTGTGGGAAACATAAATTCAACCATTAACAAATCAAAATGTTCGGTTTTGTTTTTAATAATTTTTTGTACCGGTTCATGTTGCAATTGTAAATCTATTATAGTATGAATAGTACGAAAGAAGGTATCTATAAATGTTAAAGGGTTCTTCGATCCCCCCGTCATTAAAGGTACAAGATTATTATTCCACGTTTCGTATGAAAAATGTAAATCAATTTCGGTTAAATTTGTAAGTAACGGATCATTCATTGGATCCGTTGTTAGCACGGTTAATTCATGTCCACGTAATGAAAGTTCGCGCCATAAAGAACGAAATGCAATTTGATGACTGAAGGATGGAACTGGGACTATTCCTAAAATTCTTGCACCATTACAATACGTAATAAAAATTAAAACAATTATTACTTTGCACATTTTTTACAATTGATCTGACTAAGCGCTACAAGTGTCCCAAACCAACTGTTCAAAGTAATTTGGTGGGGATACTCAAGTATTCAACAACAGAAACCTTGACTTTTAGCCATCAAGAACAATTAAAAATATTAAATATAGATTATATAAAGCTTTACAGGTTGATATTTCTTATCAGTTATTCAAGATAAGGACACATCTATTGAATAATAATAGTTTATCAAACGTTAAAAGTTTTTATTTACTTCTAAATAAAATAAAATCATTTTTATTTGTAATATTTTTGCGAACAAGTTTGTTTGCAAAAAATGTAATCCTTGGAATTCATGACAATTGTATACGAATTATCTCCATTCGTATAATAGTGATGCTCTTGAATTTTCCAATTTACAGGAGAATCTGAAAACCCTTGTACGTATAATGATACCCAAGGCTTATCTTCAGACTCCACATATTTGCTAAAACAAAAACACAAAATTTCAGAATATTTTTTGACTGAAAAAATACCCAACAACTCTCCAGTTATTTTTGCAGATAGAAATAAAGACCTACAGAAGTTAATTTCCTTATAGATCTAGACGCAACTTATTTTTTTGAATGTAACACCCTGTATATTTTTTACATTTCTGATAGGCATTGAAATTACCTTTAAAATGATACCACACAAGTGGGTATTCTTTTGTAATTTGTACAAAAAATATACAGGATGTGACATAAGTTATGTCTATAAATTCCCTATTTGACTTTCAAATGTTATTCTGATTTATTAAATAAATACAAAAGAAAATTCTATACAGATTTAGGCAATAATTCAGAAAAAAAATTTTAAAATTAAATAAAAACAGACAAAAATTATTTTTTTTAATGTAACACCCTGTATATTTTTCACATTTCTGATAGGCATTGAAATTACCTTTAAAATGATACCACACAACTGTACATTCTTTAATAAAATCTACAAAAAGTACTAAAAATATACAGGGTGCGGCATAAAAAAAATCATAAGTCATGTCCATAATTTCCTCATTCATTTTTCTGAAATGTTTCTATATAATTCTGTATTTGAACTTCATTTCAATCCACAAAAATATTGTTTCAGGCTTGCACACTCACCGAAGTTTTCCAAAAAGCCCCTGAATTTGTTTAAACGTAAAAAAACCTCGCCATTGTAAAAATTTCACTTGTCCACATTCAATCGATGGCTCAGGTGTTTCATAAGTGGTTAAATAATTATCAGGACTTCCTGTTTCTAAATCTGCTTGTATGGAAAATGCACCGAGCCATTCCACAAAATCACTAACATCTTCTACTTCAAACCTAGGAACTGTTACCGAGTATTCTGTTCGAACTTGGAAGTCAGGAACGCATAACTTAACTTCATAATTTAAATCGTGAAAATATTTGGCTATTGATGAAGGGCAAACGTCTTCATTAGGAGGTTCCCAATTTACAAGTAACGTAATATTAGTTAATTTGTTTAAACAAGCTTTTGTCCTTTCATAATTATTCTTTCCTGGCTTGAAACATTCTTTTAAAAGATCCACATGCACGACTAAAAACATTTAAATATGTTACTAAAAACACAAGTTTTATTAAACATTTATTTTGTTAAATATTCAAGTTCGTTACAGAATTTACGGCATGTCCAAGTATACTCTTTTCGATTTTCAATCCAGGGTTTTTGTTAATCTAGTATAGACACTGTATTTTTTTTAAGCGTAATCTAATTATGGACTATAATTATTCAGATCTAGGTATATTAATTTACTACCACTAAACAGCCTCACTATTTTTTGTTAGATTTTTTTCTGTTTTAATTTTAAAGAAATGATTGATTTATACAGAATGTAATATCAAGTAAAAAAAATTTCATAAGATTGATTTATAATACGTGAGGTCTCAGTATGCCAACACCTGGCACCTGATGGTATTTAGGTGAGCTACGGCACATTGAACATCGTAAGCATAAAATATTTTACGTTTGATATTACACTCTGTACATACACAAAAAAAATTAAAACAGGCTAAATATGTCTTAACGTCTTATCTTACAACAAACAATAATATGCAAGAACTGAAGGCAATTAAAGTTAGAAGTAGGTATTAAAAATTTAAAGAAAAAGTTCGATGGGGAAGAATTAAAAAACACGAAAGAAATATCCTAATGGGAAGGTAGAGACAGAGCTTTCAGTGACCCAGCAGTGGGAAAATTACAACTAACCTAAAGCCAGTGGACTTGTGAATACATATGCTCAGCTGCTGGGTCACTCAACGCTCTGTCGCTATCTGCTTTTGATTCCCTGAGTCTATTCTCCATCCAGAACCCATATGGAGATGAACGAAAACCTACTCACAACCCCAAATAAATAAACTGTTCTACCCTTAACTGCCTTTGCTTGCATATTATATCTAACTATACCACCCTGTTGTTTTTTTTTATTGACTTAACGCATTTGAATAATTTTATTAATAAACGGATCAACTTTCATTCACAAGTCAGTTTATTACATCTTAATAAATATTTGTATATAGTACGCTGGATATTTATAAAATTTTGAAAAATATATTTAATCAATCTGGACTTTAAATTGAGAATAAAATATTAATCTAGATTATCATTGCAAACAATGAAAGACAAATACAATACTGACAAAATACAAACACTCCTATAGGGGTGCCCAACTCGCAGAATAGGTCCCACCTGTTAACCTTGGCTTAAAAGATTTGGGGAACCCGTGGTGTAGATTTCAAAGAAATTCCAAAAATTAGGAATTGGTGTGCAATGTGGAATTTTTACGGAAATTGGTTTTAATGTCTAGTTAGTCTAAGGTCCGGTATTACAATCTTGGTTTAACCACAAAGTCCCAGATAAACTTCAGATTAGTATTGTGTAAGTTTAACTGGGATTGTGGTTTAAACTGAGATTGTAATTCTGGGCCTTAGCGACAGAATTTGATACAAGAGACTCTTTCTAAAAGCCCCCTTCACTCCATCGCTCTCACTAAACGCCACGTCTCTCTTTTTCTAAAAGCCCCCTTCACTGTATCTCTCTCTAAACGCCACCTCTCTCTTTCGAAAAGCCCCACCCTCTGTATCTCTTTTTCTTAAAGCCACCTTCACTCCATCTCTGTCTAAACGCCACTTCTCTCTTTTTCTAAAAGCCTCCTTCACTGAATCTCTCTCTAAACGCCACCTCTCTCTCTCTCTCTCTTTCAGAGCCTCACCCTCTGTATCCCTTTTTCTAAAAGCCCCCTTCACTCTATCTCTCTCTAAACGCTACCCCTCTCTCTCTTTCTCTAGTTTCTTGCTCCATCTTCTTCCTACAATTTCATCCTTTGATCTTGCTTTTGGTTATCCTACATTTCCTATCCTATATGTCCCGTCAAATTTAAGTTTGTATTTGTAGCCGCCTTAAAATAATCACCTCTACTCTAGCTTGCTTTACCAGACATTTTATCAGGACGTCCTTATATTTTCTCAATAAATTACATTTATTATAGACTCTACGAGTGCTCGGAAAAGAAACATTTTATGCTGCGTTACCTATTTACATATTTTAAGACCCACACAATATTAATTCCCATAGCACACCCCCAAGATTCAGACTTATCATTATTGTCGGCACGATTATATTTTTAATTTTCTTTTTGAGCTTGAACTTCAATTCGTAATAAAAAAACCACAGTGGAATATTTACACGAACATGTCTTAGCCACGCCCTTTTAGCTGCTCTGTAGGCAAATATTATTTTTAATTTCCCATTGACACCACA
Source organism: Hemicrepidius hirtus (assembly GCA_963082805.1). NCBI lineage: Eukaryota > Metazoa > Arthropoda > Insecta > Coleoptera > Elateridae > Hemicrepidius > Hemicrepidius hirtus. The sequence goes on from OY720164.1 coordinate 688,795, forward strand.
CCACCAAACAAGAACAACCAATCACGAACCTTTAAACAATTTTTGCCTACAAAGCAGGCATCTGGAATAAAATGCCGTCATATTATAGTAATCCTTCAATGGTTAAACAAACTTTTAAGGTAATTGCACACCAATCCTAGTTTTAAACTAACTGTTTGGTCTTAAGCAGCTACGATTCTATTTATTTACATGTAATTAGCACGGTGACGGTATGAAACATCAATTTTTACAACTTCTTTTGTTTTAATCACTAATAATCAACTTACTTTATTGTTAAGTGGTGTTTTGCTATTGCTATTATCACTAGAGTCGCACCAGCTTTCTTTAAATGATATGTCGGGAATTTCAACTCAACTTCGTGGAGATGCTAGGTACAGTTTTTATTTTAATTGACTAAATGAAAAATATAAAAACTAATCGTGGTACTATCGCATAGAAGTATATACTTCTGGAAAAATTATTTCTTAAGATAGCTGCCAAAACGTTTACGATATTTACACGGGACAAGTACAGAAAACAAAACAGCCATTGTTGCGAAAAATTTTTAAAAATCAAGGCTTTAACAAGACCTCGCGAAAGTCCCGTATAAAGAACTTTCGTCAGTACGACAAAGTAGGCCTTATATCCAAATCAAAATTATTTGAGTAAATATATTGACGAAACGATTTCAACTCCTCCATGGAAATCCCTTGCCAACTTTCCAATTCTGACAATACTTTAAGCGTGCTACAACTTGCTAGTAATAACTCCACGGTTCGTATACTCATATCGTAGCTATAGAGTATCCTTAATTCTTCCAAATGTTTCATGGGATTAACCGAAAGGATTTTTACAATAGACGAGTGAGTAATCCCGGTAGACGATCCCAAATGAATAAACTTAATATTAATAGAATGTGAGAGGAGGAACTCTAAGTGATTCACAGCACAATCCACAACCCAAAAGACCCGTTCTAAATGTTGATACGGTTTGACTTTTAATTTCGGATACGGTGTGCGTTGATCCACAAAATCACAGTTATACAGGACTAGATTTTTTAAAAGAGGACAAAACTGGCTAATATGCATAATCGCATTCAAATCTACTTCTTCAACGTGTTCTAAATGGAGACTAGTAAGACTACAACCTCTAACTTCCAATAATTGCTTAACAAAATCGGTATAAAACGAACAGGACGAGAGTTTAAGTTCTTTTAAATTATCCAAAGTGGTTAAAATCATAAAATCGGATATGTGTTCGTCATGGAATAAACAAACGTGTTCGACTTTCGGACATAAAGCCACAAGGAAACGTAAACTTTCCGTAGAAAGATCACGAGTTTGGAGTTTTTTTAACCCGAAGGGACCGGCGTGGAAATAATTTTGATGCACGTATTTAACAACGTTACCAAAATCATCGCAACGACCCAAATCGTGTAATTTTGGAAGACCGACTAGTAATTGCGCAAAGCCTACCACGGTAACCGAAGTACGATGTAACTGAAGGTCCCGTAACTGTTTACATTTAAGGAGGGAAGGAATGCTTCGATCTGTAACCGATCGAGAGGATGTAACATCCAAGCATTGTAAATGAGGACAATTTTCTCCTAATATTTGCATTACAATATCGGTACAATCGAAACATAAACAAAGAGATCGTAAATTTTTCATATTCGCAATACCATCCATAATGCATTTATCATTGTCGCTTGTACGCCATCCTCCAGTGCACGATCCCAAGTTAAGGACTTCTAAACCGGTTAATTTGAATAAATTTTTGTATAAGACATAACGCATTATTTTAGGCCAAACGGAAAAATCGATTTGTTTAAGATTCTGATTAAGAACAACCTCTGTTAAACTGACAACAACATTCATTTCAGTCAAAAATGCCGACATGGGTGCAAACTGATCATACGTCTTTTTTGTTTTGTCAATTAGATCTTTCACTGATTGCAAAACTTGCACTGCCATGGAATCGTACAAATAGCGAGGTATATTAGATACTAGCAGCTGTTCTAATTGAACTAAGCTTCTTTTAAGGCATGCCACACCCTTCTGCGGCTCTGAACACAACTGGACGTTGGTCAGAATGCTGGGCGCAAGACTGACCACCAGAGTTCCCACACCCTCAATGGAGAGGGATTGGAGAGTCGGTACTTCACGATATTGAGGCATCGTCTATAACAAATGATGGCTATAAAATACCACCACTGTCAGTGACAATCCTACTTTTATTAACACAAGAATATTATTTTAAATTCAATAAAATAACGGTGTGATTAAATAATGTACTTTCCCATCCGAGGAAGTAAAAACCATTATTTAACCATACCGTAAGACACATTATATTATCAAATTGAAAACGATGATAATCCTTAAATTTATCAAGCAGTGAGTAACCAAACTGCTTGTGAATGATTCTTTAGTATCCAAAAAAAACTTACTGTAACGACCCTTGGTGTTTTGATGAAAATGAGATACTTTTCCTTCTAGGCCTAGTGTTTGGTAAGACTGTTTTGTAAGCGATAAAATAATTAAACCATCCGGGGTTATACACACACAATCGTCACAATCAATTCTTCTATCGATATTCAAGGCAGTAAAGCTACCTACACAACAAAATAAACAATTACGGAATGGCGGTATAATTGTAAATTGCACAATTACCTTTTTTTATAAAATTACTAATAAAATCTTTATTAACCAATTCACCGACTGACAGATTCGTGATTTTATAATACTCACAATCTGTTGTTAATAATTCGGTGAGAAATTCAGGCGTGCGAAGAGTGTCGGGTAAAACAACCGATACCTACAAAAATTATTCACATTATATTTATACGTATCCCACATTGTGGAACTTACCAGGTGGTTGTAATAAAAGTTTTGAATGTTCTCAAGACAACTGGAAGTACTTACTGCGCCTTTTTCAGTTTTGAAATTTAATTCGGGTGCTCTGAAGTTCCAAACTTCAGGACATAACATTATAGTTTAAAAATAAAAACTGTTTGAATTGAATTAATCATTTAATTGGAATGGAAATTAGGAAATATGTTTTTAATTGTTAATGTCAAAGAACTTTCTTCTACAACGCAAATAAAACTTTTGATGACATTGACAGGAGACAGCTGACACTAAACATCGATGAATTGCCTAACTTCATGCTAGTTACTAAATGAAAATCCCCTGTTGGCTAACTTCACAACACAATATAAAATCTATATACACTGTGGATCGAAAATAATCTCCTAATTCCTGGGGCATCCCCATATAACAAAAACGAACAATTATTCACCTTGATTCAGCCTAACCCGGAGGGAAACTATGATCTAAGGAGGGAAATCTTTTATAAAAGTTAATATTCAACCACATCAGACTGGAGGAGTGATCTGAATTAAGGTTTTTTTTTGAGAAAAATTACCCAGTGTAAATATTCGCAGAAATTATATACACCAAGACTAGGAACAAGTGCGCCATTTAGTACTTATAGGAGAAATAAAAATAAAGAACCCAAAGTAGACAAAATAAATCTAAAAAGAAATAAATGTGGCAAAGTTCTCCAAGTCACTATCACTTGGAAAATACCCAGTGCTAGAGACAAGAAAACGAACGAACTTGCTGCAGAATCGGAGCAAGGAAATAGGTAATTAATTAAAAAAAACTAGTTGTTTTATAAAAATTATCTTTTACTAAATTACAATAGTATTCTCAAACACACAAAACACGAACATACAAAATCGATTATCCTAAAAACTAAATTACATGGAATTATTAGAACTAATAAGGAATTGAACATAGTCAGCTCTAAAAAGTAATTAACACTCAATACTGGTTGCTTCCAAATAAACTTATCGTCCTTCAACTAAAACAGAAAAAAAAAATTAATAACAAACCAAACAAAAAAAAAAGCATAAAGTAATTAAAAATGCATCAGTGAGAGAGTTCAAGGTTTCTTTTTTCATAAACAATCAAGGTCTTTTTGTCATCATACTTTTAACCATTTTTAATAAAAAATAAAGGATTATTTTAAAAATACGTACTGTAGGAGCTGAGATCAATTTCGTCTGGTAACTCTGTGATATTTACATCAAATCGGTCTTGTACTTCGTTTAAAATTTTTGCGTCACTTTCTTCAGATACGAAGGTAATAGCCAGTCCTTTGGTACCGAATCGTCCAGCACGAGCTACTCTGTGTAGGTATGTGTCGGAATCTTCAGGCATATCATAATTAAATACGATATTCACTCGTTCAATGTCCATTCCTCGTCCAAATAAATTCGTAGCCACCAGAATTCTCTGAAATATTTTATTAAATATACCCACAACCTTTAAACTAGACAAGAAATACATAAAAGTATAAATAATCAGTAATCTTAACTATCAAAATGTTTTAAAAAAAACACTCCAGTGGAAACCGCGAAAGATTAATGTTCATCATAAAGAAAAACGTAGTGGGATTCTCGGGTCAGCATTTCAACGAAGATGAAAAAGACTAAATCGGAGAAAAAAAAAATATTTTCTACACACCTTCTGGAAGTCCTTAAACTGCTGGTAGCGAGATAAACGTTCTTCTTGGTTCATACCTCGATGAATACCAATTGCAGGGAAATTCTGCTCAGTCAGTAATTGTGCCAGTGCCATACATCGCTGCACCGATTTAACAAATATCACAACCTACAAGGAAAAACCGTTTTAAGTATTTGCATTAAAAATAACTAAAATTTGGTAATAAATAAGACATAATCAGGATACTAAAGCCATCAACGTGTTGTAAACACTCCGGTGGAAACCGCGAAAGTATAAGGCAATCATCATATAAATTTTTCAGAAGTTCGGGGTTCAAACAAAATATTCCGTTTCTTACCTGATTAAATTCAAGTACATCGAGTAATTCAAACAATTTCTTATTTTTTTCATTTTCTTTAAGTTTTACATAATGCTGTTGAAGTCCGTGCAAAGTCAATTTAGCCTCATCATCGACGTACACCTCCATGGGCTGTGAAAAGATAAACAGAATTATGAGCAACCTTTCGCAAGCACAAATCCCGAGATTATATCTTGCGAAAGATCAGAACAATTCAACCATCAACGTGTTTTAAAACACTCCGGTGGAAACCGCGAAAGTATTTCTACATCATTTGTTAAAGGGACACAAAAAACATTGAAAATATTACAATTTGGTTGATAAATTTCCAAAAAACCATATTCATATTTTATTGAGATATCAATAATGAAAAAAAAATGAATGTGTTTTTTTGTATCAGATTAAAACAACCAAATAGTTGGGAGTTGTCTGAATCTCTTATCCATCTACTGTACATACAGTTTGATAACGAATGAAAGTTGAATAAATCCCAACGCCGCCGCAATCCACTTCAGCAAAGTCCAAACAATCCATCTTAGATGGAGTTACTTCGCATTTCTCACCAATTTTTAGACAAAGAAAAATTTAACGTGTTGTGGCTCGTTCGCAAACTCAAACAATCTTCTTTCTTCCAAATCTTCTTTGCCCTACTCGTGGGGCTGCAGCACTCTAAACGTAGTTTTACTTTTTTTGTGCTGCAGCACGGCCAAAAATTATATTAATACCGGCACGTATTAAAGACCTACTCGTAGGGCTTCAGTGCTCTGTATTCGCAACTTTTTTTTAATTTTTATGCACTGGAGCCGGCCAAAACATATTTTAAGTCGTTTTATTGCCTACTCGTAGGGCTGCAGTGATCTAGATTATGCTTTTTAATTTTTATACACTGCAGCACGGCCAAAAAAATTTCATTCGAGTTTTGCACGTTTAAAATTTTAATACACTGCAGCCAGTCAAAAAAATTCATTCCAGCCTCGTAACAATTTAATTCCCTACTCGTTGGGCTGCAGTGCTCTTATACTGTCTCGTTTTTCAAAAAAGAGGGGGTTCTCTTGAATTAGGATCCAATATTATGTGCCCGCATTAAGTCATTGCGTAAAGTGGTAGAGGAGCGTGGGATCCAAATAAAGAAGAATCAATTACATCTTGCATGAACTTCTTGCAGACAGGACGAATATCTTTACTCAAGGTCGCACTGAACATCATAACTTGCTTGCCGTGTGGAGTATTACGATAGATTTCTTGCACATCTCTCCTCATATCTGCAGAAAACGACAGGAAATAAATAAAACAACCATGACTTCATACAAATAATTATGGGGCTCAATGAAAAAATCAGTATAGGCCCATTTCGCATCAGAAAACTCAGATGTCCCTACTCCTATTGGTATCATCATTTAAAAATAAATAAAATTATACATTATTTTTCGACTACATACCTAATAACTCTAGCATTTTATCACATTCATCGAGTATAAAATGCTTTAGATGTTTGAGATTGAGTTTCTTGGACCTGACGAGGGCTAGGATTCGTCCAGGAGTTCCAACGACGATGTGTGGACAGTTATTCTTGAGAACCTCTTCGTCTTTTTGGATTGGTAGACCACCGAAGAAGACGCCAACTTTAATATTGGGCATGTATTTGCTGAAGCGTTCGTATTCTTTGCTAATTTGAAAAGCCAACTCACGAGTATGGCACATTACAAGAACATAAACCACGTTTTCGGTCGGTTCTAACTGTTGCAAAGTGGCCAATACGAATACTGCAGTCTTTCCCATACCAGATTTTGCTTGGCATAAGATATCCATACCCAGAACGGCTTGAGGAATACATTCGTGCTGAACTAAAACGGAACCGTAAATAAACTACCGATCTTTTAATTTCAAATCTTAAATTTACCTTCAGAGGGATGCTCAAAGCCACAATCAACAATAGCTCTTAAAATTTCAGGTTTTAACAAGAAATCTCTGAAACCAGAGCTGTGGATAGACACGTAAGTACCCTTGACACCCTTCTTTTGTTCGGTGGCAGTTTGCGTTTCTGCAGGGGTTTGTTCTGGATTTTCTTCATCCTCGTAATCGAGAAGATCATCAGCGTCAGCCATTATATTTAATTATTTGTAATTCAACCCTAAAGGAACAAAATTTCCGTTAAAATCAGAAACGCAAGATGGTGGGCCTCTACGCCATAATCAACCGACCACGTTTACACTCGCGAGAAAAATAATCCCTTGATTGGGGTAGGAATTTTAAATAAATACGATACAAGTAATTATTGGGGAAGAAAAGCTTACGGTGTAGAAGATGTTAAACGATAAAACTTACCTTTGATGGCGAATAAAGAAATTGTCAACGGACACGACGCACTACAACTTTCAAGAACTGCAGACTGACGCGGAAGTATGGCGCCGTTTGTTTTTATACTCACCCCTCAAAATATAAATGGCACCCAATTACATCCGGTAGCGCATGCGCAGAAACACGAAGTACTTTTCATATACAGGGTGAACGAAATTTAAAATTTCAACTTGGGGATTCGATTAAATTGCAACAGCACACAACCCATTTTTGCTTAAACCCTTGCATTAGGTCCTCTATTATCTTTGTTTTCAGAAAAAGGCTTAAAATTCCTGCATAAAATAAGGAAAATCTTAAGCAATTACTTAACAAATATTTGTGCTTTGAATCACATTCTTTCCTAATGTAAACATAGGTAATAGGTATTCTAATTAGAGAAAAGAAACTTATAATTCCAAGTTCCCTAATTATAATAGTATTTTGGGTTTTGAAAAGTGCTATGAGTCATAAGGCCCTCTATAAAACCATAAGATACATTTATGATGCTATTAAAGCAAAGGTATGGGTCTAATTTTTTTCCCATAGGAGAACAGAATAAATAATAGTATTTTATTGTTTCATAAGAATATATTTTTCTAACTAGCTCCTGTAATATAGGAAAAAAAAAGGCGGATGTCCTGCACTCAAGCAATAAACCGATTAATCTTTCCTTAAAGGCTTCTCAAAGTACTCACGTAATAATAAACAATGTTTCAATGAATATCATTTCATAATTTATATTCTATTTTATATATTACAACGATTCTACAAATAAAAAGCTGAAAAACTAATGATGTTTTTCTAAATAAAACCGTAAACCACAATAACCGCAAGCATGATTTCCTGGTTTATCCTGTAATTATAAAATACTATAAACACTAATTGTATCAACAAAATCATCATTACCAGATTTATATAAACTTTGGGATGTCCAATCGGACCACCACCACCGTCACACCAAACAACCCGTTCTTGACATGGTTTCGGTGCAACTTCATCAATCAATTTTATAGCAAAATTTGGATTCACCTGCTTGGGTTTATCTACAAATCGTGCTAACCTGTAATCATCATCCTCCCATTGCTGGAAGAGCAAATTTAGATAAAGATATGAAGATCGAACATCGAAAAAATTTTACCTGACCCGTATGGGTAATTTGGTCGTGGGATGACATACATTTTGATGAAACAAGGAAATTTAAGGAATTCCTTTGCAATAATGATTTATTACATAAAGTTAATAGTTTTAATCTGGACATTTTTACTAATTTTTCTTTACATAACCCAACTGTCAGAAATTGAAAGTGATCTACATTACCGACCTCAGAAGTGACGTTTAAAATTAAGTTATATACACGGTGTTGCAAAATAAAATCCCGTTTAACTCCTGCAACTTTAAAATGAGTATAAAATTAAATTTATATGATATTACAGGGATAAATTAAAGTAGGTTAAGGGGATTACTATTTTTTCTTGTTTTTGTAACATTTTTATTTGCTTTTCTAATTTCTTTTTCACCTTGTATATTTAAAACGCCGCCATTGTTACCGGTGTTTGTATAGGTTATGTATATTTTTTTATTCTTAAGAATGTTTAAAACTTTGAAATGATTCTTCATATTCTAAGTATTATTTTATTAGTTTTCATTATTGATAGTGTATATAACATTGATACCGACCCACTAGGTTACGTTGTATATTGTCCTTGTATGGGTAGGTACTACATTAAACTCCCAAATACCTCATTAATTTCCAAAATATATCAATTAGGTCGCTTTGGTAATCAAGCCGATCACTTTCTTGGAGCTCTTGGTTTCGCACATGCTTTAAACCGAACCTTAACGTTACCACCATGGGTTGAGTATCGATATGGAGAACCACGGTCCGTACAAGTCCCTTTCGACACATACTTCAAAGTAGAACCACTTAAAAAATACCATAAAGTCATTACAATGGAAAAGTTTATGACGGAAATTGCTCCGAGCGAATGGCCACCAGAAAATAGGATTTCTTTTTGTTATATGAGTAGAGGTAAGGGGAGATTTTCTTAAAGAAGGGAGTTTTAGAAAATGTTTTAGGTGATGGGAATAGTTGTAATGCGAAAGAAGGAAATCCCTTTGGACCGTTTTGGGATACATTTAATGTGGACTTTATTGGTTCTGAATTTTACGGACCGTTACATTATGATACACATCATCACGACATGGTAAAGCAATGGAATCAAAAATATCCACCTGCTTTGTGGCCTGTCCTTGCTTTTACCGGTAGGTTTTTGTAACCGGAATTAAAGTATAGCTCCCGTTTATTTGTCTTTCTATTATAGGTGCTCCGGCAAGTTTCCCTGTACAATTAGAAAATCGTGGTTTACAAAAATATTTAAAATGGTCTAAAAACATATCACAAAAAGCAGACGATTTTATTAAAAACGTTTTACCAAAAGGAGCTTTTATTGGAATTCATCTCCGTAATGGAATTGATTGGGTACGAGCATGCGAACATATTCCACAAAGTCCGAATCTATTCGCAGCACCTCAGTGTCTTGGGTATCGTAATGAAAAAGGTAAAGCTACAATGGAAATGTGTCTACCTTCAAAAGAAACCATTATCCGACAACTCAAGCGTGTAATAAAAAACTTTAAGGAAAATTCTGTGAAATCGGTGTTTGTGGCATCGGATAATAATCACATGATAGGAGAATTAACGGAGGCTTTAAAACGGATGAAAGTTAGTGTGTTTAAGTATAGTGGAATAAATCCGCATGTCGATTTGGCTATTCTTGGACAATCTAATTATTTTATTGGAAATTGTATTTCATCGTTTAGTGCTTTTATTAAACGGGATAGAGATGCTAATGGATTTCCTTCGTTGTTTTGGGGATTTCCTACAGAGAAAAGTAGCATTAATTCTAATTTGGGAGGAACACATGAAGAATTATGATATTTGTAGGTTTTTTAATTATAAAATGTCATAGAAGTTACCATTGGAAATTATCACTAAAGGGAATCGAAACAAATGATTGTTTTATGAAGTTAGACAATAACAAATTTGTGCCTGGTACATCTAATTTTGTATATTTGATAAGAAAATATGGAACAGAAAGTTTGAAAATTTTGATAAAATCTGATTAACGTACCGAGTTGGAGTTTTTCCCAGAATAACGTACGTTCTATTATATCTTTAATCGATATTGTTTGATAATAAGGGAGAATTATAATTTTAACTTTACCTCATGTTTTTACCATTAATATCAAACAATATTGATTCATTTTTTTATTTCATGTTTTATTTAGTATGTCCTTTGAAATTTATTATAATTGTAAGTCGTAAAGGCCTTGTTTGCTAAGAATATTATCTACAAGTATTTATAGTTTTAGAAATTTAGCATTAGTTATGTACAAAATGAAAATAGGCCTGTCTAGTTGTATTCTTTACAAAGCTAAGTTTATTTATTTCTATAGTCGATAGTAAAGCTTATTGCGTAAAATATTCAGATATACTGTAATAGGGAATTTAAAAAGGGGGGGTCAAGTTGGAGACTGTGATTTCATACAAGCTGTAGTAGATAAAATAAAGGGGACTACATACAGGCGCGATTTTTTTCTGTGTTTTGATTGCTTGAATTTGGCGGTAAATTCAAATTTAACCAATAAAAATTAAATTTGGCGGCAAATTCAAATTTAAGCAATAAAAACAAAATTTGGTGGCAAATTCAAATTTAAGCAATAAAAACAAAATTTGGCGGCAAATTCAAATTTAAGCAATAAAAACAAAATTTGGTGGCAAATTCAAATTTAACCAATAAAAACAAAATTTGGCGGCAAATTCAAATTTAACCAATAAAAACAAAATTGGCGGCAAATTCAAATTTAACCAATAAAAACAAAATTTGCCGGCAAATTCAAATTTAACCGATAAAAACGGAAAAATCTGAGGACACAGCTAACAATTTACAGAAAGCCAACTTGACCTCCTCTTTTTTTTAATATTTTACATGCAGTATCTTTTTGTTTGAATTATTTATTAAAGGAAATGTTATGAAAAGCCTCTTATGTATTAAATGTCTGTAATTATTTTACAGAATAAAAGAGACCTTTTCTAAAACACTTGAAAATTATTTTATAAAGTCCTTTTTATCATAATATTGTATGGGGGAAGGAATTTGACATGTTACAGGTCTCTAAATAAAGAGAGGCAAGTATTCTGCCTTTTAGTTGTTTGGAAGTTAATTTTACAACCCTGAGAGTCTCTAGAAGAGACTACGTGCCTCTACAAGGCACCATCAACCGATTCTAGAGTTTTCCAGAGCTGTAAATAAATAGAGAGACCACAAGACTAGTATTATGACTTTTGGTCCATAATAAGGTTGTTTGGAAGTCATTTTCACAATCCTGTTAAGTTTCTAGAAGTCTCTAGAGCTGGAGAAAATTAGGAATGGGTTCTTTGCACCTAAGGAAATGATAGAACATTATCCATCTTCTAGATCTTTGAAACAGTGAGTGCAGTAAATGGGTTATTACAAGACCGATTCGACTTGGACCTGATCAGAGACAACCCCTGGTAGGTTCGGAAGGACATGATAGGAGAAGGGTTGGAGTAAGTTGCGAGGGCTGACCCTTTGATCGAGCAAGAGAATAAATATTGAAAAACCTAATAAGGTGTTAATGATTTCTTTGTACTTTACTGGAATGTAGAAACCCCCAAGGAAAGTACGTCAATCGTAAATTAAGGAAATTCCCGTTACATTATTGTTACTGTGATGTAAAATTGCCCAATGATTACAAAAAATATAAAATCGAATTATTGCGCAATTTGGTCAGACATGTCATTGCGTAACTTTTTGCAAAAAAAACCGAGGGTTCGACTCCCCAATATCGTTTGAATATTCCTGTAATTTATAAATTGTTCATATCGTAGTAGTAACGCGTCAGTTTATCAAACAAAGAAATCTCGAGTGCCTGCGTACGCAAGATGTATTTTTGTGACATCAACTTCCGCTTTTAATAAGCGTTACTGTCTCTGCTTATAAAGACCAGAATAAGGCGCGTAGAGTGAAGATAATGAGCCCAAAAGGTTGTGTCTGTATCGGCTAATCGCCCACGGGAATTTGCCGATCGGCCGGAGTGCGGCGCGGCAGTTCTCGGCAAGGACGCGCGCTGATTGGTTTGAGACACGTTGAAAGTAGGTTGTGACGTCACAGAATAAAGCTATAAATATATGTGGTTCCCCTTTTCGCTGCATTTTAGTCGAACTTGTTACAGTGTGTTGGTGTACGTGTTGCGGTCGCGTTACAACGTCATTAACCTGTGGAGTTTATTATAAGTCTGTGTGCGAGTTAACAAACAATACTTGTGAGATGGCAACGGAAGCTCAAAGATTAATAGGAATTTCTTTAACGAAAATTGCACAATCGCGTGCTAATCGTGGGGGTGTAAGCCTCCACAAGAACCTTTTAGTCGCGACTGTTCTCCAAAAAGCGCGCTACGTTTTTATGGAAGAAGCCTACAACATGGTGCATTATCAAGTCCCGTCTCCTGCGCCTCCGGTTCAACCCCGAACGTCTCCAGAAGAAGACCTGGTGGGCCTAACCGCAGAAGAAGCTGGAATTGAACCATTGCGCATTTCAGAGGATGCCCAAGAAGCCTCCACTAGTGAAAGCTCTCTTCCTGACTTCCTCCAACCTTGTATTAGATGCACGGAAAGTCAGGACAAAGAAAATCAACCCCCTCCGTATCATCCCTCGACTGAATTAACCTACCTAGACCTGGATAAAAGTTCCAATGTGTTAAGGGAACGTAGTAACAGCTGCTTGAAAAGGAGGCGTGCTGTAGCTGAATGGGAAACCGAAGAAGCCGTACAATCAATTCTCCCTAAACGTAGTAAGAGTGACGACGAGGATGATTCGGTTTTTCTTGACGACGCTACTATGCTTTCGGACGTCGTCTCGAAGGAAGTCGAGGCCGAAAGGACACCAGACCCAAGCCCTACCACAGGATCTGCCATGGAAATCGACAGAATCACGTCGTTAGTGTCGATCTTCAGTTTCGGTATGAGTGAAGGTGGAAAATTAAACAGGTCGGTTTCAACCCCGGATTTGTGTTCGGCCCAAGCAAAGGACGCGGATGATGCCCTACAACAGCAAAGACCATACCTTGCCATGACTGTTTAATCACATAGTGTCAGAATTTAAAACGAATTTTTGTCCTACTACTGCCATAAGCCAGTTCAAATTAAACGAAATGTTTGCGCCCTTCGCAGTGGAATTTTTGGCGTTGGACACGCCGAAATATTTCGGGCACCCCTCTTCCGGCTATGGTATGCAAAAGCTGCTCTTAAGCTAGTTTTATTATTTAACAAGGAGGAAACGAGATTGATTTCTTCACCCGTTTGTGTTGTTGTTGTAAACTTTTTTGCCCGCATTTTAAGCTTTTTTTCATCTTGACCAACCCCTTTGGTGTCAAGGCTTAAAATGTTAGCAGAAAAGTGAAGAAGAAGAAATAATTTGGCGTGGGTGAAGAATTAAGGGATGAAAAAAGAAATGTCTCCGATTTAAAAATTATCATGTGTACAAGAAAAAAAATTCTCCATCGAGCCATGTACATGTGGTGTGATCTCGTCAACAACGAAGTTGTTAATTATTAAGTTTCAGTTTTGTATTTCCTTCCCTCTCGTAAAAATTTCCTTTTAAGCACGTCATTAAAAAATTATCAAAACAAGTTGTTACTTAATTCAATAATTGTTGAATAATGTGATATGTGATAACAAAAAGAAAGTGGTGCAAAGTTCAAAAAAAAAGGGAATCCTCCAAATCTTATTTTTTATTATTTTTTTGGGTATGAAAAAATACCGTAGACCATGTGATAGAAAATTAAAAAATAAGCGTATATTTATATGAGCGCAGTGTTTAGTGACGAGGTTGATGTATACAACAAGTCTGTTTGCTCACCCTTCCTTTCTCACGCCGAGATCCCTTACAAAACCTAAAACAACCCTCTTTTGCATGTCTAAATACATTCCAGTTTTAACGCTCTTTTCACGAACAGGTAATAATTTTTGGAAGGCTAAACACGAGAGTACAACGACTTTTGTATTCAACCGAGTCACGAATTTGTATATAGAAACCATTATAACTCTGTTTTAAGGGTTTGTACATTTTATTTTACATTATAATCATTATACAATACAGATTGTACATTCATAAATAAATTTTTTCAATATATTTTATCGTTTTTTATTGTGTCTTTAAAAATATTAAAAGCTACTTAAGGGATTATGATCTGGATACCATGCTGGCCAAGGAAGAATTAGAAAAATATTTATTTTATGATTGACAAAAAAGTGTTCTTTTGTTAAAATCTACTACATTTTATCAGCCATCACGTAGCTTCTTTATAAGGAAGTTCTTGCTGACTGTGTTCGATTCCAAGAGGATGATGACTAGCCGTGACCTGCAATAATTTTTCTGCCTATAAGAGATGATTTGTTATTATTCTTTGAATTATCTAATGATTATAAGATCGCATTCTTGGAATAAAACAATTCATTTAGCGTGTAATGGGAGTCGAAGTCTTGGTATGCGGATCTCTGGCACCTCATTGGACCTAGTCTATACAGCCTTGATTTTTGCCTAAATACCCGTTTTATTAAAGACAAAAAACGTTCAGTGTACCTACATACAGGGTGAAGCAAAAAAATGTAAGCAAAGAAGAATTAAAACAGATCAAAGTCTTGAACAGTCCTGATTTTTTTTCCCCAGAGCTCCAGATCTTTAAAAAGTTAAGGGTAGGCCTTTGCCTAAAATCGACGTTTTCTTTCAGATTTCAGCAGAAGATCCCTTTTCATCCTCCCCCGCTTCTGATTTTTTTTCATTTTATTCTAGCAACGTCTTGTATGTAATCTCCCCAACCCTCCTCCTTTTTTAACTCGCTCCAGGATCCAGGATAAATGGGTGCCACGACCTGCACGTTGATTTTCCAGAATTCTTCCGAAAATTTTCTTCTTTTTCCGTCTCCTCTTACCCAGATCTATCCTTTTCTTCTAGAACGTCTCCTTTCTCTCTCCATTTTTTCTTGATTTATTTGCGTCCTCCTACCCTTATTTCCTAATTAATTCGTTTCTTACTTGATCTTTTTGTGTCATCAAGTAGGTTTATATAAACCAATTTTTGAACTAGCTTAGCGCAGCGGTAAAGACTTTTAAGCAAGGACTACTATTATAAACGTTAATGGTTCAAATCCGGACGAACGTATGCCCTTACCATTTGTAGAAAAACCATTTTAAAACTACAAACATTTAAATAACTTCATTTACAAGCATCTTACGTCAATAAATTTATCAATAGTCGAAATTTCCGACACGATAAGAAAGTCATAATAATGTAAATAATAATCAGACATTGTACTGCATCCAAAGTTCCATCAGATTTGCAAATATGTAATGTTTACTACTCAAACAAAACGTAATAGCTCATTTTTCTGCAAATGGCATGAAAGTGGTCACTTTCCTGACTTGTTACGTAAATTACGAATTTCGTTTCGAATCAGCAAGTGAACTTTAATAAATGTTTGCTAGGTAAATGATGACATAATAAAGTTGAAAAATGATTTATAACGGATGCAAGATAAAGAACTATTTTGAATACATTAATGAAACAGAACGGATGGTGGTGATGACAAAGTGGTGACTAATGTTAGTAATTGACAGTAATTACAATTTAAAAACTGAATAATAAACAAGAGAATTTTTTAATAAAAAGGTTTTAGCGTGTTCCAAAAATTAAGCTCGAACGAAGCACATCAAAAGTTGCATTTAAAAATTTACACAGGGGACCTACAGTTTTACATTTTTTTCATGAGAGAAGCTTATTTTACTCTTTGCCATAATGCAGAATCTTCGGGACTTTACAACTTCTAAACTCAAAATTGCAAAATTTGGAAGGCTTCTTGCCAGTGTTAGATGTGCACACACTGGTGAGTAACCTCCAACAATATCGTTTGCTGCTCAACACTGTGGTCTAACAAGGGTATTTTTTGACTTCTGCGATGACTTTTTGCAACCCTTCAGGACGTACGACATAGGTGTTTCTCATAAAACCGTGTTATAATCACCATTATGCACGTTTTTGTCTTTTTAAAAGAAGGAATGAACTTTGGGGGTAAAAAGGATGTACGACTTTTAGAACCATTTTTGAAAAATACCTCCACAAAGAAATGTTTCAGGAAAAAATTGCATGATGTAGAAAACTCTAATCTAAAGGAATTTTTATTTGATTAACCATAAGAAGAGTTGGTATAAGATTTTCCCTTCTTTGCCAAAAAAAAGGAGTCATTCATGATTCAAGGTTCGTCTCTGAAAATTTTCATGAAACAAACAAAGGCAAATTTCTCCTACCTGACGCAATGTACCAATTTGAACTATGGATACTCACTCGGGTTTGAGTACCTGTTGCTGAACGTATGAAGAAAGCAGAACGGTGGAGGTGCGGTGAGGTTCACCTGGGTCGATGACCAACCTGGCCCGAGCGCTGAACCGGGATTCTCCAGGTATTACGCTATCTGTCACTTATACATACGATCACACGCACCTTTAATATAGTTATGACATCATTTTCAAATCTAAATTAAATTCGCAAAGCAAAAAATAATAGCGCGTGCTTAACTTTTTTGTTCTTCCTTAATTCGGGTTCAAATCCCCCTAGGGGAGGAAGAAGAGCAACAGAAAAGAAAATATTTATTTAAGATTAAAAATTATCTAGGATAAGTAAAATAATGTTTAGCTCCAATAGTGTACTCTAAATTAATTATAAATATACAGTATGATCAAAAAAAAATTTAATAAGGGTTGGTCATGAAAACCACTTAAGCCACATTATTATTAATATAAATGTGTTTACATTCTTGACGTAAGATTTAAATTAAGCAGAAAAAAAGTTTTCTGCCAAGAGCAATTGGTGGTAAAAAAGCAAGGATATCCTAAGTCAAATGTACCAGGACCAACTGCATTTCTGATACTGTACACCTAAAAATGTTTTCCATGAGCCGCCACTGAAGTATTTATAAACGAATGGTATAACCAAACAAAGACATTGTCGTGTAAAATAATTGTATGATCAGGATCTACGATTGACTGGTTATAAATTATTTTAATTAGGAACAAACAGGATATTTTGATTACCGAGAATTTATTTTCTAGAGCGAGAAACTCTTTTTTTTAGGAATTTGGATGTACAAAACAAATAATTATATATTTTCAATTTAAGTCTTCGCAATCCTTAAAGAAGTTATTTTATTTCACAGCATGTCAGAATGAGTCATTTCTGGTTAACGCAACCTTCTATAAAACATTCAAGTAGTATGAGTTGTACGTAAAACAATTTTCGGATTCATTACAGCAAGAATGTAAATATTTCAGAGACAAGTTTTTAGGCACGAAGTGTTTATAAAATTACCGTTTCCCCCCTTTCTATTCAAAGATCTAAGCCTACGTAGTACCTATGCTGCCATCTAGCGGATCCTTTATAAAATGTTATTGAATCACGCCCATTGGCAACAAATGACTCGAGTACCCATACTGCCACCTAGCGGTATCTCTTACAAAACATGTTATTGAACCACGCCCATTGGTAACAAATGACTCGAGTACGCATACTGCCATCTAGCGGTATCCCTTATAAAATATGTTATGCGATAGATACGTAATCTCGTGGGAGAAGCATGCAACCTTGTCGCGATCTATGCTTTATCTCTTTATTCTAATTCGTTTGTCATAATGAATGTTATTTTTAGTTGAAAAGCCAAATTTAGTAAAGTCTTGTTAGATAAAGGGAACAGCACCTACGTTAAGAGCGTTATAATGGCACTTGTTGCCACTTCATGGCCGTATTGTCCTTTTTGCACAAGCACCAGTTGCTCTACTTTCTGATATATCCACTCTATTAAGAAACTCGTATTAATATCAAGAATTTAATCGATTTAAAAACACTTGTGAAATGATTTGTTTTGTGTAGGTAGAAGAACAATGAATTGTAAATGATATACAGTGTCGTGAGTGGTATAAGTTCATTACTGCAATTTTTAGTGATTATACATTGGCCAAAACATTACTCCTAGAATAAACGTTTTTAGCGCCAGCGCTATTTAAATTTTTTTTTTTTTTCAAAAAACACGACCCCGCATCTAATTCGTATACCCTACCCTTCCTATGAAGTATGAACACAGCATGATTCATTTTATGAGGGTTTATGTCGTTAACACACCCTCAGTATTTTTTAACAAAATCACCTCCACCAAAATGTGACGGACAGCAGCAGCTATAGTAAAAGATTAATATCCGTATTTGATTTCTTCCCTCAATCTGCATCCCTAACAGTATTTTATGAATCATCTAGGGTGCACTTCGCTGGTTATGACTAACGATCAAGTACTCTTATAATCTGACCATTCTGAATCCCCCTAAGAGCTCAATATTCAATACAAATATTATTCGGAAAAGTATTAGCCAGAATTTTGGTTGGAAAATTTGTTATTATGAATAATTTTTTTAATAAGAAATTAATAAATAAAGGAAGAATTCTTCAGTAATGTGTTACTAATTATAATTACACACTCAGGAGTAATTATTTATATTATGTGGTCAGATATGACCTCAGGGTTTATTTGGAATAGCAGTGCTTACGTTAATTGCTTCCAGTCGATGACTGTATCAGAAAAATAAAATAAACAAGATAATTTTATTGTCTTATAGGGAAATATTTAAAGTTAGAATCTATATGGAATTATGCCCTGCGATCTTATTTAAAGCAGAAGAAGGTACTTTTTGTTTCAGCGTAAAATTGTAGGAGTATCTCGGATTGTTTTTAATCACGTGGTACATAGTACTGTACACGTCCGATAATTTTTTTTTTTACATTCTTAAACCCAAGAAAAAAAATATAAAAATTGATATTTATGACCAAAGCGCAAACCGAAGGCTGACCCATGACTTTCTCATCCACTCTTCAGACAATATATTATTTTTTAGAAAGAAATTAAAAATGATAAGCCGTTTACCTAGAAAACATACGAAATGCAACCAGAAACGGTTACGATAACAGTTATCTAATCAGAAAATTTATCTCATGCTGATAATAATAATATTGGGGTTTTTCATTAAAAAAAAAATTTGTATGCTATTTTCCTTGCTATTTTTAAATTAAAAAAATTAATAATGAAAGGTTTTGGATTGTAAACAACACGAACTGCGACGACTTCAAGTCTCTAACGTTGAAGCTTCAAAAAATATAAATAATAAGTTGTAGAACTTTCTGTTCTTCTAGCTATACATAATCGAAGTTCACATAATATACATTTTGAATAATGATTGTGAATGTATCGTTATTATTTATGGGTAAACTACTATCACTTAGATTAAAACTACTCTCGTAACTGTAAATCACAACGCGAAGATTATTTATTTGTAATATGAAATCTTTCATAAAGAGGGAAAGCCTTCGTCAACTTTTTCTTAAACTATAGATTGATCACAACAAGAACGTAAATATTTAATAAACGGAGGCAGGAGGAGTAGAAATAAAAGCCCCATATCAAGATTTCGGGGGAGAATAAATGCCATAGAGGTAATCAGTAGACTCAGTTTACATCCCTATATAAAAAGCAAAAGATAGGACCTTTTTGGAAAAGATTGGTAAGGAAGAGGAATATCCCCAAATAGTCGCCTTTTACGACAGGCGGGGAATACCCTGGGCCTATTCTTTATCCGGAACCCAGACGGATGAAACTGAAAAAATACGGAAGATTCAGCATGCCATGGAATGGATGATGAAAACGAAGAAATAGGGGCAGAAGACATCAAAGAACATCTTAGGGATGCTTAAGACAAGAGGGGGTAATGGGAGAAGTCTATCCGCTACAGGGGATGCAAAGTTAATCCTCGTCAAGTTTTTTTTTTTTTAAATTACAGGGCTACGATAAAAAGCCACTGAAAACCAATTTAATGTCTCAAGGTCATATCTTCAGATAATATTTATAGATTGAAATGAAGAGACACAAAGACTCATTGTCAAGATTCCACAACAGGCAACTACAAGTCTGAACCTGTTCCGGAATTCACGTTTTATTCCATTATTGTAATGTTTCTGTAAACTGAAGAGCAACAAGGCGAACTGTTAATAAAATCAAGATTATTTTGTGAATCGGGTTGGCCCTGGATGTAAACGTTGGGGTCGGACCCTATCTATCCCATTCGGGTGACGTCACAATTTAACATCTGTCACAGCACGTGGCATTGACTCATTCTGGTAGCTTCTTGGTATTTTTTCACCCTTGTCTACCCCTCACAAAAAGGTACAATTTTTGGAAATAAAAAATATTTCTCCCACTAGGATTTATGACAAGGCTTACTACTGATACGCAAATATTGTGTAAAAGCGAGCGCAATCGATGATGATTATGCAAAGTGTGTACCTGTAAAGTTTGTTTCGATATTGTTCGTACATACGCAACCCTAGCAATCGATTAATTAGACGCAAAGTCCTTAGTGACTCATTGGTATTGTCAGCAAGGGATAATTCAATAAACAATGTGCCCCCTGTTCCTCGATATGCTCCTCCTATTCAACCCTTTCCATAAAAAACAATAAATAAGTCTGGTAGCGAATTAATTTTTGTTTAGTCATGGTTAAAAAAAATAGGGTAAACGACAGAAAAATTGGACGTTAAAAGGATTTTAAGGATGTTTCGTGTTATGTTGCAAAATTCAAGATTGCGGTTTAGTCAAACTCTTTTTTTTCTTTCCTTCATAACGTTCTGTGTAACTGTTTTTTTAGACTATATTATTTAGAAGACAATGAGAAAATGTAAAATATTAAATTTTGTGTGATATTTTTCCCTACGCGTTGGTTATAAATGAACAGCTTTGAAACTGAGAACGGATATCCGGAAATAAAATCGGTTGGCGCTATTATTGGCCTACACCGGATGTCGCAACCCGAGTTTAGACCGGAAGTCTTCAAAAGAAAAAACTGCATTTCCAACCCTAACCGATTTACCTGCCCTTGTTAGGATTTAACCAACAAAACGCGTGTATGCTCAAAAACACTCTCCTAAACCTTAAGGGATTTTAAATTTTTTTAAGGATTTAAAAAAAAAATCATATTAATAACTAATTCTCTACATTGTATTTAATTAATCCATATTGTTTAGAATGCATCAACACGCCTATATTATTTCAAAAGATTTAATCTCTAAGAATAAAAATAATTCGTCTGGTAGATCCAATTTGATCATCGTCCGTGGGCAAAGTGAAAGGGACCTCGTCAACTCGTGATTCCTTCAGGGTATTATATTTAACATACTCGGCAGAGCTTTTAAGAAATTACTTTTGCATTAATTATTTCCTTGGTATAAATTTTTCAAATCTCACTTCGAATATTGTTCATGGGACAACATCCGATGAATTAATAATAATCAAGTCGTCGTGGGACACCCTGTATATCCGACAGAATTTTTAATGTGCTAGAAACAGAAACCGATTGCGTAGGGGATCAATTTTTGAATTAATTTAATATCAAGTCTGAGGTTAGGAGAAGAATTAGACAAAAGAAAAAAATAACGAGGTAAGGGGAAAACCTAAATGTGGAAAAAAAAGCGTCAATTAAATAAACTATTCAAGAGTTATGTTCCCTGCAAAGGACATTAAATATAGACCTACATATAAACCAAATGGAAACCCTGTCTGCAATTGCAGACACGACAAATTTAGGTAGTTCAATTTTGTCTGCATTTGCAGACGCATCCATTAGTATCTGAATAACATAAATTAATTTATTAAACGTTGTAATTATTTAATATTTTTAAGGAGGGTGGGTGTTCTTGTATTATAAAATAATATGTTTTTATTACGTCTTTTATGATCGATCGGGAATTACATAACGACGCTAGGTAATGGTTTGAATTTTTTTTTTCTTGTCGCACTGTCTGAGTTCGTCCTTAATTCATTTGTAGTAATAACATTTTTATTAATTTGTGAGAGTTGAAGGCCTTGGACTTTGACAGAAAACAACCGGACGTACGTACGGTGCGGTGCGTTGCCTGCACGATTCTATCATGTGATATTACAAATAATTAAATAACAAGTACTTTTATGAGATAGTAATGGATTATTCCTTTTTTATAATGGAAAATTTAGAAATGATAAAATGAATCAAAATACTTCATAATGAAGGCCGAAGGGCGTGTTTCTTAAATATTTTGGCACGAGGGTAAAAAAATAAAAACTGATGCACATTGTGTAAAAAACAAATATATTGGGACTTGTTTACAAACGTTTAATAATAGTCTGAGCAAATTTTTTTGTTTTATTTGGATTTCCCTACCACTACCGGATGTTGTATACGTACTGGGACACTGGGAGTTCCTTACGACCGACGTATCATCCAAGTTTATACCATACTTGATCCATAGACAAAATACTATATTATTCAACAGGGATGTAATGATGGTTATTGTACACGTTCAAGTTTTCGTACTTCACCAATCAACTGTTTTTTTATACCACATCAACCATGACCTAACCAACTACTTGATAAAATTCTATCAATTCAATCACCTTTGAATTTTATTGGTAACATTTAAAAAAAAACGTAACGATAATAAATAAACATCAGAGGGCAAATTCTTTTATAAAGAAAGTATGATCATGAGACAACCAAACAAAGTTCGAAGAATTTAGCGAGACCTTGATAAGAAAGGGCATCAAGCCATAGAGATAGCGATGACAATTTCTTTTATGATTTAATTGGATTTAATATTCTGAAACTTTTTGTAAAGTTATATTTTTAGAATTTTTCTACTAGAGTTGTTTCATCGAAGGCAAAAAAAACCGTTGCGAAAGAAAATAATGAACTGGGAAGAATGAACATACATAGTGTCTTTTCTATTCAGGCGCAGGAACTGTGTTTTGAAATACAGTTCCTTCGCTTGAACAGGGAGGATACTTTTGGAACTACAGTTCCGTTGCCTGAACAGAGAGGAGACTTTTGGAACTACAGTTCCGTTGGCTGAACAGAGAGGACACTTTTGGAAATACAGCTCCTTCGCCTGAACAGTGAGGACACTTTGGGAGTACTCTCCCCAGTCACCTACAATGATAAAAATAACCCAACCTTTTCTATTTTCTTTTCTTTTTATCCAATCCCATCTCATTATTTATTTGTAGCACGAACCCTTTTTTTATTTTTATTTAGTTTCATGAACTGTTTGAAGTTTACACAAGAAAATCGTGGCAAAAACAACAAACTCAGGTGTTTTTATTTTGATTTCCAACACGCAAAACACACCTTGACGAATTGTTTTCAAAATACACGTGTACCTATTTCTATTTTGAAAGACTTAAAGAAATCTGGGTGACAGGGTTAAGTAAGCAGGAGAGCTAAGAAGATCCTAAACATATCCGGTCACGCAACATTCCTAAAAAAACGAACTTTAAAGTAATCTAATCAAAATTTTATCTAAAAAAATCAGCAAGGGACAGGAAATAGGTTGGTGATAGCCTGATGATGTCATAATGATTACTTTTTACATTGTAGACGAATTCAGTGAATTAAAGGAAGAAATTATAGCTCGTGTTATAAGAATATATTGGTCAGTGACTTTAGAGCTGGGACAGTCCAGTTTGCTGGTCATCGTTGGCCCGTGATTCTCACGTGATCGCCTTCGACCTTGCCAAGTTATAGTCTCACTCAGCTCTCACTTAAGCAATGCGTCATCGCAAATGAGTCCTCAAACATGGATTGTTCTTTTATTACGATTTTATTGTTACTGAATTTTTTGCCCTGAAAATTATAGCCGATCAGGACAAGTCGGAAAATGAAACGCAAGATGTCCTCTTCGGGCGCAGTGGTAACATACAGCCTCCTTTGAAGGCGGCTGTGGGTACCACTTGACGATTTTTGTATTGCAGAGATTTTAAAAGAAAACTGTCTATTGAGGACCAGAAGGCAACAATAGCCAAATCATGAAAGGCAGAAGAATTGTTTTTCCTGTGAATCCCCTAATTAGAATTTTATGCCCAAAACCACAACTATCTGTCTTAGGGACCTTCACCAACATTCTTTCTGCACATAAAGCAACGTCAAGTGAGATTGTTTGTGTAGGGGATGGAATTTTCGACAATATTCTAGTCGATTTTATCTTTTAACATTAAGGGTTGTAAATTTTTCTCTTCAGAACTGAAAAAACGAAACTGATTAACAAAATAGCTAGATCCACCATCCCGTAAAATCGCGTTGGTTTAAAAATCTTATTCACAAGAGAGTAAATTTTAATTTTGGATAACTGAATACACGAGCAATAATAATAATTGTATTAATGGGGCGCTTGCTGCGGCGGTGAAAGCGACCAAACAGCAGCAAGCTGTAGGCTGTGGCGACTGTTCTGCCTTATAAGGTTGCAGCTGTCAGTTGTTATTTATAGCCATCACCAAGGAGCCTCCAGAACTCGAGCTGCACTCGCCACACATCTGCAGAACCTTAGAATAAACATGCTTTATAAAAACTCTTAAAAGAGTACCTACATAAAATCATTAAAAACCACATAATTGGAAGGTTTCACACCAATGGAAGTTTTAGGGGTGGTAATTTTTAAAACTTGAAATCGAAAAAAAATTTTAGGGGTAATGGTCAAACTCCTTGGAATTTCCGAAACGATTAAATGTTGATTGACCTCTGTTCCTTTTAAATTTTTGTAACCGTCGAGAAAACCAGTCCGTGGTGGACTTCTAGGGCAGACAAGACAACTGCTACTGCAAAACCCACGAACGACCCGCGAGAGAATTTGCACAAGGTCGATGAGAGGGATGTCGCGATGTCTGTGTGAGATCATTCTGCTAGTCCGTACAATGCCATTGCTTACGTCACACGACATTGCTGACAATGACACTTCTTGTACTACTTTGTTATCCTTCTTTATCACTAGGGAATAATTGCAGACATATTACAACCCTTTTTTGCAGAAAAAAAAATATAACATGAGTTCAACGAATTTAGCTCAACAACCCTAGAGAACTTTAAATCTCGTCGATATTTAGTAGTTCGGTTAGAGCCAGCCCTAAATTGACTCCACAATGGTCGTCGGTTCGAATCCTACATAAGAATAAATTCGCCTTCGATAGTGGGGGAAGGGCTGCAGCTCCTCCTGAAAAACAAACCTAGATACGCCGATACGCACCTGGCCTTCGAGCATTTTTTTTTAACACTTAATTTCCGACTGGGAAAATACCATGTTTAATGGATGTTTGATTTATAATAAAGATCTGATCTAATCCTTGTTCAAATAGAAAAATTGTAATAATTGTTACATCACTCGAGTCTTGAATAAATTCCAACTGAAACTAGTGACAAATTTTATTGGCTACCTACAGATCAAAGTTCGGAAAGTACCTATACGTAACCAAACCAGAATATTTTTGACTTAAACTTTTGAACTTTAAAAAAATTAATTTTGTTACCGAAATTTTCAATAAAAAACCCATTTTAAATTTTTTTTATATCGACGCATAATTTACATAAAATCTAAAGAAAATTGATCGTAGGTTTTTATTTCACTGTTACATTTTTTAATCGTACAGGTGCACCCACAGTCCCTGTTTAAGAATCAAGTTCGGTGGCAAGTTTGTGTTAGCATCTTTGTCACATTTCTTTTTTGTAACTAAACAAACACGAGCGAGTTCTTGTGTTGGAACTTAAGCTGCAGTTTCACCTGTCTGCAGGTTAAACCAGCAGGTGTATCGCCGATTATCCACCTGTCTCTTCTCCAGACAGACCAACGGTCACTTTATATTTAAGAATAAAATTTCGATTAAATTGTAAACATGAAAATAATTTTTTTTGCACTTAATTGCATAATTAGTTTTAAAAAATCCTGCTATTGTATTTCAAACAATGCACTTTCTCCGTTTAGTTCTTGAGAATATAGTAAAGGTAATTGTTTTATAGTAAAAACCCAAAATTATACAGTAGGTCATAATAAACGTTCAATAGAATCTTGGAACCGACCATACACCTTCGGACCGGATCTAGAGAAATTCTCTGGGGGGTACGGAGAACCCCCAGGCGATGATGTTCAACGCGAAAAAAATTGTGTAATAATATTAATACCTGGTCTCTGGGGGAGGAGGGTAATTACCCCTGTTACCACCCCCATAGATCCACGCTTGGACCTACCCCTAACGATTGAAATTAAGAGTCCCTTCCCTACTTCTATTTTGATCCCCCAAGCAATCAGGTGTACACCCAGGTACCGATATCCTTATCCAGGACTCCTCAGGTGAAACGTATCCGAACTGAGTCTGCTGATTACTTATGTGGCCCTATTTTATCGCACAGTAAAGGAATGATCATCGCAAATTGATGATTTACTGCTGAAACTGTCTTCTTTTGGTCCATGAACTCAAAAAACTTTTCATGGGGGCTTGGGCGTTAAAAGTGGATTTATTAAATAATAATAATAAAAAGGAAACTTTTCATTAGACATTCCTAAGAAATGTAGCAACAATTACGATACAATTTAAGCGACGACATGTGCACCTTCTCAGAAATGTCAAAGACCAGTGCCAAAAATACCGAATTGCTTTCTGAAATAGAAAGCATGTGAGTAACTTCTGACTGATTTTCTAAAAATACAATAAAAACAAATAAACAAAGGATAAATGATTTTTAAATCCTTTATTATTGTTTATTACTAAACTTTCCATTAGGTACGTTTACATTTTAATTTTTTGTTATAGAAATATCTTATCATGTTGTACTAAAGTCCTCAATGTGATAACGATAAGGAATTGATTAAAAGCACCAACGCAGTTCATTCGAAATTAATATTTTCTTATTTTTTCTTTAGCCTGAGGCTAGGTCGCGAATTGGGAACGTCTTAAAATTTTACCTTGGTTCTTTAATCGAATGCGAATATTTTTAGCAGATGTGGGGGAACATAAAAATTATTGTCTGAGGCAAATAAAGAAAATTCAAACGAAATTTTTATTTAAAAGAAAAAATAGATAAATATGAGGGAGGGATGAACCCTTAGCGTTTGACTACCTAAGGAAAGTTTCGAGTCCCGATCACCTCACAGCTTCATTATGCTTGTTGCAAAACTTCGAAGCCTGTAGGCGTGTAACGGTTGTTACACAGTTTTGCAAGGTCTGAATAGTAATCAAGTACGTAAGTTTGTCTTTATCTAGTTGGCTAGTTTGGCGACTTCCGGAAGTACACTTTTTGTGACGTCATTAAGAGAAAGTGGACCAAGCTTAATTGTTGCCAACTGCATAACCACTGTAAACATTGTGGGTTAAAAAAATATTTAATAAAAAAATCCAAAAGATCCCTGTTTTTTTTAAACAATTATTTTTTATTTAAAACAATCAAGAGATTTTTTTTTTTTAGGTTTTCCCCTTTATTTTTTAATTCAAAATCCAAAATTTATTAAAAAAAATTAAACAAAAAGAGTAATTTTGAAGCCTTACCCCCCAACCCTAAAGACCCCCTATGTTTCTGACACGACTTGTCTGAGAGTGAAAGTATTTGGGGCAAAGGCGGTTCCTTGGGTGTTGCAAGACTTGCGTTTGCATGGCACACGCGATTAATGACCTGCGATAACTTTTAAAAAATAGACATTTTTCAAAATTATGCCAGAAATATTCTTTATGTCAGGATGTACTTTTGAAATTAATTTAATTAACCAATTCGTAGACAAATTAATTTAATCCAAGCACTATATGGAGTATGCTGGTGGTGACACATCATTGGCATTTCAAAATTTAGTCATGATTCGTCATGGTAGTGATTAATAAAACACTTATCCATCCAGTTATCATAACATCGAAGGTAAAGTGTAAAGGGAAGTGTAACGATTGATAACACGACCACAATATGGTTAGTGAATCAGAACGTTATGTAAATGTTTATAATAATTATGAAGCAGAAATGCATGGGAAATTTATAAAAAAAAGGAAATACTAGTAGGTCCTGATTATTAATTTTTTTTTAAATTTATCCATCAAGAGAAATCCATTAAAACTTCTCTTTTCTACTTAAAATAATTCCAACCCTTCTCATAACCGATCTCAACCCTGAATCGCACTTTCCTTGCGATTTCTTAATTCTTTTCCTCAACTATAATACCAGAAGACGAAGATACGAGCCGAACCAGTCAGCAACCCTTCGACCCTTCTTCAGTATCTCGAGGCCACCATCAACACTTCTGTATCTTCTAGACACGCGATAAAACCCCCTCCCAGCACTCCTGTCAGCCACCCAGACGTTGTTTTAATCAAAAAAGATGATCAGGAATAATGACGAAAGCCAAAAAAAATTGAGAACGAAAGCAGAATCAGAAAAAATGGAAAAAATATCTTCTGGAACTTAAGAAGGTGAAGCCACCCTTCCTCAGTAAAACAAATGGCCTCAAAAAATATAATATACGAGGACTAACAGAGTTTAACTTACAGCCCTTTTTGTCTTCCAGAAGAAGTCAAGTTCGACTTGAAGGGATGGGAAATAAAATTTTGAAAATAATGGTCGTAAATTATTCGCAACCTTTAAAAATTCTTAGAAATCGCCAAAATAATTATAAGGGGATGGAGGATATCTCAAATTACAGCCCTTAATTAAGACAGAAAAAGACGAAGAATGTCAGCTTTGAAGATTTGGAAATAGGTAGAAGTTTTTAAAAATAGTATTGGAAATTTGGAAATTATTTGTAAATTTTCAAAACTTCATAGAAGTCGTCAGAGAAGTGCTAAAGGGTTGGGGGTTGTACCAAATTACAGCCCTTAATTAATTCTGTTTTATATACAAATATTTGAAACTTCAGAAATATAAATTTTCAAAATAATATTCCAAATATTTTTCAAATTTTCAAAAATTCATAGAATCCGTCACAGTACTAGTGTAGGGTTGGGGTATAAATCAAAACCTTGATTATTCTACCAATTCTTCAATGAATTAAAATAATTACCATCTTCCAAGCATAATCATAGCATACGCGATCATTAAATTCTATTGCCTGGGTAATAAAGAGAAAAATCAGGACATAAAACGCACCTGCGTAGAGACCACAGCGGTCATTTTCATTGTGTTTTCTTAATAATAAATTTCTTTTCTTGAACTAACGGATTATTTCTAATGGAAATGTTTTACATTCGAAAGTGTTGCGGATTAGCATCACCAGTTTACCTTGAATGAACTCACGTTTCAACTATGCAGACGGACAGAGAGTCAACATTTACTGGGTTCGCTGGACAATAAGCCATTGGCAGAATTTAAATTTAACGCCAGGTAAGAACAGTAGCCTGTTACATTCCAAACGATTTTTGAAAGATTTTAATGCGCGTCCTACAAGAGGATCATGATAAATATTAAATAACTTTTACCAGGCAGCACCGCAAACTTGTAATTGATTTAATTAACAATAATGAATATTCGATGGGATTATAAACAAAAGGAGTTCTATCAACCACTTTTCACTCTTTATTTTACTAAAAATATTAGCAATAGATTTTGCCTTGTTTACGATTCATCTGTATTGCCATCAAATTCAAAACTTGATACCTATAGGCATATTTTCTTAACCGTTTCAGTTCTTATAATATTACGATGTGCAGATTTTATCAAAGAAAAACTGTAAATGTAATTCATTGAAGAAGAACGAAACCGCTTTAAAATCTGCTACTTGACCCTGATGTGTATAAACATTAAGCAACAATAAATGAGCTTCATACGAAGTTTCCCAAATAATAAAGGGGACAAGGTTTGAGCAAAGTAATTTTCAAGAGTCTAATGTCTCCTTGTTATAATATTTATACTTGGCATTTTACTGTATGTTAAGTCGTCAGAGCTTGACAAATTATGTAGTACTATATGAGGTCACACCTGTTCTTACGATTAATCTCTTATACAGAGCAAAAAAAATTTAGAAGAAGAAAATCAAAGAAAAGTCCTAAATATGGAAATATCGACATTTTTTGATTAGACATCGTAGACAATTAAAATATAAACATTTAACCGCCCACTTTACTGTTAAATAATTTCATTGAATTTTTATGAAGCAGTTTGCTTTTAAGACTGTTTTATAATAAATAAAAGAGTTTTATTCGGAGGTCTTCAACCTTCCCAAAACAGTAGACGAATTCATCCAACTGAATTTAATTAGCAAATGTGTTACCCTCTGATGCCCAAAACAGTGCCCACTATAATCGTTTAATATAATGGACTCTGATTTAAAAAACGAAAATTTGAAACATTCCCCCAACCCTCCACCACTATTGTGACTTCTATGAATTTTTAGGAAAAAAATTTGTCTAATAGTGGAAAATAAGGGCGCTAATTTGATCCATCCCCCAACCCTCTACCATTACTCTGACGGCTTCTATGAATTTTTGAAAATTTAAGAACAAGATTTCCGAATCTTTTTCAAAATTTATTTTTCGAAATCTTCACGGCAAATCGTCTTCATAATTTTTTATTTTATAGAAGAAGATAAGGGCTCTAATTTGACGCACCCCCAACCCTCTACGATTTCTCTGATGGCTTCTATGAATTTTTGAAAATTTAAGAACAAGATTTCCAAATTTTTTTTCAAAATTTATATTTCGAAATCTTCAAGGCTGATTGTCTTCATATTTTTTTCTTTTATAGAAGAAGATAAGGGCTCTAATTTGACGTATCCCCCAACCCTCTACGATTACCCTGACGGCTTCTATGAATTTTTGAAAATTTAAGAAAAAATTGGAAGATTTCCGCATTTTATTTTTAAAATTTATATTTCGAAATCTTCAAGGCAGATCGTCTTCGTATTTTTTAGTTTTATAGAAGAAGATAAGGGCTCTAATTTGATCCATCCCCCAACCCTCTACGATTACTCTGACGGCTTCTATGAATTTTTGAAAATTTACGAACAAATTGAAAGATTTTCGAATTTTATTTTCAAAATTTATATTTCGAAATCCTCAAGGCCGATCGTCTTCATATTTTTTTGTTTTATGGAAGAAGGTAAGGGCTCTGACTTGACGCATCCCCCAACCCTCTAAGATTATCCTAACGGTTTCTATGAATTTTTGAAAATTTAAGAAAACATTGGAAGATTTCCGAATTTTATTTTCAAAATTTATATTTCGAAATCCTCAAGGCCGATCGTCTTCATAATTTTTTGTATAATAGAAGAAGATAAGGGCTTTAATTTGATGCATCCCCAACCCCCTAAAGATTACTCTGGTCGCTTCTATGAATTTTTGAAAATTTAAGAAAAAATTTGGAATATTTCCGAATCTTCAAAGTAGACTTTCTTCGTATTGTAGTGTCTATTAGAACAAACTAAGGGTTGTAATTTGATATATTTCGTATATTACACAACAAAATATGAAAAAAAATTCAAAAATTCATAAAAGTCTTTGTTAGGAAAAACAAAAAGCCTTCGTTTTTCCTTCAATTCTTTTCAAATGTAACTCCTTGATATTCCAAAACCAATTACCAAAGTGTAACTAACATACCAAAGAAACATCATCAGGAATTGAGAGCACCGTAAGACATTTAACAGTATCTGCTACAATATGTTACGAGAATAACGGTTAATATTAATGGCTGTAAAAGGTAGTAGAATATAATGACTCAGGTCAACTTCTTTAATTTAATTTTAAAGAATATTCCTGTCATAATAAAATAAAAATTTATTACAACTGATTTGAAACAGTCCGAACTCGATTCAATAGTTTCACCATCATCAGGTCAATCTTTCACATATCTAGAAGGAAAAGTCACTCATTTATAGTAGGTAAATGACCCAAAAAGTACCTACGACTGATTCTTATTAATGCAGGAAATAATGTCGAATGGAAAGGAAGAAGAAAGGAACTACCACACAAATTTGTGTTTAGATCATTGATGTGTATAAAAATAGAGTAAGATACATCTTTTTCCTATTAGAAAGTTGAAGACCTCAAGCCTCCAATCGTGAATTTTTAAAGACGTATTAGTCCGGGGGACATAAAACTTTATATACAAAAGTATCGGTTTATGTTTTGATACAATTTGAATTTCTATCATTGTTTTGTTATGATCTTGTCGTAATTTAGAAGAAAATATTAAAGAGACACACGAGAAGATGCACCTCGTATACATATTGGATGACCTAGTGACATGATTAGCATGTGACCTGCACTATCGTTCAGCGGTCAACACAACATTCAGAGCATGCGAGATATACTGCTACACTTCATTGTGATACATTTAGATAAATTAATTTCGCATTACGGTCAACAGTTAACAGGTTATCGCAGATTTTGTTTTGCAACCTTAGTATTGTTATTTCCCTTCATTTACGATGATGCCTTTATCTCATAATCAATGCCCCTTGAATGGAATTCTTCAAAAAATAAGGGTGTAAGGGTGCAAGATAGCGCAAAATAATATAAGACCAATGTTGTAGAAAATAAAATTTCCTACAAGAAACCCCAGGAAAGTTTTCGTCTAACATTAAAAGTTAGGGCCTGGGAACCGTCAGACTAAACACATGCACGCCTTCTATTTCGTCATCAACCACGTCTATCTTTAAATGGACACGTAGCTAAAACCGAGCAAGATAGCGTAAAATAATATAAGACCAATGTTGTAGAAAATAAAATTTCCTACAAGAAACCCCAGGAAAGTTTTCGTCTAACATTAAAAGTTAGGGCCTGGGAACCGTCAGACTAAACACATGCGCGCCTTCTATTTCGTCATCAACCACGTCTATCTTTAAATGGACACGTAGCTAAAACCGAGCAAGATAGCGTAAAATAATATAAGACCAAAGTTGTAGAAAATAAAATTTTCTACAAGAAACTCCTGGAAAGTTTTCGTCTAACATTAATAGTTAGGGCCTGGGAACCGTTAGACTAAACACATGCACGCCTTCTATTTCGTCATCAACCACCTCTATCTTTAAATGGACACGTAGCTAAAACCGAGCAAGATAGCGCAAAATAATATAAGAACAAGGTTGTAGAAAATAAAATTTCCTACAAGAAACTCCTGAAAAGTTTTCGTCTAACATTAATAGTTAAGGCCTGGGAACCGTTAGACTAAACACATGCACGCCTTCTATTTCGTCATCAACCACCTCTATCTTTAAATGGACACGTAGCTAAAACCGAGCAAAATAGCGCAAAATAATATAAGACCAAGGTTGTAGAAAATAAAATTTCCTACAAGAAACCCCAGGAAACTTTTCGTCTAACATTAATAGTTAGGGCCTGGGAACCGTCAGACTAAACACATGCGCGCCTTCTATTTCGTCATCAACCACGTCTATCTTTAAATGGACACGTAGCTAAAACCGAGCAAGATAGCGTAAAATAATATAAGACCAAAGTTGTAGAAAATAAAATTTTCTACAAGAAACTCCTGGAAAGTTTTCGTCTAACATTAATAGTTAGGGCCTGGGAACCGTTAGACTAAACACATGCACGCCTTCTATTTCGTCATCAACCACCTCTATCTTTAAATGGAC
The DNA here is from genome assembly GCA_963082805.1 of Hemicrepidius hirtus. NCBI lineage: Eukaryota > Metazoa > Arthropoda > Insecta > Coleoptera > Elateridae > Hemicrepidius > Hemicrepidius hirtus. The sequence continues at coordinate 722,502 of OY720164.1, forward strand.
ACGTAGCTAAAACCGAGCAAGATAGCGCAAAATAATATAAGAACAAGGTTGTAGAAAATAAAATTTCCTACAAGAAACTCCTGAAAAGTTTTCGTCTAACATTAATAGTTAGGGCCTGGGAACCGTTAGACTAAACACATGCACGCCTTCTATTTCGTCATCAACCACCTCTATCTTTAAATGGACACGTAGCTAAAACCGAGCAAAATAGCGCAAAATAATATAAGACCAAGGTTGTAGAAAATAAAATTTCCTACAAGAAACCCCAGGAAACTTTTCGTCTAACATTAATAGTTAGGGCCTGGGAACCGTCAGACTAAACACATGCGCGCCTTCTATTTCGTCATCAACCACCTCTATCTTTAAAAGGACACGTAGCTCACACCGAGTAAGATAGCGCAAAATAATATAAGAACAAGGTTGTAGAAAATAAAATTTCCTACAAGAAACTCCTGGAAAGTTTTCGTCTAACATTAATAGTTAAGGCCTGGGAACCGTCAGACTAAACACATGCGCACGCTCTATTTCGTCATCAACCACCTCTATCTTTAAATGGAAACGTAGCGAAAACCGAGCAAGATAGCGCAAAATAATATAAGACAAAAGTTGTAGAAAATAAAATTTCCTACAAGAAACTCCTGGAAAGTTTTCGTCTAACATTAATAGTTAGGGCCTGGGAACCGTCAGACTAAACACATGCGCGCCTTCTATTTCGTCATCAACCACCTCTATCTTTAAATGGACACGTAGCTCAAACCGAGCAAGATAGCGCAAAATAATATAAGAACAAGGTTGTAGAAAATAAAATTTCCTACAAGAAACTCCTGGAAAGTTTTCGTCTAACATTAATAGTTAGGGCCTGGGAACCGTTAGACTAAACACATGCACGCCTTCTATTTCGTCATCAACCACCTCTATCTTTAAATGGACACGTAGCTAAAACCGAGCAAAATAGCGCAAAATAATATAAGACCAAGGTTGTAGAAAATAAAATTTCCTACAAGAAACCCCAGGAAACTTTTCGTCTAACATTAATAGTTAGGGCCTGGGAACCGTCAGACTAAACACATGCGCGCCTTCTATTTCGTCATCAACCACCTCATCTTTAAATGGACACGTAGCTCAAACCGAGCAAGATAGCGCAAAATAATATAAGACAAAAGTTGTAGAAAATAAAATTTCCCACAAAAAACTCCAGAAAAGCAAATGTCTAACATTAATAGTTTGGGCCTGGAAACCGTCAAGACTAAACGCACGCGCGCGCTCTTTTAACCCCAAGCCAAGCAAACAGCTCGCACTCGCTTCTTCTTACAGGGGCTTACAACCTCGATTTTCAGGAGAAATTTTTTTCCATTTTATGCAATTCTGAAGTATTTTCCCTTAGTTTGCAGAATAGAGCCATGATCTGATGTTCAAAGTATAGTTAGGGTAGCTACATGTTTTGAAATGTAGACTGTTGTAATAATTATTGTTTCATAAATCATACCCACCCGGAACTAATCTTCAAGTACCCGTACTAGTTTAGCATTAAATTATGTTTAAATTTTCTTGAAACCGGTTAATAATAATTATTATTAGCATGCTTGCAACGACAATATATTAACGTTTAACAAAAGGCAATTTCTATTGCTTCAGGTGGATTTATATTACGTATAGTGAAAGGGGATCGATATCATTTAACAATTTTTTTTCGAATTCTCTCCGTCTTAAATATTTAAATCAAATTATTTTGATTAATTTAGTTACAGACTGTACTACCTATTTAGATGATTATAATCTAGTTTTTAAAACAAACCGCTCGAAAGCAACTCATATATGGTATGATACCTTCGAACAAATTATTACACCTACACGTATTAATTTTTTTCCAAGTCAGCCACGTCATTTACAACGAGGTTATTATAATACACTACATAGTAACATAAACAGAGATAACTGATACGTTTTTGTGAATAGAAGTTGATGACCCAGCTTAACGTACCAGTTGCTTATGTAAATTGGTCTGAAGTGTTTCCGGTACATCCAGAAGCAGATGAAACAAAAATGTTTGTTGTATGTTCATAAAATATTACACTCTTCATACATCATACCCTCAAGGAAATATCTATAGATGCATGTAAATTATTGTTCGATTTAGGGATTATGCTGATCCATTACAATACTGTAGCCTCCTTACTCCCCTGATCGGAATCCTATCAACTAATTTCGAACGTGCACAAGATTGAAGAAATAAAAAAAATCTGTTTTCAGGAATGGGAACAACCCCTTGTATATTTCCTATTGTTTTCATTATTGACTAAATAATAATAAAAACTTTAAAATATATTTGTCACGCTTTCATAAGCGCATTAAAATATGTATATTAGTATAGTACGGATGTTACTGAAATCGTAATGAGAAGAAATTCATAATAACAACTTAAAAATAAAATCTTGCGTGACTATAGAACGCTTTCTTAAGACAAAACTTTCAAAACCTTTTCCAGGGCGCCCTAGAATAATTATTACGTCACGAAAGTGTCACGTTATGGGACGAGGGGGTCAAATCCGGTAAAGATATGTTCCGATTTTTTCTAGAATAAATAAATTGGATATGAAAACTTTCTAGTTTAATTAAATAAATGTAGAATCAATTAACAAAAATTATAAAAAAAATATTGGCTTTTTCAGGTTTGATCCCACCCCCAAGAGCCTGTTGTGCTCCTAATAAATTGAGCAAACGAGTCAATTTTTTCCTCCTGGATTTTTGGCTAAAGGACTTTTTTTTAATTTTTTAAAACGGTTTAAAATAAATATTTTTTGCTTACAAAACAGTAAAGTGTTTGCTATAAAACCAGAGGTTTATCATTAAAGCCGCTGACGATCAAGTTAACGTTTCGTAATATTCTAGTTTTATTTTTAAAAGTGTTTCGCCATATTCAAACGTTGCTTTAAGGCATCTTAATTATTTATGCATTATTTTTACGAAGGAATAATTATACAACTCGAACAACTTATTGGTTTGATATTTGCCAAGAACATTTTAAAATATTTTAGAAATTTAATGAGAAACTCTATTTTAAAGTGGATATTATTACTTTAAGTAGGTATACATGTAGTTTTGAAGTATATTAAGTAGGGCGTTGGGTCATTTCATCAATTTCTAATTTCATTTTGTCTTCTAACTGTCGCTATGATTTCTTTGTTAAGGTGAAAGTTTTAAATGCATTGTTTATGATGTACGAAACTGTGAAATTACTCTACGCATTCGCTGTTATTTAGGTAAACTCTGAATGTTCTTTATTTTATATCAGTTTATCTATTTAAAGGTTTATCAAAATTTATTTCTAGGGGGAGGATTTGTAAAAAATAAAATTATTACAATATACCCTTAAAAACTCGTAATCCTACAGGTCCACGAGAAAATTTGTTAATATTTTCAAACATTTATAATATCCTCCACCCCTCAGGCTTTGATTTGATGTAGGCCCCGAATTTTTAAGAAAATTATAAGGACTTCCACGATTTTAAAAAAAAAAATAGGAAAACTGGGTTTTATTTTTAAACTCTGCATGTTATAAAAATATTTCCATTAGAGTGCAGACGACTATAAAGAACGCGTGTCATATCAAATTATTGATTTTTTTGTGTACCCATTGTAATATTTTAAAAGTAGGTCTTTCTGATAATAAAGAATATTTCTGAAAGAGAAAATGCAGATTTAAATTGCAATTAATTAATTGTTTCATATTATGATTATTAGTAAGTACCTAGTAATCATATTTAATAGGGAAACAGACAGGGTAACAGATTGTGAAAGTTCTGATAAGAAATTGCAATGAATGTACATTAAATTGGTTCGTCAGATTGTTTAAATTAATTTATTGCTAAAAGGTGAAAGATGGCTGTCCCTAAAAGCAAAGTACGTATATTTTTAAACACCGCGCCGGGGTGAGGGGTTCAAATCCAGATACTACAGAAAATTCTTGTACACTTGTTGTACCTTGTTTTTACACTTGAATTCTTCTAAAAACCCAGGAAATCAAATAATCAACAAGCGTAATAAAAACGAAGGTTAATTAATCGTAATCGCACACACATGAGTCATTCAAAACTATATAAAGTGAAAATATATTTAATATAATAATGCTCAGGATAAGAGTCACTCGTAGCACTGTGTAAAAAAATTCGTTAGGGCATAACCGGCACTAGGTAATCAGCAACCACAGTTGACATACGTCTCACCTGGGATGCATCAAAAATTAGTAGCAGACAGAAGATGTAAAATCATGGAAGGGTGAAGATGCAAGCGGCTCCTCTCTGCTTGCACCTTCCCTTAAGGGATGGAAAATAAAAAATATCAAACGTCCTAGAAATCAAAATTGCATCTTCCCTTAAGGGATGGAAAATAAAAAATATCAAATGTCTTAGAAATCAAAACCAAAGAAGGAAATCCGAGGATGGTAAAAAAAGCGGAAGCTAGGGGATGTTCACCTTTTCCGTTCAAAAATACCAAAAGGATAATTTTATCGAAGTGACGTCAAGGACCACGACGGCGCATCCTTAAGAATGCGTTGAGGTCAAATATAGGTTCGTCAAGTCACCCTTGGATTGCAATGCGTCACTCCCAGACATACGTGACATATCTTACCTCTTGATCACCTTTCGCCAGACTCAGACTTGCCTGGATGTTCTTATTTAGCTACCTATTTAGTCACGCCGCTAATCATAGCCGCTCGTAAACAGACATCCGAAGCTTTTATTCTTGGCTGTAAAGTTGTAAAACACAAATTATGTACCACAAATAAAACGTTGACTTCGCGCGCGCGCCCGCGCGCTTTCTTCATTTAACAGGGCTCATTGACTTTGAAATTTTGTTCTTGAATTATGAGATTGTTGTTGGTTCTCTTCACTTTCGTTGGTTACAAATTGTAGATTAACGTTTTAGTTGGTTGACATAATATGGGATTAGAGAATTTACCGTAGGATATAGATTTAGATCTGGGATTCCCCTAACTTGATCAGGTGGATCACGTGAGGAGACGAGACAGCAAAAATTCGCCATATAACACAAAAAGAAGTATAGGAAGCCCCAAGAGATAACAGAAAGCAAACGGCAGTGGTAAAATGCGACTTCAAAGAGCTCAGTGTAGAAAGAATTAGAAAAGGATAGCCTATGGGATTTACTTAGGCAAAGGAAGAAGAGAAGAATTAGGTCTCTTTAATTTTCTCCAATAAGCTAACATACAATGTCCAAAGTCCGAGATACATCAAGGAAGGCAACAAGGCAGGATTCTTTCGCTTTTAGATCATTCCTGATCTTCGGAACCACTATATGGTCTTGGTCTTCAGTAAATTATTGCTACTTGGTCCTAAATTATCGAGTAGTGCCTTGATTTCTTTAAGCAGAAGTTTCTTGAAGAAGTTGGACGGTTTGGGCAAGAGGTTGATGATACCATATGGCATATATCTTGTCCTTCCTCTTCGTCTGACTTTGGAATAACGTTTTTTTGGGCATTGCAAAAGCAGATAACCAAGATACAGGATAGAAATGAAGAATCCAGGACCTTTACTTAGGTTAGATCCAAAACAGATTTGGATAAAAAGCGCCCAAAACCGAGCTTGTTGGCGAGAGATCTACTATGTCCAAAGATGGGCAAAATTGGGCTTATGAAGAAAAACAAATTTTTGTCTTCACAATATAATAAAAAATTCCTACACGTGGGGGATGGAAAGGGATTGAATCCCCTTTTAGTTAAAAATCAACCTAAATGACTTGCGAGGCGATTCTAAAAATCGAAATTCGATTCACCTGAAAATCTTGCCTTCAAATATTGAAGGCACCAAAGCAGTTCGGTTTTAAAAATAGCTCGTTTATTCATCAAGAACATTTTAATTTATTAATAGACTTGTTTGGCTTACTGCCATTATTTGAAAAAGACGAATTATGTTGGAGTTAATAGCGATAGTAATTTTTTAAACAATATTTAATGATAATCAAAATTTAAAATTCTGTAAACACCGTCTTTTGGCAATAAAGTTGTAAAATGTAAATGATGGAATAAATTAATAATGAACAAAATATCTAAATTAGTGCGTGATGTGCGTGTTAAAACGAAAATTCCGAGTTTTCCCCTTCTGAATACACTACGTCGAATTTTTCGCATTTGCTTGATCATAATCGTTCCAGGATTTTTATTTTTATACTGGACGATTCACTAAGAGTGGCTAGAAAAAATTCTTTCTTTTGAAATTACGTTTTCAAGTGGTTTTAGCGGAAACGTGCAATTTTCTCGAAAATTTTAACCCGAAAGGCACATCAATTTGATTATAAACGCGAAGAGGATACAAAAAGAAAGTAAACGCAAAAAACCGGAGGTTTCTAGCACCCCTAGAAGCGGAGATATCTGATGATAAAACATTTAGTATTTCGAATGTCATGAAAATGAAGTGATTGTTTCAAAATCGGAAACAAATTAATATCGGAAGTAAATCAGAAACATTTGAATAAATAACAACAAAATAAACAAAGTAGAATCAGAATTTGACGTTTAAAATCTTTAAGAAATTAAAACAAGCAAGCCATGACTCAGGAGCAGGTACATTTTCGTGCATAACTCGGCTTCTAATAATGCTAGAGACTTCCGGTTTTTTTTATTTTCTTTGTTTGTATATCTCTTCACGATTATAATAAAATGAATGTGCTTTTCCATTTGCAAAAAGATTTCCTTGTTAATATGAGACAAATGCTTTTCGAGTTACATCTTCTCTTAGTGAATCACCCTGTAGCATTTATTCTTCTGTGTGTGTTATACAAAAATAACGTTCTTTCACCTCGTAAAACGGAAAAGTCGAAAATTGCTACTCCTTTAAAAACATGCATTATTGAACAGTCTATTTTTAAAAACTGGGCCAACGTATCCGCTTGTTTAATTATAAAAATCTAAGAATTTTATAACGAATAGGAAGTCCTGTGTAGTAGTCCCCCAAATACGTACCAACTAAATTAATTTCAAAACTGTTATTAAACAGTTAATAATGAAATTTGCATTTATTCAATGAATTCTTAGGTCAAGCTTTATTTACAAACAAATGCAAAGGTAAACAAATTCCCCAAACTACTGAATAATCATCTTGATGTATACATCTGTTGTTTAAAAGACCTACTTGTAATAGTTACATAATTACTTTTAGTTCATTAACTTGGGACGATTTCTTAATATTTTTGTTTTCTTGGCTCTCCCCCAAGTAGAGAATTTATTCCTGTTTTTTTTCACCATTCTTAGGACGTTAATGAATGATTTTATCTGTGCATATGGGCAAGAATTAAGCAACACCCTGTATATTTTTCTAGACTTTGATAAAGGATTAAATTTCCTATTTACTGCTGTATCAAAAATGCTCAAAATGCAAGTAGTTATTCAAATTTTTAAATCTGGGTAAATTTTATCACCCTGTATATTTTTTAGAAGATTTTGATAAGAGTATTGAAATTCTTTTTGAGCAAAATATAAATGTTACTCAAAATTGTGGGATTACGTAACATAAATCTGATTACGTAATATTATACAAAGTGTTCGAAAACTCGAAATTCCTATTTATTGTTTCTAATTAATAAAAACAATTAGAAGAAGGATGTAATTCAGTGTGAATCCCGTGAACTCTTCGTATACGCGGGAAATTAAATCATTGAAAAGCGGAATAACCTCGTCTAACAAACAACCAAGGTATTCTAAAGAATTAAAAAATAATAGAGGTCCGTTTTTGTAAAGACATTAAATAAATTCTTTCAGGTTTTCTATTAAAATTTTTATATCTGTAGTTAGTGACGCGACAGCTCTGGCCTTGCTAATCCATCCAATGACGCTAAAGTTGATCTTTGGACGTCAGACGACGTCGCCTTAAAGAGAATACCAGAAAGTCGAAGAAAAATTCATTTTTGACCTAAAAAAGGCACAATTCATTCTAACAATCGTTGACGTATAAGTTTGTCCTAAACTGTATATTATAAATATTTACAAAATGTTGCAGAATTAAATTAAAATATACAGCACTTTAATCCCTAGGGTGACAAGATCTAAAAAATATACAGGGTGTTGTTTAGACCTGCCTTTTACAAGGTTTCAATTTTTAATGTGCAACGACTTGTAGGTACATTTTTGCAGGTGGGTTCAAACTTAGAATCCCACAATGCAACAGGGGGTGAACGGGATTACGATCATGTCTGTCACAACTCTCGCCACTACAAAGTGAAAGCACTCTACCTTCAAAAATAATTATAATGAGTTCAAGCCATTTATTGTATTGTTTGCAAAGATTGTTTATGTTTTAAACTTAAAAATACGTTTTTGCCTGTACTCTAGAATTATAAAACGGTCAAGAATGTTAATAAAATGCGACACAATAGAATTTGGTTTGATATAAAGTGTTAAAGTACCTGCACGTGTAGTAAAGTAACACTGACATAATAATTTGTGGAAGTAAACAAATTGTAAGCATGATACAACAAAAATTACGCTTTTGGAAATCCCCTCGTAGTATTCGAGGAGGGTTCTATAAATTGCGAAAATCAATTCAATCAATGTCTCAGAATGCAAGTGTGTAGCAATGGATATTATATTACATTTCGTTTTTGTAACACACAAACCAGCATTTGTATTACAGTATTATCAGGAGATAACTTATCAATTGCGTCAGCTCTAGACAGAATGAATAATCATTTATAATTAGCAGTCAATAATAAAGTCTAATTCTCCCTGAACAAAAAAAAAATCTTTTTCAGGCTGCTTTTTTGTTTAGCCTTCAGCGGCTTCAGCCCATCAGCCGCTCCAATAATTTAAAGGTATTTTAAAGAAACTATAGGTTGGAGGAGTTTTGTGTTGTTTATTTTGACGTCATGCCTTGTAACCTTCACTTCTTCGCTCCGTTTAGCCACTGTAGAGTGCGCCTGTAGTCGATCCAATCTTTTACTTTGCTTCAGAGGGGAAACTTTTCATGGAAAGCTATTTTTACCTTCAGGATATTTCCGATGTGCTGCGTAAAAGTGCGAAAGAGTGTGAATCAGCTTATTTACATTACTTTGTATACTTTTAGAATTAAGATGAATCAAGATTTCATAAAAACATGCAACACACAGGATACTACGAAATAAAAAAAATAGATACTTGATTCTATTAAAAAAATATTTGAGCAGCAAGCGAATTTTCATTTCACAAGGTCGCAGGTTCGAATCCTCACATTTCGTCCTGATAATTAATTACTTGCAGATGCAAGAAATTAAAAACTACAAGATGTTGAATTTATTTTTAAATAATTATCGCAGTAACCTTCACAACTTTCCCTACTAAATATATGAATCTACGGTAGTTGCTCTAAATACATAATACCCTATTGATTATTTTTCCTAGACCACTCCACCTACAACTAAATGACGTAGGAGTGAACTTCATTTAGTACGTCCTATTTTATAAAATTCATGTCCTGGAATATTCCTTTAATTCAAGAATTTTCAAACTAAACGATTTAAGTCAGAGTTAAGTTCTTAATTTTTTTTATAATAAAACATTGAAATTTGAAGCTTAAAAATATTGGGTTGAAGACTCGAAGAAGTAAAAAAATTAAATAGTACACTTGCACTAATTTTTGTTTGATAATTTTAAACATGCAATTTATAAAAAAATTGCAAAATCAATTCATGTAATTTGTTCTTTAGTTTCTACAACTGTAAACTTTATTATTACATAAATATTTTCCACGCTTACGAGGTGCTGTCCAAAAGTTCTTGAATTATAATTTTAGAAAAGCGCATCCGAGTACAATTTTATCTAACTAATGAATGAAGACAAAAAATATCTTTTTCCTCTTGAAGGATCGAGAAAGGAAAAGAATTTTTTGACTCACAATTTACAGAATACAATCGTTTCCATATCCAAATTTTGATTCTTTTAGGTTGCTACTTTAATTCTACCTTGAAAAAGTATGTCATTGGATCTCAAAAAAAAAATTAACTTGATGAAATCAGAACTAGCACGCTATTCTAGAATCTAGAATTCTAAACGAATAAATTTACTTTATGTTAATGTCAGATGTTTCACTTCCCAACCTTAGAAGTTTTTATTTTGTTATAATAAAAAATAAATATGTGATAGGAACAAGTATTGATTAAAATCGATAAACATTTTCATTTTGCGAAATTTTATCCGATTTAAGAGACTCGCTTTAATTATTTTCAAATCCAAGGGATATACGAGGGGCATCCGGAAATTGTGTTTCCTGCTAGGTCAACAGACTTATTCCAAAGCAATCAAACCTTTTTTGTAAGTTGGTAGATCAAAGTCCTCGGAATTAGAAAATAATTGTATGTTTCAAAAATTTATAGAGGGCGTCACAGTAACGCTGAAGGTTTTTTTTTTGGAAAATAAATTTTTGTCAACTTTCAAAAATTCATAGAAGGCGTCACAGTAATGTTGGAGGTTTGGGGGGTATACTAAATTAAAGCCCTTTCTTTTTTCTATAATACACCCAAATTTAAGATAATCTTCTATAGGCAACTTTTTTTAATTTTTACCCTTTGCAAGACTTCATGAAGATAATAAATCCACCCTTTACATTTTCAAAGTTTGATCATGAAAATAATAGTCGAGTGTTTAAGCAAATAAACTGCCCACAGTGATAGAGTAGGATCAATGACTTAATTTACCTTCATTCATTTTAAATTATGATAGGAGGCAGCGTTTTAACCTCCCCTACAGGGTAAATATTATGTTTTGGGACAGCTCAATCTTTGTTCTTGTTCAGGTTTGTAACAACAAACGTATTCCTCATTTATAACAGTTCTTAGTTGTATATGCAAATTTAGTAAACTAAAATAGGCGAGTTCGTAGCTCGCACAGTCACGACTTGAACTTTGTATAATACGTGGTGGTCGATCCACATCAGGAGAATTTCAACACACGAGTCGCCAAACCGTTCTAGTTACATCACAAGAAATAAATCAGCAGCAGCAAAAGAAAAGCATTTTTATTCCCAAGTTTTACCTGCTATTGATTCACAATAAACGGTTCATCCCGTTTCTCTCCGTCTCCTTTTTCCACCCTCTCGCTACGATTTTCCCGCGTAGGCCGTAGTCGCTACTCCACGCTGACGTAGTACCCCTACGTGCGTGGGGAATTCAATGAATGAGGTGTGCGGGGTGGGGATCGAACCCCTTGCGCGCGAAGGGTCGTGATAAATGACGTGCGGGGGTGGTTTTACTAACTCCCTCCTATTTTGCTCGATATTGATCCGTTATACACAAAGCCAACTTTGATTGTTACGTATATGCTATAAATTGGACGTAAATAGGGAATATCTCTGGTACTTAGCAGATTAAATCGGATCCGATCCGATCCGATATTGATTATCAGAAAAAAAAATCATTAAGAAAATACAAAATAGGTTTAAATAATTCACCCCTTTATTGGATAAAACTGCGCATGCTAAATAAACGAAAGTTATTTTTAATTTTTACTTCGACTAAAATTCAGCTCACACATGTACGCCAGTAAAACAGCCCTTATAATTTTAATTTAAAATAGAATGCAGGTTAAATTAAGATTGGGGATGCGAGGGTAAATTTAGTATTAATTTAATTTTAAGAAGGGGTTGTTTTTAGTAGCCATATGAGATTTTGGTGGATGGTTAGGAAAAAGACAAGAGGAGGATGACGGGACTAATATAAGAAGGGGAAGAAAGATTAAAGTCAGGACTTGAAAGGAAAGGTTTAGAATACGTAAGACAATGAGATTTAAAAATTAGGGAAGTAAGGTTTAGAAAATATCAACACAAAAGAAGAAAGCGGAAAGGGTTATGAGAAGGGATAAAATGGTGGAGGAGCAGAAAACGAGTAAAGAGGAAGCTAAACTCCTGAAAAGGAAAAGGAGTATAGGTAGGTATACCAAATTCTTAAATGAAGAGAGTCGGAAGGAAAAATTTGTGAATATGAAATAATTTAGAGGGGGGGCTTGGGGTGGGCTTTCTTCAGACCACATGACCTCCTGGCGGGGGGTGAAAAAGTATTTTGTTATCTTCTAAGGGGCGTGAAAGGAATACTCCTTGAGCTGTTACACCGAAAAAACCTTTTTGCAGTGGAAGAAAGGGGGTAAAATCAAATTTTTCATTGTTGCGACTGATTAAAGACACGACAACAATCAATGAGCATTTATATCCTTTAATTATTAAAGTAAAGTAAACAAATAGAAATGGAAAGTCAACGTCAACAAACGTTTTACGGAAGTAAAATACAAATGCATTCACTGATGGGCTATTTTTGGAAAATAAACGTTCGCACCCCTTTTATTTATGATCTGACAACAATGGGTTCGATTTTCAGATAGTATAGTTGAGGTAATAATTAAAACGGAATTTAATACAAGCCTTGCAATTAAAACATAAAATTTACGTAGGTATAAAAAATTTGTAATTTATTTAAAAAAATTCCACAACGTACGATTTTGATAACGTAGATAATATTACGTTACGTTATCATATCGTTACAGTTTAATTTTACTTATCTAACACTGATAAGGATATCTCAGTTTACTATGAATGTTTCCACCGAATTAAGTAACGTTTTATTTTCCAACACGATAATGCTCCGTCTCACAGACCGAAAAGGATTCAGTCTTGACTATAGAGCACTAAAATCGAGAAAATGAGGATTGTATTTAGACCTAAACCCCATAGTAAAACTAATAAATAAATAATAAAATAATTTCGAAAAACAGGTTTTTGGTGAACATCGGATTTAATTCTAAATTCAGTAAAAGATTTTAATCATTCTAGACTATTTAATCATAGATCTTGATGTATTAGTGGGTGTAGAAATTATTTTGCTTTACGAAAAAAAAAGTTGGAAACAGAATACGCGTTGGCGCCAGTTACTGCGGGGTTTCCCGTGCTTGGATTTCAATAGAGAGGGGCGTGGAATGACGTAATAGCTTCGACGCGAGGGTGGAAAATTCAAATTTGTTCGTAAGACAGAGAGGTAGTGAGTGGGGACACCTCACTCCATTCATGAGAGTTTGCGCGGGCCCGTGCCGTCACAACTGGCGCTAAAAAATAATGGATTTGTGGCGAAGTTGTAAAATCCATGCCAAGATGTGAATGTCGTGGTGAAAGCGGATGAGCCTAAAATCACGTACACAAACTCATGATGATGGATTGGGGAAGGGATAATAAATATTAGAACATTTTGAAAGTACAAAATTTTCTTGTTACCTTCGAGATAATTTTATTCTTTACGCAATACAGAAAAATATTTCAATTCAGAATTGTTTATTAAAAGAAATATTTTTATTCGTACAATAATTGTTCGAATTAAGGGTTAAATTTTTATTGATTAATTAATTCCTTGAACTTTAATAAAATTAAAAGGTAAACAAACCAAAATAGACAAAATTATTTGAATAATTTTCAATTTTGGATATGTGGCGCCATCTCGTAACAGTCTTTAAAAGTAAAAGTCTAGTGGCACAAACAAATCTTCCGGAAATAAAACCTTGATTGTCGGATCAATCGTTATTCGGGGTATTTAAAAAAATGTGTTTCAACCCCATTCCCCAATCGCAGTTTAATTTTAAAATAATTCTTACGTATTATTTTAGAAACTCATTTGTAAATTAAAAAAATGAAGGGTCGGGGGTTCAATTCCTGCCTGGACCTGGCCAAATTTAATTTCGATAAGGCTAGCAATAAGATTTCAAAATAAAAAAATAACTAACGGGGTCCCAGCCCCAAGAGGAGATTTATTTCCTTCCCTAATTATTCTCGAGCGAAACTGTAGTACGAGGTTTTGTGTACAGAAAAAAATTCTGAATCCGAAAATTGTATTGATTTTGATTTTCCGTTTTACAGAGAGAATTAAATTCAAAAAACTGAACGCCTAAATTTCAAAATTGCGTACAAAATCTCGGTTTTTCTTAGGACGAAACCTTCTCAGATAATTTTTCTTGATGGTACATTACTAAACACACGTATTTCACCCCCAATTTAATTTCGTGCTTCGTATGGTGACTTGCAAATTTGTAACAACACCCTGAATATTATTTATATCAATAGCGACCTTGACACCAACACGCCATATCACACTAATAATGATTATTATAAAAACTTCAAAGACGCAAATAATTAATCATTAAATGTAAGGTCATGGCACGCAAAAGGGCAAATTTCGCCTTGATAATTTCCCTGATCGCACAAAAAGTTATTTACCACATGGTGAAAAGCCTTGCAAAAAGAGAAATTACGTGTTTTTAAAAAATTTACGTAAATTGCGTAATATTATATTTATAGAAGTTCTCTTTTGTAGAATGTAACCACATTTAAAAGGTTCTTCCCCAGTTCTCAGGTGCATATAAGTCTTGGTCGCACAATAAGTTACTCACCACCTGGGGAAAAGCCTTACAAAAAAAGAAAATTGGTAGTATTTTCTATAATAAATGAATTAATTTTCAGCTACATTCAAACTATTTTACATAAATTTCAAAAGATTATATTTCCACAGGCTACTCGACTTCGATTTTGGTAGAATTTATCCACATTTCAAAGGCTCTTCCCCAGTTCTCGGGGCAAAATTTAAATTTAAGGTCCTGTCGCACACATGGCGAAAAGCCTTACAACAAAAGGAAATTTGTTTTGTTTATTACAAATTAATTAATTTCCAACTTCATTTAAACAATTTTACATAAATTTCAGAAGATTACATTTCCAGAGTGGAATCGGATTGGGTTTCGATGACATTTAACCACATTTCAAAGGTTTTTCCCCAGTCCTCAGGGGCAACATTTTTTAAAGTAATTATTTTCACATTAAGATTAAATAAAATTATTTTATGTAACGTTTTGTACTTTACAGTAAATTAAATCAAGCACCATTGCATTACAAAAGCGTGGGCAGGTATTGTGGGTAAGAATGGTCATCTTATAAAGAGCTGCATGTGTTGTATGTTGTATTCTTGTATTGATACTGTATATACCGTTCACTGAGGCTAATGACCACTTAGCATTGTTAAGTACTGAGCTGGAACGATCAAGTTGATGTTAAAGATCGTCCAGGAGGAATAAAACTAAAAGAAAGTAGTTAGTTGATGGCACATCTTATTAGATGAGCACAAGGAAAAAATTGACCATGGTCCACTTTCTCCTCTTTGAACAAACAATATTAAACGACCTCGTATGGAATTATATTTAATAATCCTGTGCGCTCGGGAGTTTCTATTTTGTAATAAGATTCGTTTTATTTTGTGTTCTATTTTGGAAAAACATGTAGGTATTATAAATAAAAATTCTTGGACTGATGCAACATTTCCTTAAAAGAATTATTACGTAAAAAGTTTCACAAAGAGGTTGTTGACCGTTTCAATATTTTTTAATGAAAACCGTTATGCAAATAGAATAATTGGGCATTATTTCTCTTCTTATTTATATGCCTCGGTCAAATGTTTATCTTCATGTCCCCACTGTTTAAAAATTTCATATAGGTACTTAAGTAAAACAATTTGAGATGTGAGAGTTAATAAAAAAAAAAAAAATTACGAGAGAAAAGCTAATATTATGTTATCATCGGAAATCTAATCTGGTTTCCACGTGCCTACTATTTCGTACATCATAGGTAACCTCATCATTCATTTTCATTGAATAATTACTCACAGAGTAATTACCACTTCTGAAAATTGTTCCGTACTTTTTTTGTATATGGTATCTACAGCGGAAACTTGTGGTTTTCACGAGATTTGCAGCTAAATTGGATGCACGTTGAATTTTAATTCTAATTACACAGAATAACATTACTACTCCAAAAGGAATCCTATCATCAAGAAACCCCTCCTGAAAATCCAAATTTTTCAGTTTTGTTTTTATTTTATTATTATTCTGATTAGTATTTTTTGTAAAACCTGAAAATTTCGGTTATGGTACGATAACATAAGACATGTTTCAGTCTCTCCTAAAAAATAATCCTGGATACACCCCTGAATTAATATAATTTTATCGAAACTAATAATATTTTGTATATAATTTTAAATTGAAATAAAAATAATGAAAGGTTATCGTTTCTTTAAACGTATGAAAGTAAAAAACCGAATTAAAATTCTGCTTTCTTAAAAGAACACTTTCTAATACCAAATTCGGTTGATCAGAACACCACTTTGCATCTTATATTTCTGTAAATAATTAAAATCTCAATTATTACTAAAAATTAAAGATTTGAATATAAATTATTGTTTGTAATAGCAATAAATGCTTGATTATATTATTTTATCTAAAACGGAAGTAGCGGGGCTTCCTTAGGAAATTCTTTTAGCACGTTTCGGACTACTCGTAATTTTAATTCGATGGGATTTATTTTTTTTATCACACAAGATGATAGTAAATAAAGAAAAGATGCGTAGAAGTTACATCAGAAGCATGAAAATGTTGAAAGACGTCATAATAACAGTTTAGGAATTGACCGACCTTAACCCACAGGTCAAAGCTCATAAATTTTTGATGGATTCCCGGATATAATCCGGGGAATCCTACAAATATTCACCTGAACACAAATGGGCGTTTGGAATTTAACGAATGTAACTGAAAAAATTGTTTATTATTATTAATAAAAATTATTATAATTATTTTCTCATCATTCATCTTCAGGGTCGCAATTATTCTTGAGAAGGGTAGTTTAAAAAGACTCAACTAAATCTCGAGTAAAGGGTTTTCGGACTGAAACTATCTCCCCTTCAGTTTTTAAATATAGAAAATAATATCAGCACTTCTTCCTACCAAAAGTATGGGGCCTAATATTTCGAAAAATACTGTTTACCATCGTAATATTTTTTTTCTAAACCACATTGACATTGAGTCATTGATTATTATTGATATTTATAATAAAACAGATTGAAAAAACTACAGAAAGTTTCTACCGTTTCAAGACTAAAGTTTTGTTTGTGCACTTTTAATTATTTGCTACTCGAGTTACGTGATCACTTGATCTGCTCCAAGCTATATAAACTTGTTTGCAATCGTACAGGGCCTGATTCTATAAATTTTCTTATTTACAAAATCTAATTTATTAGAAGTTTAGCGACCTAACGTGCGTTTAATAGAGCGAGCGCATGTGTTTAGTCCGAGGGTTCCCAGGCCCTAAATATTAATGTCAACAAAAATTTTCCGGGGAGTTTCTTTTAGGAAATTTTTATTTTCTACAACTTTGGTCCGATATTATTTTGCGCTATCTTGCACGGTTTTCGCTACTTTTCCATTTAAAGATAGAGATCGTTGATGACGAAATAGAATAGTGCATGTATTTAGTCTGACCGTTCCCAGGCCCAAAATATTAATGTTAGACAAAATTCTCCGGGGAGTTTCTTGTAGGAAATTTTATTTTCTACAACTTTGGTCTTATATTATTTTGTGCTATCTTGCACGGTTTTCGCTACTTTTCCATTTAAAGATAGAGATCGTTGATGACGAAATAGAGCCCGTGCATGAATTTAGTCTGACGGTTCCCAGGCCCAAACTATTAATATTAGACATTTGATCTTCGGGAGTTTTTTTGTTACGTTTTCATTTAAAGTCATTATAGTATTGGTATTTTACGTGACGTGCAAAGTAAACTTTATTTCCATTAAAAAAATTGGAAAATGTATTCTACAGTTACTATTTTTGTAATACCGCAACAATGAAAATTTCGTATCAATCCCTAGCAAATAAATCATTAGTTTATCATTTAATCCGGTCCTGTAAGGTAGCATTATTAACGTTACAACAATCTGAATAAACTATTAACTGATCTATTCCCGTGTAAAGAACAGTGGTTCCCCGTGATGACCTTTGTTTAGGTTACACGCTTTTTTAGTCAGCTTACAGCAATCGCGGGCCATTACCTCGGATATGATGCGATAGGTCACCCCCACCACCTCCGGATTTCAAGCTTTATAACAAAATTCGTTTAAAATAGTTTTATTTATGATTTCGCGCCGTATCTTGCATAGTAATATTAAAACAAGCGACCCCTCTTCAGTTTAGTTCCGAGTGTAATTTTTAAAAACCCATCGGCAATAATGGTGGTCCCTATGGAAAACTTCATTAGTGGTGCATCATCAAAATCCAAAAAATACATTGGTAATGGATTAGTTCTTCATTTAAAGCAGAATAATTCCACGATTCATATTGTTGGAAACGAGTGTAAAATAAAAATCGATGTCAACAATGGATTATTAAAAGTTGTTGGAAATTCGTGTCGAGTTCAAGTGTTTAAGGGAAATGGGGAAATAATCTACAATGGAAATGAAGGGCGGATAAGACTCGGATCCGAAGTTGACGAGAAAAATGTTACGTACGTTGGAAATGAAGGAAAAATCTTTAAAGAGTTACCATCTAGTAAAACTAAAGAAAATCAGAAGAAAAAAGAAACAGAGGTTCCTTTAGAAAAAACTAGAAGTAGTAGCAATTATACGTTAAATATTGTTAATAAATCCGATAAACATTTTTCTCTTGGTGAAAGTATGTTTACATTAACTCCACCAAGCATGATTGCTGTTCCTAATATATCTGAAAGTGTTCTAAAAATTCGTAGAGTGAAAAAATAGTTAGGAAATTTTTATGTAGTCATTCTAGTCTGTGTCCTTTGTACTTTTAAGTATTTTTTTTGTTAGTCAATTATTACAGTATTATATACTACCTATTTATTTAAAAAAAGTATTTATTATTAAATAGAAGAGATAAATTAAAAATAAATTCAAAACTTTTATTTATGTTCATTGTCATCTCTTAAAAACCACCCCCGGGCGGTATCTATTTTTTCTGGACGACCCCGCATGTCGTTTCTTGTTAAATATTTTAATCCAAAACCGATTTTCTTTAATTTTTTTAACAAACCTAGGTCTTACGCATAATGAGCTTTCTGCAGAAATAAAACTAAACCGAATTAAACGTTTTTGGGATTTTAAAATATTTTTTGATTGCCTAACGTAAGTAAAAGTATTCAGAAAACCCACAATGTTTGTATCGTGAGAAAACTCATAAAATTAGAAGACTCATTGGTGAATTTCCCCATCTTACGTATTCAGATATCCCACATTCCCATTTTTTGTAAGTTTTGCTTTAAAAAAAGCAAGAAATTGTTTAAATCCAAGAAAAACGTAATTTACGTTTCCTTAACCTTGTCTTGTAGTAAATTCATTATATTATTATCTTTATGCTATAATTCCTTAGTTATAAAATTATTTACAGAAAACAAGTCCATTTATTTATAAATTCAAAGAAAATGCGTAATATCAAAATTTCTTATATTACAGAAATATTAAACATCATGTATGTAGGATAAGGGAGTTTGAAATAAAGGAAATGAATGGATACTAGGATGATGGTGTAAAAGGGAAAAATATATGAGGATGACCCCAAGTAGTCGCCTTTTACGACAGGTAGGGGATTCCCTGGGCCTATTCTTAATCCGGAACCCAGACAGATAAGACAAAGCGTAGTTTTGCTAAAATTAATCAGGAAAATTTATGTTATCCTTAATTAAAATACTGAAGACTTGTGAAAGTCCTTGGGTTGCAGAAACTATTGGTTTCTTACAACACGACGTGTTAAGTATTTTTCCGATTTATGCATGTAGACTGTGGAGCGATAGCGTGAAGGCCTAAATGCATATAAATTAGTGTCCGCATCGCATTGTCCTGGCCGGCCAGAAATCAAAAATCCCGTAATTTTAGCGCAACGCAATTCGAAACCGAGCCACAGAATAACAGAAAAAAATTCTGCATCTTCTGGGATTTGAACCGCGGTACTAGACGCAAAAATTAAAGATCATTTATAGGTCAAATAAATAAAACAAAAGGTAAAGATTAATTAAGAAATATTATAAAGAGTACAACAAATAAAGTACAATTTTCTTGGAATTCTTAAAATTAAAGAAAAAGACATACATAAATATTTGTTTATTAATTTTGAACAATTACCAACAAAACTATAACTAATATGGCAAATTTTCAGTAGTATTTGCACCATACCAGTTTGAGATTGACAAACAAACACAATCTTTGTTAAATACTCCCCTATTCATTACCAGGAGCATTTCCTTCTTCATTTGCGGACTGCAACTCAAGATTGGTATGTCCACTACCACTTTTTGGAGTATCACTTTTGGATTGTTCACCAATTTTCTCTAAATCCGAAGTTGTATCCGTCAATTTACTTGTTACTGTGGATGGCATAGATGGAGGAGGTGTAAGACTCATTCGCATTTTACGTACACTAGCATTTGGTTTTGCCAATTTTAACGGTAAAAGAGAACCAAAAAGAATGTGTTGTACAACAGGAAACTTTCCAAGCACCTTTAAATTTAAAAATCAAGTAGAACAATCAATAAAATTAATCAAAATTGAACGAACCTCGGCCTTATACATTTTTATAAGGCCACCGTTTATTTTTGACCAATTAGCTACACCACTAATACCCCATAATTGATTCGAATGCTCGGCAAATGGACCAGATTTAACTCCATTAATATATTTAATACATCCTAAGAAGAGATAATCCGAGGCATACATTTCAACTAAATCTTCTTGGAGAAATGAGACCGGTTCGATCCGTGGATGTGCTAAAGAACCCAATTACATAAAGAAAGAAAAATTAAAGGAAATTTACCAATAAGTTGAGCGCTGCCCCAAATAAAAGGTACAAATTGATAATCGTCGAGACTCCACACTCCGTGACTCCCTGCAGGTTCCATTCTATACGTTTGTTGTAATTTTCTTACAACTTCTAAATACCTAACAAAATTAAAATTATACCCTTATGCTCATAACATTCATAATTAACACACTTTGCAAATACTTTACTCGGAATTGTAGCCTTGTCATTCTCTGTTAAAGCTCCAATTTTAAACAAACAACATAGGAACATTAAAAAAGATATTTCATGACCGGTTCCATAATCAATCCGTGTTGAATTTCCAAAGCCTTCTATTAAATAATACATAATTTCCGGTACGGCCCGGAATAAATTTTCTGGTAAAATTGCTCGAATTAAAGGAAATGCTTGCTGGAATTTTACTTATAATATAAACATGGGTAGGTAATGAAAATCATGTACCTACATCGTTTAATTTTTGATACCAAGTTCTAAAAGCTTGATTACCAAACCTTTGCGGTTGCTGTATGGGAGGTGTTTCATCTATCATTTGATCTAACTTTCCTAGCATTGTTAGGAGATTTTCGACGACGGGGGATGCGTGGATATTCCCTAGAGAATTTGGTTTTCCTTTTACAGCTTCGTTTAGAGCTAGTATAAACCCTAAGTATTCCTAAAATCTAAACTGTACTGATTGGTGTTGGTTTGTTGAATAAGGACTTACAAAATAAGCTTCTGATTTTTCCCATAATCGCATATCATCCATTAATTTTACCCCTTTTATGGGGACTATGTATTCATGATCAGGATCGACTAAAATTTTTTTTTTTAATTTTTTGGTTTTTAAAATTTACATTTCTTACCAACGCCTCCTATACTGCTATCGCTTTCTAAACCGGAGCCTTTTGCACGACTATGGAACATTTTGTGTGAAGAAAATTGGAAAACTTTTGGAAAATTTAACCTTAATTTCTGTTATTATTTGGGATTGTTTTGACGTTTCTCGAGTTACTATAAGACCAATGCTTTTGGTTCTAATAATTCTTATTAAACCAATTTTGCATTAATGCTAAACTATACATTATGTTTTTAAAATAGTGGCATATTACTTAAAATAATGATTTAAATAATAAATCCTTTGAACATACAACTGTGTATGTTTAAAGCATAAATCAAATGATAAAATATTTCGTTATACTAAAAAAATGTTGGAACTTGTAGTAAATTTAAAAAAAAGGGGGTGGAAAAGTTGGCTGAAATTTCATTTCCAATCAAAAGGGATAAAATCAAATCATCAATCATCTGCCAAACCGAAACAAAATTAGCAAAACAGAAATGTCACAATTAATTTAAACCCAAAATTCTTGTTCGTCCCATTATTTCATGTTTGCGTCATTTGCACGCCTGTTTAAGCAGGTAATACAAAATCGATTAAAATTAGGTTGTACAACATGGCGTTTTTTCGATCAAAACTCTTACAAAATTCCTGGTTCATCGTTTTTATTTAAAGAGTGTTGTAAAAGGAAAAGAATCAACTTTACCAAGCATATTTCCATAATACTTCCTACCATAGCATTGTTATCAAAGACCGTAGATACAAATATAACACAAAATGAAGTTCAAGATAACATAACACATTTAATTGCCCTCGCACGGATAGCATTAGAAAAAGGGCAAATAGACCGAGCCGAGGCAATCTTAGAGATGGGGTTAAAAATTTCAGAGGATCAGAAAGTTTATATTGGAATGCCTTATATGTACGATCTTTTAACCAGTATCGCCCTTGCTAGAGGAGATATAGATAAAGCCGAAAAATTACTTGTAAATGCTGTGGAAAAATTGATTCATATGGGATTACCGGAAGACAATCATTATATTATAGATTTCAAACTACGCTTAGCTCGAATCTATAGCAGCTTTAAAGATAACGATTTAGCTGAAATTGGATTTAAGACTTGTTTGGATGCCCAAAAAGGTAAAATTATAAACGGAGATAATAGCACCCAAACTGGGATGCTTTATGTTAATGTCCTGTTTTGGTATGGAGTCCATATGATCAGGAATGGACGCTATGGACGCGCGAAAGAAATGTTAGATACAGCTTACGATTATTCAGTTAAAATAAAGGGCTTAACTCCATACCAAGAAATGGTAATTTTATATACCTTAGGGGATTTAAACCTTGAATTAGGACAATACGACGTTGCTCTACAAAACATGCTCAATGCCGTGCTTTTGGGGAAAGGCATCAGCAGCATTGATTTACCCAAGTGTTATTCAAAACTAGCAAAAATATATACGCGAATGGGGGTTTACGATCAAGCCAAGTCTTCAGCACTAGAAGCCCTGAAACTAGCCCAATTATTTAATTATCCTGAAGTATTGACGGAAGTTACAACGTTGTTAGAACAAATTAAGGAAGCCGAAAAAAAATAATGTGGTATTATTATATCTTTATACAGAAGTCTTCACGGAAGAAACAGTTTGTTTATAATTACATTTGTACACATTTTTTATGTCTATACAATAATACTTTTTTTAAGACAAAAAATTATATACTGGTATAGTGTAACATTAAAAATATATTTTTTGGGGTATCTTCTTGTTTTTCTTGGAAGGATATGTAATTTCCTTAGTATTCTCTATTTTACCTACATTTTTTGTAATAATTATCTTCTTAAAGGCAATTGATATTAAAATAGCGTTAAGTAATACATCTGCATTTAAATATTTTTCTCTACATTTCTATAGTTTAATACTCGATACTTTAGACATTCGCATATGACCCACTAAAAAGACCCTTACGCTGAATTAATGCAACAGAAATATCAAGTTCTTTAGTAAAAAAATTAGAGCAGACGTTTTTCAGCAAGCTTGGTGAACCATGTCTGCAATTGCAGACAGGGTTTCCGGTTTGCTACACACAAAAGTTCAATTGTTGGTACTTGTCCCTAGATTAATAAATTAATTTTATGCGTGTCTGCAATTGCAGACATGTCGATAGAAGATTGCCTGTAAATACAGAAGCGAGCGCAACGAAGCGAATGGATTAATTTTACACGAACATATAAGGACTTGATACGATATAGAATTTATTATTTGGGTTACATAATTCAAACGTTAGGAATGTAGTCAGCGGGTCAGCTTGTATATAAACATATCTACCTCAAAATGAAGAGTAGATTATTAATTTGACAAAGAAAATCTAGTTTCTAGATATCATCGCTTGGTTGAGGCATTTTATTTTTATATACAACATTAATAATTGATATTTTTTTGCTATAATATCAGCACCATACAATTTCTTATAAATCTAATGTTAATACAATAAATCTGACATTTAAAATCAAACATTTATTACATTTTAAAAGAGCAAATAAAGTCTTTAATCTAAAGGAATTTTGATTTCAAAAAAGATCCTATAAAGAAATTCGTCTGAGTTGATCTATCACCGTCTAAACGTTTCTCGCTAAAAGTAGTTTCCTGTAACTGATGCAGTGGCGACATCTACCAGAATGACTCGGTACGATTCCTAGCAGTTGGACCATGGCCACCTCTTTAGAAATGGATCAACGCAGGCGACCTTTATAGAACTTATTCTTTTCTATGTTCTCTACTTTATTTGCAAATTTAAAGCGTATCAAACCACATTTTTTTTAGGAAGTAACTCGAGGATCCGATAATGGTAACCATTGAGCTGTAGCTGTTTTACTTTGCAGCATTTCTGCAAAGAATTCTCTTTCGTGTCGTTTACAGTCTGAAGTTTGTCCAACACGAGCTCTACCTAATAATTCACTAGCACCCAAAAGACTGTCGTGCATGCAGCAAAATTCTATAAAGCATTTCTTGAGCGTATTTTTGCTAATGTCGAATGTTAGGGCTTCATTAAATACAGGACATACTGTGTTACGATGAACTCCTGTTTTACGCTTCTTTATTCGTTTGGTCCCTTGTATAATACTGACTTTTACGTATGGATCTACAAGAAATTAAATGTTAGAGGGGGAACATACTATAAGAGTCATGATTAAAATTTTTGTTAATGCTAAAAGTGACTAGGGTAGTTGGGCAGATCGAGTCCTTCATGGTAGCGGGTTCGAGTCCTCGGCAGGACAATAATTTTTCTGAATAAATTGAATTGGACTCATCCAGGCTCGAGCCTTACACTGGGTGGAAGTTTCCTCAACAGATTAAATCCGTCTGCTTCATTGATGTTGCGCTTGTCTTGAACAATTTAGTTAAAGAACGTGGGTTCGAGTCCTGCACGAACTGATTTTTTTTCTTAACAGATTTAACTCGTTTTGTTCATGGGTATCCGTTTTGTTAATTGTAGGTAGTTTTTGTCTCGATTTACGTTGATTTTGTAACCCTCCTTTGCTCGAATGCAAATCTACGTTGATTGAGATTAACAACCTACCTAGACAGGTGGTGTGCTTTGACTATTCATGTAATTTAGTCGATATAGTTCTAATTGAATTAATTTGCTAATGGTTGTAATATAATTTAGACAGCACACACAGAGAGGTTTAATTTCATTAGTCGAAGCTTATCAATTATCGTTGCAAATATCGTCTGATTATGATTGAATGTAATTGTCCTTATACATTTTTTAATCTTGTATAGACGTAACAACTTTTAAAATACTGATTAGGAATTTGTAGAAAAAGGTTTGTTTTGAAAAAAACATTAATATTTTACAATTTGCTTTCATTTCTAATTAAAACCAACGCTAATCAGAATCTTGTAGTATTTGCGAAGAAATATAAACATAATTGCGTAGCATGGGAGGGAGAAGAGAAATGGGAGAAAAATACTCCTTGTCGTAAAGCAAAATTAGTTAAAACACGGAGGTGGACCAATAAAATCGACAGGATGAATTGGCCAGCGCAGTGCAGAATTTTTTTAAGACCGAAAAGAGACATTCAAACATTCTGTTGCTAAACCGTCGTATCAGTGAGGCATCAGCCGTTGGAAACTGGATCCTAAACGGTTGTCGTAAATCGAATCATTATCATTTTTTTTACTCATAGATACCTACATTGGACTAAAACATTTTGAATTCCAAAATTAAATTTAAATCTTATCCATATCAAGATATCTTGTCGGTAAACCGTCGTATATGCGAAATAGCTGTCGGTTATCGGGTTAAACCGTCGTAAAAAATAAATATTTTCTTACTTATTGATCTGTTTACAGTTTGTACGTGTGATTACATATTGAATTAATAATTACCCCAACCCTTATTCTGTCCAACTTCGTGTATAATTAAACCTGTTAGCAGGTGAACTAACAGAGGTCAATTGTTAATTAGTTTCCGACTCAAATTACAAAAAGAAGCCAAAAGCTGAATTAAAAAAGTTTTACAAAGAAATTTTTATAATCCATTATGCAACAAGGAGAAAATAAAAAGTTTTGTCCGCCCTTTTCTTTTCTTTTTTAAGTCTGTATTAAGTTTCTTTTTTTTTAGTATAAAAATTATATGTAGGCAAGTTATCTATGATTGAATGGATACATCTTCAATTAGCAGGAAACAACATTCGAATGCTAATCAGGTTAGGGTCATGTAAAGTATTACAAATAAATTTTTTGGTTTTATTTTTAGTTATACGTTAATCTCTTTTCAAAAATATAAATCGTCTTAAATAATAAATATTTATTGGACTTAAAGAAAATTGTATTTTGTTCTTAAAAGTAACTTATTACTTCAAAACTGTTTGTAAATTCCAAGTAATTAAAATAAATACGAGATCATTAACCAGGTCAGTTCATAAAGGAAGGTAACTGTGCAAATGAAATTTTCGTACCTTTTTTTGCAAGTAATTTTATTAGGACGAACGGTTAGCTATAAATGCTTATGTTATACCGTTTTACCATCAGAGATTCACAAAGTTTAGTCATCGATTGCTGTTTCAGTTCCCGCAATAGCACCATGAAGATTATTACTTTGTTCATATTTTGTGCTACACAACTTATTTTAATTACAACATTTAAAATTATACGTAAGTAAAGAAATCAAGTTAATAATGTTTGCTTTTTAAAAATTAATTTTGTTTTGCTGTGTGGATGCGCGTTTTTAATTCCAATGGGTCATAACGGCTGAAGATTCGAGTCCTGTCAGGGGTGAATTTTTTTTCTAAACAAATTAAATATGTTTCGTCCATGGGTGTTTATATTTGTGTAAATTTCAAAATACAAGGGACATAAGACCCTCCCCCGCCCCAGGCGCCCAAAAAGAATTATTTTTCTGTTCTTACGCACCCCCTTCTTTTCTTGTGTAAGTATAAATTAAAAAAAAGAGGGATTTTGAAATTAAATAATTTGGGGAAATGTGGCAAAAAGTTTGATTATAATTTACAGAAGTTTTGATCGAGTTCTAAACATAATAAAGACAAAGGGTAAAAAGTTTCTGCACCTACGTGGTGACTTCAATTTCCAGGGTTATTGATTTGTTATAAATTTAATTTAAAAAGCACTTAAAAGCTGTTAGACAATATTTCCACTACTGTCTAGGGTGTTCGCGGGAAAACAATGGGAAGTTTATAAAGTGTAAGGAAACCACGAGCGCTATTTTTTTTAGACTGTCTATCTTCGGTGTTAAAAAGTCCTGGATAAATTATAAAAATTATTGCTAAATTAAATTTTTTTAAGTAGTAGTTGGAATTGTTGCTCTGTGTTCAATTTGCGACAGCTGTCTCACTGATACGACGGTTTAGGAACAATTTTCCTTTTTAATAAATGCAGCTGGAAATAAGCTACCCCCAATTTCAATTTTTTTGGGCCCCCGTATAACCCATTTATTTCCTTCTGGCACCCTTCCCTATCTATTGGTTTCCTTTACCTTCTTGTCTACTAACCCAATTAAATAATGCTCATTTTTTTGCAGCCGATTACCTCCCACAACCATGTTCCAGAGCTGTATCAAACTACAGCGAATGTACATTGGACGTACTGAACAAATCTTTACCGTATCTAATGAAAGGTGTTCCTGAATTAAACATCCCTAAGTTGCTCCCTCTTCAAATCCCTGTTTTGGCTATAAACAGAAGTCTTAGCGAATATCTTAGCATTTCTTCAGTTACGAGGAATATCAATATTTGGGGTTTAGATTCCCTCCAACTTCAGGACTTCAAGTACGTATATTGGTTCGAGATCTCCGTATGTGAATCCCTTGCACATCATTGTCTTTTTTTCTTTTAGATACGACCCTGAAGCTATGAGCGGTGAACTTCACATTCTTATCCCACATAGGAATATGTCGATGAATTATGATGTAACAGGTCGATTGTTAACAATAGATTTGAATAGTAGAGGATTTTTCACAGCAAACGCAAGTAAGTAACATTAAGGTGGTCCAAAGGTTAACGTGCTTGGTTTTGGATACCATGTTGCGCGAGTTCAAACCCCGGTGATGATCTAATTTTTTTTTTTTAGCAAATACCGATTTAATATTTAAGTTCCATTTAAAATTGGTTGAAAAATTGGGAATAAATTATTACGCTTTTGATCATATAAAAGCTAAATGTATGATAGAAGATGCGCAAATAAAAATGATTTCAAAGAATCCAGCTTATCAAATGGCTGGTACGTATTTATAATTTAAAAACTTGAAAAGGTTTTTTTCAAATTCTTTTTACAGCTGATATTATCACAAATTTTGTTAATGAAAATCCAGGACGAACTATAAATGCTGTTCGTCCCATATACGAAGAAGGGGTAGCTTTATTTTTTAAATCAGTCGTAGGACAAATATTGAAAACAATTCCAGCTGAAGAACTTATTCCCCAATAGAATAATGTTTATAGAATTGAATAAGTTATTTAATTATTATAGAATTATAATATGTATTTTTGGTATTAAACGTTACTTGTTTTTAATCCTCGTGACTAATATCCATCATTACACGTCCGTTGAATAATTTACTATTACCAAAGATTTTCTTTTCATTAAACAATAGAAATGTAGCAACTTCTTATAATTCGATTTCAAAGTTTGCTAGAAATATACCCTACAGCCGACACATTTCTAAATTCAATTTTGAATTTGAAGCGTAGGCGTCCAATCGAAGGCACTTGTTTCTGCATGAAAAGAACAGACCGTGGGGATGCTACGCAGATTCATTTCAGAAGAATAAATTCCAGAAAAGAATCCGAAAGCAAAAAATTATGTTTTAAAGTTAGACAAGAAACTGAGGGGGAGTTTCTTGAAGTACGAGGCCACAGACCGAGTTCGTTAAGCCCCTGAGTCTAGTAAAGACACCTTCCTATACCGTTTTTTGAAATTGACGTTCAAGTCCACGTATTTTCCGAACGACCCTCGTACTATTCATATA
Organism: Hemicrepidius hirtus; assembly: GCA_963082805.1. Classification (NCBI taxonomy): domain Eukaryota; kingdom Metazoa; phylum Arthropoda; class Insecta; order Coleoptera; family Elateridae; genus Hemicrepidius; species Hemicrepidius hirtus. The sequence goes on from OY720164.1 coordinate 751,463, forward strand.
AACCAATATCATGCCTAAACATAAAAGTGTATCTATCTCTGTCATATTGTTACTTCATTTTCATATGGATTTTATGAAATATGGTGACTAATTGGGGCCTCTTAATTTTCACGAGAAACTTTTTTCTGACCCTTTTTTCGATTAATAAATTCATTTGATATTGCGGTCAGGGTTAGTGCGAACCCTTGAATTAATACAAGTGGATTCTACTAACCTCGATGACAAGTGCTGTTTGGAATACGTTCTATGGGATCAGATTAAATCCATACCCTTTACTTTGTTCCACCGAACGCGTTAAAAAAGTTCGACAAAAATATTTGTTTTAAAATTGTTTGCAAACGTATTAATGTATGGGCATGTACTTCATACATGGTCTTGAAAATGGTAATCGGTACAAAGCAAGACATTTAAAATTCCCGGAGTGTCACTTCGCTGTATGTAATTTTAGATCAATATATCGGGGTTTGAACCCGCGTAAGGTAGACACGTTTACCTTTGAACCACACACGACACCGCCAAAAAGATGTGCCAACCGATCTAGTCCTTATTTTTCTTTTATTACTAATTAAAAAAATTAATCAATCGATTAATAGTAACAAAATGTTCACCTGAACTGTTGCGAGTATCATCAACAACTCTCAAGTTACGTCCCTTGATAACAACGACTGTAAGGCGTTCCGCCGAAGGGAGATAAGCCAGAGATATCATGAGTTCGCCTAAATCCAAGCGAGCGTCATGACCGGAAGAAGGCGCAAGTCCTTTCCAAATATCCACCTTATCACTTAAATCTACATTTGATAACGCAACCTGGACGCTTCCTATTCTATGGTGACGGGAATAAGCGTCGAAGTCGTAGAGAAGGACTTCCAACGTATGGCGACCCAATGTTGCAGCTCGTACTTCAAAAACGAAGTCTTCGTCAAACACTGAAAGAATATTTAATAATAATGAATTATTATTAAAAAAAAATAAACTTCAGGGTTGAAGGGATAATTTTGAGAATCGTTGCCGGCAAATATCAAACTGTGGCACCAGCATCGATAATCTGCCGGCAATAAGTTCTTAGGGGGTTGCGAACATTTCCGTATTTAATCCTTAAATTCTCGTAAACTTTCATTTCTAGTAACTTTTACGAGTTTTTCCTTGTACTTTTTCTTCTTAATTTGATATAGCTCGAATATTTAATATGAAGAGGCAAGAAAGTTCTTAAATAATTAATCTTATTTTCCCTCAAATAAGGCATTTTTTTTGAACTTAAGGAAGAGTTATTTATTCACGTCAAAAGTTTTCTTTTATAAAAATACCTGGATTTAAGGTTTTCTTGTGAATTCTTGTTTGCCAAACATTCGTTTTATCAGGCAGAAGTCGGATTTTCGCATAAGGATCAGCTGTTCCGCTAAAATCACGAGCCTGTAAATCTTGCGCCTGTAAATAATTAACATTTCAGGTAATATTTAAAAAAAATCCGTAAGACTAGTTTTTTTTTGAAAATTTTGATCAATGTGCTGGAAGTTTGAATAAAGCAGCAGTAGCTGCAGTAAAGGGGTAGGTAAATACGATTTATCAACGTGTTAGTGGAAGGTTTACTTTAAGGATTAAAACTTGTAAATTATTTGTAACCAGATTAAGTTTCAACCAGCGAAAAAAAAAGGAAACGATAAAGTAGAACAGAAAATCGATAATGTTGAGTGTCTAGTTTTTATTTCACGAACGTTTCTCCTTGTTGTACCAAAGGGTTTTGAATAATATTAGTTACAAAACATCTGAAGAACGTTTAAATCCATAGTTACCCGGCACTTGATCGGATATTCCAGATTATACAGACTCGCTAAGGGTAATTTAGAAACCCTGGGTAAAATCAAGTGTGTAATGTTAAACCAAACGCGTATGATTAAATAGACCTCCTGGAATGTCCAATCCAGCGCCAAGAAAGATCCTACACGGGGAAGATTAAAACTCAGATTTAATTTTATACGCGTTTAGGGTTTCTAAGGATGTAATTATTATAATTTGAAGGATTATTCAGGATCATTTATTATGTTAAATAAAAATAATCTACTTTAAAGAATATTTTTTGTTAATTTACCAAGTTGCCTTTTCTTATTATCCTTGAAAACTTTATTGAAGAGCCTTAATGTGCTTGCTTGAAAGATTATCTATCAGTAATCTATTAAAGTCTCTGAAAAGTATTTAAAGCTGTAAGAGGTAGGTATCGTGAAAGAACAAGTATTGATCCAAGTTTAAAATTGAAAAGCAAGATTGGTATGTGATCAGAATGTTTATTTTAAAATAAGGTACGGAGTGTTATGCGAAGTATTTTTCTTGTACATTATAAAAAATTATAGGAATAAAAGAATAATTTTATAATAAGTTATGGTTATTCAAGGAAATGTTCTGGAAAATACGAGAACTTTCACATAAATGAAGGAAATAATCTAAAAACGAGGGTTTTGAACTGCAATCCTAATGGAATTTTCAAAGAGATAATTGTTTTTATTTTACAAAACAATTTTTTTTATTTGATGTGATTATTTCTTTCAGCGAGTTTTGATAGAATTGGATAATAACTCACTTTTTGTTACATCAAAAATTAATGATAGCCGAAAAAAGAATTTGAAAGCTAGTTTCAGTGTAAGTTTTTGTCAAATCGATTACCAAAAGCTTTTTATACATTATGTATGACTACATCGTTTGTCAAAGGAAAATGTAGAAATATTAGAAATACTTTTTTACTTTTGATTTTTTGCTACAGAAAGTCAATAGCAATAGAATAACTAGCTCGGTCTGATTAATAAATAATCTAATGGAAGCTTACGTAAAGTTTACAATAATAATAATTATACAGGGTGTCCTAAGAGTACCGAATTTTCATACAGAAGGCACGGAGGGATTTAGAAAAAACTAAGGGCTATAATTTGGCTTAGGCTTCGAATTTCGAGAACTGAAAGTCCTGCAGTATTTTTTTTAATTAAACTTGTCTCAGTTATTGTTTAACACTCTGTATACACTATTACGCGATTCAAATTTTGCGTTCTTTACGTAAAAGTCAATTACTCAACATAGTTCGCATTGCATCGATTATTCAATTAACAAACTGCCTCCAGCAATAATAATTTATTTGTTAGTTAATTGATACGTTATGTAAACATTATTCATTTATTCCACACCACTTAATAACATTTTACAACCCACAACACACATTTTCCCAATACATTCCTAGATTTAGTTTGTAGATTTTGCATTCAGGAGCGACGCAATTAATTTTCAGATATAGGGTTAAGAGCAATCAGACTTTTCAACGATCTTTATGAGTACTTGTCTTTAATATATAACCCATGAATCCTGGAGGCTTTCTTAACCCTCGTCTCAACCCTTTTAGCTTTATCAAATAATAACCGAGCACTAAACCATTTATATTATACCCAGACTTTGTGAATGCCTTTAATTATTTCAGAATGTTGCATTAGCTACTTCTTTATCGATTCTGTTTACTTTAATTTTTATGTCTGGAAGAAGACAATTTATAGTCTGAGGAGGTTTATTGCGGTTGATACGATGGGGATGACGTGGGTTTGATGAGGCGTTAACTATCGACGAAGCAGGGAAGTAGTTGAGAATCAACACACGAAGACAATATCTGGACTAACGTCAATATGGAAATTTACAGTAAACGGAATGTCATAAAGGTAAAAAATAAGTCAATTAAACAAAAGTTAATTAAATCCCTCTACTACAGTGGTTGAAATTAATTATATTATCCTTCAACGTAATTTATTTTCATTAGCATATACTAATTCGGTTTCCAGATTTTGTTCCTCTTTTCCCTAAAAACTTGAACTTTATTACAGATGTAAAATACGAGAAAAACGAAGAGAAGTTCTAATACAAAGAAAATTCAAGTTCAATGGTATCGTTAAAGAGTTTCCTAATCGAATCAGTTTCTCAAATGGTAAGAAAAGATCGTTCGTCAAGGGAAATCGGGAAATTACGGTTTTGGCAAAACCTAGCCTTAACTAACAGAAAAGAATTTAGTTTATCCTTTACACAGGAGAACGCCTGGCTAAGGAAGTGATAAAACGTTTTATAGTATCGTGATCCAGAACGCATCTACAGGAAACGAACTAAACAAGGATTTTATGGTCCATACAGAGATTATAAGCTTGAGTTCAGTTTGAATTTATTCATAAAAGGTTTTTTTATAAAGGTCAAGAAAATTTGACCTGAAGGGTGGAAGATACAAATTTTTGAAAATAAGACCCCGATTTTGAGAAATATTCCAAATTTTCGTAAATACTTTAAAAATTCATGGAAGCCGTTACAGAAGTGGTAGAAATTCGGGGGCTACCCCAAATAATAGCCCTTAGTTTATTCTATCAGGCTTATAAAGGTCAAGATAATCTGACCTGAAGGGTGGAAGATACAAATTTTTGAAAATAAGAGTCCGATTTTGAAATATTCCAAATTTTCGTTAAACTTTAAAAATTCGTGGAACCCGTTACAGAAGTCTTACAAATTCGGGGGCTAACTCAATGAATAGCCTTTAGTTTATTCTATCAGACATCTAAAGGTCAAAAGATTCCGACCTGAAGGGTGGAAGATACAAATTTTTGAAAATAAGACCCCGATTTTGAGAAATATTGCAAATTTTCGTTAATACTTTAAAAATTCACGGAAGCCGTTACAGAAGTGCTAGAACTTCGGGGGCTACCCCAATTAATAGCCCTTAGTTTATTCTATCAGACACCTAAAGGTCAAAAGATGCTGACCTTAAGGGTGGAACATACAAATTTTTGAAAATAAGTCGCTTGAGCGCTGCCACCATTATGGTTTACTAAAAACTTCCCTAACTAAGTATCCCTTACATTTCATTATTTTTCGGTTCCAACCCAACAAAAGGTTTGCACTGTAGGTACTACACAAAACAATTTAATTGTTTTATGCTTGGGTTGTATCCACCTAACCACCCTAGTCTTGTTAGAATAACTAAACAATAATTTTACATATAATGCGAAACCTCTGCATACTAATATCAGACTTCACATCCTTTAGGGAAAAGGGCGGAGATGTAGTTCGAAGTTCCTGATGAATATTAAAATATATTGCAGTTGTAAGTGTGATTAGTAGAGATCGGATTTGTATGCAATTAAATATTGTGTATGACATAATTGCCATATTATCATGTTCAACTTATTGAGTTAATTCGGTTTACATAATATTCAGTTCGGATCGTCTCAAAAGACAATTAGGGGTAGTTTGCGTGATTCTAATTTTCAATGAACGCGATATTAAATCTTCCAAGTTTAATCGAAAATTATTACAGGTAATATAAATGGATATTGGAATAATTTCTGATAACTATAGCGAAGAGGATTGATTATTAGATTACTCAACATTATCGTTGTCTTTTTGGTTACGCACTTACTTAAATCGAATTATGCTCATAATGTATATTTAAGTTTTTACATAGGTACGCCAAAACATGCAGTAGACTATCATAATTGTTATCCGACATGCAATAGTACTCGACTAATGGTCGTACAGACTTATTTCGCAACAAATACGCGAAGTAATTAAAATTTTCCGTTTATTATTCGTCTTCCAGCACAAAACTTTATTGATTCAAAACTTATTTTATTTTCTTGCACCTAAAAAATTATAATTAGTAGAAAAACCTCTAGTTCTAGTCCGGCTGAAGACGAGAACTAAGTTCTCGAAACACGGTTTTTTTGAATACCTTCATTCAACTAGATTTTTTTATTAATATTCTGTAGTGGTAATTTTAATTGAAAATTACTCTCACCTCGATTAATCTTACGGTTAATATTTCCGCAATTGGATCATAGGTGAGAGAAACATGAAGAGATCCGCTAACTTCCTCGGGTTCTCCAGGAGATTCCTGAAAAATTATTTTAAAATTAACGCCTTAATTACATCGAGTTTGGTACGGAAATATTCATACCTGGTGGTTTAATTTTGATTAAAGTTATGAAGAACAGATTAAAAATATTAATATAGTACCTACGAGGTCGGTCTAAAAAGTAATGAGACTGATACATTACAAACTAATTTTATCTTTTTTTAAATACATAGTTACTTTTTGGAATATAAAATAGTTAAAAATATTTTTTCTCTGTTATCGTTGTCTAAAAATCTAAACCATATAGCAAGCTTTAAATAAAAACAGTCGGTTTGGGTTTGAACGAGAACGTATAGGAAATCCTTCACTTCCAATCTCAGTTTTAACAAGATTCAATCAAGATCCCCTTCTGGTTTCAAATAAAAATCCCATTCTCAATACTTTATGTCGAAACTGAAGAATTCTTTCAATCAGCTGTGGCAGGCTGTTTCGTGTAGCTGTTAGGGTTAGATACTTGAAATTTTTGTTCTCTTACAGATGTTTCTAAGCGTGAAACAATAATTTTCTTTTCACAGACAATTTGCTTTGCTCAAGACTCAGCCGTAGTGCCAACAAGCTCTACCATTATAGGAATATTTTTCATAAATATTTACCATGACGCAAAAGAATTTATCTCCGGATAATATTGTCTAAATCATTGGCAATCTAGTGGCGCAGGTTCGATTCCTTTGCGAAGTAAATTCTTCCCATTAGGTAATGAAATTCTACACACATTTTTCTTGTTAAAGTTTGGGCAGCCAACTTCGCTTTGCAAGCCCTAAATTTGTTCCTAGATTAAATTTAATTAAAGGAAAATTTGTTGACCTTCGCATTTTAATCTAATTTACCAAGTTTAGTGTTTATATTAGAACTTGTTAATGTCCTTTCCGCCCGATTTAATTACTTTATAAAATCCCTCGGTGGTTCGCAACAGTGACATTACGGAACCCTTTGTAGGCACAATTTCTTTATGAAAGTGGATTTTTATGTAGTAGCAACACAAACAGCCTGCCCGTAGTTTTTACACAACAAAAGGGTTAAAAAAATTTAAAATTTAATCTGAATGGAGTTATTTTAACGCCTTGACCTCAGACATAGTCATATGAATCGTTGCCGGCAAATCTGAAACCGTGCCGATAATTAATTTCACTTTATTAGACACATATGGTGCTCATGGTGCCCATGCATGGTGCCTAGGTTAGTAATTTTTTTCACGTAATAGAAAAATAACACGATGCGATTGCCGGCAACTAATCATTTTCATGCCCACCTTTTGATACAAAGATGAATCGATTTTCGTATGGTCCAATTTCGCTTGCATGGAGGCCACCTTAGGCCTAACAGGACTGCTATTAGTCAGTACAACGTGTTTTTCGCTCCTGGCAATTGGAATGGGTCCTGAAAAAGCCTGGAAACTACTGGAAGACGTAGGGCTTTCAGGAATCGAGTCCTCTGTAATTTTAAAACGTATGCAAAAACCTTCTCCCTAATTTTTTTTCATGTAACATGGTGCAATAAATAATTAAACTTTATTCCCATATGGTTTTAATTTTTGATCAGACAAACTTTTGTTTGTGTTTTATGTTTATTTTCGGTTAGCAAATATTGAAGTTGACACTTGGAAAGTTAATTACGAGCCCCAAAACTTTGACAAGCCGAGTCATACGAAAGTTTGCAACCCTCTTGGTAATTTGAAATTTGAATTTCTCTCAGATTAGGAATATAGGTATTTCATTTAGGAAATGGGTTTAAAAAAACAATTAAAGTTTGAATTATAAATTGTTTTCATTTCCCAATTATAATCCTCAAAATGGAACAAAAAAATAATTTAAAAGGACAGATTATGACATAATTATATTTTTTCCGGTGTTGCAAAAGAACTACAAAAATATGAAACATACGTTATTATACGAGGTCTGTCTAAAAAGTACTGAGAGTAACAAAATATCAGTCGTAATACATCGGGTAAAGCCAACCAAGTGGTAAGAAAAAAAGTTTCATAGTCCAGCGACTTTTATTTCGACGGTTCGAATCCGGGTCAAGTTTAGTATAACTTTTTTTTTTTTCATAAATTATCAATTATTGTTAGTGGATAGATATTATAATTTGATTTCTATTTTTATTTCATTAATTTTGAAACACTAAAAAAAAGCTATCAGTGGTCGGTTTAGATGAATGAAACTACATCCGTCTATATTTATGATCCTGGCTATAAAATTATTCATTTCCCCTACTTCGTAATAAAGAGACTTATAAATAAATAAAACCAAATTATCTGATCGATATTGCTTCGTAAATGATGAAAAATACGGAAAGTATTTATTTTCAGGGTTTATAGACTTTATTTTCAGGCGTTAACTGTGTCAGTTTTTTAATTTGGATTAATTTAATGTTCTGTATATGTTTATTTAGGAGAAAAATTGCTAAAGCTTTGATTTTCCTAATCCAAATGAATGTTGTGTTTATATTTAATTTTATTTATTCAAACCTAAAGGATTCAGACAGTTTTAATTGAAAATACATTTATTTTGTAATCCAATCGTTAGATACCATGGTTTAAAGGTAATTTGATCCCCACCTGTGTTTGTTTGAAACTCGATTGTATATTGCCATTAAATGCATAAGCATTTCTTGTGTATAATCAAAATAAATAACTTTCCTTGGGCTTTATTATAGAACATCTCATAATTTGTTCTACTATTTTCAAAAATAAAAGATAATATTTTAAATCAACTTCCCGCACTCAGAGAAATCTATTGCATATTTACAATTCAAATTTTGCGGTTTAATAAGATAAGTTTCAAGCTGGATTTACAAATTATACAGTGCGAATTGAATAATTTATCGTTCCAGTTTAAATATTCAATGTAAAAAAAAATTTAATCTCTTTTTAATTCTCTTCCGCAATGGAAGAATCCTTTTGATAAAATTAATTAATCTCAAATATTTGTATATTTCTCTTTTAAAATACTTTAGAATTTTTTAAAAGTCAATGTTTTATTTTAATTTATTTAATTATTCATTGCACGCTACTGTTACGTACGTTTCATGAATGTTTTCAGTTTTTCAGGCATCGCATGTCTTACCTTTATTCACATATGAAGTGACCTTCAGGTACGCAACATATTGAATTTTATTAAGAAAAACAGAAAACCGTAAAAGATAAAGAAAGAAAAGTTTCCCAAACGAGTGCGACATCAAGAAACCCTTGACAAGATTCCGAAAATACCCGAATTTTTTTTATTATTAAATTAATTATTGGAAAACTAAAAACACTTTCTTTGTAGATACGTCCCTGTATATAAGTCGTAGAAATAATTACCTGGTGAGGAATCACCATCGTTATCGGTTGTACAAACAGAGCTCCGTTTTGTGTTGGGCGATATCCAAAATGTGTCTTCCCCAGGATTAGAACATAAACTTTTACTGCTTCCTGGTAAAAACTCCCGAACTAAAGCTTCTTGGCTGCAAAGTTCCAGACGTTAAATAAACTTCTGAAAATTTACGAAGCATAATAAAAATACAAGTGCTAGTGCGACTTAATTGCCCTTCTCCGCTGAAAATCTAGAATACTTTTCGTAAATACGCGAGCACGGTAAAATAGAAAAAATATTGTACCCAAACCTAATCCTAAGTCGAGAACCAAATGAAGGTCCAGAACAATAATCAGAATTTATTTTTTGTCTTAAAAGGGAAATGCAAACAATAATCTCGGAAAACAAACTCGGAGATGGTTTGGACATTCAAACAGAATATCTGAAAATAGATATTCCCGACAGGTTTGGCAAACTTTGAAGGATAACAAGCTAGAGGCAGCAGGCTGTGTCTTAAATGGAAAGATAATGTAAGCAAGGTGCTATCGACGGGTTGAAAGGAATTGAGGGGGATTGTTTATATGGAACTCAATTCCCAAAGGTAAGAAGAGGATTGATTAAAGATGTAAATGTACAATCGCAGTTCCACGTTTATATAATAAAAAGGGCGGCTAGGTAAAACAATATCAACTTTCTTTTGCGTCTGAGTCTACAGAAAGCATTGCTTTTTGGAATAATTTTGTAGAAAGGGACCCTAGCAGAAAGTACTTTATACTAGGTAAAAAAATCGATTTTGGACCTTGATATGTTTTAAAATAAACAAGGGTGGTCAAAAAATACATACATGCAGTTCAGGGGTAGATTTTAAAAGAGAAAAGGCTGCCAAGGTAACAAAGTAATATCAATGCAATAATACCAGTAACTTGAATAACCTTCATCCTTTTCTCGTATATGTACGTAATTCCCAAGTGCATTTTTTTTATTTTCAAATGTCCCCTTGAATTTATTAAATTTTACGAACGAAAGAAGGCAACCGCGGTAGTAGCTTATTTTGATCACATGAAAATAATATTTACCTGTGATCCAATTCTTTTGTATCCGCTGATTCTAAAAGATTTTTCTCAAACCAATTAAGTCGGTATTTACGAGAACATGCCACAAATACGAGTAAAGCAAATAACATTACGCAAATAAAAGATAAAACCGCGTAGAGTAAGGCAACAGCGTAGGCTGACGGTTCTTTTTCTTCGTCTTCCGCCATCTCCATAATACTGAAATCAAAAAACACTCTTTGAACCACTTTCATATAGAAAGTCTTCCTTTTGATTATTTATTACACACATGTAATGGAATATAGGGTGTATATAATTACGTTTGGATATACGGATTTGATTGTAATGATACGGTTTGGGATAGAAATTGCAGAATAAACACAGAACACGTATAGTACTAAACGTAGGGTATAAGGTTCCTGGTAAAGTCCTGGGGAAAATCCCGGATAATGTCGCAGTGAATTCCTAGCTAAATTCGCGTGCAAAGTCTCAGATAAACTGCCAGGTAAAGTGGCGGGTAAATTCCCGGATAAGGTGCCAGATAAAGTCGCGGGTAACATCCCGAATAAAATCCTTGATAAAGTCGCAGTGAAGTCCTAGGTAAATTCGCGTATAAAGTCTCGGATAAAGTTCCAGATAAACTGTCAGGTAAAGTTGCGGGTAAATTCCCGGATAAAGTGCCAGATAAAGCCCCAGGTAAAGTTGCGGGTAACATTCCGGATAAAATTCCTGATAAAGTCCTGGGTAAACTCCCGGATAAAGTTCTGTTTCAAATAAAATCGTGTGTAAAGTCCCGGGTAAAGTCATGGATAAAGTGCCAGATAACCAGCATTATTATTATTCTTTGCCACTAAATATATGTTTTAAATCCCATCCTACCCTTTAGATAGCTTTATATTCTGAAAATATTTCATTTAAATTTTAAAATACCGTAAATCTGAAAGCTATCAAGCAGATATAAAATTGGAATGGCAAATTTATGAATAAAATTGACTTTCTATAACAAGTTAGAATCAGATTTGAAAAAAGTGAATATTTTAAAAAAATACTGCAACGTGTACAATCAATACATAAAGGGGTGTAGCTAACAGAAACAAAAAAAATAGATAATAATAATTTAGATGGCGTAGATTTATTTTGTGAGATCAGTCTTTCTTTGTTGTATTTTTCACATCAAGAACTAGACTTTTATTATGAAGTGTGTCTCTAAAAATCTTTGTACAAAGGAAAATTATGACATCATAGTATAGGTATAGGTGCTGTCTAAAATGCACGAGGCTTTTAGATTAGACATTATGATATGTCGTAAAAATACTATATCTCTCTCTCTCTCTCTCTGCATTAATTTGGTATAAAAGAAATTTATGTTCTCTTTCTATAGAAACGTATTATTGCGAATAGTAAGAGTTAAAATTGCATTGGAAATCCTATTAGATGGATAACACGTAAGGAAAGTCTCTTTTTCGTTACCCAAACGTACTCAACCTACGGCCTTCTACTCAACAAAATCGCCTTATGCCTCACTCCGTAAAGCGTCACTTTCCTGCCTCTTTACCTTAACAAATTAATATTTATTATTTCACTCTCTTTTGAAAACCGCGAATTTAATTTCTTCAAACAAGCAGACATAATCGTATAAATCAACAAACAAAACGTATGGAATAATTTAAAATGATTGATGTATACAGTTCCCTCAATGGAAATTCAGGGTTAGTATATTTACCAAGCACTTTAAATTTTATGTAACATGTTTCTGACATACTGACATTATATTCGGCGTTGTTGTAATTTTATCCAATGGCGTTGGAAAGGCTTTCACATAAAGATCTCTATCTGCGCAAAATTGTGTAGTATAAAGTATAAACCATTATTTTTCTTATTGCTAACTCGATGGCGTTATCATTTAATGTAGGGCACGTCCTTTTGTACTTTTGTTATATACAGGTTCGATAAATATCTCCTACGTGCTTTTATTCACAAATAAAATTATATGTTTTATGGAATAGCAGCGAATTTAATCAATTTTTAGGCTTCTCTGCATTAATTTTCGAACACGCAACAAAGGAAAAACAGTGGCCACTGGTAAACGAGCCCCATAGATAAAATCCAGAGAATTTAGATCAGACGAACGAGCAACCCAAGCAAATATTTAGAATTTTATTTGTTAGAGGTTTGCTATAAGAGTAAGCGAGCGCGAGGTAATGTCCTTTCAGTGAACCAAATAGAGCGCGCGCATGTGTTTAGTTTGACGGTCCCCAGGCCCAAACTATTAACATTAGACAAATGTTTTCCTGGGGTTTTTTGTAGGAAATTTTATTTTCTACAACTTTCGTCTTATATTATTTTGCTGTATCTTGCGCGGTTTTCGCTATGTTGCCATTTAAAGATAGAGATGGTTGATGACGACATGTGTTTAGTCTGACGGTCCCCAGGCCCAAACTATTAACATTAGACAAATGTTTTCCTGGACTTTTTTGTAGGAAATTGTATTGTCTACAATTTTGGTTCTCTATTATTTTACGCTATCTTGCGCGGTTTTCGCTACGTTTCCATTTAAAGCTGCTATTTTTAAACGTATACAGAAATTTAAATTCCAACAGTGTTACTGATGAAAAATTGCGTGCCGTCAACTCAGATAATAAAGATAAACGTCTACGTTCAAAAACAAAATGACCTCATATGTAAACACTGTACTTCACATCATGTTATCATTTATCTTGAAGTTTAATTAAAATACACAGTGTTGTGTTAGTTTTAATGATAAATAGCAACTGCAACCACCACAAACAAGTTTTATCTGAATTTTCAAGCATTTGCAAAAGGGTTTCAAAGCTGCAGTCCTGATTAGCTCCATTTACAAATTGTGCTAGCGTTCGGTGCCAGGAATCCGTATACCGAGACCTCAAACTCAAAAGAAATTTCAAATATTGCGAAAATATTTCCTACAAGTTTAATAATCCAATTTTTCATTAAAAAATCTCGCAAGTGCTATAAACTTTATAAAACGTAAAACTTTTATTTTGTTTTTTTCCTTGACGTAAAAACTTCACCTTTAAACCCACTACCAAGCATGTTATAATAAATTAATGAAAACATAAAAGTTTCAAACATTTTTTTACTGCGAATAAGAAACAGAGAGATAAACACCAAAAAAATAGATGGCTTCTCTTTTAGTTATAAGTGAATGAGTTATGTCTTAGGGTTATCACACGAAAAAGTGAGTTTTGATGAATCATTCATCGTTTGGAGCCGCCAATTCATATATAGCCTAATTCTTATATAGAGATAAGCGGAAAAACAAAACACCCTACGGAAAATTCTTAAAATATCTAGATATACGTTTGCACATGGCGCCTAGATGAATCCTTCAGCGAAAAACTCCCTCACATTCCCAAATGTCTTACTAAAACATTTTAATTATCACAATTGTGTGAAAATTATTCACATGAAAGAGAAGTTTTGTTCATGTTCCCTAAAATCTGTCTCTAAAGACAGAAATGGAGTTCTAAATTAAAGTTTACAACATGCGAAACCGTTCTAGAAGGATAACGCTAATGTAGAAAGCGTGAAAATGTATAAAAAGGCTTCTCGCTTCGTGCAAGTTTTTTTTTCTTGTGCATGCACAAATTTTAATTCTGTCAAGGAAAATCTGATCGCATTAATTCGCGTTCCAGTTTTCCGGAAAATTAGTTTTCAAGTCTAGACACTCCTAAAGGTGTTTTGTGGAGATTTTCACATTTGTTTGTAAATTTTTCCTGAAAAGGCGTTTACGGCGCGGACATCTGTCGCCTCCGAAGAGATGGATCGTAACATAAATACTTAATTTGCATACAAACGTATCTCTATCGCTCAACATGCGTGAGGAAAACCTCGGAAAAGTTAGGAAACGCAAAAACTACAATCATATTCAAAAGTTACTAAATTTATTTTTTTTCATTATATTCAGAATTTTTTTCGACGACTAATAAATAATTAGGGTTGTTACTTAACCGTCGTGAATAATAGCAATCATTACATGCAGGTTGAATAAAATCTATTTTCGTCTCTTGTGGATTTTTCAGATTGAAAATATTGAAATAGTTAAGTTCACTCGAAGTAATAAGCGGAGAATAAAAAATCTGTGTGGAGTGGCACATTCAATCATTCCTGATCGCTCTGAATAATTTTCAAGAAAGTTTATTTTAGATATCTAAAACTTTAAAATTGGGGGGAAGAAACGAATGAAATTTTTTTTATAATAATTCAAATTGGGAAACAAAGTTACTTATTACTAAAGCAAGGAAAAGCAATCACAATTAAGTTGTTTCTTTTATTAAGCTGCATGTATACTACGCCTTTCCGGGGAAAGATGTTAAGGAGAGGAAATTGCGTATACAGGGTTAATAGTACACCTCACTGGGGTGCCATACGTTACTCCGTCGAACTCTGGGGGATTGCAGACTGACTATTAAGGACACTCAATTGCAAACGCTGCTAAAACTAACAGAAGTGCTGATGCTGGTAAAACCATTACGTAGTAGTGCATAAAACGTAGCTAATTTTTTTTAATTTTCCTCGTAATCAAAAGAAAAAATATTTCCTCCTCGAAAATTTCAAATAAGGTACATCATTTTTATTATAAACGTAAAAAGGATAAAGAAACAAAGAGAATGCAAAAAACCAGAGGTCTCTAGCATTACCACCAACGGAGTTATGAAGAAAAATGTAGTAATAAAATATTTATTTCGAATGTCATGAAAATGAAGTGACTGCTTACGAAAACATTTGACTAAAAATCAACAAAATAAACAATATACAATCAAAATTTGATGTTTAAGATGATTCAAAAAATTAAATCAAGCAAGTCATGACTCCTAACTTCCTTTTCGGGCATAACTCCGTTTCTAGTGATGGTAGAGAGATCTGGTTTTTTGCGTTCTCTTTGTTTCTCTATCCTCTTTACGTTTATAAGAAAATGGATGTTCCTTTTTCATTTAATTTTCAAGAAAATTTCAAGATTAAGTTTCTTATAATATTTCGAAAACACTTCGAATCTTGTCATCGTATCGGTTATGTGAAGTGTGAAGTATTACGAGATGTAAAAAAAATCTATCGGAGGCAATATAAAATGAATCGGCGCCGAGGTCGGGCGTCGCGGCGCCGACACGCCGAGAAATAGAGTAACATCATGTTTTATACTAAATCAACGACGCAAATGTGGAAGAAAATCTAGTTAGAGGTTCGTAAAAAGGAGTGAATATAATCAATGTCCTTGTGTACATCGAATATTGATTAAGTGAAAAAATATAAAAGAGAGAGGAAAGATAATTAATTGAGTTCTACAGGGTGTTCGTGAAAAGGAATTCGTCTGTTATTCATACTTATTGGATACGGACTATGCAACAAGGAAGCTAATGATAGTATTATGTTTGAAATTACCCAATTTCGAACGTTGATTATAAATTTGCCTCTAAAAGCAATTAAATTTCAGCTGAAATTTAATCTAGAAAACAAATACGACGTATAAAAACATTCCATTGATAAACTAGATCGGTGTTTGAATAAAAATGAGACCTACCCCTATAGCTAATAAATACTACTTCAAAATTAATTACTACAATTGAAGGTTAAGGTTCAAAATAAAACTTGGCATGCCCAAACGTAATTATTTAAGATTACTGATACTAATTTATTTACATTATCAATATTATATGTAGGTACATTAAAGGCCACGCAATGGGTCCGTTTTTATTCCTATTAAAGTTGAGTTGAGGGAACGCTTTATATTTTATTTCCAGAAGCTGCTTGCAAGTACAGAAATGACAAATTTTTAAAGCCAACCCTGTGTTAAATAGATTTTCGCATCTGCGGCCATCCGAGGGGTTCTCATATAAATTAAGGGAAAACGAGCAACATATAATCCTAGACGAAATAATTATGGGGCTCCACAATTTACCGCACCGCGTTCGTTCCCGCTTTAGTATGGCCGACCCTTTAACTTGTGTCTACCTACTTTATCGTAGATATTATTAAATTATTGTTTGGAACAAAATCAACATCTGTATTGTATGCAACAGATATTTATTTGTTTACACTGGAATTGTATGCATGATAAAATAATATTGATAGATAATAATATTATCCCATTCGTTATCAATTTCCATTTGGTATAAGCCAGCTGGATATGATTAACGACGTTTTAATCCACATAATACCTGTACTGTAGCGTTATCTGCTGATGTAAGGGAAGGAAATGAACATCCAAACATATAATATAAAACGTAATAAATTTATTTTCCTGCAAACGATACTAAAATTTTTTGCCTGCACCATAGGATGTTATTCTTCGATAGTACACTCCTCGATCAAAACCGTAATTTAGAAAACCTCTTTACTTCCATCTTTTCTACTTCCTATTTATTTCTCTCGTATAACGACTAGGAACGTACAAGAAGAACAAAGCTGATTTGATTTACTTTGAAGAGACATTCGACACGTTTCATAGTATTTTAACTCGGGTTTGAAAGATTCAGGGAATATTCCTACTCTGGAGAATAACCCATGTCTCCATTCCCATTATATTCACTGTACGCTTTTTGTAATGATCACTGACCTTTCTGTTACATTTTATTGAGAAAATTGGTTTTATAATATATTTATTATATTCTGAGGAATGACGAGATATTTTAAGGACGTTTGACATTTACGTGGGTTTAAGATAAAAATTACTGTCTTAACGTTTCATATATTTTGCAACAGCAAAAAGTTCTAACTTATTTCTAATTTTATGTATGCCGCATTAACCCTATATAAATGGGGATGATCAATCTAAAAAACGGAGGGTGAAATGGAATTATTAATATTATCCTCTCTCAGAATATAAATTTGCGGAAACATAATTTTTAACACGTTCTGTTTCCATTTCGTTTCGCAAATTTCCAAATACAGGGGTTAAAAAATATTATCTTAGACAGATCTAAAACTTTGGAAGTAAACGAGAATGTTAATAAACCGAGAACTGCAAGAATTTTAACGCAGAAAGGCGTTTTATACTCTGTCCCAAGAAACTCGAAACAAGGGCAGTGATAACTAATTTTCCACCCTTGTTGAGATGAGAGTAAAGGAACGCTGAAATATTCCAACGTTTCTCAAATAACCATTCAGATGTAAACCACATTCCAGAAGAAGCTACTACAAAGTAGACATGTTATGCGACTCGGTTATAATCCGCTGATTAACCTTCTCCAACCCTTGATGTACACTGGTGGAAATTATTAAGAAAACACAGAGGATAATAAACAAGATATACGGGGTCTATCTAAAAAGTAACGAGACGGAGCCTTAGAAAATATTTATTAGGGCTTGCGTTAAAAATAATTTTTATTTCTTTCACAAGGGCAATGAGGTTGTTCTCACCCCTAGCTCCATTTTGTTGAAAGTAAACGTGCTCTTCCCGAATCTTTTAGAGTTCTCGTCATTTGCAGACGACCGTTATCAAATTCCCATACCTCGTTACTTAGAACTGGATCGGATATTCCAGAGGCTTTTGTTTAACTATTGGTAAATTTTTATGACCGTCACTACATGATCACGCTAGTTTTAGAAAATAAAACGCTATTATGTCGTAAACACAAGAAAAACATTTCATAACCAACCACGCTCGCATTTTTATAGCCATTTTTTCAACTTTCAGGACTAACTTTCAGAATTTACGGGTAGGTATTGCGACTTTACAGTAACTATTCGAACGCTGATACAAAGGAGAGAAGTAAAAAAAAGGCATTTATTCAGCTTTTTATGAGCGTGGCCGGATTCTAAGCAAAGCGAGATAACTTGGCTTTGACAAAAGTCCACAAAATGGTAACCAGAATTACATTTTTTTTTAGTCTTTTTAACTTTATCCGTTTCAGTATTCAATAGGGCGTGAATTTACTTTGAATTCGTTTGTAACCAAAATTCATGAAATAAAATATATTTATTGCTGAAACATGTTTCTGATTTTTCAGGATTTATTGAAAAGAAAACCTCGGGCAGAAAGATTTATCTTTTTCCGGTTACATTTGTATTGACTTTGTGTCTTTAGAAGATTTATATAACTAGAGGATAAAATATTTTTGTATTGAAATCGATTCGAAAAAGTTAACGACAGTCGCCTTTTTCAACAGGCAGGGGATTCCCTGGACCTATTCTGGAACCGAGGCGGAAAGAAAATGTTTAGAAGTAGATGGAGGAAACTCAAGAAGTCTGTATATATTGGTAGCAAGGATAGTTTGATTAAAGTGTGTTAAAGTCCTCTGGAATATCCGATCCAGTTCCTATCACTATCAAGGAGAGAGAGGAGGTCTTTGGGGGCAAAAAACAAGCGTCCATGTGTAGTTGATCTAACGTATGAGATCCGATCTAAGAATTCGATAAAAAAATAGTAAAGGTCAGCTATATAAAACATAATAAATGACTTTTAGATCGTTTGCTCCTAATAAAAACGTAATCTTTTTTATTCCTGTCCTTTCCGTTGTTTCCTAACAAAAACCGATTTTTATTGTAACGTTTTATTTATATTCCCAAAAGATAAATAAATATGCATCTGATTAACAAAGTTTTCTTGTAATATTTCAGGAAAAAACATCTTTTTCCCTCATCAAATTTTCAAGAAGCAGAAATTTAATTTAATCAGCAAGTTTCCTAATAAGAGAATAAATACCCAACTCCTTTAAAGGTTTTAATTTTATTCACTCGCTCAACAGAACTTTCAGTTGCGAACTGAAGTTTCAAACAAAATTCAGGATTATCCTTCATTCATCTTCTGCTATGTATAAGAAAGGTTACAATGAACTTTCCTGGTATTTATTAGTATTTGCACCAATTCCGGGATACAGTTCCGGTTTGTATCCTTCCGGAACGACAATCTATCAGTTTGCGGAAGGTGTAGCGGGTACAAAGAATCATTTCTACTATAAACAACTCTATTATCTAATTTTGAATATATACAAGGTGTTTCTAAAGACTTGCCCTTGCTCTTTTCCAATCCTTGTCAAGGACCGGCTTCGTTAGCGGGGACTGGATCGGATATTCCAGAAGATTGCTTTGTTTTTAACAACTCGAATAAATGAAGATTAATTATGGGGACTATTTCGATACAAAAGAAATGTCTTTTTTACTAGGAAAAAATTTTAATATAGTAAGTACAGAAGACTGAAACGTGTTTTCGTAATTAAATCGATTTATTTGTGTCTGTTTAGCACTAAATGGGCTGAGAAAATACAATCCGAAGAGGTTTATCTAATTATCTTGTCTCTAGTAAAGTAGCAAACAGGTGGAAACTTTATCGTCAATCAGAGTTACTTTCGAACTGGAATATTCAATAGATTCAATCTTTATTGTGTGGAAATTGTTCTGTAAAAAGGAAACACGTTTTGTCATGGACGAAGTTGCACTCAATAGACCACTTGGTTGAATTATTGATTATCCAAACACGCGATACTTTGTTGGATAGGTTAGTTGGAACTTTTAGCTTCTTATTGATGTTTAGGTACCCGAAAAATTGTGTTCCCGACATAATTTGATTAATTGATTGTTACTTTTTTCCACTGCGTTATGGTTGAACCTTCAAGATAATTCTGAATTTGGAATATAGGAACTGAATTGGCCCAGACCTTAATCTGAACCAAGACCTGTAGATCGACTACAGGCCCTGGAAGACAGGGATGTATCGGCCAGCTCTTAGCCCTGGCTTAAACCAACCGATTGCTGGAGCTAAAGCATAATTTTAGGAACCAGCCTGTATCTCCAGAAAATAATGATTACATATTCAAGTTTAATTTTAAACACAAAAATGAATAAAAAAAGAAAATAACGCGGTTCATTAGTGTGTTCGAATTTCAACCCTTTTCCGTTCTGATACTTAATCAAAGAGACTGGAAATCAATTGAACGCATGGTCTGATGGAATATTACGCGCACACGTACGTAAAATGTCCGAAATTAACCCTTTCAGATTTCTCGATACAAACCACCCTTTTCCATACATAACTATTTATCACGACCTTCTTGATTTTCGAGTCTGACGCTCAGACTCGAAAATCAAGAAGGTCGTGCTATTTATTATTAAGAAAAAGTGAAAATTGAAATACTAATACGGATCCATTTAAAATTTCATTTGTTTTCCACATTCAACAAGTAGGTACTACACCTACTATTTTATTTGTTCAATTTCGCTTTGAATGTTTGACACTTTTTCTAATGTTTAGTTCACGACCTTCTTGATTTTCGAGTCTGACGTCTCAGACTCGAAAATCGAGAAGGTCGTGGTTTAGTTTATAAAGAAGAGAGAAAAAAGATCATTAAAAAAATGATTTAAAACAATTACGTTCCTATAAACTTTATTCTTAAAAACCGATTCTTTGATGTTCGTATTTTCATTTTAATTATTTTCTTTGTAATTCTAATTACAACCTCATCCTCTTTTTTTTCGTTTGTTCCTACCAAGAAATTAATTAGCAATTCTTTTATTTCTACAACCGTTGTTTTGAAGCTACAAAGCTGTCTATATTTAGTTTTATTTCAAAGGAACAACTTGTTTCTGGTGTCTCTTTTAGTTATTTGTTAATTATAAATCTCGTAGAAGAAATTGTTGGATACTCTTCTATAGAAACATTATTAAGACCCCAGACTGTGTGTTTACAAGGAAATTTTCCCCGTTTTATTACGACTGGTAAAAGCAACGAGGAAAATGTTAATTAGGTTCTGTGATTTAGTCAGAATGTATGGAAACCTCTATTAGCCCTTCAAGCCTTTAATAGATGACATAATGAGAATATAATACATTTTTAAAATTACATGAAAGGATTTACGAACAAAGGGGAGATAGGTAGCTTGGTAAGATAGGGCGTTATTTATTACCCCGTAATATTGTATTATGTTGGGTTTCTAGGGAATGTGAAGTGTTCTTTGTGGCTTCATATAGAATAAAAACTTGCACAAAAAGAAAAGTGAAAGATTATTAACCAACAAAAAGTTATATCACGACTTAATGATGCATTTTTTAAAGTAATTCCAGATTTTTGATTGCAGGACTTGCACATTTTAAGGATTTTGGTAGTAAAAAAAATTAAGGACACTACTTTCTTTTTCCTTTTTGTTTTGTCATGATTTCTTTGATATTTTGTTGAATCAAATCCGTATTAAACAAAGCAATTCTTTGGAATATCCGATCCAGCGCACTACAAATTGTGTATCAACACAAATAAAATCGACAAAATTGATTTGCCTTCTTTTTTGGGGAGATGACAAACTGTTATCTCTTAAGAAGGGTATCGAGAAAATAAATTAAATAAAAGTGATATTGTGTCAGAGGTGATAAAATTGCTGTCACGTCTCACTATAATCCTATTTGACATGCGATATATGACACAAGTCCCCATAAAAATTTGGTAGGTACTACACAACTTATTACCTACGAATTCTGTCGAATAAACGCGACAGAAATTTATAAACTATTGATCAATGCGAAATTTTAAATACCCTGTAGATTATTGTATGTTGATTTGTTGCAATACGAAACCGTAGGGCGATTATTTAAGCCTTTGGGGCTGATAAAATCACATTCGTAACATATTACCATATCCAATGGAATTTTAAATATTTAACTCATACCTTTCGTAATAATACGTTTTTATGGAAAATATTTTGAATGTTTTCAAATAAATAATGCGGGGGCGTTTATTTCAGAAGAACAGGACAAAATACCTTCGGATTCGGAAGCAAGAAGGTAGAAACTTCAAAAGATCTGGGATTTTATTGTAGGCTGAGAGATCAAGATGACAAACGATCAAGCAGAAAATACGATTTTCTACAGAACGCACCTGAGCATATAAATTGTTTTTTAAGAAAATATTGTTTCTAATATTTCCTGTCACCTCCAGCGATATAAAAGAAGATTCACAAAAAAAGATAACATTGTCGTGTTCTCGCGTTTGTTTTCATGTAACCAAAGATAAGAGTTGTTTCTATTATGAGGAATAAATATCATTGGTTCGAATCCCAATTTTTTTAAAATACCATTATGACTTTTTTTATTTTTATTAGAACTAAATACTAGGTTTTAATTTAAAAAAAAGTTTTAATTCAAATTTAACAGCTGAAGAAAATTAAATTTACATACTATGCAATTATGTTAAGAAAAAAAAAAAAGTAATTGGAACTCGGGATTCGAACCATTGAAGATTCATATCTTGGTAAAATGTATAGTAATCGATACCATGGAAACATAATTGTTTTTGAAATTATTTCCTGTTCCTAGGCAACGAATACGAATCTATGTATGTCCGTTTTGCATTATTTGTTCCACGACCTTCTTGATTTGTTCATATTTTTAAGTTTGGGAACGTATTTTACACAAAAACCGAACACTTGAGGGTAAAGCAAACTTGTTATTAGCCACCCTTACAATAATATTTGTAATTATAGTTATCTGTCCTTGTACGTATGCCCTTTACAGGTTATAAATCCAAATAGGATTACCCAGCACTTTAGTTTTTATTGAAAATACATACGTAATAGGATCAAAGAGATTTATGTCCTAAAAGGGTTTAGATAATAATGAATAAATTGCATTACTGAACAGGATTATATATTATACAGAGTGTTCTAAAATTAAACCGCCAAATTGATATCACTCTAGACGTTACGGAGTTACAACTTCCTCTTATGGTTTACGTATGTTTTTGTATAAAATCCTAGGACTTTAATAAATTTAATTTACTTTACAATACTGAATTGTAATAAAGTATTTTTTGTGGAACCTTAACTTAAAGGAAAGCAACTGCGTTTCCAAACCCTTTTAAAATATTAACTATCACAACAATCGATACATTATTATCGGGGTACTAAAGAAAGATAATGAACTGTGAAAATTCTGCAACGTAATATACCCAATTTAAAAAAATTTCACTGCATAAAAAAATAATTTAAAGGTGAGTTTAAAAAAACTTTGTATTAATACAAACAAAAATTTCTAATTAAAACAAGGAAGAGAATAAAGGGAGGGAAAATTATTTTACAAATCTTCATTAATTACCTTTAGATAAAGTCGAAAACAAACTGTTGCTTCCGATAACTGGCCGTACGCCAGAGAGTCGCGCAAAGACTGCACACAAGTGCTATACGGGCTGCCATCATCGACCGAAGTCCTCCCACGCTCCCGTATACGCAGCACCTGCTGGAATATCCTAGATTCGACGTGGTTAAACCGCATTTTATTCCAAATTCGATTAACACGACAATCAAAAATAAGGGACGCGTTTCCCAATTTTCCCAAGCTTTAATTCGTTATTTTGTCCTGAAATAATGTATTACTTTTTATTCTAAGAAAAGGCGTATTTGGATACAAATTGGAGGTCTATCAGTCGAGAGGAAAAGGTAATTGGGTTCTGATCAGTTCTGATCCTTCCCAGGCGAGACGTACGTAAACCGAGTCTGCTGATTACTTATATGGCACACTAGGGTCGCTGCTTTTGGCTTTAGCCAATCCGGGGGTTCCCAAATCCGCTACATGAACATAGAGGACACTCTAGGATGTTCACCCCTTGCATCTAGGAGTTTTAAATTGTTCAATACGGCCCTGAGACGAAGAATGTTATAAAGAGGAGTGAATCATGTGTAAGTGCGAAATTTGACGAAGTTAAAGAGACTCCTTGGCTTTTACGGTTCAATTAAAGAAGATCCCATTATAGGACAGCAATCAACAGCCGTAAACGTGAGGATAATACCTTAAGTACTAAACTTAAAGAGACAGATGACATGCCTCGTTTCCGGGGCTTACATTTGCCCATGTAGTAATACGAGGAATTTAGCAAATCAACTAAAATGACAAGGATAATCCCAACACCTTTCCACGGAAGATGAATGGATATAGACAACCCTTGCGAATTCGCGTCGCGTCTCAATTTCGTGCATTTTATAATTTACTGAAGAAGAAACCAAATTCTCTGTAATTGCCTCATAAAATAACATACGTCTCCCCTGTAAGCTCCGAAAAACTCAAGATATTTATAAAAAACAATTTACTTCTCCCCTTCCCCTAGGTATCCTTATAAAAACATTTACTTTCTGTGAAACCGACACGAAAATCGAGCGTTTCTTTGTAGAAGACTATCAAAATAAAAAGCCTCTTCTTTGTACCTACCTACTCATTTACGGGTAAAAAGGAAAAATTCTATTAAAGAAGGATAATCACATCGAAGATTACGTGATTACTAGTCTGGAGATAACAAAATGTTTACAGATCATTTAAAAATGTTATATTAAGTCTTGAATCATAATGGGTGTCCTTGGAAGAAAGCACTTTCGTTAGCTCCGAGTAATAATGCTTCCCTATCCTAAAAGATCACATTATTTCGAGTGAGGCAGTTCAAAAGTCAATTTAGCAGAAAATAACAACTTATGAAATCAAATATCGATTTAAAAATTACCTTTTATTACAGGTCAATGCTTTTTGTATCCTTAAAATTTTAAAACGACGTAGTAATAACACATTTTTACTTCTACAAGGACATACATTCTATTTTTGAATTTGCAACTCAATTTAAACAGTTTAGAACCTTCACATAATTGTACCCGTTTTATAATTAATGCAGGAAATTATGTAATTTAAACTATTTTTATTTTAATAATTCATATTAAGAAGTTTTTATCACATAGAAAGTGAAAAAAAATATTTAATTGAAAACGGAATAGGTACGTCCTAGCGAAGTAGTTCGGTGCCGGAGATTTTGGATAGTAACCCAAAGAAGGTTGGTTCGAACCTGGCCGGAAGCATCCTTTTTTTTTTTTTGTTATATCTTATTTGAATAATTCATGTATTTTCATTCCTTACAGTACATTATTTTATTTATCCTGATTTTTATCTTCCTTATATCAGAAAAAAAATAATTAAAACAAATAACAAATATTAGAACGCTGCTGTCGAGATTCGAACCAACCCTTAAGAAAGGTTCCCTCAATTCAAAGATTTATTTTTTAATTTATAAATAAACAGAATCAACAATATTTGTAATATTTTAATCCGTACACCATAATGGAAAATATCAATAACTCTATATAATATTATATTTATGTTTTAGTGGTTTTAGGTACTTTCGTAGAAGTTGGAGAAACATCAACAACGATTTCCTTATCGATTTCTTTATCACCTTGTGCAGGATCTCCTGATTTCAGTAATAAATATTTAGCATATGCATCACAAGCATAGATTATTGCAGCCAAAAATCCAAAAAACTGTAAAATAAATTATGTAACCTTCATTGTTTTAAAAAATATTTAACCAAATGAACAACAAAATGTTTTCTAACAGGAGATGGTTATGTCTTAGATTAAATCACAACAAATTTTAAACTTTAATTGTGTTCGTGGTTATGGTACAATTTATATTATCGCATGTGTACATGGTGCCGAGGCTATTGTTCCGAGCAGGTAAATATCATAAATTCGTTCAACTATTGGGGACAGGGTTCATTTTTCTAAATAACGATATGTTTACCCAACTCTAATTAGAAAACTTTTTGTTCGCTCGGCTATAAAACTTACAGAAGCTGCTTGAAAAGCGTCGCTTTCTATTGTAATCGCCATTAAAGAAGCGACTAAATAACAAACTGAAATAACTAAACAATAAAATAATTCAAATTTGATCCATGGAATTTTAACAAATTTTTCGACAAAATGGAAAAGATAACAAAACAAAAGGACACCGGAGATCCAAACACCTCCCACAGATACTGTTGTAAACCATTTTCCTGTAGAATGCAGAGAGTAGTAAGTACATTGAATGCATATGAATCCTAGAAAACTCAGTAACTATAAAAAAAAAATAAAAAAAAACGTGTTTAAAGAATTTCTCTTTGTTGAAAACTGTAGGACTTACGATTTCAACTATTTTGGCTATTCCTCCTTTTTTACGGATATACCTTGAATCGTACCTTAAAGATATTCGTTTATGAGTGTTGTGGATGTTAAGTGGAAGAGTGGTAGTAGTTGTTGTTTCTTCCACTGCATTTTCTGAATCTACCATTTTTTTCTGTAAACCAATTGGATTTATACCGCGTGAACAAAAAGTTTTCTATTTATCGTTAGGTAATACGCGTGAGTAGGGTGCCTTGAATGATTGTTCAAGGCACCCTAGTCGCCCCAAATAGTCGCCTCATACGACAGGTAGGGGATTCCCTGGGCCTATTCTTCATCCGGAACCCAGACGGATACAAAAAAAACAGTATTTTAAGGGCAACTCGTTAACAATTTATTACTTTTCAAAAATTTAATCGTAAGCTATTTACCCCACAACATTTGGAATTCAGACACGATAATCTCAAGACTATACAGAACTTCTATAAAACATAAATCTTCCCTTAAAAGGAATCTGCAAGGGTAGCAAAACCAACAACCATTATATTATGGTTTGTGGTTTTGGGGTACGTAAGTTTAACTTACGAATGATTATGATTAACATTTAAGTCAACCACAAAAACGTTCACAGAGGGAAAATTATGAGGTAGGTAGATAGTAGAAACTCAAATATTATTCTGTCTACATTACAAAACACTTTTTTGTTCATTTTTATACAATAAATTAACTTAAAAAGCAAATAAACGCACAATACCAGGCTTATTTTCAAAAATTTAGTTGGTAACTCGAAATATGCATGTTGGTTCGAATCCCCACAGCATTAACTTTTTTTTTTTTAATTACTATTTTATGCTCTTCTTGTCTATAATTAATTTTTAAATTATATCAATCGATAGAAACTAATTCAATCTTGTATAATAAGAAGGTATTATTTTTAACATAAAAACTATTCACCTTTTTCTAACACCCCCGATATAAAAGTGTAGTCTCCATCAAAAATGGTAAAGTACCACGAGGCACTCGCGAAGAGACAAAGAAGAGTACTATAAACGCTCCCATTATTAACCCAGTAAACTCCCACGTTTATAAACAACACCTGCTGGAATAAACGAAACATCCTGTAGTTATATGGAATGTACATTTTCATTATTTTTGCGCAACGTAAAAATTAAAAGTGTCCAAAATGCGTTTGGAATTATTAATAGGGAATAATTATTATTGCAAAGTAAGAATAAATTAAAAAACAAAATAAATAAGATTTGCGTTTTTATTTCCCAATTAAATTTATTTTATAAATACACACAATTTTAAATATTTTTAACAAAATGGTTAAATAATTTTAATTAAACCTTGACTTAATTGAGCGCATTTAAAAAATTAACAGCAACATACAGAAGTAAATTGTATTTCACGATTATTTTACAGACAAACTTTAACAAACATTATATAATTATAATATCCCAATAAATATTAAAATGTGCTAGTGTATAAATATTGTATATAATACCAAGTGATAAATATTATTATTATATTAAGTTTGGTCTCACAAGTTGAAATAAATGTATCTTAAGTAAACATTTTAGGTACAAATGGTGTATATAATATTATTACAAGGCAGATTAAGACACTTAGGGTTCTTTTTCAATGTGTTAATAAAAAAACTTATCTAGAATTAAATAAAGAATAAATTACAGCACCGAACATATACCTATGGTAAGTATTTTAAGTTAAATTTTAAAGAATTTTGAAAACACATGGGATACCTATTCTAAAACAGAACATGCAGTAGGAATCCACAAAAACCTTTAAACTCTCACACAAATTATTTTTAAGACAATCATAAAAAACATTATCCAATACAGAAAGCAAAAAAGAACTGAAACTTTAATTATTTGTTTATAATTCACATTGGAATGTTTAAAAAAATATCATGTAACTGTTTTGTAAATAATATATAGGTAATAAAAATTATATGTATGCCCATTAAATAATGCAGTTTTTCTTTCTGAATAAAATACTATAAGTATAAAATAACTAAAATATCTACAAAATGAAATACAACAGTCCTATTGATTGTAAAAGACTAAATAAAATTAAAATTATAAATAAGACCTACAACGTTACTACATCAAGTCTTTAATTTATTGATTAAATATCTTCAAGTAGGTAGCAATAAAATTTTCATTGCATATTCTCTCCTTTATGTATTTTTAATAAGCTTGAGTTGTAGTTTCCTTGCTGATTTGTCTTTCACCTTGAGCTAATGCCCCGGATTTCATAGCCATAAACTTGAAATATGCATCGATTGCATAAAGGACCATGGCAGTAAATCCAAAGAACTAAAAAATACAAAAATTAAACTCTTATCATTCACAATATTTTAATCTTACAGCAGCTGCTTGGAAAGCTGATCCGGCAGCCGGTACCACTACACAAGAAGCTATTAAATAATTCAATGATAATATTAAGCAATAAAACAATTCAAATTTGATCCATGGGATTTTATACAGTTTCTCGACAACATGGAATAGGTAACAGAGTAGAAGTATACCGGAGATCCAAAAACCAAACATTGATATTGTGCTAAAATATTTCCCTGGAATAAAGTTTGATGTCGCAGAACTGCATTGAACGCAAATGAATCCTAGGAGGCTTAGTACCTAGAAAGAGAAGATCGGTTAATTAGGTTACATGGTTTTTTAATACGAAACTTACAATTCCAACTATTTTAAGAATACCTTCTTTAGAGCGTACATATAATGGATCATATCTGAGATTAGTTTGTACTCTGGTATTCGATGTTACTGTGGTAGTAGTAGTCGTGTGCTGTGCTGGAAATCCTAGATCTGCCATTTTTTTTACTGCGAATTAAAGGGAATGCTTTAGGATATTAAGTCTAGATTGAGATAACCAAGGATCTATAAAATTTAGGTTTAAACTTTAAAATGAAATGAAACCGCCTCCCCTAAAGGTAAAAGATGAAGCAACAGAAGCAAAATTAGAACATTTCCTAAAAATATCTTGGTGATTATGTTTCTGTAGGAAAAAAATAATTTATTATTAGAAATATGAAGTTCTTACCTGTTTTATACAAAATATAATTTATTATGCTGTGGGAATATTCACAATATTGTGATTATTCAATATTCTCGTTTGTAAAATGATGCACAGTGGGAGGCACTAATCCGCTTTCGACGAGATTCCCACAAATTTCACAATTTAGAACCACTGCTTAGATTTACACCAGTGAACGTAAAACAGTCCTGAGGTGCTAGTCTTATGGCTAAGCATCTCTTTATTTTTTATTAGATACTGGTAAACAATTCTTAAGTAATATACGCAAAGATTTAACTCAAAAATTCATAGGAGGGGTCACAGTGCGGAAATTAAATTTAAAACGAAAAACTTTGTTTTGAAAAATAATTGCAATTCTTAAGTTTCAAAAATTCATAAAAGGCGTTAGAGTAATTTTGGAGGTTTGGGGGGTACACCAAATTAAAGCCCTTACTTTTTTCTATAATACACCCAAATTTGAAAAAATTCAGGCTGGACAGTTCAGAAATATAAATTTTAAAAGAAAAACTGTACTTTGGAAAATAAAATTTTGTCAAGTTTCAAAAATTCATAGAAGGCGTCACAGTAATTTTGGAGGTTTGGGGGGTACACCAAATTAAAGCCCTTCCTTTTTTCTATAATACACCCAAATTTGAAAAGATCCAGGCTAGATAGTTCAGAAATATAAATTTTAAAAGAAAAACTTTATTTTGGAAAATAAATTTTTGTCAAGTTTCAAAAATTCATAAAAGGCGTTAGAGTAATTTTGAAGGTTTGGGGGGTACACCAAATTAAAGCCCTTCATTTTTTCTATAATATACCCAAATTTGAAAAAATTCAGGCTGGACAGTTCAGAAATATAAATTTTAAAAGAAAAACTGTATTTTGGAAAATAAAATTTTGTCAAGTTTCAAAAATTCATAGAAGGGGTCACAGTAATGTTGGAGGTTTGGGGGGTACACCAAATTAAAGCCCTTCCTTTTTTCTATAATACACCCAAATTTGAAAAAATCCAGGCTGGACAGTTTAGAAATATAAATTTTAAACGAAAAACTTTATTTTGGAAAATAAATTTTTGTTAAGTTTCAAAAATTCATAGAAGGCGTCACAGTAATTTTGGAGGTTTGGGGGGTACACCAAATTAAAGCCCTTCCTTTTTTCTATAATACACCCAAATTTGAAAAGATCCAGGCTGGACAGTTCAGAAATATAAATTTTAAAAGAAAAACTTTATTTTGGAAAATACATTTTTGTCAAGTTTCAAAAATTCATAGAAGGCGTCACAGTAATGTTGGAGGTTTGGGGGGTACACCAAATTAAAGCCCTTCCTTTTTTCTATAATACACCCAAATTTGAAAAAATCCAGGCTGGACAGTTTAGAAATATAAATTTTAAACGAAAAAATTATTTTGGAAAATAAATTTTTGTTAAGTTTCAAAAATTCATAAAAGGCGTCACAGTAATGTTGGAGGTTTGGGGGGTACACCAAATTAAAGTCCTTCCTTTTTTCTATAACACACCCAAATTTGAAAAGATCCAGGCTGGACAGTTCCGAAATATAAATTTTAAAAGAAAAACTTTATTTTGGAAAATAAATTTTTGTTAAGTTTCAAAAATTCATAGAAGGCGTCACAGTAATGTTGGGAGGTTTTGAGGGTACGTTAAATTATAATAAAACCTTCCCTTTTATCTCTCATCATTGGTAGGTAGTTTTGTAACCGGGGTTTGAACCCACAAATCCAAAGGTAATCAGACTAACCTTTGAACCACTTAACATCAACTTAAAATAAAAATAAAATCTTAAGTAATCTTTTTATTACAAAGTAATTTATTTAATCAAATTTAATAAAGTAAAAGGATTGTTAACATCTAATAAGTTTTCACCCTCACTTCCATCTTCCTCTTGTTGTAGTAGTACTACTTCATCAACCCCTAAATCATTATTCTTCTTTTTCTTCTTCCGCCTTTTTTTCTTTGAGCTTACTGTTACTAGATCTTCAGACAGCACTTTAATTAACATTTCCACTATTGTTTTAAAACAATTCAAAACACTTGAACTATTTTTTAACAAAAGATTTAAATATGCATCAACATCATTTCGTTTTGTTAAATTAACACACATGTTATAAACAAACGTACCATCATAAAAATCAGATATAAGAAACCCACAAAAAGGTTTATTTAACAATTTATTTAAATAATCGATATGTAAGAGACAACTTTGAAATTGAGCATAAGCGTCTAAGACATGTATATCGAATAATTTTAAATGGGTCTTCATTTTTTCCTCGATTTGAAAATATTTAACAAGTTCTTTCATACAAAATAAACAATCGTTGTAACTAATGTTATCTAACGCTACAATTAAATTTGTTTCACTACTTTCCGTAGGTTTAGGATTTAAGTCTTGTAATTTATTTTCAAATTTATTAAGAAATTTCGAACTTGTTCGGCAGTAACCAATTTGTGGATCGATTTTATTTATAACCAACATACATAGAACTACGGAATAAACATGACGGTATGCTACTTTTGGATTAGCTTTTCTTATCCAATATATTATACCGATTACATATAATTGCCAAGTTTCTGGTAAATTATTTACAAATTCAATGTGTTTACAATCGATTCCTAAAACGTCCAATAAAATATTTTTTGAGTAATCACGACGGACTTCCTGCAAGTCTTCTAATTTAGGCAAAGTTAAATCACACAATGGGGTTGTAAAATTTTTAATTTTAATTTTTCCATTTCTTGCAACGTACGTTAACGTCTCCGCATTACCAGATGATAGGATTTTGTTTATTGCAGCTAGAATCGTAGCACTGATGTGATGGGAGCATTCATTGGAACAATCTTCAAGTTGTGGGGTACAGAAATAAGTATTCCGTATTAAAATATCCATAAAAGCAGGCGGATATTGGCATTTCCGAAACCTTTCCAGAAACCACTCGGGTATTTTTTCATTCCAGTGCTCAGTTCGAACCTCAATATTTGAATCACTATCCGAGGTTTCATCCTCGCTTTCAGGCTCACTTGAATTACCCTCTTCACCCTCTCCGTCGTCTTCTGTATTAATTTCAACCCCATTTAAAATTTCGGTTGCATCCAAATTAAATTTCAAACTACAAATTTCATTTTCTACAGTTACGTTAACATATTTTAAATATTCGCTTGTTTTACACATGTATCCGTCTGTAACTAATTTAATTTGTTCGGCTACTTTTTTCCTTGAAATTGTTTTTAATCTACCAAGGATTTTGTTTACAGCAGATTCATAAGTTTCATTTTGCATCCATTTAATAACGCTTGCAATTTTTCTTTGTTGATCCGACCTTACATGTTTACGTTTAGCTAACTTTATATGACTATAAAAGTTCTTAAAAATATTTTTATTAATATAATCGTTACCTAATAAAGTTGCTATTAATGGAAGGTTTTCTCGATTTAAACCTCCGTAAGCTTTCAAAAAATTTTCTATATTGTATAATTGGCAACTTATGTGCGGGTTTGAATTTTTCGATTTATGTAAAGTCATTGAAAATGTGGAAAAGGGGATATATAAAACATCAAAGATGTAAAAATCAGAATCGTAACTCAAAACTGGGCAGTTAAGACTTCTTGCTATACAAGCCATTTCGTAATCCGCTTCGAAATCACACCGGACAGTTTTTAATCCTAATTTTATGGCTATATCCACAAATAAATCCCTCATAAAAAGGGGGAACATACTAACACTGCTTTGTGTTACGCTATTCAAATGGTTAGCAACCTTAACTTTGCTTTTCAAACGACTGTAGACGGTTTTTAATTTTTTATCTTCGTAACCTCCATCGAATACTATAATCGGTGTGACATTACAATCTTCTAATAATTTAAAGAAGTCCTGGATGACTTTTGCATACTTATCATAATCACCCCCGAAACAATCATTTCGTACACAATGCCATTTATAAAGTTGCGAAGCAATGTTGTTACCATCTAGGACTAGGTATGAATCGTAGAGCTGGTAATTTTCCAAGTACTGACTCGCATTATTCGCTATATACGTTGTCAAACCTCGGACACCCATATTTATCTTGAAATACACAACAAAGATACCATGCGTGAAACTCTTAGGTTATGTAAACAGCCCCACAAGGCCCCAAATATCAAAATCAGCTGTTTACCAAGAGGTAAGAATTGGGGGGGATTCCCCCAATAGGACAAAATTTTCAGTTGGGCTTAGAAATAAGCCACATGTAGCATTTCAATGCAAAGAGGTGCCAGGGGTATCATACTGAGACCTCGACACATTACAACCCCTAAAAGAAGATTCCCTCCCTTAATTACTATCTCCATAAAGAACAGTAATAAATGTTTTGTAGGGTTAGATCAGCTGACGTTTACCAAATTTTTGTAATTTCGAAATGTAAACTGAGCTTATTATTACAAAAATATGCTTTGTTACGAAGGAAAGGTCTCCCTGTACTGCTTTTTGGGTGCTTCAGTACCTTTTTGCTGTTTATTATTTTTTAACATAACCTACAATTTATTTTTCCAATATTGGGGTTCCTTCTACTGGGTGCCAATTTTGTATTATCTACTTATTAATCTTATTATCAAAACAGTATATAAGGATTATGCCTATCAGGTAAAACATTCATTTCGAGTACTTGTTGCACTTGATCGAGATTTTTAATTTACAGGTGGGAGTTCGAGCTGCGTTCTTGGGTTTCATATTCGGTTTAGGAATTTACTTAACACTTGTATCTCCAAATCATGTTAAAGTATTTGGGGTTTACATGTGCGTAATGGCATTTTTTCACTACAGTGAATTTTTAAGCATCGCTTATATTCAACCGAAACTAGTTTCAATAGACTCCTTTGTCCTTAATCATAGTTTGCAGTATACTGTAGCTGCATTAACATCTTGGTTTGAATTTTTCATTGAATCCTATTTCTTTCCTGGTGAGTGTTCGTTGTATTTCGCCAAATATTACTTTATGTGTGTGTATGGAGCAAGTCACGAGCTCGAAACTGCATACTCATACCCAAGGCAATAGCGAGCTCTATTTTATAATGTTTTATGTTTTTTTATCGTCTATTTAGATCTGAAGACAATATATTGGATATCGATTATTGGACTTGTAATATCTATAGTAGGAGAAACATTACGTAAAGTCGCCATGCTCACAGCTCGCTCAAATTTTAACCATTTGGTAAGTATCGACATGTATCAGTTTAATTTTTTTTGCGCTACTGTGCTCTATTTCATTGTTTACCGCGGCTGTTTCCAAGACAGTAAGTTATGTTTACTAGTTGCTAAGGATAAAGTCGTCGGTAAAATACTTTGGGGTTCTAGAACGGTAAGTAAATTTACTCAAAACGAATGTGCAATGTAATAAATTAATGTCAGTCACAAATGTCAGTTTAGTTAAATAAAATAAATGCAATTTCCAATGTTAGTTAAAACAAATCCTGGAGCTTTTAATTTTTCATTTCTTGTAAGAAAGTACGCCAGCAACGATTTTTCATCAATATTTGTACTTTTCTTGGTACACCAATTTTTAAAATGATTGTAGGTACCTTCGTAGCATCTCTCTGGACTTATCAGGAATGGGAACCCAACACCCCGCATTCCAACCTGCTTCTATTTCGTTTTCGGAATCATTTTCATTAATTTTTAGCACGGAACTCAAAATAATTTTCACAAAAAACTGCAATGGCGGTAACTGTTTACAGATTGCTATAGAAACGCAATATATCAATCGACAATACGGCAACGTGATGTGGAGACTGACAATTATCGCATTTAAATCTGTATTAACTAATTTATTAAAAATTCTTTTTACCGAATTCAGCAGCGCAAAAAACGTCATAAGCATCACGAACGTTAAGGACTACCGATCTCAGACAATAATTGGAGTCGTCGCTGCGCTCCTCCTCCAAACTATTGTCTTCGATCGGTAAAATGTCCTTACCGTTCTTAATACTTAATATACTATTTTTTAATTTAAAAATTTAGGTCCAATGTGAAAAGGCTGATGATCATATTCTGATAACGCATGGCGTGTATAGTTGGTTTAGACATCCTAGTTACGTGGGTTGGTTTTACTGGTCCATCGGTACTCAGGTCTGAATTTGATACCTATTATTATTTCTCTCTAATTTACATTTTGTGTAGGTTATTCTAGTCAATCCGTTTTGTATCATAGCGTATGCACTTGCTAGTTGGTATTTTTTCAAGGAAAGGGTTACCTTGGAAGAGATAATGCTGCTCAATTTCTTTGGACAACAGTACTGTGATTATCAACAAAATGTTGGTACAGGGTTACCGTTTATTGATGGTTATAAAATGTAGCCAACACTTGTTTAATGTTTTAATAATCAAGCTTAACTAATCGTGATATTTTCTACTTGGATGAAGTATTTATATTTTTGTTTAATTTTTTTTTTATTGTATATAACTAAAATGTACATTATATAATAAAATATTTAATGTAAAAAAGACTATAGCATGTAATAAAAGATTATTCATTTTATTACCCATGGGCATTTTAATATTTTATGAACCTTGGTGACATAGCCACGCCCCTTTTAGCTGCACCTGACTTAGCCCCGCCCCTTGGCATAAATATCAAAACTAGTTTTTGCCTACAGAGCAGCCATTTTGAATACATTGACGTCACATGCAAATACTTTTTCAAGCGAAGCGACCGGAAATAAATTCACTTAATTGCGCATTTTCTTTTGTTTCCGCTTTAACTTTCTAAAGAAAAATAAAACACAAATCAGTTTGTCAAATTATTCTTTTTTTTTAACTTTTAGTAAACATTGAAGACAAGTAAATAAATTAACATTGTTTTTACGACACAAAAAATTAATTTGTTAGTGACAACGTGGCAAGACAATAAATATATTTTATCACGATTTAAAAAATAATAAGACACTACAGTCTACAATTGATAAATGTTATACTTGTAGAACATCACTGTCTTGTGACAGAATCCACTGGGCAGCTCGTGTTACATCCCAAGATGACGAATCCAAAGCATTACTGCAAGTTGTTAAATCCGCTCCTGTTGCTAAACGTTGTAATTTAGCTAATTTGATTGCCTTTAGTACGTCCCAGTCACAATGCTCCAATGCTGATAAACACTGCTCCTTTGAAACCTAAAAATAAAATTATTATCATCTATAAGAAAATATATACAGGGTGTCCTAAGATAAGCAGAACTTACGGGATCCCCCCTTGTATAATCTCCATACTTACATCCTTCCCTAAAACTTTAGACATAATTCGAACTTCATCAGATTCATTTCCTCGTGCTCTAGAACTCGGTTTAGCATCAGCAAACTCGAGTAAATCCTCGCAACTTACATGATGACTCTGTACTTTATTACTAGATTGTTCCCCAGAAACATCTGCGGCCCCATCAACACAATCTTGGTCCTGTGATATATGATCTAATGCCGCTAATTCCGAATCAATTTGTTCCTCGAAATGCAAAGATTCCGTGTCATAATTTCTCTCCCTACCCTGATCGGTGTCTTTGACATCATTAGCTTGTACGTTTGAATGAAGAAACGGCTCTGAATTTGAAACTGGTGGAGGGGTGGTTAATGTAACTTTTTCCAAAGTTCTTTGTAAGGTAGCGGATGCTGGGATAATGAGAGGATGTTTACGAGTATGACGTGTTTTTGATGTTAAAAAGGTTTTGTTACGATCACGAGGAGGTAAAGGGATAGGATTGTCTTCTTTTTCGGTTGATCCATTTGTTTTTTGTGAACAATGAGGTTGATTTGGATTAGTATTGCTATTAAAATGATTTTCATGATTTGTACTATTCGAGCCTAGATTTAAAGCTAAAATTTGTATGTCATTAATTGCTCCACACTGAAACACGAAACAATACCTGTGGAACGTTCTTCTAAACAATCAGAATCCGGAACGGATCTTCTATCAGCATGTTTGGCATGACCAATAGTTGGTAAAGTAGAAGTTCTCAGTCTTGGTTTAATAAGAGGCAGCTGCCCTGAGCGTAACATTCTTAAAGGATTGCTAACCTGAAGCAACTACATTTGGAGAAGTTTTTAAATAATTTATAACAATTGAATTAACGAACCTGAGACATATCTGGTTCACGATTTTCGACTAGGCTTTGGTATGCCCTTTGAGCTTCTTGAGTAACCTTCGACTGTAAAAATGTAAGAGGAACGGGGTGGAAACAAATAATATATAAAAATAAATATAAAACAAAAAAATTTAAATCAAAAACTTGAGAAAACACAACTCGAAAAAATGACAGATTTATTTTTTTGCATAAGTGCGAGAATATAAGGCTGTGCACAGCATGTATATTGCATAAACATACATTCCCAATCCACACTCAGAGACCAAATTTGAAGCAACACAAACAACACTTTATGGAAAAGCCGTAGTTTGAAAAAAATACCAATCCCGACTTTGTTTGAGAGCGAAAGGGCTTCAAAATTGTGGTCCCTGCACACAGTATATTAAGCATACGAGTATTAGTCTTTTCAGTTTATGTTAAAGAGTACAAAATATCACATGCTATAATTATAAGTTGGTGGACAATGGATATAACACTATCTACTGTATTTAATATGTAATTAACGACAGAGGACAGAGATTTATAGTCAATGTTACTATAATATCAATATCAAAGCTGCATAACTTTTAACGATACAACCTTGGATATCAGGACCAAGTCTTATCATTTCTCATCATTGAAGCAATAGCTCTTGTTGTATGTGGATGTGCGCAACGTTAATAAAGTAGTCATGCTTGACACGTAGAGCTAGTAGCATGTTATTCCACACCACCCAAGTAACATGGCGCAGTCTAAGTAATAGTACAGGGGATGTGAGAAAAAAGTGTTAAAACCTAATATACGAGTGTTTAACATAGAAGTAAAAAACGTGGAAAATGCAGAACATCAAGCAACCAAAGGAAATGGTCATGGAAGGAGACCTTGGTGCCAATTGGAAACGATTCAAAGCAAATTTTAACTTGTATAAAATTGCTAGTGGATGCACAAGTAAAACAAAAGAAGTGCAGGTCGCGGTACTCTTACATTGTATTGGAGAGGAGGCGAATGAAATATTTTCGACGTTTGAGTTAACCGACGACGAAAAGAAAGACGCAGATACAATTATGGACAAATTTGAGAAGCATTTCATTCCCAAGAGCAATGTCAGCATAGAAAGGCATAAATTCAACACTAGGGTACAAGGCCAAAACGAAACTTTCAGTGCTTTCGTGTGTGATTTAAAAAAAATCGCAGCGGATTGTGACTTTGGTGCAATGAGGGATAGCCTCATCACGGACAGAATTGTTTGCGGAATTCGTCAGCAAAAAGTAAAAGATCGCTTATTAATGGAAGAAAAGGCTGTTGATTTAAAGAGGGCGATGGAAATATGTTTAGCAGCGGAGAGAGCGGACGAGCACATCAAACAACTGGCAGATTCAAGGTTAGTGGAGGTGCACGCAGTGGGTGAGTCATCCAACGCTCCGAAGAAACACACATCATGGTACAACGGTCGAAATGATGATTCAGCACAAAGCAGTCGACGATACCGTCCAAATGCAGGAAGGAATCAACGCGGGAAGTCATCCCAAATTCAAAATAAGTGCGGAAAGTGCGGTTTGAGCCATAATGAAAATAATCGGTGCCCAGCAAAAGGTAAAAAATGTTTTACATGTAATAAATGGAATCATTTTAGTAGCCAATGTAAAAATGTTCAACATGTAAGGTCTGTTGAAATTGGTGAAACTGAAAATGATGAAGAGGAATTTCTGTTAGGCACAATAGATGTAGATTTGCATGTTGTAAACAAGGTTGATGATTGGTACCAAAACATAAAAATTGTTGAATGTGACAAAGTAATAAAATTCAAATTAGATACTGGTGCACAAGTAAACGTGATACCAAAACATGTTTTTTATGCTTTGGGTACCAATATAGCGATAAGAAATGTTAAAATAAGGATTTCCAGCTACGGTGGAAACCAATTAGAGGTTTTAGGGTCATGTCACTTAGATATACGGGTAAATAACTGTAACTTTAACTTAGAGTTTTTGGTAATTGATACAAAAAATGTAAATTCTGTTCCAATTCTTGGTATGAGCGCAATTTTAACTATGAAACTGGTAAAACGCAATGAAGAAGTTAATGAAATTAAAATTTCGCAGTTCAACCTCCAAGATTATTCAGATTTATTTACAGGGGTAGGAAACATTAACACTAAACCTTGTGATTTTGCTCTAAAAGAGAATTATAACCCCGTGATAGTACCATGTAGGAGAGTACCCTTTCAGTTAATGCCCAAACTAGAAGCTGCGTTAAAGAAAATGGTTAACGATAAAATAATCGAAACAATTACAGAACCTACAGAATTTGTCAACCCCATAGTGGTTGTCAAAAAGCCACATAGTAATGACATACGAATATGCCTAGACCCCCAAAACCTCAATGCTTCGTTAATGCGGGAACATTACGAACTACCTACCTTCGAGGAACTTACCAGCGATATACGTGGATCAGCGGTGTTCTCGATACTAGATGCCAATAAGGGTTTCTGGCAAATCAGATTAACGGAAAAGGCGTCAAAATTAACAACTTTTGCAACGCCATTTGGGCGCTACAGGTTTTTGCGTCTTCCGTTTGGGGTTTCTAATGCTCCTGAAATATTCCACAGAATTTTTAATGAAATTTTTGACGGGATTAAAGGTATCAAAATTTATATTGACGATATTCTCATCCATGCAAAAGAGGAAAAAGAACATGATGAAATATTGAAGCAACTGCTAGATAGGGCGCGGACAGCGGGCGTGAAATTTAATAAAAGTAAATGTCACTTGAAGGTCAAAGAGGTCAAATATGTAGGTCATATATTGTCAGAAAAAGGGATAACAGTAGATAATGACAAAGTAGAAGCTATTAAAAAAATGGGTACCCCAAAGAATGTCAAAGAATTAACCAGGTTCTTGGGTATGGTCACATACTTGTCAAAATTTATTCCAAATCTATCCAACCTAACAGTTAATTTGCGGCAACTGATTAAAAAGCAGAACGAATGGCTGTGGACCGGGACCCACGACCAAGAATTCAAAATTTTGAAAGACAGCTTGATGAAGAGCCCTGTCTTACAATTTTTTGACGAAAGAAAGCCAATAGTGCTGTCAGTAGATAGTTCGAAGGACGGGTTAGGGGCAGTAATACTGCAAGACAATGCACCAATCGCGTACGCTTCGAAGTCACTTACAGATACGCAACAGGGGTACGCGCAGATTGAGAAGGAAACATTGGCCATATTATTTGGATGTCAAAGATTCCACCAGTACTTATTTGGTAAACAATTCCTAGTTGAAAGCGACCATAGGCCCCTTGAACTAATATTTAAAAAGCCATTAAACAAATGTCCTATGAGACTACAAAGACTACGCATAAATTTGCAAAACTATGACTTTATAGTTAAATATAAACCGGGTGCTCAGTTATATTTAGCAGACGCGTTATCTCGCGCAAGTTATGATGATGCAAAATTTGAATTAATCGAAGAGCATGTTGAAGCGCAATTAGATCTTGTAGAAGCCGATTTTAATATGAGTCCTCAAAAATTAATAAATTTAAAAAATGAAACGGTGAGAGACCCCGAATTAATCGAGTTAAATAAGATAATTAAAGAAGGATGGCCCAATGAAAAAAAACACGTCAATAAACTAATACAACCTTATTGGAAATTCAGAGGCGAACTGGTAGAAGTAAGAGGGTTGTTATGCAAGGGAAATCAGGTAATAATCCCAAAACAATGGAGAAAAGAAATCATAGAAAGATTGCATTACAATCATTTGGGAATTGAAAAAACATGTCTTCGGGCAAAAGATATGGTATTTTGGCCATTCATGATAAAGGAAATTTCTGATTCAATCAAAAATTGTCCAACTTGTTTAAAGTTTCAAAATTCAAATCAAAAAGAAACGCTGATTAGTAAGGAAATTCCGGAACGGCCCTGGCAAATAGTAGCAGCAGATTTCTTTCATTTCAATAACGAAGAGTATCTGTTAATAGTCGATGTTTACTCTAAATATCCAGAAATTAGTAATATGAATAGTAAAACCACTTTTCCTAGAGTTATTAAAGAATTCAAATCAGTATTTGCCAGGCATGGAAAACCGGATCTAGTGTATACAGATAATGGACCACAATTTGTAAACAGTAATTTTGAAGAATTTCTAGCAAAGTGGGAAATAAATCATAAGACAAGTTCACCACGATACCCCCAATCAAACGGTTTCATTGAGCGACACGTTCAGACTATAAAAAAATTACTGAAAAAAGCAACAGACGACAAAAAGGATGTGTATCTAACACTACTAGAGTACAGAAACACACCCTTGACTAACAAATTACAGTCACCGGCGCAACTTCTATTCGGGCGGAGACTGAAGGGTCACGTACCTATCAATAATGATTTATTAATTCCTAGTGGTAATCAAAAGTGTCATTCTGAAATTATGAAAAAAAATCAAATAAAACAACAATCATACTATAATGAACATGCAAAAGATTTAGAAACTCTAAAAATCGATGATAAAATTATGATCCAAATGGAAACAAAAAAATGGGAACCGGGAAAGGTAATCCAGATTCAAAATAACAAACCGCGTTCCTACATAGTTAAAGTTGATGCCAATAACCAAACATATGTCAGAAATAGAAAGTTTTTAAAAAAAATAGACAATCAAAATGCGATGTTCAAAGAGGTCACCAACAATGATGAATGTAATTATAATGAAATTTTGGATAAAATGTTAAGTACGAATAAAGAAAATGTCGAGGTATGCAAAGCAATTGATAATGAAAACTATCGTAGCACTGTAACGATAGGGACCGAAAAAGGTAGTAATAAGGAAAATAGTGAAAACATTTATAAAACCAAATCAGGACGACTGATTAGAAAACCTTTCTATCATAAGGACTATGTAACATTCAAATAAAGGTGTATTATTTTGTATTGCTATATATTCACTTTATCATTAGAAGTATCTTATGTTTGTTATGTGTAATGTTTTGAATTATTAGTAAGCTCCTAAGTTAATAATTAGAAATGTAGTTCAAATTTGTAATGTTTGTTATAATAAGAAAAAGAGGGAGATGTTGTATGTGGATGTGCGCAACGTTAATAAAGTAGTCATGCTTGACACGTAGAGCTAGTAGCATGTTATTCCACACCACCCAAGTAACAGCTCTAAAAGTAATTATTCGTGAGTGACAATGGGCGTGTTTCAACGTTTTGTAAGGGCCACCCCTAGATGCCAACATGCATACTTTTCATTTGTTTCATTCTTTGCCAATGGGGGTATTTCAACGTTTTCTAAGGGCCACCCCTAGATGGCAGCATGTATACTTTTCATTCAACGCATTTCAACGATTTGTAAAGGCCACCCCTAGATGGCAGCATGCATACTTTTCACGTTTTATTCATTGCCAATAGACGTGTTTTAATGTTTTGTATGGACCACCCCTAGATGGCAGCATGTATACTTTTCATCTGTTTCATTCACAGTCAATGGGAGTGTTTTAATAACTTTATATAAGGGCCACCGCTAACTGATAAGACCATAGACACCATACAAATGATGACTTGATGAAAATGAACATTAAAAGCATTAATAACACCAAAGTGCACTATAAATTTAAATCTTTCTTATTTCAGGATATGAAAGATAGGTTTATGATGAATATTTATATGTCATGGTCATTGAGAAATCTTATTTCTTATGCATACAATACTAATTATTGTATCAATTGATAGAGAAATTTTCAATTCCAGTTAAATTTACAAAAAGCTTAAGACTCATCCACAAATCGTCTGACATTAGATATTTACAAGTTCCATTAAACAAAGTAGGTATTTGATTAAACTATCCAAAAAAATAATGCAAATCTTCCCATTTTTTTCTAATATTGTCTCGGGTATCTATTAGTATACTACTACCAAGATCGACCTTGCACCAATTGATGACCAAGTAGAAAAATGATTCTTATGGTTTTCAATAAAAAAAAAGCTGTTGTCTTTGTAAAAATTCTGTTAACATTACCGCATGTTCTAACTTATATAGTGTACAGTAAGAGAAGTTTGCCAACACTACAGCAGCGCTGTAGAGATCAGTTTTAAGTTAGAACATGCGGTTACGTTAACAAAACGTTTCCCAAAGACCACTTCAGCATATTTTTTTATTAAATTCCTCTTTTCTTTTTAAATGAATTACGAAATTAGCGAATCACTAAACGTTCATCTATGTAATATTATAAACAGTGACTTAAAAATGCACATTTACATCATTTTAACATCTAAGATAAGACCTCTTACAATATATCACACTTTTGTTGATAAAGGAATAATTTTAAAAATCCGACACATAAGTCTATTACCCTATCAGTCACATTGGAAGTCTTTAGACTTGTCCCTATTTGGACAAACAAATGCTTAAATACTGGAACCAGATGATGAGTCGCTTTGTCGTTTACGTGCAGCAGTAGTAGGTGATAATCCACTAAGCATGCTGTTGCTTGGCGGAGGAGATCTTCCTTTAGCTGCATTCGAGGCTAAAGTTTCAGGTTTTAAAAACTGTACCCCTAAACGAGCATGTGCACCTAACTCTGACCGTATACTGCTGTTAGACGTAGAAAGTCGCCGTAGTCTACGACGCCGGCGCCAATCTAAATCAACCGAACCCAAACTCATGCAGTCACTATCACTCGAACTTGACTCTGCATAAGCTTGGGGATTATAAGATTGTCTACGAAGATTGCGTTCACGAATTGTTTTGCCACACTTTTTAGGTAAATTCTCTTGGGAATTTGAAAAACTCAACGTATGCGGTCGACCGTTTGTCATATCTAATCCGTTATCAAGGAAGCCCCTTGTTTCATCTACATACGAATGATTATCATAAACAAAAACATCGTCGTAATTAATTTCTGGGGTGAACACACCACCATAACCGTTCGAACGATACACGTTGGGTTGTCGATCATTATAATAAACAGTACGAGTTATTTGATAGGGAATGTGTGGTGGGGTGAGGGGATCATTGAAAAAAGTACAATTATGGCCTAACCTACGTTTAAGATCTGAAGAATACGTTTTACGAGACATACTTTCCGATTTTGTAAGGGTACGATCACGATAATCCGGGTGACCATAAAATGGGGT
Source organism: Hemicrepidius hirtus (assembly GCA_963082805.1). NCBI lineage: Eukaryota > Metazoa > Arthropoda > Insecta > Coleoptera > Elateridae > Hemicrepidius > Hemicrepidius hirtus. Next base: position 795,879 of record OY720164.1, read on the forward strand.
ACCTAACGATAAATCTTGCATATGACTTTCTAACTGTGCATAATTACCATGTATATTGCTACTGCTATCATTTAAATCTCGACATGAATTATATGGAACTCGAGGGGACGGAAATGGTTTGGTTAAGAGTTCACGCGATTTAGCAAAATAGAACTCGGCTGATGCTTTATCCCAAAGGGGTAACCGCAAACGGTTGTTCGCAAAATTATCCAGCGAATTCAATGAACATCGCAACCGTTGCTGATGATTAAAAAAACATAAAAAGTGATAGAAAATAAATTAAATCGTTTAAAAAATAAAGGGAAGTAAAGGAGGAATTTTAGAAATACATTGTTAGTATGTTAAAATTTAAACAATTACCGGAAATGCCAATAAAGTTGCAACAAAAAAAATACTTTCGCAAATATAACATACAGGGAGATTCAACCGACTATAACTTTGGAAATATTTGCCCCACATTAGCAGGAAAAATATCAGATCGGTGTTAAAAATATTTTCAGGCTCAAAATCCTGCAGGGGGTAACATCAAAAAAATTCTTCCACCCAAAGATACAACAATTTTTGTCCTCTTCGGCCAGCATAGAGACATTTTAAATTTTTAATGAACGGATTTTATATAAAATTGTACGAGATTTTGATCTAGATACATTTCAATGTACCTTCATTTCATGTTTTTTTTGAGAAAAACGCGAATTCATATTACCGCTGCTCGATTGTGGCGCCCCCTGTAAGAATTAGCGTCTAAAAATATTTTTAATGTTTTTTTCATGGGGGATTTACTTTAGGAAAATTTTTTCCCATTAATGTGGGACAAATACTTTCCGAGTTACAGTTGGAAGCCACTTTTACTGAATCACCCTGTATAAAACCATAAATATGTACCGAATAATTAAAGGTTTCTACCTTTTCTACAGGTTTCCAAGGTTAAATTAATTAATGTTTTATGGCACACCAATCAGTGTCTAACAAAAAAAAAACCTGGTCAAGTTGGCTGGCCTCTTTTTAATAGAAACACAGCCAACTGACTCACTTCTTTTTATAATACAGATGCGTTGACAAACACGGTATTAAATATATCTATAAAAACAAAACTGTGCATAAATTCTACAACTATTCATCGCGTGTTGCAACTTTATAGGCAACCAAAAAATAGCCCACAAGCTCTCACCTGTAGATCAGGTGTAGAATGTGCTTCCTCTGAAAAATTTCTCCTTTCAGTAATTTTTTCATGTTTTTCATGTTCATACGTTGTCGAAGGAAACCTAAAACTAAATTTTCGTTTGGTCGGTGAAGCTGGAGTAGTCGGAGCAGGCAGATCATTCATCGACCTCGTACTAATTTCCGTAGCCAATGCAATTGCAGTATCTAAAGTTTTTTGATCTTGCGCCGATATTGGTTTAACAGTCGCTTGTTTGCGTGGTTTACTAAGGCGTTCACGTAACTCATTTGTTTTGTTTGAACCTTCATGATCAGCTGGAGATGGGGGAGGTTGTCCCAGAGAACTCAACATTATTTCCATTTCTGCCATAAGAGACGGTCCAAGATCTAAAGCTGGACTATTAGTGTTTTCGTCGTCACTAATTTCATGATATTCATGATCGTTTCCTGGAGCTGGAGGTAAGGGGATGTGATCACCCTCTAGAAGGGGAGCAGCCTCAAGATCTTTATGTGGTCTAAATGGAGTTACAACTTGAGTTGGGACACCACCATACTATAATAAAATATTTGTATAAAAAAGAAAAGTCGTGGCAGTGTGGAGGGTTAAGGCCTCCATTCAAAATCAAGTAATTTTAAAATTAAATACGCACATCAACTTTTGAACCTCCAAGGAAACTAAGATCACCAAAATAAGCTCCATCAAGCCCGACATGTCCAGTATGTTTAAAGTCGCCTTGAGGAGCACTAATCATTTCACTGCGAAGTTTACGTCGAGCAGAAGTTCGAGTGCTATCAGTTCTTACAAAAGAAGCACCTGGAAGATCACTACCAAGATATGCTACAACACATGCTGGGTCAAAAAGACCCGTTTTTCCACTAACGGTAATACCTTTCCATAACGGTCGATGCGATCTACATTTTAAAAAAATTTAAAGTAGAATTTTGTTGTTCAATAAAAAACCACTACATACATTTTGTCTAGCACCGTGATAACATCTCCAACTCTAAAGGGTAACATATGGGGCCCTTCCATGGATGCACCTTTGGATTGTACCTGTTCAGGTCTGCAATCAACTAAACGAGTTCCGAGGTCAGAAAATCGTGGTCTTGTAGCTGCTTCATGTCGCCAACAATCCAACATTAAAACATAATATTCTTGTGGACAACAATCCGGTTGTTCTAGTCTTTGAAAATTCGGTTCATCGATTGCCTCTAAAATTTGATGGCCCGTAAGAGCTGCCCATGGTTGAAATCCATAAGAAAACATTTCCCAAAGTGTAACACCGAAAGCCCATACATCACTGGCTGTGGTGAATCGTAAATAACTAATACATTCCGGTGCACACCAAGCAATGGGTAATTTCAAATTTACGTTAAAATTTGTCTGATAATAATCTTTACCCTGACCTAAGGCTCGGCTTAAACCAAAATCGGATATTTTAACTTTGTTTTTTGAAAATACCAAGATATTCCTAGCTGCCAAGTCCCTAAAAATATTTACTAATAAATATACAGGGTGTATACAAACTTAAGGGAACACAAACCTATGTATCAATCTCTTTGCTTCGAGGTACTGCATGCCATCGCAAATTTGTACCGCAAAGTCGCATAGTGTAAGTACAGGAAAACTTGACCTTAATGAAGGTTCTTTCAAACACTCCAATAAAGATCGTAACGGGGCTAATTCTGTCACCAACATAAGACTACCAGTATCTAAAACTACCCCAAAAAGACGTACTATATGTGGATGATCAATCGAATGCATAATTGCAGCTTCTTTAAGAAACTCAATAGTATTTGTTTGCATACGTTCTCGTGCTAAACATTTAATTGCCACTTGTATCCGTTCCCCTTCATTAGACCAAACTCCTTGTTGGACTACCCCAAATTCTCCCATTCCCAACTCTTTGTTTACCGTAATATTAGCTGCAGGGATAATATGTTTGCTAGGTACACGAGGTGATCGTGTTGTTGGTAAGTTATCATTCGTATTTGTATTATTCAGATCCGGACAATTACTATCTTGCTTACGTACGCTTAGAAGTTTTTTAAACTTGGATAAATAGTTATGTGGGAAATGTTTTTCATAATACTTCCTCAGTCGTCGTACTTCTGGTTTCGACATCCCTAATTCAGATAAGTCTCCATCCGTTGCAAATTTTAACTGGGATGGATGTGTCACTTTTAAATCGTTCCTTTAAAAATTGAAAAATTGAGTTCGTTTCAAGTAAAATTATATTCACCTGCTTCTTACTTAAAGCTGTTGAAATAGTGCTGTAACTCAGCTTCAACTAAGAACTCATATAGTCCTGGACCTTTCTTAATAGGAGTATTTAAAGCCTCTGAAAAAGTACGAGAGATGTATCGGAATATCAAGGCGTGGTCTCGAGGGACCATCCATCGATGTTAATATATTTTATTCGGACAAAGTGCCAACGATTTTATGACTTAAACTTGTAAGTTATTTGAGAAAGAATCATTTTATTTTATATCACCTACCCATTTCGATGATTTATAAGGAAGAATGGCCAGGTAATACTATTAACGTGTCTGATCTTGTTTTTTATGGAAATGTATTATTTTTGACCTTAAACTATGCATAATTTGTTACACAAACTAATATAACAATAATAAATAAATTATAAAAAACACTTTATTGCTTAACTAACAAAAATGATAAATATTTTTCTATGTTGTCACTTGACATGCGCCATTTTTACAATTGATTGACGTTAAGCCATTTTTACTAATAACCCTTGGTATAATAATTACCAGAGTTATTAAATAAATATTAAATTTTAATCATAATTCTCTATTATGCATAGTATAGGTACATCATTTCAATATAAAACGTGCAAGGAGCAAGGATGTTTAAAAAAATTTGACCCAGTTGGCTGTGTCCATATAAGTGGATACCCACAGTGACCCTTGCACAGTGACCCTGCAACTGTAAAAATTGTATTCACAAGTCCACTGGGCTTGAGAAAAGAAATAAAAAACAAATGCTTCATAATAATAACAAAGGTTTTTATTTGTACAAAAATGAATTTTAAATTAGGTACCTACACCCGATTCCATTGAAAATTAACAGGGGTAGGTTTTCTTTAGGTTGAGCTGGAGTAACAAATAAGAAAAACCGTATACCTACCACAAACAGTTTAAGAGAAGTGCCTAATCAAACCTTCCTAAACGTTTTGTGGTACTACCTATAGGGTTTTTCTTAATTGGTATTTCCATAATTATATCACCCAAAAGAAAACTTGCCCCTGTTCATTATCAATGGAGTCAGGTGTCTACCTATCAACTGGATATAATGCAAGAAATTTACAAAAGATCTGAAATTTGGAAAAAATAAATATTCGTGTTTAAAAAATTAATCAAAAAATCAGTTAGTACAGTAGGTAGGTACTATCCAAGGGGGCGTGTCATCATTCAACTGTTCTTTTGAGAGTTCTTCGCACTTGGTAGTACATATAGTAGGTACTACTGGTTCCTTCATCTTCAAGTCTAAAAACAAGGAAGTAATTTATTATAACGCATTGGACGCATTATTTATTCCAACCTCAAGTGTTTTGATTAATTTCCGATTCCATAAATGCTGAGGAACTTCCAATGTGAGGCCATCTTCTTCTTCCCATCCCTTGTCTACAATTCCTATCCTAACCATCTTTATTAACATACCAGTGAGCACTATCCTACTCATTTAATACACTTTCAGAAATATCCCCCATTACCTAAATATCCTAAATTGAAACATGAAAATAGTCCACAAAAATTCATTGCTTGCTATTTATTTTCCAATTTTACTTCTTTTGATGGTATTCCATCTTCTAAACGTGCCTATAGTGTGAAGGGTTAAAGTCTCCATTCATCTTGGCGGGTACCTATTACTTCCAGATTTATAATCCTATTTATAATCTCAATTATTAGCCCCCCAAAATAATACTTGATAGATTTATAAGCAAATAATGCAAGTAGTGTCAGTGAAAATAACAAGAAAACGAACTGCTTCACCCCAACCCCTTATTATTCCCTACCTAATTGTTTTAAAAGTCCCCCCGAAAAAAAAGTGATGTATGAATTTGTAAGCAAATATAGAAACTAAAAAAAATCTTATGAGTTTATGAATAATCTAAGTCGCCTCAACACCTACCAAAGTGATTAATTATGATATCCTACCAGAAATGAGAAGAATTTTTCTTCGGTTAATTATTAAGAATATTAAAACTTTCATCGTACAAACAAAACATATTTACTAAAGGAATGCAAGTACCCAATCTGCAATTTTGAATATTCACTTTCTGTTAGTGTATGCATTTGCACGTTGAAAATAATTTAGGCATTAAAAATTTACTCTCGAAATCTCATTTCTAATAAAATCATTTAAAAAAAAATCAAAAAAGCGTTGTATAATAAGTATCCATTAGTATAGACATGGTAGCCAGTGTACTGTGATGGTAACTATTTACCCACACAAATTCAAGCATAGTACCTAACATAATGTACCTAAATCCCTTCCCAAAATATCCTTCATCTTCCTTCGGGAGGAAAATTTGAATCTAAAAATCCTTGTATTTAGTTAAGCAAACATTACATTATACAAAAAAATATTACATTCCAGTAATTGTAGTTTTAACCCAAGTCTGTGTTGATCCCTCCAATCTTGACGAATTCTGCAATCTTCATCAAGCTTTTCTCTTTATCTCTCCTAAGGGATCCTAAGTATACAATCTTCCTCTTGAATTTTTCTTAGAGAGGCGCAGATGTTTTGGCCTCCCTCTTCTCGACTTTTTCATCTCATCTTGGGAGCTGCAGGATTGTTCCAGATGTTTTGGCCCCCCCTCTTCTCGAGTCTTCCATCTCATCTTGGGAGCTGCAGGATTTTTCCAGATATTTTGGCCTCCCTCTTCTCGAGTCTTCCATCTCATCTTGGGAGCTGCAGGATTGTTCTAGATGTTTTGGCCCCCCTCTTCTCGAGTCTTCCATCTCATCTTGGGAGCTGCAGGATTTTTCCAGATATTTTGGCCTCCCTCTTCTCGAGTCTTCCATCTCATCTTGGGAGCTGCAGAATTTTTCCAGATATTTTGGCCTCCCTCTTCTCGAGTCTTCCATCTCATCTTGGGAGCTGCAGGATTTTTCCAGATGTTTTGGCCTCCCTCTTCTCGACTCTTCCATCTCATCTTGGGAGCTGCAGGACTGTTCCAGATGTTTTGGCCCCCCTCTTCTTAACTCTTCTATTTCATCTTTTGAGCTGCAGGATTTTTGTCTAGCGTATGAGACTGTGTGTGAGCTATAATAAATAGGTATAAGAATTTATTATAAACAACTTTATATAATGTTGAATTTAAATACCTGCTACAAATATTTAAAGTTCCTAACCATGAGTGTGGGGAAACCTAAACAAGGCCATGTTTCTAAATGGAATGCTGCATTAAGGAGTAAATAGTAGATATTAAGAAATAACAAAAATGTAGGTAACAGTACTGAATAAAGTAACAATACTTGCATTATGCTTGTTAAATAAGACACCTTGGGCACTTATACACTAACACTTGGTCTTGTTCGGTCAAGAAAAAAAGTTTGCTGTCAGAAAAAGTGACAAAGCAATCGCGAAAAAAATACCGATTACCGAAAAGAAGACGTTGTATACCAAAAATAAGGGCATAGGATTATATACCAACCTTTACCCTTTTAGGGTAGGTATAACTTACACATGTAGGTACTTTCCAATTAGTACTACTAGATATCTACTACCTAAAATCTAAATATAATTAAATTAATGAATACTGTTGTAAACTGTAATTACTTACAACTGCACAAATACTTATCTACTATTTTTTTAAACACCATCAGGTTCCTTCAACGGGCACTTAAGTTTCACAGTCGCGCCGCGCCGTAACCGAAAAAGGCGTTAGGCAAAGAAGCCTTGCGCAAAGAAAATATTTGGTAGGTACTTAAGAGTACCAATAAGATTTTTAAGAAAGTTCTTGAAAATTTTTTTCAAGAATATACATAGAGAAATATATTTTTCAAAGAACCCCCTCTTTATCACCGTGGAGGAAGCAAAAAGTTTAAGACATTTTCATATTGTGTAAGTCCATTAATCACAAGCTAACATTATTGCAAGATTGTCAAACCCAAAGCATTCTCTGTTATTGCTTTATGATATAATATCGTTGCACCAAAATGTTTCCTCCACAGTAACAATTAGATGCGTCTCGCTAGCGGAGACAGCATCCCACATAGCTGCAAGAAATGAAATGGTTAGCAAAAAGAAATTATTGCACAGATATTAAAGGATTAATTTATTTCAAAAAATTTTGATTACTTTCTTTTATAAGCCATAACTGACAATCTTTAACAACTTTGAAAGTTTACATGACAAAAAAATGTCTTTGTAATTTCATATTAACAAGAAAGGGAAAAAACAAAAAATCGTTTACGTTACAATAATTAATCTCTCAGTACCTGTACAAGCCAAACTTGATAATCGGAAAATGTCACATAAACTACAATACACAACATCCTAAACTGTGACGAGGGGGGTGAGATAAACATTTCCTATCGAGCAAATATGTACCTCCAAAGACAATTCAACAAACAAAACATATTGTAACTAATATAACACATTCATGAATAACACTGTAAAGTGTTGAGCTGAATAACTGCAACTAAAAAAAAACATTTCCTGAAAAAAAATAACACAATATAGGTACTACACAAATTCCGATCATCAAGTTCAACTAAAACACACAAAATAATGCAAATGAAGGACCATTTTACATCGTAATTAATGTAATGATGATGCTGAAGTAATCGTATGTTTATTTTTATAAACAATTTATTTTATTTTTAGAAGGGAATCGGAACTTTTTCAGAAAAATTTGAGTAGGTATTTACTTTACACGATGACCTATTAAAATCTATTTGAAAGATAATCTTTCAGGCCCTGTAATTAATTTAATTCATATTTTCAAAAAAGGAAATGAAAACAGTAAAGAAAATAAAGAAATAAAAACGGTGAGAGATTATGAGAGAGACATTACTACAGGGAGACAGGGTAATTACAATGTAACAAGTCAAGAAAGTGAACCTTTACGGGGTGAGCTCAATTCCTGTAAAGATACTTTCCTGACTTGTGTTACTTTGGTGCCAATTTGCAGTAAAAACATTGACTGTGTGACTGTGATACAAAGGTTAGCCCAATATACGGCCCCAGTACACATGGCTTAAGAAAAGCTTGGTGGAAAGGAGTCATCACCACCAGCCAAAACTTGCCCTTCTGTAGTATTACTTAAACATTTATAAGTGCTACTACTAACATAACAATACTGTAACTCCCTGAAGGTCGCTCTCTAATGCTTTCAAAAACAAAAATAAAAAATGATGTGACACCTAAAGATATAAAATGTTAAAATTAAAGTTATGCTGATGGAGATACAAAGTTTACAAGAACATTAAAATGGAATGAAAAAAAAAATTAACAGAATATGAAGTATTCTATCTATTAGGGGAATATATTATCCTCAACTTAAAGGGTGGGCGAGGGGCGAGAAGTTCAAAGTTAAATTAATAAATCAATATTAGTGAAATATATTAAGTTTAAATTTGACTCTAACAATCTGTTTTATGAATTTGCAAACGCAATACTTGAAATATGGGGGAGGGCTGGGGGGGGGCTCTGCTGCTGAAATAATTCTCTCTGATGCCCTTTCTTCATCCTTGGAACAGCCTCGCAGAAAACCACACCTACCTTGTCATTGTTGTCTTCTGATGCACACGATATCCATTAATTCCATTTTCCGTACTAAAGTTCACTTCACTAGAGTTTAGTTCGGTTCACTACTAACACTACACTGCCAAATTGGCCCAGTCATGCAAATGCTATCATGACTTCCAACTTCTCAGTAGAATGGCACAATTAGTCGATCATTTCTGCAAAAAAAAAATAATTGTTATACCTAACAATACTAACAACACAGGGAAACCATAACAGAAAAACTTTAAAAGTTGAAAAGTATAGGTACTAAATAATAGGAAATGGTTTTAATATCAAGAAATCCATTGTTTTCGACTTATGCAATAGATTAGTAACAAATATTTCTGAGTAAGGTGTAAAGATTATTTAACAACTGCGATTTACATGACGATATGGGAGTTAGGTATGTTTATTATTATTAATTTTTTGATATCAATTTTGATCGTTCCAAAAAAGTTAAAATTGTTTAAGTGGTAGGTAATGAAAATGAAGCAAACTTACCACTGAAGAAGTTGGTCTTTGCAGAATGAATGGTAATAGACTTCTCATTCATGTTCTTTGGATTGAATACTTAGATGTGAGGAATCTTTCTGGTCCCTTGGCAACACAGATCATTTAAAACTGTAAAATAGAAAAATTTAAATTAATAACAATAATAATCAAATGAATTTCTTATTACTGTTATCTGGCCATGGTAATTGCAGTTTAATAATTTAATTCAAAATTTTTGAAATTAAATGCACTACCAGTATTAGTTACACTTTAATTAGGAATTAATTTCATTTACATCCACAAAATCATAACTTACAGTAAAAACAGTAAAAATGAGATTTAAACTAAGCAGTGTATAAAAAACAAATAGGTACCTACCACTTCACTTGCCCTTCCGTAATGGTTCCAAGAAAAAAGTAGAACTTATTACTGAAGCACCCCCTCGTTTTAGGAATTTAAATCTGAAAATAAATTAAACCTATATGAATATGATGAATATTTAACCATTTTAAACATTTTGGATGTGTTTAATTAATAGTTTTCAGTCTAAAATAAATTCTAACCTGTAATTTATGAGAGGATAGGAGAAAAGGAGGGCCCCCATGGAAACTTTTAAGTAAAACAATGATCATGAAACGCACAGGGCACCACAAATACCAAAATTAATAACTATTTCCAAAGAAAATGCAACTGTTCACTAAATAATATTTAAATTTTTAAATTTTATAATCACAAAGCTGGCTGGGTAGTATAGTTTCGCGGCAACCTGCGCTAACTCAACAGGTTGTTACAGCAGGGACGGATTTAGTATAACGATATATCTTACAGTTCAACACTGTATTATTCGGTATTCCCCACAATTTCTAAATTTACAATACAAAAGCAAATAAAATGTAAATAAGCTTACCTTATCAATGAAAATTCCATGCCTCCACATAGAAGGTTACGTCCAGGGGTACAAAGGGGGTGGCATATCCATTGCTGCACTTCCCAGAAAAACAATCTGAAATTTTCAAGCTATTATTAGACTTGAAAAAATAAAATGCAAGTCTTAAAACTGTCACAAACAAAAAACCTTTATGTAGGTACTAAGTAATAAACTGCACGTGCATCATACAGATAAAAGGTTTGTTATTGTTTATCAGCGTCTGGTCCGAACTTGTTTCTTTGTAATACATTGGGTTGTAATACTGATAAGAAACAGGTGGCTCTTAAAAATTGTAACCTGTTCGCGAAATCGAGCATAATATATAAAATTATCACGGTATTAATGTTTTGGATTGATTGAATATTACTAAGAGGAACGTACCATAAATTATTTCAATTAAAAATTTGAGAAAACAATAATTAAATTCACTTCATAAACGATCACAAAACTAATTTTTACACCTGTCATAATTTGTAACATCTAGTGACAAAGATGGCCGTTAAAAAACAGACGAATATCTAGGTACAACATTAGGAACATTCAGAGCAAATTTTTTAACCATCGATAAAAAATTAATCAAACGGATTCAGGAAATTCTAATTAGCCCAGGTTATTCCCCGTAATTAAGAGATTGATAATGACGTACCTTAGGGTTTGTCACATTCACATTTTACACAATAATTTCACTTTTACAGGAGCGATTTTTCACGCGTCCTTTCGGCACTAAAACATATGAGGGAAAGGGGAGGGATTTGCATTTGTCTTCATGGATCTAATTATTGATTTGATTTATAAGTAGTTTTAAATATACACAATAAATTCTATTTCTTGGCTAATTGTGCTTAAAACCAATAATGTAGGTGTAATACCTCGGGAAATGTTTGAATTATTATTAAAAAAGAATTATTAATATTATTTGGAAGGGGTATGATAGGAGTTGACTAATTGACTAGGATAGTCATTCCCGCTTAAATTTAAATTTGACGTCTATTATTAAACCATTTTTTTCTTTATTTATAATGTTTTTAAGGTTTTACAAGTACTGGGACATGTAATAAGGACTAATATAACATTTAAATGTTTTAAACTCATTACACACAGCATACAACACCCATTTGCCTTCAAAATAAGCCATTTTATGCAATTTTTCCTATTTTTAACCGTTTTTGGTAATTTTGTGATATTTCAGAAAGTCCATTCCAGATTTCACATATGTCCCCTGCCCTATTTCACTAGAGTAGACATTTTTCCAGTCAAAACATACAATCGGGAAAATTTTATGCTTACCTATCCAAAAATTTCTAACCAACAAATAAAAGTAAATAAGGCTTTAAAATAGTAAATTAGGTCTTTAAGATAGTAATTTGGGCATTGCTAATGTTGTTCCAGGGATTTAACATGCTAAGCTCAAGCTAAACAAGGGCTAACTCCTAAATTCAAAAGGTTTCGAAGGATATTTTCAGAAACGAGTTAAGGAACTTTTCAGGTGGATTTGGTGCCCCATCCAAGAGCTAGAGCAGTTTTCAAACACTAGGGAACCTATAAATCATCTTACAACACAACAGAACAAGATTTGTTTTAGTTTAGTGAGATATGACAATCCTTGTTCGGACCCGATAGGTAGTAGCAGGAAAAGTTTTTCGTATTGTGCTTGGAAATTTTGTTACCTACTTTATTCGTCTTCGGTGGATAATTAGATAGTGTGGAGGATTAGGATTATGTTTTGCAAAGATAATCTAACGTTTATTAAGTAATTTGTCAACAAGCACCTAAGCTACCAAGAATGACGAACATTTTGTAGAATGCTCGTGGATCTGGGTGGTATCGGATAGAGTTACTATAAAGAAAACAATTTCATCTTCTACTTAATAGTTGATAATGTTAAGTTTATTAAATTATTCCAAAGAAACACATTTGTTACATCCTAAATATCTATAACATGCACCTATACAACGTTCTAAAACAATTTTTTTATAAAAACTACCAAAAACTTTTTACATGCCAGCAAAAGATCTGAATAATAACATAAAATATTTCATAATCAAGCAAATATCCAAAATCCAGTAATCTATAACTTGAAGGATCCACACAAACTTTATTAACTTCTTAAAATGTCTGCTTTTTTGAAGCCATCGATTTTCCAGGACCTGGTGCATCGAGTGGAATTCCTGCAAAAATTATTTTATGAATCTTGTCTTTGATATAATAGTTTATAAAGTTAAATTGAATAAATTATTGCAAAGAAATAATTTTTACATCCTAAGAGTGACCTGTCCAGACGTGTTATACAACAAAATTCTTATAAAAACTTCTGAAAACTTCCTACAACACCACCACATATCTAAATTATAACAAGAAATATTGCATAATCAAGCAATTTACCAAAATCCAGGAAACTAACTCTTGGGATTCCACACAAACTTTGTGGGCTGCTTAAAACTTCTGCTTTTATGAAGCAACCGATTAATCGGAACCTGGTGCATCGTATGGAGTTCCTGAAAAAACGATTTTATGAATCTTATCTTTGATATAATAGTTTATAAAGTTGAATCAAATAAATTATTGCAAAGAAATAATTTTTACATCCTAAGTGTGACCTGTCCAGAGGTTATATAACAAAATTCTTATAAAAACTACAAAAATACTTCCTACACCACCACCAGATATCTAAATTATAACAAGAAACATTGCATAATAAAGCAATTTACCAAAATCCAGCAAATTATCTCTCGAGTGATTCCACAGAAACTTTGTGAACTGTTTAAAACTTCTGCTTTCATGAAGCGATCAATTCATCGGAACCTGGTGCATCGTGTGGAGTTCCTGAAAAAACGATTTTATGAATCTTATCTTTGATATGATAGTTTATAAAGTTAAATCAATTAAATTATTGCAAAGAAATAATTTTTACATCCTAAGAGTGACCTGTCCAGACGTTATATAACACAATTCTTATAAAAACTACAAAAAACTTCCTACACCACCATCAGAATTCAGAAATCTAAATAACAACAAGAAATATTGCATAATAAAGCAATTTACCAAAATCCACCAAATTATCTCTCGAGTGATTCCACAGAAACTTTGTGAACTGTTTAAAACTTCTGCTTTCATGAAGCGATCAATTCATCGGAACCTGGTGCATCGTGTGGAGTTCCTGAAAAAACGATTTTATGAATCTTATCTTTGATATGATAGTTTATAAAGTTAAATCAATTAAATTATTGCAAAGAAATAATTTTTACATCCTAAGAGTGACCTGTCCAGACGTTATATAACACAATTCTTATAAAAACTACAAAAAACTTCCTACACCACCATCAGAATTCAGAAATCTAAATAACAACAAGAAATATTGCATAATAAAGCAATTTACCAAAATCCACCAAATTATCTCTTGGGAGATTCCACAGAAACTTTGTGGACTGCTTAAAACTTCTGCTTTTACGAAGAGATCGATTCTCCGGGTCCTATAGTGCATCGACTCGAGTTCCTGAAAAAAGGATTTTATGAATCTTATCTTTGTTTTAAAAGTTTATAATATTAAATCTAATAAATTATTGTAAATAAATAGTTTTTATATCCTAAGCAGTATTTGTAGCATGTCCAGTGTTCTACAACAAAATTCTTCTAAAAACTAGGTACCAAAAGCTTCTCAAACGTAGTAGCAAAAGAACCAACATTGAAAATCAATTTACCTCCTAGAGTTTTTATCAGAGTATCTTAAATCCTTACAATTTCTATTTCTATGAAGCCGTTATAACTTCTTGACTGAAGCATGCCTACTATGCTACCTCCTAAGCAACCCCCCAACCGAACGCTAGGTATACCATAGCGTTTCTCAAGTTTTTGCAGCAACTTTAGAATATTCAAAATTAAGGTATTGTTGATTGTAGACCTGTCTTTCACTGTGTGGTCATCAAAATCACATCCGTAACAATTTTTCAGCAGCCCAAATTGTAGAAATAAGCTTCTTCGTAACAAGACAACATGGTGACTAGTAGGTAATTACTAAATCTGGTGATACTTTATGTCTACTAATTATTAAATTCAGGTTCCATTAGGATTTATATGTAAAACAAAGAAGAAGGACAATCTGAAAAATGTAAATAATCAAACACTATGGGACAAGGAGTTTCGCTTCAAGAATAAACGTTTATTGTCTGCCACATTATTTAGCAAAATACTAAGCAGTTTATAGGATATTCTTGAAGCAAACTGGAAGGTTTTGCAAGTGAAACCGTAATCTGGCTTCAGGTGCAGGCTGTCCGCTGTCTCATGGTACCTACTTGTAACCTCTTTAATTTTTTTGATGTACCTATGTAGGTAAATACTTTTCTTGGTGGAATAGGGATTATATTATGCATAACAAATTCTTGTAATAATTCTATTATCCACACACATTAAGCAGTAAATCTTGAAAAATGCAATGTACCTATGTTTACTTTCTGCTCACAGGCAAAATTTTGTTGTTTACATTAATTTGACCTATGAAATGTGCACAAGGGTTAAAATTGAATATATTATGGGCAGGTCTAATTACGGAGGGGTTTTTAAAAATCATCCTGGGATTTAAGCTTTAAATATTTATTGTTAATGTAATAATAAATAATAATTTGAATTTGCGCGGTATATTAGAAACATTACGAAGCTGTTCTGATTGGTCTATTTTTCAACTAACATGTTTCTTCTCTCTCTACGCTCTCTCTCTCTTCCAAGTGTCCAAGATGTAAAGACGCTTAAGTTTTCCTCTGTGTTTTAAGTGAAAATTAGTGATACATTTTCTTCGGAAGGGTTGAAGGGTAAGTGAAAAACATATTTTCAATTACGGGGAACATTTTGGTGCTATTAGTTTTCGTGTCCAGTTTGTCAAATCTTTTTAAACTTTAATTTAAAAATGTATAATTCGAGTGGTGTTGTTTATACGATTTTGTTTTATTTTTGGTAGAGGTTTTTGGCACTAGAGGTTTCTGGCATTTTGCAACTTTTACCTGTGCTGGCTTATGAAAGTGTTTAATATCGAGGTGAATATCAAAAATAGGTGAATATTGTAATTTTTAAGCATAATTTAGTGTGGTAGGATATAAAATTCACAAATCGGTGAGTTGGCCATGCGCCATTGCGTTTTTCGAGGGTGGTTCACATCAGGTTGTACTATTCTAGTTCTGCAGTGAAATATTGTAAATAATTGTGATTTGTGCATGGGGTTTAATATGTTTTTCTGATTTTAAGACGAAATAGACTAGCAGGTACAATGAAAAAATTTCAGGAATACTTTTTAGTGATTTTTTTAATTATAATTTAAGGTTTTGTCCTGCATAACCTGACATAAAATTTTATATTTGCAGTTTTCACGTAAACTCTTCAATGTACCACTACTTTCCTGCCTCTCTGGCTGGTCTTCAGGCTGTGCAGTCCACACACGTTAGTTCAGAGCAGTTCAGAGTGTGGTTTACAGCAAGGACTGGAATTTTCCTTTCTAAGGTAAGCTTTCATTATTAACTTTTGTATCTTTAGAAACCGTGGGTTTATTTTCCTCAAGTGTACAATAAATGTTCCTGTGTGAAAATACCTTTTACTAAATCCGCCTCTGTGAGACAACCTGTTGGCTATGAGTCAGCGCAGGTTGGCGCATGGTTGGCGGGAAATGTACACTACCCATGTACCCAGCTCTCTATGCTCTCAAGAAATTCATTTATCGTGTAATAAGTAGGTGTATTTTTACGAAAATAGTTGTTAATTGTGATATTTGTGGTCTCCTGTGTGGTTTAAAAGCATTATGTTACTTAAGCGTCTCCATGGGGGCCCCCTTTTTCTCCGATTCTCTCATAAATTATAGGTTAAATAGCCTAGTCATCATAGGTAGGTACTCAAATAGGAGATTCTAGAGGACATGACCAAGGAGGTCAACAGTCCCATGTATTTTTTCAGCTAGGTCAAGAATTTCAGGTACAAGCCCCTGGCAAAGGAGAAAAACACCGAGATCCTGGATGACATCGCCAAGGAGTTCAACAGTCCAAGTATTTTTTCAGCAGGTCATGAATTTTAGGTACAAGCTCCTGGTAAAAGAGAAGAACATCGAGATCCTGGAGGACATGACCAAGGAAGTCAGCAGTCCAAGTATTTTTTTCAGCTAGGTCAAGAATTTCAGGTACAAGCCCCTGGTAAAGTAGAAGAACACCCAGGATCCTGGAGGACATCGCCAAGGAGTTCAACAGTCCCAAGTATTTTTTCATCAGCTAGGTCATGAATTTTAGGTACTACAAGCTCCTGGTAAAGGAGAAGAACATCGAGATCCTGGAGGACATGACCAAGGAGGTCAACAGTCCAAGTCTTTTTTTTTCAGCTAGGTCAAGAATTTTAGGTAGGTTATACAAGCTCCTGGTAAAGGAGAAGAACACCGAGATCCTAGAGGACATCACCAAGGAGGTCATCAGTCCAAGTATTTTTTTCCAAACACCTGCAGTTACACTTTATGAATTCTCCACCTCTTGCCAAATCGGTTCCCAATTGTATTTAGGTATATTAAAAGAAAATTAGTTTTTTGTAGTTTGATCCTTATATAGAATTAAGCCGACGAACATTTTATATTTGATAAATAATTTGGCGTTTTTCTTTTATGCAGCTTCCAAGTGTATTCGAAGGTGTCAGTCAAAACCTCGAAAGATAACCAGGAGCAGCTGTGGCTTAATAAAAGGTAATATATTTAAATTTTGTGTTTGAATAATTACTATTATTCTTGGATAAATATTTTATGTAAAATGTGCATTTTCTTAACAAGTTACAACTTGTTATCGCAGTGAGCGAAGAAAGCCCAATTGATAACGTTCCAAACAGTGGCAGCTAGAATTTTTCATATGATATTGCTATCTCTTTTTAACTAACGCACTTTATGAATTGTGTATTTCTTGGTAAATCGGTTCCAAATACCTGCTTATCAATTTTCAATTAGGCGGGGGGTGAAGAAGCGAGATTATTACCTTTCTTGTCTCTTTTTATTACGAATTTTGTTGAAACGTTAGCAAACGTTTCACTATTTTGTGGATCTAAATGAAAGGAATCCCTGTAAAATTAATTCCTAATTAAAGTGCAGTTAGTGGTAGTGGATTTAATTTCAAAAATGTTGAATTAAATTATTAAACGTCGATTACGATGACCCGTTTTATCAATTGGTAATTATTATGAGTCTCTTTTTTTAATGAGTTTACTTGAATAAAGATGTTGTAATTCAAGAATGTTTGTACACTCTTACTTTTTATCAACAGGTATATTAAAAAATAAATTATGTTTTTTTGTAGTTTGATCCTTATATAGAATTAAGCCCACGAAACTAAGATAGGGTTTTCAGGAACAGGTTTCAGAGCAAAAGAATTAATTAATTATTTTGCTTTTTCCCTTATTGCGCCCAGCCCTCCTTTTTGTAATTTTCAGGTAACATAATTTTTGCTTATTTGATGGTCATTACATACCCATACTGAGTGTTCTGAAATGTTTCCTCCCTGAAATCACATTTTTTTATTGTAATATACCGAGTGGGTACTTTCAAAGCCGAACATAGGGGAATTGCATTGTAACTGATCTTTATATAGATTCCTGCTCGCCATTTAAACCCACGAGGATGGTAATGTCTTTATTATAAAAACCCTCTGCTCTATTGAATACTCGTTATTATTCATATTATTTGATATTAATAACAGAAATATCTACTGATTTCAAATAATTTAATTGACAGATAAAAAAAAGTTGACAATCATAGCAACCTATATTATTTCAAAATGGCATTATTTTATAATTGTTTTTACAGAAAAAGATAACTAAGTACTAACATTTATTGGTACCATCAGATGCGCTGTATTTTTGTCGTTCTATTCATACCATTACCATCCTTGTGGGTTTAAATGGCGAGCAGGAATCTATATAAAGGTTAGTTACAATGCAATTCCCCTATGTTCGGTTTTGAAAGTACCCAGACGGTATATTTTTGCATTGCAATCCTTTCAATTCCACAGTATCAGATTTTTATTTGATCAGTTGCCATATTCGTTCCTGCTCGTAATATCGTGCAACGGGAGTGTCTGTAAAAATACAGGAGTGATTTTTTGGTAACGGTTTTGTGTTTTCACACAGGCGGTTTATATTTCGTGTCGGTAAGCGGAACAGTTCGAAATTGTCTCATATTTTTGAGTACAAATTTAGGGTATATAAACGATTAATGCGCTTTCCTCCTGCGGTTTTATTTTTGAGATGTTTATGAAACATTTTGTATGTTATTACGAGCATGAACGAGCACATTGCAGATACTTATACCTACGAGTATACAGTAATTTATTTATGATATTAAATAAATTTTATAAAAACATCGAAATACTAACTGCAAACGAGTTTTAATCGAATAGTTTTCAAGGAACCGTTTGGTTTTGTTGTCAAAATTTTATAAAATACAAAGTGGGATGAAAATTCAGAATACGTTTCGGAGTTTCTTGTTCTAATTTGTACTTTAGATATCATCCTTGGCACTATACAACACTGACTTTCTGCTGTGTTTATTTTTTATACAGGATCATTTTAAAATTTTTTTGGAAAAGGAACTTTTTCTTTAGCTTTCAGGATTAGGTAACTTAAAAAATTCCAAGTTCAATTTATCATAATAAGTTAATAGTAGGTTTATCTTTTATTGGTCAAAAAATATGCACCTACCCAAGTACATTTTTTGCAAAATTATGAAAAATTTATATTATCCAATCACCTGAAGGAGTAACACACTTTTAAGATCCATCTGATCTTGAGTACCTACTACATGCATGACACATAATTTATTGTAAAAGAATGTTTACCGGTGTCTTATGCAATTAGAAATTTTCATTGATTAATTTTATACTTTAAATACGAATTAAGTTTTAATATTTATTGATAAATATTTAAGCTACACATTTTAACTTTTTACTAAATTGTTTAAATTAATTTTTTTACAAAAATGCGAACATTAAAACAATGATGGAAGAACCCTTAATTACATAATTTTGGTGCTGTATTAATGGTGCCTTCTAAAAATATTTTGTTTAATAAGGCGATTTATTTATACCATACTAAACTGAGATAGTACAGTAATAAGAAATTAATTTGATTATTATTGTTATTAATTATAATTTTTCTATTTTACAGTTTTAAATCATCTGTGTTGCCAAGGGACCAGAAAGATTCCTCACATCTAAGTATTCAATCCAAAGAACATGAATGAGAAGTCTATTACCATTCATTCTGCAAAGACCAACTTCTTCAGTGGTAAGTTTGCTTCATTTTCATTACCTACCACTTAAACAATTTTAACTTTTTTGGAACGATCAAAATTGATATCAAAAAATTAATAGGTAATAATAAACATACCTAACTCCCATATCGTCATGTAAATCGCAGTTGTTAAATAATCTTTACACCTTACTCAGAAATATTTGTTACTAATCTATTGCATAAGTCGAAAACAATGGATTTCTTGATATTAAAACCATTTCCTATTATTTAGTACCTATACTTTTCAACTTTTAAAGTTTTTCTGTTATGGTTTCCCTGTGTTGTTAGTATTGTTATAACAATTATTTTTTTTTGCAGAAATGATCGACTAATTGTGCCATTCTACTGAGAAGTTGGAAGTCATGATAGTATTTGCATGACTGGGCCAATTTGGCAGTGTAGTGTTAGTAGTGAACTGAACTAAACTCTAGTGAAGTGAACTTTAGTGCGGAAAATGGGAAATGGATATCGTGTGCATCAGAAGACAACAATGACAAGGTAGGTGTGGTTTTCTGCGAGGCTGTTCCAAGGATGAAGAAAGGGCATCAGAGAGAATTATTTCAGCAGCAGAGCCCCCCCCCAGCCCTCACCCATATTTCAAGTATTGCGTTTGCAAATTCATAAAACAGATTGTTAGAGTCAAATTTAAACTTAATATATTTCACTAATATTGATTTATTAATTTAACTTTGAACTTCTCGCCCCTCGCCCACCCTTTAAGTTGAGGATAATATATTCCCCTAATAGATAGAATACTTCATATTCTGTTAATTTTTTTTTTCATTCCATTTTAATGTTCTTGTAAACTTTGTATCTCCATCAGCATAACTTTAATTTTAACATTTTATATCTTTAGGTGTCACATCATTTTTTATTTTTTGATTTTGAAAGCATTAGAGAGCGACCTTCAGGGAGTTACAGCATTGTTATGTTAGTAGTAGTACTACTTATAAATGTTTAAGTAATACTACAGAAGGGCAAGTTTTGGCTGACAGTGATGACTCCTTTCCACCAAGCCTTTCTTAAGCCATGTGTACTGGGGTCCTATATTGGGCTACCCTTGTATCACATTGTAAGTGTTTTTCTGCAAATTGGCACCAAAGTAGCACAAGTCAGGAAAGTTTCACTTTCTTGATTTGTTACATTGTAATTACTCTGTCTCCCTGTAATGTCTCTCTCATAATCTCTCACCGTTTTTATTTCTTTATTTTCTTTACTGTTTTCATTTCCTTTTTTGAAAATATGAAAGATTATCTTTCAAATAGATTTTAATAGGTCATGGTATAAAGTAGATACCTACTCAAATTTTTCGGAAAAAGTTCGGATTCCCTTCTAAAAATAAAATAACTGTTTATAAAAATAAACATACGATTACTTCAGCATCATCATTACATTAATTACGATGTAAAATGATCCTTCATTTGCATTATTTTATGTGTTTTAGTTGAAGTTGATGATCGGAATTTGTGTAGTATACTTATGTTATTTTTTTCAGGAAATGTTTATCTCACCCCTATGTATATTCTTGAAAATTTTTTCAGGTACTTTCTTAAAAATCTTATTGGTACTCTTAAGTACCTACCAAATATTTTCTTTGCGCAAGGCTTCTTTGCCTGACGTTTTTATCGGTTACGGCGCGTCGTGACTGTCAGTGCTGTCAGTGACTTAAGTGCCCGTTGAAGGAACCTGATGGTGTTTAAGAAATAGTAGATAAGTATTTGTGCAGTATTAAGTAATTACAGTTTACAACATTATTCATAAATTTAATTATTTTAGGTATTTTAGGTAGTACCTAGTACTAATTGGAAAGTAAATGTGTAAGTTATACCTACCCTAAAAGGGTAAAGGTTAGTATAATCGTATGCCCATATTTTTGGTATACAACCTCTTCCTTTCGGTAATCGGTATTTTTTTCGCGGTTGCTTCGTCACTTCTTGACAGCAAACTTTTTTTCGTGACCGAGTAAGACCAAGTGTTAGTGTACTAAGTGCCTAAGGTGTCTCATTTAACAAGCGTAATGCAAGTATCGTTACTTTATTTTTTTTATTTCTTAATACTATTTACTCCTAATACAGCATTCCATTTAGAAACATGGCCATGTTTAGGTTTCCCAATCCCATGGTTTTGATGGAATCTGCAACCTTTTTAGTTATAGGAACTTGCAATATTTGTACCAGGTACCTATATTTAAATTCAGCATGATATAAAATTGTTTATAATAAATTCTTATATTTATGATAGCTCACACACAGCCGTATATAAGTACGCTGCAGCAAAAACGAAGTGAAAGAGTCAAGAAGAGGGAGGCCAAAACATCTGGAACAATCCTGCAGCTTCCAAGATGAGATGAAAAAGTCGATAAGAGGGAGGCCAAAACATCTTGGACAATCCTGCAGCTCCAAAGATGAAATGGAAGAGTTAAGAAGAGGGAGGCCAAAACATCTGGGGCAATCGTGCGGCTCCAAAAATGAAGTGGAAGGGCCAAGAAGAAACCAAAATATTTGGGACACCTTAAGAAAAATTCAAGAAGAAGATTCTATGCCTAGGATCCCCTAGGAGAGCTTTATGAAGATTGCAGGCAGATTCATCAGGATTGGAGGGATCAACACAGGGGTTAAAACTACAATTACTGGAATGTAATATTTTTTTGTATAATGTAATGTTTGCTTAACTAAATGCAAGGATTTTTAGATTGAATTTTTTTTCCCGAAGGAAGTGAAAGAAAAATTTGGGGAGGGATTTAGGTCATTTTGTTAGGTACTATGCTTAAATTTGTGTGGGTAGATGGCTACTATCACAGTACACTGATTACCATGTCTATACTAATGGATACCCTATTATACAACGCTTTTTTTATTTGTTTTTAATGATTATATCAGAAATGAGATTTCGAGAGTAAATTTCTAATGTCTAAATTATTTTCAACGTGCAAATGCATACACTAACAGAAAGTGAATATTCAAAACTGCAAATTGAGTACTTGCTTTCCTTTAGTAAATATGTTTTGTTTGTACGATGAAAGTTTTAATATTCTTATTAATTAACCGAAGGAAAAATGTTCTCATTTCTGGTAGGATATCATAATTAATCACTTTGGTAGGTGTTGAGGCGACTTAGATTATTCATAAACTCATAAGAATTTTTTTAGTTTCTACATTTACTTACAAATCCATACATCAGCGATTTTTTTTTGGGGACTTTCAAAACAATTAGGTAAGGGGATAATAAGGGGTTGGGGTGAAGCAGTTCCTTTTCTTGTTATTTTCACTGATACTATTTACATGATTGGCTTATAAATCCATTAAGTTTTATTTTGGGGGGCTAATAACTGAGATTCTAAATAGGAGGGGGTTGGGGCGAAGTCAAACACCCATTGGATCAGCTGGAGATGGAACAAAGAGATTGATGATTATTTAATGGTATGTTAAATTTAAAAAACAAAAAACGTGTTTTGTTTTATTTTAACTTTAAGATTTTCCAAAATATAAATATTTTTTAGGGTTAAAGATATACAGTTGCTATTCTTATCTGCAAGTAATGCCCGCCAAGATGAATGGAGGCTTTAACCCTCCACACTATAGGCAAGTTTAGAAGATGGAATGGTACCTAAAGAAGTAAAATTGGAAGTGGACCATGAACAACTGCACCCTTGGAAAAGCAAGAATAAATATTATCTGCATATTCCTTCAGTCTACACCATCACTAGAGATTCATCCAGTAGTACCTACACAAAAGTTTTAAATTAAAAGTTTTTAATCTTTCAAATTAATAATTGATTTTTTTATTCTTTAACTTTATTATTTTAATTTTATTATAATTTAACTGCACAAACCTTCGCTCCGTTTTGTTATAGATTTTTGGGGAATACTACCTTCGCTTGAACACCGACTGAAAAATAACTTAATGGGTTGGGATATGTAAAATAGGGATCTCTATTAAGGATTTATTGAATGCGAAATAAATTTAATTTGAGTATTATGTTGTAGGAAAATGTTATTACATGGGAATGAGTTACGTTTTTGAGATTCGTGATGTTGATAGTGCTGTAGGCTATTTTTCACTATTTTTAATTGGGATTACTGTATATTGGATTGGATTTTTAAGTTCCTAATTGAAATTTTGTTTAGCAGAATGGAAGGAACCGGTTATATGTTTGTTTTTAGTTAATTATAAATCTTTTGGTTTGTATTGAGAATTATTTTCAATGCACAAATAACTTGGGCATGCACCAATTGACCGGGTTATTCAAAAGTGCACATTGAATGCATAGGTTTTTGTTGGTGTTATGTGCTTCTTACTGTGTGATGAAAAGAGTCAGACATTTCCTCATAAAATCTTCGTATTTAGAAGAACATTACTAAAACAGATATGTAACTAGTTATGTGTGGCTGTAATTTTTAAAACAAACGTTTGATAAAATAATTACCAAGCAATAATTTTTTGTGGACTGTTTTCATGTTTCAATTTGGGATATTTAATGAAGGATACTTCTGAAAGTGTATTAAATGAGTAGGATAAACCTCACTGGTACGTTGTAAAAGATGATTACGATAGGAATTTTAGGCAGAAGGGGTGGGAAGAAGAAGATGGCCTTACACATTGGGAGTTTCTCACCAATTTATGGAATCGGAAATTCATCAAGACACTTGAGGTTGGAATAAATAATGGGTTTCCAATGTGTTGTAATAAATTAATTCCTTTTTTTTAGTCTTGAAGATGTGAGAACTAGTACCAAGAGCGAAGAACTCTCAAGAGAACAGTTGAATGACGACGACTAAGATTAAGATTTTTTGATTTATTTTTTCAGTACGAATTGTTATTTTTTCCAAATTTCAGGAGTTTTCCTTCATGTTCAATTTTGTAAATCTTGTAAATTTCTTGTATTATATCCAGTAGAATAGATAGGTAATTTAAATTGTGTCCAAATAAACCTTTGTTATTATTATGAAACCTTTTTTTTATTTCTCTTGCGTCGGGTCTATCTACGAAATTATTTTATTTTTGAAAACGTTGACTCCTCGTAATAAATCTGCTCTTAACTGAAAAGTTTCAGTATACCTAGGTCTAGGTCTTCTTTAAAAAAGAAATTGTCGGCTATCTGTTATCACTAATAAGGTACAAAGTTAGGTGATTCTAATTTGTTTTAGAAATGTTTCTTGTTCGAGTAGTATAATTTAGTACATAATAGGTACCTATGTCTTTTATTATACAGGGAAGTCCATTTATTGTGCAATATAGCCATATTGCAAGTTAAATGGATCACCCACTTTATCATTGGACTATAGGCAACCCATTATACACTGCTAGCACTCTTACCCCTGCTTATTGATTTTGATTATGTTTTTATGTTGTATTATCAGTAAGCTGGAGCAAGAGTGCTAGCAGTGTATAATGGATTGCCTATATTCCAATGATAAAGTAGGTGGTGCATTTAACTTGCAACATTGCATAATAAATGGACTTCACTGTATGACAGCATACACAGCCTATGTAGTTTGTGGCATACACCATCTACCTATGTAGGTATTAGAACTATCGGAACCCCGGGGTTATATTTTTTGACGTTCCTTATCGTTCGTTAGCAAACTTCTTCTTCACTGCTAACATTGAATAAAGAGTCCTAGACCCAAGCAATCACAAATACCCATCAATACTACCTACATATCCTATAGCGAATGAAAGTGTGTAATTCAGTACGAATGACTGTGATAAATAACCGGACACTATGGTCTATGGATCATGCAAGGAGGAAGTCGTAACAGTAACTTGTATAGTTATTAATAAAACGCTATACTAGGTCGAGGTCTCGGGGTACCAATACCTGGCAAGAAGTATCAAGCTGATGCATGATAAAAATTGCCTAGACATGGCCTAGACTAAAACGTGACATAACAAGCATAACCTACAAGCGCTACAAGCTTTAAGGCCTAAGAACAACACAAGCCTGAAATCATTGTAAAAAACATCAAAACCGACTAAATTTGAAATGGTTTTTACAACAGCTGTAAATTTTATAAGAGCCAGAGGCCCCGATGAATTCTGGAGGAAACGTAGAATTTTCAAACTAGCAGCGGTATGAATTTTTATCTTAGTTGAGAACTCGTTTAACAAAGTAATTCTTTAAACAGCATTATGTAGGCAGGAGACGAAACTGTTACAGCGTTGCAATTAGAATGGTCCATCGAGCTCTTGTTTACGCAACAAAAGGTCGTAAACTTCGAAAGGCCGATATAACAAACGTAAGGATTATTAAACCTTTTTTTTCTTCAAGTATAAAAATTTTTAATTACAGTTACGAGAAACAAGAATAACTGCTGGTTGTGAACAGCATGGATTAACATTTAAAGACTTGAAAGAAGGTTTAGCTCGCACTGATATCATGTTAAATAGAAAATCTTTAGCTGATTTAGCTACATGGGAACCTTACAGTTTTAAAGCATTGACCGATATTGCTAGAAAGAAACTTAAGGATGACGGTCTGAATACTGTTAAGGATTTGGGAGCACCCTCTGGTGTCGTTACTAGAGGAATGTTAAAATAATTTCTAATCTTTAAGTTTATGTAGAATAGCTAGTTTAAAATAAAACTTTTATAATAAGCAATTGTATTGGGTCCAAGTCTCGGTATGTCTATCTCTGGCGTCGCGGGTCTGTACTAATTTGCGCATCCGCGTGTCAATAAGAACCAATAGAATTGCCTGATTTTTGAATGCTGCAATTCTATTGTTTCTCTCCAAAACGCGGCAATTACAGACCCGCCTTTAGATTCATTCTGCATAAAAATCTTAAGCAAGGTAATGCCAGGAATACCTAATTAAAGTTAATGGGGAGTTAAAGTAAATGAAACAACAGCAAAGGTTGGGGTATAGAGGAAGGACTCGGGAATATAAGTTTACAGATTACAAACGCAACAATACTAAATACAAGTTTTATTTGAAAATATGGAAATGTAACACTAAACTGGTTTAACTATCAATTACACAAAAAACGTGTATGTAATTTGCATTTCAATTGTTTTTAGAGTAATGGTAATGACTGTTCTAAAAACATTTGATCTGGTTACCTTAAAGATTCATTACAGATCATTAAACCATTAAAATAACCAGCAACTTAACGATACAAAGTACTAACAAAATATCAAACAATTTAAGGTTCCACCTTGGCCAGGATATCAGTCTCTCTAAATAGGTGATATTCGTTATCCTCTTCAAGCTGAACTTTAGTGCCTCCATACTCCGGAAGAAGAACGTTGTCGCCTACTTTTACTGAAGGTGGTACATGTTCGCCTTTCTGTAAAATATTAATTAATACCTCGTATTATTCACAATTGGTATTACAAACCTGGTTTCTTGAACCCGGTCCTATAGCAACGACGGTTCCTTTTAATACTTTTTCTTGTGCTTTCTCGGGTATTACAATTCCACCTTTTGTTTTAGTAATCATTTCTGCTTTTTTAATTAGAACTCGATCGAAAAGGGGAATTAATTTCTTAGCTGCGGCTGCCTATAAAATAAGGTTACGTTGAATAGAAAAATTATAATGAATATATTAAGGGCGTATAACTAACAAGAATTATTAATTAATGATATTGTAATTAAATTGAATAATTATTAAGCCTGAAATCATAAACCGGCAAGTTTAATTGAGAAATCCCAGCAATATAAAAATGTGACATCTTTCAAAATGAAAATGGAAGTTTGTCCTTGTATTATTAACATTTACCAAATTATAAACGAATTGATTACGTACCATTTTAATTGGAATATATTACAGAAATTGCTTTTTAATAAAAATTTGCAACTTCTACCCTCAACGTGACCAAACGTTCTAGAATGTAACAATGTGCCGAAACTTCCAGATAACGAAAGATCAAAGGCCACTACACTAGAGACCAGTATATAATTTCTAAATCTACTGTAAGATGTCACTAGCAACCATTTTATCAATATACAATACTATAGCAACGACAAACTTCATATTTTATCTCTTTCTCCATCATTTGTTACTTGGGAAACAACAGAGATGAGCAATAATTAAAAGAGTTATACCTCTCACATGTAAAGGGGGTAAAAATGGGGAGTTAAGTTCTGGGCAACTTATCTATGGTTCTGGGGCTCTTACAGGAGGAGTAGGTACAGTGAATGGGAGGGGTGAGAGATTCAATAATAAAGATGCTTCTGGGTCTCTTGGAGAATGAGACTGTGGAGGAGACAAGAATAAACCAGAGGATGGCAATGAGTGAGAGGGATGGAAGATTAACGGGGAGGCTTAGAATAAGAATAGTAGAGCCTCCTTCGACCCTCTGGGTCTCTTGGGGGATGAGATTGTGAAGGAAGAGGAATAATCTGGAGGAAGGCAATGGCAAGGGGAGGTGGAAGATTAATCGGGACGGGAGGTCCTTTTCCAAGAGATTAATTGGACTGACGACGGAAGAGCGACCTTGTGGATCCCAAAATTATTGGGACAGAAGGAAGTCGTATAGATATATGCCAGGGGGGGATTGATTATCTTATAGAGGAGATGGGGATAAACAGGGAAATATTTTAAAAGACGATGCAAACTACTCTACAGTTATCTAACTAATGCATCCCTTTCTTACATTTGTATATTTATCTCTTTCTCGCACTCTAGTATATCATGGAGGTAGAGTAGGTTGCCTAATCTGGCACAACTTTCCCAATCGTCTTTATTTATTTTTTTATCACAAGAACTGATTAATTTAATCTACTTCATAAAATGAATAACAAAATCATGTAACTGTGAGAAAAGCTATTTTTTCATAGATTATAATAAAGGATGAAAAAACCTGGCTTATTATAATAGGTGACTGTGGTTTAAGTAAGTTAAATGAAAACACAGCCAACTTGATCTGGTTTTTTGTATTCTTTCTTGTGATTTTTCCAAAAAATTAATGAAGTTATTTAAATAAAACAAATTACAAATGCAAATATAATTGAGAATCTTCCAAATTTTAACGGTTTTATGTTTTTATTTTAAAACAATTTACGGATTTTCAAAGAAAACTGAAGTAGATTTTGAATTTTATACTTGTTTTGTAACATTTACTCGGAAGCGTAGACGTCAAACAACATAACGCGTTGGGTTTGAATGAATTTGTTTGGAAAAACTTGCGAAATATTATAAAACAAATTCGGTACAAAGTTTTAAGTTTCAATGATAGATATTTCGTTTAATTAAAAGTTTATTCATAAATTCGTAATCTTTTTCATAATAAACGGCAATCAAAAAAAGCCTGGTCTAGTTGACTGTGTTTGTATGTAACATTGTAAACACAGCCAAGTGGACCAGGTATTTTTTCCAAATCCTGCTCTAGTTGGCTGTGTTAGACCTATTTTTTTTTTGAAAAAATTAGTCTAGTTTAGAGTACCTACTTTGATACTGTGTGTCAGACAGATATTATCAAGGCACTCTAGTTTATTTGGGTGTGCTTGCAGGTAACGTAAATGAAAACACAGCCAACTAGACCAGGTATTTTTTTGTAAAACTCTTGTCTAATTGGCTGTGTTTCCATGTAACGTAAATGGAAGCCCAGCCAACCAGTTTTTACAAAAAAATTCCTGGTGTAGTTAGGTCAACTTGATCAGTTTTTTTTAACATTCCTCGAGGGTCGAGATGTATTAAATAATAAAGTTTAAATTCATAGAATCATTTTTATTTAAGTAATATAAATTTCATTAAATATATATAACATATACAATATTTACAAAAGTTTGTCTTTTCCTAAATTAAAACGTTCTTAATTAAGAGAAAAGTTTACATCTAAAGGAACATGATTTTCTATAATTAAGTAAAAGTGAAAAATGTTCACAAACGATTAACTTTAGCGGTGTGTATAACATTAAGATAAATAGGAAAAATCGTAAACAGTAAAATGGACTAGGGGGTCTACCACGGTCTCCACATGTTATCACGTAGCTCATTATTCTTGCTGAAATCCAGCGGTTTCTCGGTCTCGCAACTAACTACGTTCTGCTGATCCCCATTTTTCTGCGGCTCGGTTCGCCTTTGTTCTTCGGGTGAAGGATCGACTTGATAGGACCGTAGATTAATTCCCAACGCCGCGGCAAGTTGCAAATAATGCGACGGTAACACGAACACAAAGCTCCCGTCATTCATTTTTACGACTTTATTTGGAAAATTCTGAGTCTGTTGGCTGGCACGAACTTCCTCCCCTTGATTACTCGAAGAACTCTGGTTGTTGTTGTTGATTTCTTCCGCTGTGCTCGAATCCGGAGGTTGAAGTCGTTCTTCCGCGGCTACCGTAGGGGTTGCTCGAAGGTCCACGTCCACCTCTGAGACGCAACTGTCCAGGTGCTGAAGAAGTCGCTGTCGAACTCCAGCATCCAAAACTGCCATGGTTTGAGCATCAGGAGTTTCCAAATACCGTTGCACTTCCCGCACACAATCCGCGTATCCAGCCCTGTATTGGTGAACCCCTTGGGTGTCCAAACTCCGATGTCTTTGGAAGTGCCGGACGGTGAGCTCGAGGATGTCCGCTTTTTCCAACTTGGAGTGCTTGGTGTTGTCCGCCTTTGCGGAGTCTAAAATTAGGGCCTTCAGGGCTGCCAGACTTTGATTGATGCGGGCCCGACGCCTCTTCTCCATCAAGGGCTTGTTAGCTCTTCGCGGCTCGGAACTACGTTTGTTCTTGGCGGTCATCACTGGTGCATTACCGATTCGTCAGACAGGTCTCGTGCGTTTGAGAGTTTGTACGAGTTCGGAACCACTTTAACCGCAGTGGGTCGGTGCGAAGGTCGCCGGCGATTTCGAAGAAGTGTGCAGGCAGGAACGCCAGCAGCAGTGGCGTGTATGGTTGAGCTGAGCGCGTGCGGCGGCGTAGGTGGCCGGGCAGCGACTGGCGGGGGGCGGACGGCGGACGCTGCCTGAGTCGCGTGCCGACACCGCCACATCACACTCCCGATCCGTACAGTGAACCTCAAACAGTGGTCTATTTTCGTTTTTATCTCATTTTCTTTGTTATCATACACGCTTCGATATTCTCTAATATATGTAACTTGAAGGACACTACAAAATATTATCGGGGACAAAAAAGATAAAAAAAAACAATACTACCTACTTAACTCAAAATGAATTTTTTATATAACCCTACACACACAAGACATCATATTTCTCCCCCACACAATCTAACATTCCTTAAGAAAATCATAAACACCCCTTATGGACAAGATGGATTTGATTTCCTTGAGGAAAAATTCGCCCCAGCACAAGAATCGAACCTACGGCCATTATCTAACATTCACAAGAAATCAACGCCCATGAACGAGACGAATTTAATATTCTTAACCAGCAAGGAATCTCACTCGCAACCATTGATTGATTTCAATGGGTCGAGGTCTCGGGATGCAAACCTATGGCCATTACCAGAGAACTAAAATCACCCAAGGACGAGACTGGGTAAACTACATTGGCTTCGTACAACTTTCTTTAGAAATAAACCTAATCAGGAGGTGGTGCCTTCTATTTCTATCCCTTATTATTACTAAAACATTACCATTAGGGCCTTGATTTCTTGTTGGTCAAGTTGAAAATATTTAACCATTTCTTCAAACGTATTCATAAAAAATATTCGTATCTACGACGGATTCTAAAACTTTAATAATCTGGATTAAAGGAGATAGTCTCGTTGATAATCTGGCATATCCTATCAAGTCTGGTAAGACTTATTTACTTTGCGACTTTGCAAATATAGTCGAACTTCAATTTAACGAAATTTTCAAATCCTGTCACATAACACGGATTTTTATGCAACGTAGTATAATATTGTATGACGCTCATAATTCGGCAAGTGCCGTCGGATCGAAACCCTGCACGTACTATCGAGAGATAGGATAGGTTTGACGCCTCTAGAAAGTAGAAAAGATTAAAATTAGGAAAAAATAGAACCAAGGGAATAATGTAAGGAATAGCAGAGGAAATAAAAGGAGTTGAAAGGAAGGAGATATTCCGGTTAAGAATAATCGAGAAATTAAACAGTCCCAGAAGAACTTGGCCAAAACTTGTAATCTCTAGATTAGAGACGGCCCCAGGGGAAAAACTCGAAATCTGGAGCCAATCCAGTTTCTTTTTTAAACAGCCGATCGAGATCCCCCCAGAAGATTAGAAGTTGGCCAAATTAACCCTGCCCCTCCTAGAATGATCATTCGAGCTCAAGTCTTCTGTTGAAGACCCAACTCTACTACGACCTGCAAACTTCATCAAGGGCTACACCCTGATCTACTAGCTTTAGTAGACACAGATTTCGTGGTAATATCACCCCTTCACCACGAAACCTCGAGAAATGTGGACACTGAATACGGGCCTACATACAAATTAAATTGAAACGATGTCTGCAATTGCAGACAGGGTCTCTTCTACTCCCCGAATGTTATCTTCTTGATGCGTCTTTGGCCCTCGATATTTTCCTGAATCATTTTCCATCTCTCCTTCTTGTTCTTGTCATGTCTTCTGCTTCTGCTTTCGCCATCTCTTCGTACTGTATGCAGATTCTTGTGGTTTACCAAAATTTAAAAGGAATAGAATATACTCGGCCCTATTGCGTATCATTTGAACCGTTTATTTAATGACAGTCGGTTTCGGTTAACGTCAAAAATTAAGTTGACTGGGGAGAAATGGGGAGGAAACCCCATAGGGGCTTCTTGAGGAAAATCTCAATGCTAAGATTGATTCGTATCGTGTATCTTCGGTTGCAGTGAGTTATTAGCCGAAGATAGGCGATATGAACCAATCTTAACAAGAATTAAATTTTTGATGTTAAATAAGCGTAAACGACTGTCGTTAAGTAAACGATTACGTGCTGATTGTTAGAATGATTAAATATTTTCAATTTTTAAGGTCCCTGTATTGTATTTATAAAGAATGAATCAACAACATTCGTCATTTATTTATGATACCATGTTTAAAAGATTGACGGTTTGACCTTTTTGGTCTTTGAAACTTCATTTATGAAATATGGTCGTTTTGTTAGAGTTTGATTTTTGACCATGACCGCCTACGTCCTGACAACAAGAGCAAAATGCAAAATATAAAGGTGAAAATGTTGAGGTTCACCGTCTTGCGGTTAGCGCGGGGCGCCGGGTGGGCCGCTAGTTAGACCCGAGACGCGTCAGACACGCGCCGCCACGTCCACACCGCAGCGTCGCGACGCCACCCAGCATATCTATTACTCATTTGCCGAGCACCTGTTTTGTTTTACTGATACGGTCGCGTGTGACCAAGCAAAGAAATTGCAACGGCCCTGCACGCGCCCACGTGCCTGACCGACACGCCACCCATCACCACCACTCGCTGCGTGTTGTTTGTTGCAATGCAAATTGTCGCTTTTCCACATACTATTTCTGGCAAGGCGAAATCGTGGCCGAAGGCTAAAGATTGATAAGCACGTGGCTGTGGGAAGCTGATATGTCGGAACGGAACGATCGCAGACTTCTTTCTCTACAACTTATGTGATTTATCATGGATGAATGATCAGCTAATTATACGAGGGATTCTTTAAAAGTTTTTCTGATAACGCAAAGAATAAGGGAAAAATTCTTTTTAGCTTTTGTTCCACAACTTCTCACTTGTTCAAAAGTTAAAAACAAAAATTAAAAGATTCTTAGCAGTTCTTCGCAGAAATAATCGTTAGGGCTAGATTTTCAACCCTACCACTGACAAATCTATTGATTAAATAACTTTTGCCAAAACCCTTGCGCCCTTTCTTTGATTCTTGGTTAAATTAACAAATGTTTTATATACAGAGTGAACAAATAATGATGCTCGTAGCTGGTATTCGTAGAAACAAACTAAAAAATCTTCGTTGCGGAGTTACAGCCTCCTGAAATGTAAATTAATTTCCCAAAACTTCTTTTTGATGATTTTTTAAGAAACTTTTTGTTTTGTTTGTATTGGGATAAACGTTTTTACCAAAGAAGTGCTTAATTTTTTTTGGTAAAGACGTTACCTTGGACGAGGTAATTAGCCTACAAGTCATATAGTAGTACTACTCGTGTTGTTCGCGCACGTTTTTAAGTTAATTTTGTACACGTGGAGTAAACTATCAGTGAACTTTAATATCTCTGTTTTGACTAGAAGTAAAATTAGGTATAGTAGTTATGTTAATCTCTTCATGCCGGATTCGTTTCTTCTAATTCTCTGATATGACGTCAGTTGCGACTTGAAACTACGTAGAACGTGATTTTCAGTTTCGTAAACGAAATTTTAAATCTTTCACGTTTTTTTTATCACTTTGTTTTGGTATTATTGTAATTATTACGATTTCATCATAATCTCGTGTTGTACAAACGAATGTTGATTATAGATAATTGAGTTTAAAAAAAAAGAATAAACTTTTATCCTGTTTTACCGAAACGTTGCTTAGTTTTGGCTATTTGAGAAACAGAGACTTGACGTTTGCTAAGGGGAAACTGAACCACAGAGCAGTGGTTGAATGTTTTATTCAGTGATGAATCAACCCTTAACATCGATAATCACGCTGGAAAACTTTCCCCCGGAAGAATTTTCACTAAAATGCTTATACTTTCTGTAATTAAGTCACGTCTACGCTCTTTTTCAGTTTAGTCCTAGCTTTACCCTAAAACAGACCTTAAGAGATTTCAGTAAAATATTGACACGGTACGAATAGTTAGATTGTCCTCGAGGAGTGTACTATCGAAGAACATCGTGTGGTGTGCGTTCTATGTAGGCAGATAAAGCATAAGATATGCAAGATTGCTATTGGATAGTTTTCCAGAACCAGAGCCGGACTTGTCAAATTGGAAGGCTCGGGGCACGTAGATTTGAATTCAGTGCGAGCTTTAACTTAAAGTACACAATTTTTGAATTTTGAGATGACTTTAGGAAATCTTATGGGGTGTAAAATGGGTTAAAACGAAACGTTAGTCTTTGTGTGCGAACGAGGGAATAAATGCAGTAGACTCAGTTTGGGAAGGTATGCGAAAAATTGAAAAACAATCCTAGTTTTGGGTGAAGCAGACTTGTTAGATGTGGAAAGGGTTTTCTTGTCCTTCTGCCATTGTACTGAGGTCCTTTTTCCATTAAAATGGTTTACTTTTGGCTTTTCTGCAAGAAGCCTGTTCTGTATCTACCAAATTCAAAATTAAGGGGTATTGTTATTATTTTTTAGATTTTATTATTATTTTATATTTATTACGGAACACGAACGCGATTTATAAAGCCCTATAAAATAATTTATTTATTTATTACCTTAAAACTTACCACCATAAAGCCATAAAGTAAATACTACCACCCACAGGGTATTATCCTATACCCACTTGATTCGCAAGAGAAATAATTTGACTCATACTTCTTCTTGTCTTCCGAAAATAGTGAATAACACACCCAATTCCAAGAAGTATTTTTCTGTTAACTTTCATAAGCGTGTGAAATAAATACAAGTAGTAGGAAGGTATATTAGTTGAAATTCCCACATCTCTTACGAAATAAAGTTGATGTGTTCAATATGAATACTGAAGAGAGCGCGAATACGTTTTTTTCTGGAAATTCAGGCGTTAACGAACGCCTACCGTAAGGAACTCCTCATGTGGACGATGTAATTGATTAGTCTCGTGCGTCAGGCTAGTTGCCCACGGGTCAGATAAGGACAGGGCGCGTTAAAAACTTAGTGGAAAGAGAAGCATGCCAGGAAGCCCATATCTACAGACAGAGATAAACAGTGGCGTACGTGGGAGGCCACCTGTCTGCGGCAAGTGTCTAGGTTAGCGCCTCCCCGCTTCTGCTGCCGCTACCGCATTTGATAAATATATCGCCTCAGCCTTCAGCCTTGTCAGCCGCTGAAATTGCGAAACTCCTGCCACGACTCCAATAATTCCGTGATAATTCCGGCTATAACTCAAAAGTACCTGTCACGCGCTAATAAACGCCACGCGAATATTTTAGGGCCCACCGTGATGGACACGAATTGTTGCCTTGAGGCGGCAATAATTAATGCATGAGCATGACATTTACCCGGTAACTCTCGAGCACTCAGTTTTACTCTCACCTACTTCAACTGCCCCCTCGTTTTCTATATTGCATGCAATTACCTATAGACGAAAAAATATGCTTTTTGAGAGAGGTCTCAAAATTCTTCCTCAAGTAACGATGATCGGACGGTTACTAAAAATTTAAAGTTGAGGGTTTGGAACATCCAAACATTTTTACAGGGCCTCTGTAAAATGTGTGGGCATTTCAGTAAAAGATCAAAAGTCAAAAGAAATGATAATTTTATAAATAGTTAGGCTTTACGGTGTTGTGCCTGTATGCGAAAAAATCCCTCGTGCGTTAACGAGAGCGAAACAGTGTCACATAAGTAATCAACAGAATCGGTTTACCTGAGAAACATTAGAAGTTCAGAAATAGACTTTTTCAATTTTTTTCGTGCTCTACATCCTCTCAGTATAAAATTATTCTTCTTTTCGCCGATCTTTTTTATTTCTTACATTTTGTAACAGCTTCCAATTTTATTATTGAAGACTGCGATCGTATTTTGTAACATTTGAGGAGTAAATAAATGAAAAGTTAATGCCAGACTCATAAGACAATATAGGTATTCCTCATAAAAAATAATTAGCCCTGCAGTACCTACCATTTCTAAATAAATTTGTGATGTGTGAAGGGAACTACAGAACATCTCTCTTTAAAACTTTAAATAACTTTCACAGCTTGCTTATTTAATATTATTCCAATATTTCAATTAAGTCAAAGGTCACACATACGACAAAGGAATGATTATCTGCTGCAATATCAGAAATTACAATTTTTCTTTTATGTCAACACTATAATATTGCGTGTTTTCACTCCCGTTACTCACCTGTTATTTCTTTTCTCAATATTTTTTTATAGTTTGGTCTTAAAAAAATATGAGTTTTATATTTTCTGATAACGATAAGGGAAAAATTTAACGCTTTTCTTTTCTACGCTTTTTCCTAAACATCCCTAAATTGCACTTTTAATTACTTTCATGAAAAACATTTCTTTGTTTGGTTTGGATCCGAATATTTTATCAGAAAATTATTCCTAGTGGGCGAGAGCGGTGGTCACCCTCGCCTTTTTTGACTTCGGTTGGCTTAAGCAGTTTGATTTGACAAGGAGATTGTAAAACATGAATTGGGTCGCCGCATATACAGTATACAGGTGCAAAAAATTACTTTTTTTTACGAGTGCGGTGGCGGTGGTGGCGTCATATGAACCCGCTCTACGTGATGGAGCGATTCTGGATTTACGCGCGTTCCCGCTTGGCGTACCCGCTTAATCTTTCGCGCTTTCCATCCCACTTCCCTTCCCACAGACGAAGCGGCACGGACACGTTTGCCGTCTTTGGCACTCGCTCATCTGGATCGTAGAGTTTTGTGATCCAAAAAACAAACAAAATCTTCCCTTTTTTAAAAATATGTAGTATGTCCACAACGCCCCTAAAATTCTACAGAAATGGTTCCAATAGACATTCCCCTCTTTAAGATATTTTTGGACAAGGGAGAGAGACAAAGAAGTAATTTTTATGTTATGAGGATATAAACCACGTTATGTCAATTATTGGCTGATTACATGTCCTGAAAAGTTGTTAAATCTCATCTCATTTATTTGGTTTATGTGGACCACCCCTATTCTGAAAAAACTCGAACACTCGTTAGCTAACGACAATCGTTGGCGACTCTCCTATACTACCTCGCAGAGTAACATTAGAGCAAAAAATCGTTCCAACACGCAATCGTTGATAAACGAGTCACTAACGCGTCGTTACGGCTTACAGGATAGGATAGGGGTGTTAATGTCTATAGATGTTGAGTTCACATCATCTACAAAAGATTTAATAAAAATATAAAAAATAATTAAAACCTCTCCTGTCTTGTAATGTTGCCTTTTCAAGACAGTCTAAAAAAATCAAAATGTTAGTCATGAAAAATATTTTTTTAAATGGTGTAGGAGTTTCTTCTACTACTGCAGGTTCTAAAATAAGACCAGTTAGTAACTGGAAGCGTACGTACAAAAGATAAACTTTAATAATGTATCGAATTTAAATCAAAAAGCACTCGATCTCCACCAACGCAACCCCGGCGCCACCACAAAACTTCAAAACGACTTGCCATATAAAGAAACGGCCGTTAACGTGTTAAGTGCTAAAACTGCGGAACAATAAAGATATCTTGGGACCCGGTCACAACCCCCACCGGTCATATCGCCCACTGGTCACAACCCCCACTTTTACAGCGTCACAACGCCCACCCTGGTCACAAGCCCCACCGCAGATTTTGGTCACAACGCCCACCTTGGTCTTAACCCCCACTGTTGAAATTGGTCATATCGCCCACCGTGGTCTTAACCCCCACCGACGCCTGCTGGTCTTAACCCCCACCGGCGCTGGTCTTAACCTCCACCTGGTCACAAGCCCCACCGCAGATTTTGGTCACAACGCCCACCCTGGTCTTAACCCCCACTTTTGAAATTGGTCATGTCGCCCACCGTGGTCTTAACCCCTACCGACGCCTGCTGGTCTTAACCCCCACCGACGCTGGTCTTAACCTCCACCTGGTCACAAGCCCCACTGCAGAGTTTGGTCACAACGCCCACCCTGGCGGTCTTTACCCCCACCGCCTCTGGCGCTAACGTGTTCCCGCGCTAACTACTCCCTTACCAACCTACAGTAACTGAAAGTAAATTAATGCTGCAACTCATTTTAGTTCGGCGTTTATTAAAAAAATGATCCCTCTTTTTGAGAATGTATTTATGTTAAACAATGGCCGCTATTAATTCTATTTATATGTGTAACTACGCGTACTAAATAAAATCTTCCAAACACAGCTAATAGTTTATGAACTATAGAATTTGTAATTGCGGTGTTATTCGTTTTGGTGAGCGGAAAAAAGTCACGGAAAGAAGTCCCCGGAAAAAAGTCGCGGCAAAAAAATCCCCAGAAGAAAAGTCACGCGGAAAAAAGTCAGGCGGAAATAAAATTACCGGAAAAAAAGTCCCCGGAAGAAAAGTCACCCGGAAAAAAAGTCAAGCGGAAAAAAGTCTCCAGTAAAAAATTTGAAAAAGCCTTCTATTACTCTTTACCTTTTCACAATATTGTTGTTTTCGCAATTATGTCAGAGACATATTATGTGACAAATTAAATTCAGTGTATGTCAAATCACTTCATTCAGTATTAATTTAATAATTCCCAATGGCGTCGGTGTAATCGAGGGGCAACAACACAAGATTGCATTTTTGGGATTTCTATATGGAAATCTAGTGTTTATTTGTAAATCTAAATCACCTGTACAGGGAGGCGTGAATACACACTAGATTTCCATAGAAATCCCAAAAAGGCATGATATTGTTATAACTCATATAAATAAGTGGAATAAATTATAAAAGCAAGGAGCTATCTTTGATTTTGATTTTACGTTATATTAATTTTTGGGGAGCAAAGTTAAAGCACGCCGCTGCGTGTGTATTCTTATACAGGGTGCACTATGGTTTTTAAAGAAATCGCCGAGAGACAACAGTATTAGCGTGGGGACATATTTCTCCATAATAGTGACATAACACGTTGCACCCCCTTCTCCAAGAGCCTTCCCCATAAAAATTTTTAATGGCAAGGGATACCTCGTCTGAAAGGTCTTCTCAATGCCTATATTTTGGCGTTTTGGTTTTTAAAATCGATCGATTCGTTTTTGAGATATTCAGGAAAAAGTGTTCGAGTTTATTGAAAAAAAAGGGAGCTTATAAAACGCAATACAGCTAAAAAGTGTTTCTTTTATTTAATAGTTTTGTTATTTGTCTTTCATCCCTTTATTGTCCTCAGTGCCGATTAATCCATTAGGCGAGAAAGGCAGCTGCCTAGGGCGGCACTATTTTGGGGGCGGCAAAAAATACGAATTAATTTTTACAAAAAATGAATACAAGGAAACATTCAAAAACAAAAAATATAAATTTATTTGGTCGATTCTATTTATTAGATTTGTATAATTATGTAAACGGAGTGTACAGTTAGTTCAGTGCAAATGGTTTGTAGGAGGCGTTATTACCGCTGAATTTAATACTTTATAGGTATAAACTTTTTTCTATGTACAAGCGGATAGGTTTCACCATGGATCAAAAAATAAAAAATAATTCACAAACTGCAACTAACCTAAAGCAAAGACCTTGCAAAGACTGTGGGGCGCCCCACCGACTTTAGGTTAGTTGCAATTTGAGAATTATTTTTCACAAACCCAGTGGACTTGTGTATACAGGGTGTAACACAACTTATCCGAAAAAATTTAACCATATATGCACTTTTAAATAAGAAATCGATTTGTTAAAAAAAAATTTAATAAAAGTCCAACAGAAAACGAGATAAAAATTGTAGAAAATGTTACTTTAACATTTTCATTAATTTGTAACTTTAACAATTTTTATCTCGTTTTCTGTTGGACTTTTATTAAAAAAAATTTTAACAAATCGATTTCTTATTTAAAAGTGCATATATGGTTAAATTTTTTCGGATAAGTTGTGTTTTTTTTTTATTTTTCGATTGGAAATAATTTTGGCTTTAATAAAGTATAGCACACATGACACATGTACAATTAAAATTACTCCTAACCAAGATATTGCAGATTTAATATTGTTTTATTCCAACTAAACCACAATTGCCATGAAACAAAAGGGCAACAAAAACCAACAGTGGCGTAGCCAGAATTGGGTAGGGCTATATACAGACTGAGATGTTTTAGCGATTTTTCCCAGTACCCCTTAAAAAAGAGATAAGTATAGAGAAGGTCGATCCTTCGTCGTAGTCACGATTTTTTCAAAATTCTGGAGGAGGTTCAACTCATAAATATAGTGGGGAGGGTTTTTTTAGGTGTGATGCACGTTAAACCCGTGCATATAGCCTTTCATACACTTTATGTTCAGCGTCTTTGGGGGGGGGGGTAGCCCGGTAGCCATCTCCTTAGCTACGCCACTGATAACTAGAAATGAACAAATGTCAATTGCGTATTACTTGTGTAGTACTGTCATTGAAATCATATGAAATGAATTTTTCTAATAACGAGAAGAGGGAAACTGTTTCGGACAGTAGAGTAGGTACTTGCAATAACTTGAATACGTATTCAAATAGTTTTATTTGATAATTATTGTTTATTTTCCATATTGTTCCTGTTTGGTTAGGTATTGGTTTGTGCCAGGCCAACTGTGATCCCAGTTTAATAAAAATAAATAAATGTCAAATATCATGGTTATGAGTGATTTTAATTGTACACGTACACGTGTGCTATACTTTATTAAAGCCAAAATTATTTCCAATCGAAAAATTCAAAAACATACAGGGTGTTTCATTTAAAAATAAAAAGTTGGCACCATTTCTCGCTAAACCGGAAGTGCCATAAAAAAGAAAATTTCACATTCTAAATGAGCATAAAAAATACTGAATCTTTCTTCATTTAACCAACTTCCCATCTCCAAAGGTAACAAAGTTACCAATGGTGGACAACTTAAAATTGGCACCCTGTATACAGGGTGTTTCTTAAATCGCGGACACGGAGCACAGTACTACATTCCCCTCCAGATACCAATTGGAAAAATATAATACAATAATGCCCGTTCTTCGCTAGTTTCAGAGTTATTCTCCGTCAAAGATTGAGATTCAATTCCTTTATGCTTTGGAAAAACGGGTAAATTTTAACCGTTCCGCATTGTTCATCAATCAAATATTAAATCTTAATAAATTTGGAATTTTTTATACGTTGTATTCCTTCCTCCGAAGACATTCTTTCTGAAAAATATCTGTTGTTAAATTTTTTTTCAATATGTTGCAACGGTGCATTGTAGCTATGAGGTTATTACCTAGGAAACTTATCCATACTGCCTTTTAAAACACCAAACGTTTAAAACAAAGTCCGTGCAACCATGCGCAATGTTGTCAAATTTAAAATTTTTAAAATGCGAATAACTCGGAAACTAAATACATTAGGACAACATCTCTTATACTTTTTCAACTCAGTTTTAAGATGAGAATCGCGTAGTGCTCTCCGTGTCCGCCATTTAAGAAACACCCTGTATAAAAGTGCACACGCTGCTCCCCCAAATGAATATAACCGCACATCGTTGGTCACTTTTTGTCTACAGAAATATTTGCAAAAATGCCAATCGACAAATTCTATATTTCATAAACTATTAGCTGTGTTTGGAAGATTTTATTTAGTACGCGTAGTTACACATACCGAGTGGGTACTTTCAAAGCCGAACATAGTGGAATTGCATTGTAACTGATCTTTATATAGATTCCTGCTCGCCATTTAAACCCACAAGGATGGTAATGTCTTTATTATAAAAACCCTCTGTTCTACTGAATACTCGTTATTATCCATATTATTTGATAGTAATAACAGAAACATCGACTGATTTCAAATAATTTACTTGACAGATAAAAAAAAGTTGACAATCATAGCAACCTATATTATTTCAAAATAGCATTATTTTATAAATTTTTTTACAGAAAAAGATAACTAAGTACTAACATTTATTGGTACCATCAGATGCGCTGTATTTTTGTCGTTCTATTCATACCATTACCATCCTTGTGGGTTTAAATGGCGAGCAGGAATCTATATAAAGGTTAGTTACAATCTTACAATGCATCAGTTCCCCTATGTTCGGTTTTGAAAGTACCCAGACGGTATAAATAGAATTAGTAGCGGCCATTGTTTAACATAAATACATTCTCAAAAAGAGGGATCATTTTTTTTAATAAACGCCGAACTAAAATGAGTTGCAGCATTAATTTACTTTCAGTTACTGTAGGTTGGTAAGGGAGTAGTTAGCGCGGGAACACGTTAGCGCCAGTGGCGGTGGGGGTTAAGACCGCCAGGGTGGGCGTTGTGACCAAACTCTGCAGTGGGGCTTGTGACCAGGTGGAGGTTAAGACCAGCGTCGGTGGGGGTTAAGACCAGCAGGCGTCGGTAGGGGTTAAGACCACGGTGGGCGACATGACCAATTTCAAAAGTGGGGGTTAAGACCAGGGTGGGCGTTGTGACCAAAATCTGCGGTGGGGCTTGTGACCAGGTGGAGGTTAAGACCAGCGCCGGTGGGGGTTAAGACCAGCAGGCGTCGGTGGGGGTTAAGACCACGGTGGGCGATATGACCAATTTCAACAGTGGGGGTTAAGACCAAGGTGGGCGTTGTGACCAAAATCTGCGGTGGGGCTTGTGACCAGGGTGGGCGTTGTGACGCTGTAAAAGTGGGGGTTGTGACCAGTGGGCGATATGACCGGTGGGGGTTGTGACCTAGACCCGATATCTTAATAACGAGAGTGCGATATTCGCTTTCTCATCCTTTGTGTCGATGCCGTGCCATTGGCGGCACGCGCACCCGGACGCCAACTCGCCGCCACTGCGTCTATATGGCGTCGGTAAACGGTGAATACTTATTACGACGTTTTCTAGATAATTACCCGTACTTTATATTGACACCGCAAATTTGGATACATTCTTGCTTGTCCAAGGTTAAAATTGTGAATCATTTGATCCAGGTATGTTTTTAAATACCTGCACGAGTCGCTAGACTTCAAATACACACGAGTCTTAAAACCGAAGGTCTTGTAAAAAAAAGTAATATAAAAGAGTGTTTACGAACGCTTGTACTTATACAGAGTCTCTTCAGGAAGTAACTAACCGAATTCATTCACACACCATAGGGATACAAAAATCTTTATGCTCAGTTATGCCTTTTTTTTTGTAGAGAAACAAATACTGGGCCATTCGTTTTAAACTCGAAGAAATTTATTACTTAAACAGGATTTTTTTCACGCACTATGCCCATAAGAGCCAATACACTTTTTGGCACCGATTTGCGTTTAACTTTTCCGAATGTGTTTATTGGCACCGTCTTATTTCCCGTGATTCATGGCTTGTACGTCTCACAATTATAGTTACACAATTCGATTATTAATTTCAAAAAAGGATAATATAGAAAACGTATGCGTGAAACAGTCCAAGGACAATCTTCTTATTCTTACGATAAGTGAAGGTCGGTAACTGGGGAAAAGCCTTCCAAGTTTTTTTACTATTCGGGTTAGGATACGGATACCATGTAAAATCTCTGATGGGTGTCCAATTTCAATCAGTTTCTGATATATTTCAACCTCTTGTTCTTCTGCACCATCGCTCTTTTTTTTATTTAAGAATATTTCGCGAATGAATTCGTTTTAAAAGTCCCATATAAACGATGTGCGCGTGGCGGCAGGTCAACCCGAGCGTCGCGGCGTGGTGGTGCAACCCGCACCCTACCACCCACAGCAGTCTGATTACGGGCACACGCCGCCCCCGCTCACTCACCCTATTGTTAAATGCGCGCCTATAATAGCTGCAGCTAAACGATCATAGACACGACTTGCTTAATTTTTAGCACCACGCGACTTTATTGAGCGTGAGCCGTTTGATTTACCTGACCGCGATTTTTATCTTCGCTCTTTCCCTTAACGGATAAAAACTTACATTTACTTTGTACTACAAACGTGATATAAATAAAAT
Source organism: Hemicrepidius hirtus (assembly GCA_963082805.1). Lineage (NCBI taxonomy): Eukaryota > Metazoa > Arthropoda > Insecta > Coleoptera > Elateridae > Hemicrepidius > Hemicrepidius hirtus. Next base: position 840,033 of record OY720164.1, read on the forward strand.
AAAGAAAGTTGAAAAACTTGTTACAAGTTACGACCACTTGTTGTTATTAATTGCGCTCGAGTTTCAAACTTTTCTTTTCGTTTTGTTTATCAACCCTTAAAAATGTTTATCCCATATAAGGGTAATAAAAGATTAAAAAAGGTTTGGGAAAGGGAACAAAGACATGCAAGTTTAAATTTGCATAATGCATACTGATGTCCTAAACGACATCCCTCGTTTTTCTTCATCTGGAGGGTTAAAGGGAATTCCCTTTCCCACCCTGTATTGTATGGAACGCCACCGACGACGCTTCAAATTCCGTTTAAAATATCGGGATCCGGTCGTCAGTTGCAAAGCAACCAACGCCCTGCATAAGTTAATATTTCAATGCCGCCGGCGCTCGGCGAAGGCGATTAAGTGTGGGTGGTTTTGAGGGCAGGAGTGGCTCTGCCCACGTGTCGAAACTCTGGGTGTCACTGCCTCAAGATGTCAAAACCACCACCCGGGTAAGATGATAACTAACGGCCTGGCGGTCTCGCGTGGGTTGTTTTTTAACGAGAGATTTTCGAGTGCGATATTGAGTACCCTTATATCTACAGGGTGGTCCTTAAAAAAAGTTTCACCTAAATTAACAAAATTAATAGAGAAATAATGTTTTAGTAGCGCCTAAAAGGGTGTAAAAAAAGTCTGGCATCGTACTTTTTCAAAACATCAAGCAATCATTACAAAAAAAATTATAGGTACAAGAACTTTTAATGTGTAGGGAAAAATTCTGCCTCTGTAATTTCCTGCTTCTTATGCACATCTGAGAGAAGCTACAAACGAAATAGGGGTTTATTTTCTAAGAATCATATCTAGTTTATTTATTTAATTAATGAAAATCAGGGTTCAAATCGTATTTCTATTTTTTTTTCAATAAATTCAGTCCACGAAGTTGAGAAAGTCCTTTAGTTTTTTGATCTCTGGGGATTGTTCTGTCTATTCAATCCTGTCAACTTCGCTCTGTACTGCAGTATCGTCCTGGAATATAAAACTGTCTTCCCGAAACAAATTCACCCTGCTACGTAGTCCTGGATCAGGAAGAGCAAGGACAGGGACGAATAAAGAAAAATGGGATTACAGAAGATAAACAAAATATAACTTTTTAAAGAGCTCCGACAGTGAAGGATAATTATTGGATACAGCAAATTGTTTACTTGAAGGCCAAGTGCAAAATACTTAGAGGACGATTATAGATGAGGTAATCTTCGATAAGGAAGACCAAAAAAGAATTAAGAAAACTGAAAAAGGCGCACTCTAGCTACTACAGGGGTTACAAGAAGGTTGCTTGCCAAGGCTACTTGTCCTAACGAACTGGCGAGTAACCTTCCAAGTAGGTTCGTTAGGGGATTATATAAATTAGCTGGCAAAGTGCCAGAAAGGTTTCACCCTGTATAATCATGATTCTGCCAACCTATACATCTTAAAATTCAAAGGTTTGAAACAAATTATAAGAGCTCCAGTTAGTTTCCTTGCATTTGTATGGTTACTCGCCAGTGTTTTAGGGGGGTTGCAAATCAGCTGTCACAGTGACAGCTAAAAAATTGTTTATTTAGATTTTTAGCAAAGCTATAGAATAGAAATAATGACTTAAACGTCCAGGTTTCTTCAACAAAATCTAATAAACATGTAAATCTCTTGCTCTTCCTAGGATTTGTAACTAAAATGGCTTATTTCCATTATCGATGTGGTGAACGGATCACTTTACAGAACGAAAATTGCACAGCAATTAGAAATGATAATGATTTCGATCATGGACTGGTTATTACAGCAGAACCCTTAGTAAATGACATACTATTTGAAATAAAGATCGATAGAAAGGTGTAAATATTTCTTGATTATTATAAAAAAAATTAAAAGTGGTATTTTTAGGTCAATTCGTGGTCTGGAAGTTTGGAAATCGGTATAACAGAATGTGATCCGTTACATTTTGAGTTTCCACCATGTGCTTCAAGATTACAAAACGGAACATGGGTAATTTTTTATATAACAAATTCGAAATAAGCATTCGATTTGTGTTACTTGCAGATTATGGCAGGCAATTCAATCTTAAAAGATGGGGCTCTTCTCGTAGAAAGATATGGGACAGATTTAGATAGACTAAATCAAGAAGATCGTGTAGGGCTTATGCGTACCTCTGAAGTATGCGCTAGGTTTTATGATTCTCTTTTGGCTTTTCTCTGTATAATAGGATATAGTGGGGCCTGGCTGGCTTTTAAATCACTCCACCCCTGCTGGTTATGCCACCCTTTCCACATTCTTTCCTTTACTTATTGATAACACAACCAACTTGATTAAATTATGTAACAAAAATAGTAAATTCTTGCAGGGTGATTTAATATTTTACATAAATGGTGAATCTCAAGGGGTAGCAGCAGAAAATTTACCAGCTGTGGTATATGCGGTGGTAGATTTATATGGAAAATGTGTTCAAGTAACCGTTACCAGTCCTAGTATGCGGGAACATAATAACGATGACTGTCTGAGTGGTAGCTCTGTACTAGCTATCGATAACGACATCTTAAATGTTACCTTAGGTGCAGACCTAAGTGAACTTAGTTTAAGTAGCAGTAACAGTCTGGATATCCGAATGGATATGAATGTTAGGTATGAATTATCATCGTTTAACACTTGCAACAATGTAAATTTTTATCCTATTGTCTAGTCTAAGTTTGCCTGAAGAAAACCCACGGTTTGATAAGTTGAGGTTTCATGAACGTTGTGGATCTTTAGTTAAGTTATCTAACGGACAAAGATCGGCGGAGCGTAGACGTCCTTTAGATGAATTTAACAATGGAGTTGTAATGACACATAGACCTTTGAGAGATTCAGAATTGTTTGAAATACGCATTGACCGACTTGTTGATAAGTGGAGTGGAAGTATTGAGGTAAGAAATTCTCTCTTTGAGACGCGTACGACCTATTGCAGACCCACTTTTAATACCGAATATTTTATTAGATGGGTGTCACAACTCATAACCCATCAACTCTTGTATTCCCTGCAACCATGACAAATATGCGTAGTGGAACAATAATGATGTCCGGTTGTGGAATTCTCACAAATGGTAAAGGTACAAGACGTGAATACGGAGACTTCAACTTAGACGAATTAAACGAAGGAGATCGCGTTGGAATGATGCGTAAACCCAATGGTGATTTACATTACTTTATAAACGGTTCAGATCAGGGTGTAGCAGCACAACGAGTCCCTTGTTCAACATGGGGCGTAATCGACCTTTATGGTATGACCATAAAAGTATCAATTGTTGAAAGGGATGAACGGGAAGAACATAATTTAAATATGAGACGCAGTAATCGTGTTGAGGAACAACCTTATGTTGCTGTAGAAACTCAACCCGTGTCTGATTATTACGATCGATTAACATTTCATCCGAATTGTGGAGCTCATGCTCAGGTGATTAATAATGGAAGAACGGCACTTCGCCCTAACGCTGCTGATGATTTTAACAACGGTGTGGTTTTAACAGCGAGACCTTTAAAATTAGGGGAACTGTTTGAAGTTCGATTAGAACGTGTTGTTACTAAATGGGCAGGTTCTATTGAGATTGGCGTTACCACTCATAGTCCTACTGACTTGGAGTTTCCATTTACAATGACTAATGTACGTTCTGGTACTTGGATGATGACTGGAAGTGGTATCATGCATAACGGTACCACTGTTTTGGAACAATATGGTGTTAATTTGGATCGTTTACAAGTCGGAGATAGAGTTGGAGTTGTAAGGAAAGAAAGTGGTTTGTTGCATTTTTTTGTTAATGGAGTTGATCAAGGAACGGCTGCAACTAATGTCGCTGAAAGAGTCTTTGGAGTCATAGGTAAAATATTTTTAAAGATATCACACGGGTCGGCTAGAATGGGAACGGGGGAATGTGTTAGCTGAGTACTTTCGGGAAGGTCCCCCCAATGGTTGTGAGAGATGAAACGGGAAACCAAATTTTCTATCTATCCCGTTCCCACGCCGGTCTATAGATATCTTAAATTAAGAGGATTTAGCATTAATACAGTTTTATTACAGATCTGTACGGACAAGCGGTGGAAGCTACCATTGTCGATATGTATGATTATAATTCGCCCGATACTATTCATTCTAGTCTATCGAACACTACACTTTATAGGTCAGTTATGTATTGACTCCCATATGTCCCCCTCTGTCTTGGAAGTATTTTTTGTTTCCAATACTTATAGGGGGTGCCCCCCTGAACCAACAGTCGTTTTGTGTTGCATCAATTTTTTTTTTCAGTGACTTACGGTTTCATCATGTCCACGGTAAAAATGCTCGAATAATTAATAACGGTCAAACAGCAGTAAGACCTCGTCCTTTAGCTGAATTTAACGACGCTATAGTATTTTCCAATAGACCCTTACGAGATGGAGAACTTTTTGAAGTTACCTTAGAAAACATGGTTGACCGTTGGTCGGGAAGTATTGAAATCGGTATTATTTCCCTTAGTAAAAAAATTCCTTTTTTAAATTTAAATTTTATTAAAGGTGTAACAGCGGCACGTCCGGATGATTTAGAATTACCAAGCACGGCAACGGATTTAGCCCAAGACACTTGGATGCTGAGCGGATCATCCGTCATGGAGAACGGAACTACTATTAGAAATAATTATGCGTGTGATCTAGACACCCTAGGTGCCGGTATTCGAATTGGTGTAATGCGTAGCACGGAGAAGACTCTAGAATTTTATAAAGATGGCGTCCCTCAAGGGCTAGCATGCATTGTAAATCATTCAAATATTTACGCTGTGGTTGATTTGTACGGACAATGTGCTCAGGTTAGCATACCATGCATTTCCCCCATTGCACCATTAGCATCCGTTGCTGTTGAGAGTTGCCCTCGCTCGGATACTTCAGCATCCCTTCAAGCCGCTAGTGTTATTCAGCCTGCAATCGAGGCAGATTTACATAGGTGAGGCGATTGTTTTTTGTTTATCATTTCTAATTAATTTTGTTTTAGATTTCATGAATGCCATGGGAAAGGTTTAACCCTTAGTGAAGGAGGACGTGTAGCAGTAAGGGGTCGTGATTTACGACAATGTATTGCGTTTAGTGCCACACCGTTAGCGCAAGACGAATTGTTTGAATTTACAATTCTGTCATTGGCGTTGCAATTTTCTGGCACTTTGAGTATCGGAGTAACGGTTTCGTTACCTTCTCCTGTAATTGCTAATTTACCTCCAGATTGTTATTACATCACAGGTATTAAAATTATATGTTTTGAAAACCGGGAATTTTTTTAAATAAATTTTATTTTTTAAAGGTAATGAATTGCGTTGGAAAAATAAAGTGATTAGACAGTTTACGCCGAATTTAAATTGGCTCCGAGTAGGTGATAGATTAGGATTGTTAAAAATTCAAGATGGGAGTATTAAAATAATCTTAAATAACGAAGAATTAAATTTGAATTTTCCGAACACCAATGAAAACCAACAACATGTAATACTAGAATTACGTGGATCATGTTCAGCTGTTGCTGTAACAAGTCGTAAAGTTCCCATTTCGCCTCTCACCACTGTACGTCTTCAAGACAGTTTAGAATTAGCTCTAGAACAAGAACAAATAAAAACCGATCCAACATTTGAATCAGAAACAAAAGACATACCTAAAAATATAGATTGTGAATCTTTCGTACATTATGAATTTCATGAAAATCATGGAAGAAATATTGAGTTACTTGGGGATCGAACTGTAGCAAGGCGAGTAGCTTCTTATAATCAGGGGTTGGTTGTAGTACATCCGGTTCTGCAACCAGGGAAAATGGTGAAGGTACTTTTAGAACAGTTGGATATGAAATGGTCATCGTCCCTTATGCTTGGTATTGTTAGTGGAGTTCCAGAAAGATTAAATTTACCTGTTTCTGGACTTGCTATGAAAGGTGCTAGTTGTATCGTTGCTAATGATTGGGTTTCTGTGAATGGTACCAAGGTGTGTACGTTTAAAGTTTTCGTACCCGTCTTCAATTGAATAATTTTACTTTTTTAGATAAAATCAAATTACAACAAGTTGAGTTCTTTAACTCCAGGCACAAATGTTGGAATTATGATTACCGACAATGGACTTTTACAGTTGTATATCGATGGAATTGCTGAGGAACCGTTACAGTATTCTATACCAAATGGCCAACCTTGTTATGCTGTATTCGATTTATACGGACAGTGCCAACAAGTAAGCAAGGAAAAGGGGCCATAATGACCATAAAAGAGGTGGTCAAGTTGGCTGTGCTTCCATTAAGTAACCCAACTTGACCATCCTATTTTTGTCCACTCTTAATTTAAAAAAGGGGGGGGGGGCTTCACTTGAGTCTGCTTATACTATATTCAACTAAACTTTTTTCTGTACCTACTAAGAATAATAAATAAAATTAATTGTCAGATAAAAATCATCAATGAAAATGAAGATGAGCCAACTACTTCATCAGTTGTTGATTTTGAGAAAGCCGATCTTGAATCCTGTGAAAAAGAAAGGTCGGAAACAAGTTTGTCACTGCCTTTGCCAACGACCACTGCCAGTCCTTCGTCTAGTTATCAAAAGCACACACCAACTCCTCCCCATAAACCTTGTGATTATCAACAGGATTGTGAACTATACAGAAAAATGTTGCTTTTACCAGGTAGCGTACGTGAATGAAATGTATATGTTGAGTTAAATGACATTTACGTTTCTTAGATGAATTTTTTATGCCAGACGAATCAATTTGTTATTGTAATAACTGCTGTAAATTAAGTGAAGAGAAAATGAAAGACGAATCTTTAAAAGGTAAACGTGACTTAGCCACGCCCCTTTGGGTGCTCTGTAGGCAAACACTAATTTATTTTATTTTTTATATTTCAGGTTGGGTTAAATTTAGTTTACGTAATTTAAACAATTTACAAACAGAAAAATGGCATACAGCTTTTTACGGAACCAAGTTAGGTTTTGTAAGAAGTATTTTAGATAGAGGGCAACCACTTTCTAAAGGTAATATTAAAAGTTCTAGCTATTTTTAAATAAAACTAATGTTAATCTTTTAGGTCAAGAACAATTTGGAAACCTTGTATGTCAGAAAAGCGATGACCTGCAAGTTGTTTTTAATCCTTCCCTACAGAATTGTGTTACAGAAAGCTTTAAAATAGATGACGTCAAGGATATTCACGCAGCTTTTCAGTTACTGGTAAAACCAGGTGCTTATTCAATTGCACGTGATTGTCCTGAATGGAGCACTAAAGAAACTGGGGCTCTTGTTTTGCACGCACTATTGTTACGAGTTAACATCCTATAAAATATTTCTGATCTCATTTTTATAAAATGGTAACCATATTTTTTTCTAGTCACTGTTTCAGCTTAGTCGTAGAAAATTATTTTATTATACATTCCTGGTCAATAAGCATTTTTAATAAATAATTATCTAATTATAGTTATGTCTAGGTTTAGTCTGTGTCACCCATTGCGCATTGGTTTTTTTTGTGTGTTGAATCTGACATTTTCCACGAGATTGGGTTTTATATCGTGGGAAAATTTTAAAAATACAAACTAATTCTTTTGTCATCCTTCAAGTTGTTTACAAAGACATTAATAATGTTTTTGCACAAAATATGATTTAATGCGCTAAATACACAAACCATTATTTATTTATAATCATTACATTACTAAAAAAAAACTTGTACTTAAAAAATAGTGCAGTTATACAATTTATTATTTAGTAATAATATGAACTATAGTACTATAAAACAAGTAGAAAAATCCACTCTATAAATTTCGGATTAACCCCAGACACGAACATGTTGATCCCAACTAGATGTAACCATACCCATACCATTAGGAGCAACGGTAAGGGAAGTGATTCGGTTTTCATGTCCCGACAAGACCCCTTCAAATATAAAAACAAGTACAAAAATTTAAATTGAAAAATTAATTTTACCGCTATGTTGATTTTTAAGTGTATCCCAAATATGGACACTATTATCATCTGAACCACATAATAAATATCGCCCACTGAGGGTTAAACCACAAGAGGTGAAACCACTGGTTTTATTAGGCGGTTGATACAATGCTACTTGTTGATCACTACGGATATCAAAAAGTCTTGCTGATTTATCTTCTGATCCTGTTACAAATGCTTGGCCACTTGGATGAAACTTAAAACCGTTTATAAACATTAATAGAAATAAAAAAGACATGGTGGAGGGCTTGGTACTCAGCAGGGCAGGAATAAGATAATGATCAGGAGATTAATAACAAGAGAAGATGGAGATAAAAGTGGGGAAGTCCCTTAATATTATTCTTATCATTTTAAACTTACGCAAACTGAATTAACGTCGGCTTCATGTCCAAAAAACGTTTGTTTGGGTTTTTGTTCCCGAATATCCCATAATCTACAAGTTTTATCGACACTTCCTGTTATATAAGTGTTACCATCAGGCGAAAGACTGATTGAAACAACATCTCCGTTATGAGCCAAAAAATCTTCAGTCTTTTTTCCACTTTCCAAGTCCCACATGCATCTACAATTATATTAGAACTAGGGATGATTCTTTAAAATTAACAAAAGAAAAATACATTTTCATATCGCCAGATCCTGTTAGGAGTTTATTGTCTTCCAAGAAACGACAGGAACTTAAAAATCCTTCATATCCTGCTAATTCCCGAACCATTTTTGCCACTCCTGATGTATCCCTGTTGTTTACATCGTAAACTGTACACATGTTATCCATTCCACCACAAGCTAAAACAAATAATTCAAGAAATAATTTATACATAAAGACACTTTCGTGATGAAAATAAAACCATAAAACTAGGATAAGGTATGAAAGATAAATAAATAAGTTGCGTATGAAAACTTCTTAATTTAATTAAATAAATGGGTAGTGAGTTTACGTCACAGGTTTACGTAGGTAGCTATAAAAAATTTGTATATCGATTCGGATTTGACCCCCGGTTCAAAAAAGCGTGCTAGGCTCAATCCCGTTGCTGTAACACATTGACCTAACGCGAATTTTCTATAAAAACGCAGAAATCTCATCTTCGGTAGGGCTAAAACTAAATGAATTTTTATATTAAGATGGTTTCTGTGTCTTACCTACAAAATTTCCTGATGGGGCAAAGGCTACACTCATGACCCAAGCCGAACGTAAAGGAATGACTTGAACTTTATTTCCTGTATAAGTATCCCAAATAATAAGTTTGCCATCTAAAGATCCGCTTACACATTGTCTACTATCCCCACTGTAATGTACAGAATTTACTTTATTGATGTGTCCTTTCATAAGTTTTCGGGTAACAAGTTTCATCTTAGGTGCATCGGAAACCTCAGCACAAGCACTTTCTAACGTTACATCTGCTACTTTTTTCTGGTCTTCCTGTAATATAAAAAAAGTCATAATTTTGATAAATCGTTTACACTTTTTTACTTTTAATTTTTGGTATAACTCTTCCAATTCTTTTCTCAATTCAGCGGTTTCTGGATCTACTTTTGGAGGCATAATTGATGAATGTTTTTACATGACTTTTCAACAACTATTACATTGTTTGGAAGAATAGAAGCCAGATGATTGTGTAATCCTATTTGCTAATTAAATAAACGGAGTAGTATAGAAATAATATTCAAGAATCCATACAAGTTTTTTTTCTTTACACCAAGGCTTTTGAAATTGAAAGAAATGTTATATAAAAGTTAATAAAAACTTTTTATGCAGGAGTAAAAGTAATCGGGAGGAGAAATTTTAAATTTAACACTTCATCGATCATGAGTGACAAAGACTTAAAATGTTTAGGACCAAATAATTATTTGGAGTAGTAGTAACAGTTTTAATATACAGGGTGTTAGGATCATTTCAGGATGTCTAGAACTTAATTTTGATCCTGACATTTACTAGTATTAAACCCTCTGTGCCAAATTTTCTTACTTATTTTTTTAATACCCTGTATATATACCTACTTTGCCTCATATTTACCACAAAGCATGATTAGATTGTTTTAAATTTTGATAAGAAACTAAAATTACAAAAAATTAACATAACTATTTTAGCACTGTCCTTGTAATTATTGTTGGTGTATGGAATTCTAAATGAAATTGATTAAAAGAACATTAAATAATGCCTACGCGTATTTTTAAGTTCTTGCTCAGTTTGCAGTTTTATTTGCAGATGCATCTACGAAATACCTCATTTAGCAACTCCAGTAATTCTTTGATAAGCATTTTTTTACCGTACCTGACAATTATTTACAGTTTTCTTTACTGTGACGTGTAATACGCTTTTTCTATTAATTTTCTCGCTTCGTTGCGCATTTTTATTAAAGAAAGCATTGAAGTTTAACTAAAATTTCACTCGATTTTATTCTTCATTCTTCTCGGAACAGAGAATGACGCGTTTTAGTGGTGTTTTGATATACTTTTGTATTTTTTTATATGGATCCAAAGGTAATTTAATTTAATTTTTAAAAATTTAAGAAGCTTTCTTAATTTTTTTATCAATTAATAGGTGAAGACGAATTTCCACAATGTGATACAAAAAATGATAATTTATGCTCAAGGGATGATAAAACAATTGGGATTACTCCAACAATAACACCCACTTTGATTAATTCAGGTATGTTTTTTTTTCGTGGCCTTTATTCGAAACTGCTGTTGAATTTACTTTTATTTTCACCCCCCTATATCCACTGGACATTGGTTTTCCCTATCACCCTCCATATATTTCTGCTTAAGCTTGCATTCAATCTCCCACCATGGTCCCAGGAATCTTAACGCCGAGATCTCGACCTAATGATATACTTTTCCAGTTCATTTTTATCAATTCTGTATGTTTGGATTCCGAGTAAATCCCCTGACTCTTGTAAAGGCACTAAAATTTGAAACGATTGTCTTTTATTTTTTTCAAGTGTTTTCTCCTATGTTGCTTTGGTTGTGGAAAGAGGGCGACACAATAGTTTAGTATAGGTCCACAGATTGCTATAGGTTTGAAATAAATTTTATACATCCCCACAGTGTTCTGCAAAGTTAAGGCAGCCACATAGGGCAGCCACAACTCGAATTTAAACTTCACTAGTTCTTCAGTGTTAAAGCAAAATGGTGGCGGGTTTGTTGTAGTTTTAAAAGGTGTGGGGTGATTTTCTACTTAAATTTTTAAAAATGGCAATAAAAATGATTTTTAGGCTAGTAAGATTTGAAATTTTAATACTCATTTTTACATATATTACAAGAATAAATAGTAGACAAGTTGGTAAGTTTATCTTTGAATTGTATTGTTTTATTTGTTTATATTATGTGACATGTACATAATGGTATATTATGCCCTTAATTATAATAGGATATTATAAAGTAGGTGTGGAGTAAAAAGAAAACTTGATAAGATTTATCTTAGAGGAAGTGCTTTTGGTGTACATGGATTAGGTCATGTCCTCAAGTAACTGGTAATAAATGATATAATTAGCAGATGTTTATTTCACGTCTCCCTCTAACATCAACTCTTTATTTTCTCTCTCGCTCTAACTTCAACTGTTTATTGTATGTCTCCCTTGAACTGCAACTGTTTATATTTCTTATACTGATTTGGCTTCCAGGAAATTCCTTTGCAAGAATATAATAATATAAACAATCATAAACATTACCCTTTTTGCAATGAATAGTTTGTAGTTTATGTTATTTTTCTTTTGAATTAAACATTTATAAATGAAAGGTCAAGGAGGTCATTGAATATCTTAAAAATTCAATGGTTAAATCTAGAATTGTTTCTTCTTTTAGATAATTTGTTTGATTGGCAATGAAAAAGAGTATACTTTCTAAAATATAAAACTTAAGGTTGCATAAAATGAATAAATCTTTCTTTGTGGGTAGCAGCAGCCTTTAAAATAATTACCTACCATTAATAGCATAAGAATTATATACTAATTATAAGCAGCACTGTACCGAAAGCACAGTAATTGTAATTACATAGGTATTATAATGCAGGGGGGGGGGGGACTTGATTGTAAAGAAAAAGATTAATAAGAATAACTGATTTATTTTGTCTTTTCTATTTTTTTATAAGCCCAAGGATGCTCCATATAAGGAAAATGTGTAGGCAGGGTTGTAATATTGTATTTGCAAATAATCAAAAAATAATGACAAAAATAAAAGATTTATCTTATAAAGGAAGTGTGTTTCATGTGTAGATTAGGTCACGTCCTCAAGTATGATATAATTAACAGATGTGCTTCTCCCTATAGCCTGAACTACTTTATATCCCGTTTATATCTTTTTTTATTAGAAAACTTGTATATTAGTACTACACGAAGATATACAAATAAATTTCAAGATCTAATTTTACCAATTATTATCTTATTTTTGCTCTAAATAAAATTTCCATTCATTGAAAGGTCAAGAAGGTCATTGTTAATATATAAATTCATACAAAATCTAGCTCGCTTGTCACTTAAAGATTAAATTGAGGACCATGCAGATGGTTTAATTATTCATTGGGAATTGTATTGGACTCATACGCTCTTAAGATTTTAGCATGCCATTGCCCCCCTTTATGAGGGGCCCTCAATTGTTTTTCAGACTCTAAATTAGTTTTAGAATTAATTACTAGTGCTCTAAATAGACACGGTTTTGTACACCAATTGCACTTCTACCATGCTTCTACATAATAGACGCCCTCTCTCTATTAATGTTACAAATGATACGAAGGGGTAAACCACAGTAAAATATTAAGTAGACTAAACTACCCAAAGTGAAAGACTACCCTTCCCAGAAACTACCCAGAATTTTCAGGAAATTCCTCAAACTCCCCAGAAACTACTCTAACTTCTTTAGACTCCCCAGGGACTACCCAGACTTTCTCAGACTTCCCAGACGCCACCAAAACTTCTTCAGACTACCCAGGTACTAGTCAGACTTCCCCAAACTGCTCAGAGACTTCCCAGAGACTAACCCAGACTTCGTAGCGACTTTTTGAGATCTTCCCAGGGACTCGCCCTGACTTCCCAGTAACTACCCAGAGTTCCTAGGAACTTTTTGAGATCTCCCAGGAACTAGACTTATGTACACCAAACTTCCTATGTGGTTCACGCACTTAAAAGGAAAACTATTAATATTATAGTTTTTTAAGCACATCCTGAAATAGACTTCTCAACAGAAAAACATAATTTGTTTTTTGTAGATGATATCCTAGTATACACAGTAGCAACATCCGAGACTGATGGATTTAAAAGATATTTACGTTCCGCCATAGAATATGGTATTAACCCAAACGTATTGGGATGGGGACAGGAATGGAAAGGCGGTGAAGATATTCGCAATCATGCAGGAGGTGGTTGGAAAGTAAATTTATTAAAAGAAGCACTTCAGCCGTATAAATACGATAATGATCGTTTGATGCTCTTCACTGATGGGTACGACGTAATGTTCCTGAGTGACTTGAAGACCTTAATCGATGCCTTTAAAAAAACTGAAGCTAGGGTATTATTCGGGGCTGAAAGTGCTTGTTGGCCTGATGCAAGTTTAGAAGCTCTTTATCCGGTTCCAAAAGAGGGTAAACGGTTTCTCAATTCAGGACTTTATATGGGTTATGTTCCTGATATATTAGCGTTATTAAACCGTGCTCCATTAGCTGACACAGATGATGATCAGCTCTTTTTTACACAAGCATATCTTGATGATAAATTACGAATCCGTTTGAAAATCAAATTAGATCATACTAGTCAAATATTCCAAAATCTTAATGGTGCTACCAGTAAGTATCTGATTGTTCAAAATAACATGTCATTATCTTTAAAATTTTCATAGGCGAAGTCGAACTTTTTACTGAAAAGGGCAAAGAAAATTCAGAATTTCAACTTCGAAACGCTGTAACTCATACAGAGCCTTTGATAATACATGGGAATGGACCTTCTAAACTGAAATTGAATTCACTTGGTAATTATTTAGCGCGAGCATGGATTCCTATAGAAGGTTGTCGTCATTGCAAGTGGGGTCATATAGATTTACAAAAAAAAGATGATGCGAATATGCCTGTAGTCCTTATAGCTTTGTTTGTCGAACAGGCTACTCCGTTTTTAGAAGAACAGTTGCAAAAAATTTATGATTTAGATTATCCCAAAGAACGTCTTCATCTTTTCATCCATAATGCTGTGAGTGATTGCTTGAACACTTTTGCTTCCCCTCCTACCCACCATCATCCCCCTTCAACCCTCTATCATCCCTATCTTACCCGCCCTTCTTTCTTACCTTCTTCCCCCTTTGTTCCCCTTCCTCGCTTCCATCTTCCCGCGTTCCTCATGTTCTTTCCCTATTTGTTCCTCACCTTCTTCTGTGGTCAAGGCTGCAAACTTTTTCCTCTCCTCTATCCTTCTCTGATTTCAAGGCCTCGTTTTAACATTTCTTTTTTAGGCAAAATACCACATACCACACATTAATGATTTCGTAGAAAAACAAGGAAGTAAATACCAAAGTTTAAAGCAAATAACTCCAGATGATGCTACAAACGAGTGGAGTGCAAGAGATTTATCATTGTAGGTTCTAACTCCCAGCCTGTGTATTTTTTTTTACAATTTTTATTTTACAGAGATCAATGCCTTTTGAAAGAATGCGATTTATACTTCTCAGTGGATGCAATAGCTCATTTAGACAATCCTCATACACTTCGCTTGCTTGCAGAACAAAATCGAACTGTTGTAGCCCCCTTGCTCGTCAGACCTGGAAAAGCGTGGAGTAATTTCTGGGGAGCACTAACCACAGATGGATTTTATGCTCGCTCTCATGATTATCTAACCATTGCACATAATGAGCAAAGGTAATACAAATCATTTGTTTTTGAAATTATACACCGTAAATAATTTTAACAAAGCAACCCAAACTACTGTCTTTTGTTTCTCATGACATGTTTGAGATATTCATTTGTTACCCTTTGTGTAGTATTTAGTACTAGTACTAAACTATCTACCAAATTTCGTTACTTCATATTAAAATTTAAGTATTTTGCGCCCCCCCCCCCCGGATATTTAAAAAAGCTTTATATAGTAACTGAGTATCTGATTTTTTAATATAACATTACATTTTTATACATATCACAATTAAAATATAAAAACTAGTCAAATGCAATACTGAAATCTGTCTTGAATGATCTTCGGTCAATGGAGTACATATTGTCTGCAGTGCATTCATAAACTCCGGCATCCATCTGTGTGGCCGGATCGATTTCCAGTTTGCTTTTAATCTGATCGTTTCCTACCCTCCATTCATGAATCTGTAAATAAAAAATATTTTTGCAGTAATCCATAGTTGAATTTTTACAAACTTACATTTAAATACTGATGCGCGAATATTTCTGTGCCATCTTTAAACCATGTGATGTGAGGTCGTGGGTTCCCACGTGCGACACATAAAAATGCTATTTTATGTCCCAAAACGTATTCAAAATCGAAATGAGATGCTAATGTGATTTTTGCACCCTGAAAATTCATTTACTAAAAAAAAATCTGTGTTGATTATTTCTTATACTTACATTATTATTGTTGTAGTATTGATCTGATTCAGGATCTCTATACTTGCCAGTGATTGGTAACCCTATTTGAAACTGATGAAAATTTTTAATCTTCCGTATATACAAGAAAAACAAAACATTACCTTTGACTTAGTTCTTGCTCTACTGCGACCTCTTCGTGCTTGTGCAAGTTGGTCCAGGGAAAGCAAAAATGCTGCAACTAACAAGAATGCCCTTACTTTCATTTTTGCCGCTACTCTTAATGTGTCTGCAATTCTTTCTCGGTGTTTTGTTCTACAATTCCCCTCTTAGCGTAGATTAATGTTAATTTGTTTCAATTGAAAGGTGACTCCCTCCACCTATATTTTTGTAGGGCATCAAAGATAACAAGGATTGTTATCTATTAGAGACTAGAGTGTATACTTCCATATGTAAATTAGATAGGTACATGCTAGGGGGCAAACCTGCATGAATTTTTGGGTACAGATGCACTTTGGTTACTGTGTTAGTTCATTGAAATATTCGTTTGTTTCGGGATAATATAATAAAACAATTGCACGAGGAAGTTGGTGTATACAAGAATTTTTTATCTCCCCCTAACTCCGGTTTTAGAAGCCAAAAGAGATATGAAGCCGGTTATTTAAATTAAAGTGGTCTAATTTAAAAATTTAGGGTTTTTCGAAACTGACCTAGATAGATATCAGTAAATAGGGGTAACCACAGGAAGGGAATTTGTGGTGGGAGTTTATCATATTTGGTCTCCCTTCAGAATGTATAGTTATTAGAAATTAGTCCTGAATTAAAAAAACAAATGAAAAGATAGTTCAAAGCTGCTTATCTGACTGTCAACCTGGTTGCATAATGGCTGTGGGTTCAAGTCCAATCCAGGGTCGAGTTTTTCTAAGAAATTCACACCTGCCCTCTATTTGGGTATAGTTTAAGTGTGTTAGATGGAATTGGGGGAACGAGTCGCAGAATCCTGCTTTTGATCTCCCTCCCCCTACTTTCTATAATGTATGAGTAGAAAAAAAAAGAAATATTTTGTGATACATCACAGTTTTATCTCACGATTCAAGTTTTATTTATTTTAATATTAAAGAAATTTCTTACAAAAACATAACATTTTAATAAGTAATCATCACATAATCAGTTCGGAAACCCCGAATATCAATTGAATATTGATTATTAGCCTGACATTCATAATACCCTGCATCTTGTTGCGTTGTTGGATCAATTTCCATTTTACTTTTCATAGTATCATTACCTATCGGCCATTCATGCACCTTAAAAAAAATCATTAACTTTTTAACTTAACAATTTTAAACGTCTTACTTGGAAAAACTTATGGTAATATAATTCAACCCCGTCCTTAAACCATGTAATTTCCGGCCTTGGTAAACCTAAAAACCATTTCTAATGCATTCCTTGATTTAAAATAAATTTGTGTTACCTTGAGCCATACAGAAAAATGAAATTTTACGTCCCAACATGTAATCTTGCTCAAAGTGACTTGCTTGTACAATGCGAGCACCCTAGTCAGCAATAAAATATTAATTTATACATATATATTTCAAGTGTACTTACATCCTTATGTTCGTAATAACTATCTGCGCTTGGGTTCCGATGTTGTATCATTACTGGCATTCGAGAATAATGTAACCGACCTCTTCCACGTTTACCTCCTATAAATTATTTAAAGCGTGTTATAAGAAAAGCAAAGCTTATTTTAAAAAATACCTCCTCGTCCACCTCCCCGGGCCCCGTCACACGTTAATATGCAACTGAAGAGTATGACACCTAAGAGAACGTGCGTTCTCATCATTCTACAGACTTTCTTTTTAACACTTAAGCTCAGTTAGGAGTTAGATTTGCTACAGTGTCGTGACCCAAAATGAAATAATAAGTAATGTGCGTATCGAAATTTCCTTCCCTTGTTTTTTGAATGTAATTGGTACCAGGAAACCAAATAATTGCTTGTCGAGGTTGTTGACGGCTTCAAGTACTTGTAACATGCGCATATTACGTATCATTAACTTTGATTTGAAAGTTAAACAAATATAAATTGTTAACTGCTGCTTTATTTAACACTTGTTGCGTTCTATAAAATTCTATACAGTATGTTGGATCTTTTTTTAAGTCGTATATCCATTAGAAGATAAGCAATAAGTCTACTACCTTCTTTTGATCAGTTTACAAGTACAAGAAACATGAACATGTAAAGTAAAAATCATTCCAAGGCCTCCTTTGTCATTGCTAGACGCTGGATCAGACATTCCAAAGGATTCTCCCCTTTGATTATTGTCAAGGCACCCTTTCTTGTTGTTAGAGACCGGCTTAGACATTCCACAAGGAATTTTTTCTTTCTCGTTGCTAGATGCTGGATCAGACATTCCAAATGGTTGCTTTGTTGTTGTTATTAAAACCCTTCTGATAATTGACATCACGTGTATAGGTAGTAGTAAAATTTTAAAAATTAATTCCTTTTGGAATTATTTACAGAGGTTTATGGAACGTACCATACATAAGCAACTGTTATTTGGTGAATGCAACAATTTTACGCAAATATGATCGTACCCAAATCCATTATGTTCGAGACAATTTAGACCCTGACATGTCTTTCTGTGCTAATTTACGTGATTTGGATATCTTCATGTTTGTTTCCAATCGTGTTGACTTTGGACACTTAATCAATCCTGAATCGTATGATATAACACGTACTGCACCTGATATGTATCAAATTTTTGATAATGAAAGAGACTGGGAAGAACGTTATATCCATCCAGAATTTCCGGAAAATTTTAATCCCGATAAAAAAGCTCTGCAGGTAAAATCCGTTATATAATCTTTATATTTTTATTTATCATAAATTATTTTAGCCCTGTCCTGATGTTTATTGGTCTCCAGTTGTTAGCAAACGTTTTTGTAAAGATTTAATACAAATGATGGAAAACTTTGGAGAGTGGTCAGATGGTAAAAATACGGATGAACGTTTGGCAGGTGGATATGAAGCCGTACCTACCCGTGATATCCATATGAATCAAGTTGGTTGGGAACCCCATTGGTTACTCTTCTTGCAAAGATATGTAAGGCCAATTCAAGAACATATTTTCACTGGATATTTTCATGATCCTCCTCGTTCTTTAATGAATTTCGTCGTACGCTACAAACCGGGAGAACAACCTTCTCTACGTCCTCACCATGATAGCTCAACATATACAATTAATTTAGCTCTGAATCAAGTTGGTAAAGACTATGAAGGAGGTGGGTGCCGATTTATTCGGTATAACTGTAGCGTGACTGGTACAAAGCAGGGATGGATGTTAATGCATCCTGGTAGACTCACCCATTACCATGAAGGTCTTCTTGTAACTAAAGGTGTTCGTTATATAATGATTTCATTCGTTGATCCTTAAATGTGTTCCTTAACTTAAATGTAATTACTTAATAATTTGTATTGTATTTTTAACAAGCATCGCCAAGTTTAGCAAAAGTGAAGATTATTTTTAACATGACCACTACTTATATAGCTTTTATGTATATTCTATATGTTAAGTTTTAGAGTTTTGAACTTAATAAAAAAATTACTCTGTACGTTTATGTTAAATCGTCCCAGCAGAAGTAAGCCAAGTTAGATAAAACGTTATTTCAAAAATTTTATGATCGGAGAGTTAAAGCTTCGTTCTATTGAGTCAGTACTAAAATGCGAGACCCAAATGGGTATATGTATAAGGTGTCCCATGCTATGGTAGGCAAATGAAGCAACTAATCGCTGATAACATCCTTGGAAATCATAAACCTCGAGTAGAGCTAGCCTCGAACCTGGCAATCATGCTAAGAGAGTTATGGGAACTGATCTGTGGTTACGGGGGATTAAAATAGTTGAAGCATCCTATATATACTAGTTTAGAGCTGAACCTGCTCCTACAGCTAACAAAATTACCATCTAATCCTTTGCACCCCCTGAGATTGAAGGTTGACATTATGACATTTTTCAAAAGTTTTTATTTATAAGGAATTACTTTATAATATGTTTATACACTTGCACATAAGATTTTTATAATGGAACACTTATTAACAGGAAGATTTGGGTATGTACTTATACATAAACTTAAAATAATTTTTTAGGTTATATCTTGTACTTTTTCCTTGCAGTAGTCGAGTGATTATTAGTTCTTATTCATATTCTCCCTTAAAATATGGTTCAAAAGGGAATTTTAGAAGAGGAATATGTAGCACATGGGGAGGTCGAGTGGTAGACCGATCCCGACCGTTACTTAAAAGCCAGTATCAGCAACAACGACGAGAGTATGGATTTCTTGTAGCTCGAGCACTACGTGGAGTATTAAAAATTAGATACTTATTATTAGGAGGAGCTGTAGGAGGTGGTGTTACGTTACAAAAGGTAATTGGTTGGTTCCGTCATTTTAGATTATACTTTGAAAGTTTTTTGTAGAAATATCAAGATTGGAAGGAAGGTTTACCCGATATGAAATGGTTAGAGGATGTAATGCCCGATAATGATAGATGGCAACAATGGAGAGGTTCACTTATACAAATGCGTGATAATGTTAAAGACAATATTGAAATTGGTAAGTTTCCTACATGGAAATCTATTGTAGATGCCTCTTCCTTTAGTTGTAGAAAAAGTCTATATTGCTTTGAATTTTTATTAATTAAACCAAGGGGTAAACCACTGTGTGTTTGTGTACACTAAACTATCGAATGTGAAAGACTTCGCAGGAACTTCCTCAGACCTCTCAGTGACTACCCGGATTTCTCAGGCTCCTCAAGGACTTCCTGAGACTTCCCCAGGACTACCCGGGCTATGTACACCAAACTTCCCATGTGGTTTACCCCTTAAATTAAATAATTATAATAGATAAACATTATAATCTGTATTATTATTATTTATAATAAGATCCTCGACTAAAGGCTTTAACCGAGGCAAAGTATCGAGAGTTTAGAAACTGGTTTGATCAAAGATTAGATGATGCAATTGCAGCCGCAGAAAAATCCGACGATCAATTACCACCATCTGTTAATGGTAAGTACACCCATGTGCATCACTGGGTACATTCTATCTCATATTAACAATTTTCTTATTTCCCCAGGTGTTTTCACCAGACTTTCGGAATTTGTAGAAAGATTGTACTCAGGTATGATGCACCCCTTGCTTACTTCTACGTTTTTATTAGAAAAAATTAGCTTTTAGTTTAGAATTTAGATTCTTATTTATGATTTTTTAGGTAAGCATAAAAATAATATCTTTTAAAACTGGGTTTAAAACTTAAACCCCGGTTTAACGTTAATTTTAGAAGAGAAAAAATAATTGGTGTTTATTTCTATACAGATACGAAAAAGGAAATTTCCGAGACGGGTGTTGTACATGCTCGACCCTTCAGTCAGGTAGATGGAGACAATAAGAATAAAAGAGAAGCCGAAGCACGTTTGGATTCGCTTCAAGATGAAGTTATCCAAACGCAAATCAAATACCAACGTGAATTAGAAAGATTAGAAAAGGAAAATAAGGAACTTCGTAAACAAAATTTATTATTAAAACAAGGTCGTAAACCCCCGGCCCGGCAAGTAAAACGCAGCCTTATTGACATGTACAGCGAAGTACTGGATGAGTTAGCAGATTATGATACCACTGCGTATAGCACAGCTGATCAGTTACCCCGAGTTGTCGTCGTAGGAGATCAAAGTAGTGGAAAAACTTCCGTATTAGAAATGATTGCACAAGCACGGATTTTTCCTAGAGGAGCCGGGGAAATGATGACACGGTATTATTATAATAAACTTTAAAAACCACGTTTAAAGGGAATTTTTTGCAGGGCACCAGTTAAAGTAACGCTATCAGAGGGCCCGTATCATATTGCTCAGTTTCGGGACTCAACACGTGAGTTTGATCTCTCAAAAGAATCAGATCTTGCAGAACTTAGAAGAGAGGTGGAACTACGCATGCGGAATAGTGTACGAGGTGGTAAAACCGTTTCCAGTGAAGTTATTTCTATGACTGTTAAAGGTAAATTTTTTATTTAGAAACTGTACGCTAACGTATTTCAATATTAATATGTCATTCTCAAAAGCATATACTGTAAACTATTTTTTAAGGCCCAGGGCTCCAAAGAATGGTTCTGGTTGATCTCCCAGGTATTATTTCGGTAAGATTTGTGTTGATTTAATAAACATTTCGATTGAAAGTAAATTTGTTTTAGACTGTGACCACGGATATGGCTTCTGACACTCGAGAATCCATTAAAATAATGACTCAAGCTTATATGAATAATCCTAACGCTATTATTCTTTGTATTCAAGTAAGTTTTAATTACTCTGACCCATTCCAAATAAAATATTACTGTTATAATTTTTACAGGACGGTTCAGTAGATGCAGAAAGAAGTAATGTAACCGATTTGGTAGCCCAATGTGATCCTGGTGGTAAAAGAACTATATTTGTGTTAACTAAGGTTGATATGGCCGAAGAAAATCTCACTGATCCTAACAGAGTAAGGATGGCAATCATTATTTAACAATAAACTCCTTTTTTAGCTTTATAAAGCGTAAAGGAAAGCAATCTAGTCATCTATGATGACTCTCATTTGATGCTGAGTGAACCTAGAGATCGGGAATCCCTGCCGGCCTACTTGATTTAGAATTAATATTTTTATTATTTTATGAGACCCAAATTAAAGATAATTTTATGAGCTAACAATATTTTTTTTTAGATACGTAAAATTCTTCAAGGTAAACTATTTCCTATGAAAGCTCTTGGATATTTTGCTGTGGTAACCGGCCGTGGACGTAAAGACGATTCTATCCAAACCATTAAAGATTATGAAGAAAACTTTTTCAGAAGTTCTAAGCTCTTCAAGTAAACTAAAACTTCTCTATATATAATTCAAATTTTAAATCGTATTATTTTAGAGAAGGGAGGGTAATGTCCTCACAAGTAACAACGCGGAATCTAAGTTTAGCCGTAGCCGATTGTTTCTGGAAAATGGTGCGAGAAACAGTGGAACAACAAGCTGACGCTTTTAAAGCTACCAGATTTAATTTAGAAACTGAATGGAAAAATAATTTCCCTCGTGTTCGAGAACAAGACCGAGACGAATTATTTGAAAGGGCACGCACGGAAATTTTAGATGAAATCGTAAATTTATCGCAAGTTAGTCCTAAGAAATGGGAAGATAGTTTACTAGATAAAATTTGGGAAAAAGTTTCAGGACATGTTTTTGAAAATATTTACTTACCGGCTGCGCAAACTGGTACAGCTGGTAAGTTGTGTTTATTTTTTATTTTCTGGGTAATCAAGTTCAACTTTTCAGGAACATTCAATACTACCGTAGATATTAAACTAAGACAGTGGGCTGAAAATGCGTTACCAGCTAAATCCGTTGAATCCGGTTGGGAAACACTTCAAACCGAATTTCGTCATTTTATGTCTAAAGCAGCCAAAGCTGCAGATCACGATAATATTTTTGACCAATTAAAAGGTGCTGTAGTAGACGAAGCTATGAGAAGACATTCTTGGGAAGATAAAGCTTCAGATGTCTTGCGTGTAATTCAACTCAACACATTAGAAGATCGCACGGTAACGGATAAAAGGGAATGGGACTTAGCGGTGCGATTCCTTGAATCTAGCGTACGGGATAAACTTAAAAAAACTGAAAGTATATTAAGGGACATGTTAGGACCATCTACAAGAGAACGCTGGATGTACTGGCAATACTCTACAGAAGATCAAAACAAACGAAGCGCTATCAAGTCTGAGATTGATAAATTATTATATGTAGACGATGTAAGTTAATCATTAAAGTCAGAATATTTCTTTTAAAAGATTATTTTGTAGAAACATCCTCCGCTATTGAGTTACGATGAACTAACAACGATTCGGAAAAATATCCAACATAATAATATCGATGTGGATGCGGAATATATACGGGAAGTATGGAATCAAGTTTATAGGCGACACTTTTTAAAACAAGCCTTAACTCGTGCGTATGATTGTCGTAAAGCTTTTTATCTTTACCATCAAGGAGCGGAAAATGAATGTAGCGATGTGGTGCTTTTCCATAGAATACAACAAATGATGAAAGTCACTTCTAATGCGTTAAGACAACAAATTATGAATCGTGAAGGTAAAAATTAGGAAAATTAAATTTAGATTTAATAAACAATCGTAATTCTAGCGCGAAGACTAGACAAGGAAATTAAAGATGTTTTAGACGATTACAGTCAGGATTCTGAAAAGAAAGGGAAATTACTTACAGGACGACGTGTTACCTTAGCAGAAGAATTAAGTAAGTTGTTATATAAACGTGTTCATATCTAACGATGATTTGTTTTAGAACGTGTTAGACAAATTCAGGATAAATTAGAAGAATTTATACAAGCCTTAAATAAAGAAAAGTAAAACTAGTCATTTTGTTATTATCCAGTTTAGGTATTTAAAGTGTTGGAACTTTTCTAGGTTGATTCTTCAATATGTATTAGAACAACAGCTTGCATAAGAATATTGTTAATAATTTTTTTTGTATATACCCTACCAATGTTTTAATTTCAACTATATTAAAAGAATGAAGCGTTTACAACATTTATTGTAACTGACAGTAAAATGTGTACCTTCTTCCTTTTCCAGTAATAATATAATAATCTGCCGTTTTAGGAAAAATAACAGATGCATTACACAGAAGATTATTGACTCTCTCCCAGCTTCCCATTTGAGACTGAGTGAACCTAGAGACCTACTGTGACAAAGACTCCTACATTCCCTTACTAATTTATTCATTGTATAAAATAAATTCGTAAATACATTTTTCTATATATTTTATTAAATCCATAAACATATAATTATTTTACAATACAAAATAAGTCCATAATTCCTTCCTAATCCATTAACTGTAAATTATCAAATTTATCCGTATCATAAAATGTAGCTTTAACTTGTCGGCCTCCAAAAAATCTTCCGTTAAGATCAACAACGGCTTTAATTGCGCTTTCAATACGTCTAAACTCGACAAAAATACGAACTGCTTGTTCGTGATCAACATCCGGGACTTCATGAATAATAACGCTTCCCACTTCTCCATACTTGGTATTACATTCATCTTTAACCTCGGGTTCTAATTCATCATCGACTTCGCCAGGTCCTACCATGTTGCGTAATAATACAACCTGAAACGCAAAATAAATAAACTTACGAAATATTAAGAAAATGAATCTTACTTTACTAGGAGTTTTCATTATTTCCGTTATGGTTTGTTCTGGTTCTGGTATAGCAAACGGATCGAGAGAAGGCAGTGGCAAAACAATTTCTTTTTCATGAATAATTCGGCCACCACGTTTGGAAGTCTTTTCGACTTGTAAAGCCATAGACATGCCTTGTTCTTGTTTTCCTAAGCCCTGACCTTCTTTAAATCCGTATTTAGCCATAATTTTAGCAGCAACTGAACTACCATCGTATGTATTTGATTTGTTAAGTAACGAAGGTACAGGAATAGTTTCTTGTGGTTCTTGTAAACTAGGAGGAGGGGCAATAGCAACTCCTCCACTTGCTCGAGGCGTTTTTGTGATCGGTTCCTCGTCTTCTTCCCAACGCCCTAAAATATTATTTATTAAGGATTTAAACTTAATAATGTTTTGTTATTGTAATACCTGCAAAGCCACTAGCAACTGGTGGTAATGAAACTTGTGGAGTAGCAACAACGACTTCTTCCTCAGGATCATTAAAACGACTTTTTCGTTTCTTCTCCCGTCTCTTTTCTTCTTTTTCATTTTCACGGTCTCTATTATCGCGTAATTCTTTAACAATCTTTTCATATTCGTTGGGCCACAATGGGTCATATTCATTTTCAACATTCCAGTCATATTCGGGTGCAAAAGTTGTAACTGTGGGAATTATGGGAAGCGTGGCAAGCGTTGGTTCGGTTTTTATTATAACCGGAGATTGTGTCGTTGTTGTGGTTGTAAATATATCATCTTCGTCTCTTTTGCTTTTTAAATCAATTACAGGTGCTAAACTTGCCTTTCTGTTTTGATCCCGCTTTGGTTGAGTTACCGTAGCCCTTTTTAATTGCAATTGTGACTGTAGGAGCTTTATCCCGGACGACCAACCCGATACATTGTCTGTTGTTGGACGAGTTTTTACATCGAAATCATCATATAATGACATTTTTATTGAGTATTTATCAATATTATCAGTGACTTTTTGGTTATGTTAACCTTAATTACACTTAATTTATTATTGGAGAATTCAAATAAACCGCCTTAAAATGCGCTCCTAGGATTGGTTGAAAATTTCATAACATGTTAAATTAATTTCCCTAAAGCAAGGGGCGAATTCCCCTATTATTATATAACAAACGTCAAAATCATAAAATATAACCTTACAAATTACTAGTGAATCAAAAATATCTTATTATAATGGGAAAAGTTAAAGTAGAAATTCGTGATATTTCCCCATTTCTTAAAACGGTTCGTAATTTGCTGCTAGGACGTGAACACACACTTGCTTTACGTTTCGAGAAAGATGTGGCTACTCGTTCGCCACCACTACCTGACATCCCCGGGGGTCCTGCTCATCGGTTAAATACCAATTATTATTATTCAAGGGATGGTCGTAGAGAGGTAAAGCCTCCAACTATAATACAAGATGCTCAAGCTCAATTGACTGCCGAAGCTTCTCCGCAACCAAGCAAATCCGGTCAACGCAGACCTGGTACTGTGTTCAAATGGGATTAAATTTAATAGATATTTATGTAGAAATTTAATTACGTATTTGGTAGATGTATATAAAATAAATAGTTATGAAATTATTTCATTCTTATTTATTCGGTCGGCCCCCTTCAATAATCTACTACATGTCCCATCTGTTTTGATTGTAATAGTATGTGACCATTTTTCTATCGTACACTTTTAGAAGGTATAGCTGGTATTTTACTAGCATCATTCATTTAGAATTTGGAGACTCCTGGGTTAAGGACTAGTAGGTACTCTCCCAAGATTAAGACTTGGAGACTAGGCTAAAGCCTTCCAACAAATTGTTGAGTCCTACGATAGAGAATAGAGATTGAATTGCCCTGAAAAAGTACAACTTTTAAGCCACTTGTGATAATTAAGATTGTTATCTGTGATTGAATCAAAATTAACGATACCGATGAAAATCTAAATCGTTAAAGTACACGGTTATTGTTGCAGTAGTGCAAAAATAATTCAAATATTGATTGGGAACAGCTCGATTAAACTCTTATTATTGTTTTACTATTTGGTCTTATAGGAGTCATGGAAAATTTCAATTATTAATGTTAAAATAATTGATAATATTTTATGGCTTATCACATTTCGTTCCTAAGATTCTTAAGTATACAAGAAAATATTCTGAATTTACACATCATGAAATATTTGTACAATAATATCACAGAAAATTATCTTTTAAAATGATAAAAGTTCGTTGGGGGTCCTCAATCATTGCCCTTTTATTATAACCCACTTTGCAATATCTACTGATAAAACACTGAATTGCAATTGGAACATAAAAACTTTTCCTAGACTATATCTTAATAAACAATCTTGAGAAATAAAGACCCTTCTTATGTACGACACATAGTAGATTTCTTAACACGGCAACAGTAGAAGTGGGGAGAAAGATATAAAGCTTGGTTGATTAAATATCAGCTATTGTAGTTGCGTCCACGTTGCTGCTTAGATTTCCAATATTTTATTAAAATGGAAATTACTAAAGTATTAGTAGCCGATGCAGTTGATCAAGCTTGTGTAGATTTGCTTAAGAAAAACTCGATTGCTGTAGAATGTAAATATAAACTAAGCAAAGAACAATTGATACAAGAAATTGGGGTGAGTTAATTGAACCAAACTGGTTTGAATTAAAACAAAATTAAAAAAAGCTATTGTCTGGACTGACCCATGCATACAAAGGAATGTAGTCCAGTAAACTGGTTTTCTTTTTGTAAAAAAATAATTGCTTTTAGAATTATGATGGATTAATAGTACGGTCTGATACAAAAGTAACAGCAGAAGTTATTGCAGCTGGATCTAAACTAAAAGTAATCGGGAGGGCAGGTGCAGGAGTTGATAACATAGACGTCGAAGCTGCTACAAAAAAAAATATCATTGTATTGAAGTAAGTTATTTTCCTACACGACAGGGTCTTTACACTTTTATCTAATGACCTTCGATCTTGGACAATAAATTCTGATAAAAATTAGACTTTTCGGAAATTTTAATCAAAATAATGTGATTATGAAATTATTGCTTCATAATAAAATATTTATTTGGTCATAATCATAAAACACCCCCCTGGCTTTAATTTCGGCCCCCTAATTTTCTTATTTTTAGTACTCCAGGAGGAAATTCAATTAGCGCTTGCGAATTAACATGCACCCTTATCACATCGCTTTCAAGAAACGTTGTACCAGCAGCTGCATCGTTAAAAGCAGGTCGTTGGGATCGTAAACTTTACGCCGGTCATGAAATTTACGGAAAAGTCTTGGGAATCGTTGGTCTAGGTCGCATTGGTCGTGAAGTTGCAATCCGCATGCAAGCATGGGGGATGAAAGTAAACTTTTCAAAAGTAAATTTTTGTAATAATTTACTTATACAGAATTTTTTTCTAGACGGTTGGTTATGATCCAATCGTTAGCGCAGAAGAAGCAGCAAAATTCAATGTTGAATTCTTAGAACTGGAAAAAATTTGGGCAGTTGCCGATTACATAACTTTACATACTCCTCTCATCCCACAGACTAGAAGTATGTTTTAAATTAAATTCGTAACCCAATTATTAATTAAAACTTTTCAGATTTAATAAACCAAAAAGTATTTAATACATGCAAAAAAGGCATTCGTGTAGTGAATGTAGCACGAGGAGGTATAATAGACGAAACAGCACTTTTAGAAGCTTTAGAAAATGGGCAATGTGGTGGTGCAGGTTTAGATGTATTCGAGCAAGAACCACCAACAAACTCAATCACTTTACAACTCATTCAACATCCTAAGGTTGTAGCTACACCTCATTTAGGTGCAAGTACATCAGAAGCACAAATCCGTGTTGCTGTAGAAGTCGCCGAGCAATTTGTAGCTCTCTCAGGGAAAAATCCTAAATTCACAAGCGCTCCTGGGGTTATCAACCCTTCTGTACTTAAGAAATAAAATTAGGGTCATAGCAGACAGGATTTTTCTTATTATATCGTTCTTTAAATAAATACTGAATTACAGCTGTTTTTTACTTTTCCTCACTCATAACGACTTCGGCACTGGGTAGGCCTAGATTTAAACCTTCCATGCCGCAGTTCCTATGAATATTAAAGGAAAAAACGTTTCACAACTCAAATATTATTTATTTTTAATAATTTTACATGTAAAAAGTATTTAACGGTACATTTCTAAACCAAACCATGTGCAGATTGTATTCCGCGTTGTAACTCGTTCCTTTGTTTCTCTAAATCTTTATAAGCTTGCAAAGCAAGTTCCAATGGACCTTTCTTTTGTGCTACTTCTGTAATATATTGTTTTATACCTTCTAAACCGTGTGATTCGCTGATGTTAAAATCTGTTTTGTGTACTTTTCCATATAATTGCAACAAACTATTTGCTTCTTCGATATGAGCCGTTTCTATAAGTTCCAATAATAGATTGTCTATGTTCTTAAACCAAACCAAGTAAAACGCCAGAGGACCAAAATGTCTTGTAGATCTTAATTTTTCAAAACCATCGTTATCGTTTATATGTTGATAAGTTAGACTAGTTACTTTTTGATAGTCAGGATTATTCGGTTCGAACTGTGCGCAAGCACGATCTAATATAAATTCGTATTCGTTACGTGATAATAAATCTTTTAAATATTCTTCTTGAAACATTCGTGGCACCTTTAACGTTCTACATGTTTTAGGGAAATATACTTGATTGATACGGTCACGTATGTCCCAATTAGCTTCTTGTAATGTCCCATCAGGTTGTCGAATTACAATAAGTCGATCACAGTCTTTTATACCAAAAGTAACATCCGTAAAAATATATTTGCTCATTTCCAAACCTTGTAATGCAGGATCTTTTAATAAAACCTTATCTATAGGCTTTCGTACTTGAACAACCGGGGGCATTTGAAGAATATCTTCAACACGTTTTTCTGCTTCTGCAATTGTTTCTTGTAACTGTTCGTCCGTTAGAAATTTATAAGTCGGTTGCTCCAACGCTTTATCTCCTAGTTTTCTTTTTTTATATACTATCCCAAGATTTATCCTTGTTAATGACTTTAGAAGGGACTGAATTTCGTGATTAAAGAATAAAGGAGCTGGATCTCGGTCGTGTCCTGTAAAAAGAAAATTCTTGAAATAACCTAGAAATTTTTTTAGAGATTAGAAATTACCATACTGTGATGGAACATAACTCAGTAAACGAATAGCATAGGTGTTTGTAATTCCTGAATTTAATGCATTCTTAAAGGCAGTTTGTTGGAAACATTTTTGAAAATTACGGAAAATCGACATTTCTGCTTTTTTTAAAAATTTTAAGGTTAGCAATTTCCCATTGGAGAAATAATTAATGTTATGACATGACAGTTCCCATTTAACAAATCTTCTTAATTAAATGTAGGGGTAGAAAGAAATAACGTCTTTCTATCAGTTGGGAATCCCCTGCTTCGTTTTGTATCGCTCTTATATTATCCGTCTAGGTTCCGGATCAACAATAGCCCTAGGGAATTTCCTACCTGTCGTAAAAGGCGACTAAAAGGACATGGAACTTTCTTTTTCTTATTCGTTTTGAGTTGAAAAGCATAGTTCCTCTTATTGCAATTATTACGACTTTCTTAATTATAGAAAAATTTATTAAACATTATTTATCTACATAATATAATGTAAATACATGTTTCATAACTAAACTAAAACTTATTTTAAAAACATAAGTAATTACTCTCAACAACAGCCCCCTTTGCAAACAAATTTATACAAAGAACATTGGCAATTCTTTAATAATCTCAGACTTTACGGTTAGCTGCTCCTGTTCCCTTTGCAAATTATTCATGTCCACTTGTCTCCTCTCGCAATATACTTTAGCACGAGCAGCTGCTAAATGTGCATAGTATGTAGGCGCTGGGTAGCTTACAGAGCGAGTACATCGTGTAAACAAATGGCACAAATGATATGTCAACTGTTCCAGTTCATCTTCATTCATTTCATTATCATCCCATAACATGCGATATTTAGTAGGCCTAGCTACTCCTTGAATGCTAGCATGTGAGACGAGATAAAAATCCAAGGCAGTAGGATGAGTTATCTCGGTATCTACAATAGTTCCAGCTGGTACATTGTAATTTCTATCTTCCGAGTCTTTTGGATCTGTAGGGAAGAACCTTGTGTGATGGCGTTTCTGTACAACAAGAAAAGTTATTTTGGGTTTATACTGTCCATCTTTTTGCACCATAGTACAAGCTTGACGTATAGTATGTACTTCGGCATTGAGTACAGTTTGAAATTGTCCTTCAGAGACTCCATCTCTAAAGAAAATTATACGTTCGGGTTTCATTTGATTGTTTTGGGTATAGAAAAATAACAAATGCTGTTTAACAATGTTTGCTAAATCGCTAATTATTTCCTGGGTGGGTGGTTGTAAACGCCAACAAATATTGTATTTGAAAGCTTGTGGGTCGTGAGATGCCGTAACAGCTGCTACACTGGGGACAGTTCCTCTACTCTCTGGACTTGGATGAGTCACATCTGCACCCATGATCATACATGGTCTGTCTAGACACCGCGGTCTTTTCTCAAGTACATGATTAATTCCGTTCAATTTCGCATTCACCTTCAACAAAATATTTCCTACAGTTGCTGGTTTTGGTCTGCAAATAACATAGAATGAAGGATACAGAAATTTGACTTGATTGTAAAATACTACCTGAAAACATTTTTCCCACGAACACATTGTGTCAAAGTACCAACAGTCAACTCGGAAACTTGTTTAACGTAATTGTAAATATCTTTATTTTCATTTGGAATTACAACCAAAATTAGTTCCATTCCTGCTAGTTTGGCAAATTGTTGTTGTATGTCTTGTTTTTCTTTACGATATGTTAGTCGTACAGGCACTATAGGATTCGGTCTTTCGATTGCCATTCCAACTTGCTTGCCTTGTTGGATCATCTATAAAAGAATTATTTTTTTTAAATACACTAGGCTTTAGATTAGACATTTACTTACCATATCTGCAAATTCTTGTAATGCTTGAGGACGTGTACGATCATCCAAACACACAATACTCCATCTTTGCAATGTCCTTCCAGTTTTAAAGGTATCAGCTCGCCAACATCCGCGCTGTGGTCGAACACTTCTAGTAGCATACCTAAGAGAAGGCGCGTCTAGAACACGTGCTTCTACTTTTGCAAAATTTTCATCGACAGATATTCCAAACTCTCTTGCACTTGGATCTTGATTAAAATGAGCGGCTCTTATTCCGTGCATTATTTTATTTTTACGTACAGTTGTTGAAGTTGCGGCAACTTTAATCATCTCGCTTGTTTGATTCGGTGTCATAACACGATTTGTAACCTACGGAAACAAAAGTCAATCTACGATGAAATATTTGAGATTTAAAACTTACTTGATTCTCCAATATCGTACATAGTTCGGAGGGGAATAATATTTTTGATTCCCGTGCCCTACTTCCTACCCATAAGCACGGCATGTTGGGACAACGTAACGTATATCCTTTTACGTTTTTGAAATATTCGGCCACAGTCATTTCTTGTCCATCATCGGTTCTAAATCTTGCTTCACTGGATGGTTTATCCAATGCATTCACACGCATTACACGTTTGCTAGTAGGATGACCTGGGATTTCATATTGCACTTTTAATGTGCGCATGAATTTATCCACAGTGTCATGATTGTAGGGATTTAGTCTAACTTTTACATCACATTGGCATAATTCCGTTATCAAATCTATAACACGCAAGCTTTTCGGGAAAGCTTTATGTGCAACGTCGACGTTAAGAAATGGTTTCCAACCAAGAATGGCTGATTGATAAAAACCATAATACATTTCCATGCCGTCGCCTAAATTTATAATTTGATCACGTGGTTTAGTGAAAAATGAGCGACCCACGGGGGTGCAATGAAGTGCTGGGGCACTTCTTAACACGATGTCCAAACACTGAATGGCATCTTGGGGTGTGATCATATGACAATTTCCTTCACCCGCAGACTAAACAAAACAAAAAAAATAATTATGTATTGGTTCGATTTTAAACTTATATAGAAGGAGGGGGAGAAGGGAAAAGAACTAAACTAGGTCTTATTTTATATTAGTGTAGAGGGGAAAAAGGGTAAAAACTAAACCAACAAAATTTAATGTCAGCGGTCTAAAATAAACTCCAGGTGTGAGCGCATGCAATAGAAATCTACGAAAGCGTTTAAAAAGAAATGTAAGCAACATGCTAATAGAAAGTTAAGTTACAAATATTGTTCTACGATACCAGTACTTACCAAAGCTGAGCCGCCTTGGCCACCCTATAATTTTAAACAGGGATTTAAAAACGGCAACACAAAGAGGCTCATAAAAAATATTTGTTAGTGCTTTCCCGAACATTCAATCTAATTTCTCGGGGGAGTAACCTCCCTTAGTACTTATCTACACACAAAGTAATTACAGGAGCCTTTCTCAAGCCGAGTACCACAGCACACTTGGGTCAGCGGAACCCCCTTAAATAATTTATTAAAGACAATTGAATTTTTGCGCCTGTTTAAGAGTACTGGGAGGTTGAAAAACAGGGTTTACAAAAGCATATTTTGAGTGTCAACACTTTTCCCCATACAAAACGTTAACACAAAGTCACACTGAGGTCTCGACAGTAACAAATAAAACTTTGTACGGATTATGTCTTTACTTGTCAAATGTTAGGACCTACCCAGTCAAACAAACTTTATACAAAAATTGTTTCAAAAGGCACAGTCAATACTTTACGAATTATTGGTAAGTGTTACTTAAATTTTTCCAAAACTTACCCCGAAATATCTGCTCAAAACGCTTAAATCAACCTTAGCGGCATATTTAACGGTAACTGTATATGTTTTGGGACGTTCATCTTCCTCTACAACAACTTCCCCACTGATTTCACGATTAAACGGAAGTTCTGAAGAACTATATAGATTTCTGGTGCCATCGAAAGCAGGATAGCGCTGGGGATAATTATTTTGACGAAATGCTTCCATTACGGTTCTTAAAAGTTTCTTTGGCTTATCAGGATCTATAACGACGTCGTAATGTATAGCAGTGTTTAAATTTCGTAATATTAAAGCCAGATGGTTAGTTTCAATGTAAATTTTTCTTCCATTCGTTCCTGCAGATTTCAATTTCTTTCTTTGTGGAATTGCCAAATCTAGGGGTGGGGATAGACCATGTGGTGGTTTTGATGGTTCTGGTCCTTGTGGTGGCTTTGGTTGCGTAGGCCGACCTCTTTGAACCTCCTGCGGCTGTTGTTTTGGATGAACAGGCTATAAAAATTCTCAGGGTTAAAAATCACCAGTGCAAAGTATATAATATAAATTATTTTGTCAATTTCTTACCAATAACGTATTATGCCTCAATCTTAAAGTAGAAGTCATGTTTAATTTCTTAGTAAAATTAAAATACTAACATGTAAACTTTATTCTTACAAATCCTTTTGTAAAATGAACTAGAAAGGCTGTAGGTATAAAGATTACTTGAGAAAGTGGGGAGATAGAAGTCATATCTCTACCACCTGTTGGTTGGCCACAATAATTCAAGATAAGCAAGAAAGAGATGGGCGATATTTTTAAAATAAATCAATTCAAAGTAGGAAAACTAAATCATGGAAAGTTTATATTCAAAAATAGAAGCCCTAGGGAATTTTAAAGGGGGCTAGTTTGGTTCCTACTTTCCCACTCTTCCTTAACATCCCCCAAATCAAAAACCTGATCAAAACCATCTCAGTCTGTCTCCCCCAAATACAAACATTTGTCCCTGTGTGGGGATTTAAACCCCAATTCTCAATATTAAAGTTTTCAGGCAACCACCTGAGCCACTATTCCATAGAAGCATTTTCCCCTATTTATTTATTAATCTACGTACCTCAGGACGGGTTGGTTGCCGAGTCGGCTGAACTTGTTGCACTTGTGGAGATGCCACCTGTAATGTTAGCAATTAGTTGTAAGATTAGATTTCGATGTAAGAAGTTAGTAAGTTGGTAGCTATGTCTACAACACCAGCATCTACGAGATCAGACGCATGTACCAAACTGAATATAATATTGTAAACTAATCAAGTCTGTGTTGAATCACACTGAGTAATTATTAATCGTTACACCACCTGTGCTTGTTGTGTAGGAAGTTGTGATTGTGGGGCTGTTTGCCGACCCGTTTTAGGTGCAGGTGGTTGCGGCTGTTGTTGCTGTGGCATCCGCTGAGGAACTCCCTGTTGTTGTGGTTGTACTAATCCAGGTGGAGGTCGAGCTTGTTGTCCAGGACCTTGTTGTTGTTGGAATTGCAATTGCTGCATTTGTTGTTGTAATGCCATTTGTTGTTGCGGTGTTAAATAAGGCTGTTGTTGCATTTGCTGTTGTAGTGCCATTTGTTGCTGCATTGCAAATTGCTGTTGTTGTTGATACATATATTGCTGTTGTTGCTGGGGTGGTTGTTGCACATACTGTGGAGTAGGAACACCTGGGTGTTGTTGGGGAGTTGGTGATAACGGTTGTCCTTGTTGTCCCCGAGGCCCTGAACTCGGTTGAGGTGAAGGTGAATGTGAACTACCGGAATGCTGATCTAGGGGTTGACCTCTTCCTTTTCCTCTTCCAGCTGTCTGTTGCCGAGGCATTCCAGGTATTGGTTGCTGTGGCTGTGGAGATGGAGTTGACTGATGCGAACTTACTTGTGGAGCTCCTCGTTGCCATGCTCCCTGCACAGTTGGTTTTGATGGAACTTGTTCCTGTTTTGCTTGCGGATGTTGCGTTGGCTGCTGCCCTATTTTCTGTTTTTGTTGTTCTGGCTGACTTGGCTGAGGTTGTTGTGCTTGTTTTTTAGCTTTACCTCGCTTTGAAGCCGGCCCCGAGGGACCTGGTTGGGCTTGAGGAGGCTGTTGTTGAGTTGCTTGAGGAGGCTGTTGTTGAGTTGCTTGAGGAGGCTGTTGTTGAGTTGCTTGAGGGGGCTGTTGTTGAGTTGCTTGTTGCTGCTCTTGGGGCGTACCCCCTTTATTTTTTTGCGCTAAAAATTGAATAAATATTGTTCATCGTGATCCGAAAAGGGTAACCAAGAGTTAAGAGGAAGTAAATAATGATTAAATTTGAAATAGAAACGTAAAATGTAGTATGCGATGATTTCCATCAAAACAATAAATCAGTATTCAATCCCTGGGATTCCCCGTCAGTGTCCATAACATTTGGGGAAGCCCCCATTACGCAAGCAGCTTTTTTTTTTAATTTTAAAATGTCAGAATGAAGGTCATAATGAAGGTGCTCACTGCTCCTGCACGTGATCAAAACTTTTATTACAAAAGAAACTGGGGGATTCCCCTTGACCGCTCCCAATACGCCATCTTTTTAAAATGCAGAAATAATGTTGATTTATAAACGAATAATGCAAAAGATAAGCTTTATATTTTAGAATACGTGTGTATAACACACAAATACTTTCATAAAATTGTTAAGTATTGGGCAGATAGATATTTTATAAATATAGCGTCCTTATGAATCATGTATGATCTGAAAATATATGTGGAAATGCAGAAGGCCCAAGAGAAAGAGTACACCAACAAACCTACCAGAGTCAATGCAATCATTTTTCCAAAATCTGCAATAAAAATGCAGGGGAAAAATACTTACATTTCTTTTTTCCCATATTGGACTATTTACTTTTCTTAACACTTATTATTATTACAATACAGTATATAATTTAAAACGTCACTCGTATGTAATACTCATAAAATATCTAGAAGTCTATACTTTATTAGTTAAAATTCAATTTGAAGTTTGAACAATAAACACTTATTACACAAAATTTCATAAGAACGTTACAACACTGAAACACATAAGCACAACACTTCCATACTACTACGCCATGTTATATGTTTATATATGGCTTATATACGAGCCTTTTAGCATCTAGTATATGGTAGGTAATTCTAAACATGGATGCCACGTCTATCGATTGTATGGTAGGTCAGTTTGTGGGTAGGTCTACTGATGTGGTGGTAGGTCCCCATCTCCTGATATCATATCCTCAAACATGAAAAATCTACCGATTTTGGGGTGATCTATCAATTTTATTGCAAGTCTATCGCTTTTGGGGTACTAGATCTACTAATTCTGCAAATGGTTTACCCATTTTCCGAATAAGGGTGGGTGCTTACTGAGTATACCTACCAAAATTTTGGAAAACGCTTAAAAGATACTCCTGCGCCAAGTTATATTATTGTTCGTCATCGGGTACAAAGAACATATTCTCATATTTTTAAAGCCAACGATTTGAAAAGGGTTAATATTTTTTTAGTGGTATCTACCGGATGCAGATACCATGGCAACATTGTAAAATCGGTCTATTAAAAGCACATAAGGAAAGTATTCGCGCGCACAGGTATCACTACAGGATGTTTGAAAATATTATCCTGTAAGTTGTAAGTGCAATCTACAATTTGCAAAAGCTATTTTTATTTTGTAATACAAGAATTTTTACAATTCGGGACTCGGGTACTAAGGGTATTCCCCTAGGCATTTCTTTTCCACTGCAGGTTTATCTTGTGCAATACTAATTTGTTTGTATAATTGTATACAAAACATCTTCCAAAGCTTAAATTTAATTTCGTGGCAATAAATTAACTGCTTTTAAATTTACCGGAAGCGCATGGTACAAAGTACGGACTATAGTGTATATGGTCTATCTTGACGTCAGGCATACCAATTTAATCATAAATGCTTTATATTTTTAGATTATGAAAACACAGATTTACAACTAAAAAATTGTAATTGTAATTAATTTTTT
The DNA here is from genome assembly GCA_963082805.1 of Hemicrepidius hirtus. Classification (NCBI taxonomy): domain Eukaryota; kingdom Metazoa; phylum Arthropoda; class Insecta; order Coleoptera; family Elateridae; genus Hemicrepidius; species Hemicrepidius hirtus. The sequence goes on from OY720164.1 coordinate 877,519, forward strand.
CTTTGATAAAACTATGAAAAAGTCCTATTTTATCATTAAATTTAAGTTAAAAATTATTATTTTTTTTATTAGATTGGTAATGTTTATGTTGACACATAACATCTGACTTTGACAGCTGTCATAAAAGGTTATGACTAATGTTTACTTTTTTATATATTTTCATTAAATCCCTTATCAATTGATCTATTTATGATGCAGTTGTATTAGTCAGAACTTTAAGAGGTAAACCCATTATTTTTACTTTGTCGAGTTGGGTGATAAAAAGAAAAATGTTGGCTCCGGAAGTGGGCTCTACTAATGCTGATTTGTCTGACAAAACACCTCTAGTCGGACAAAATGTATTCAAACGACTTTCAAGTTTATTGGGAAGGAATACAGAAAGTCCGAACACAACCGCAGATGGTTATATCGAATTCGGTTCCATGACCGAACAATCAGAAACTCGTACTTTAGGGGTATTTGCTGGTGTGTTTAGTCCGGTATCATTATCCATGTTTTCCGCATTGATTTTTCTTCGAGTCGGTAAGGTTTCTTTTTACATCGAAAGTTAATCGTAATTTAATTCTTTTTCCTAAAAATAGGATATATAGTAGGAAATGCTGGTTTAATGGTGACGTTACTACAATTCTTGATAGCATACGTTATTCTTGTGTTTACCGTAGCTTCTGTATGTGCTATTTCTACAAATGGAGCCGTTGAAGGAGGCGGTGCTTATTGTATCCTTTTTCTACAAACCGGACTAGATTTTTCAGTGTGTTGTTTTTTCCTTAATTTATTTAAGTTATGATAAGTCGTACTTTGGGGCCTGAATTTGGTGGATCAATTGGGACTTTATTTTTCCTTGCAAACATAGTAAGCAGTGCCCTTTGTATTTATGGATGCGTCGAGGGGCTTGTTGAAAATATTGGCCCTGCAGGTGATATTCATCGATTCATTTAGAAAACGGGAAGATCTTTTTGTTTGGTTTTTAGGATACTTGGTGGGAGAATCCAGTATGGGATTAATTCCCGATGGACATTGGTACCGTTTTCTTTACTGTTCCGCTCTTAACACCTTAAATTTATTAGTTTGTCTAATTGGAGCAGGAATGTTTGCTAAAACAACTGTATTTGTACTTGCTACAGTTGTGGTGTGTATTGGAATCACGTTTGTTAGTTTTTTTGTTCAAGGACCGATAGAGGTTTGATTTTCTAGATTGGATTTGTTTTTTTTTTAAATCAAAGTATTGTAGGTTCCTATACCGGATGCAAATGGATTGGTCCAAAATGCTACTTATCATGCTATAGGAAATTACACTGGTCTACGATCTCAAACCTTACAGGAAAATTTATGGCCCCATTATGGTTTAGATTACACTGCGAAAGGGGAATTAGTTAACTTTGCGTCTGTTTTTGGAGTTTTGTTCTCTGGGGTTACTGGAATTATGGCCGGTGCTAATATGAGCGGTAAATTTATAAAACTACGTAATTACTTGTTTGAAACAATTTTTTTAGGTGAATTGAAGAGCCCTGGAAAAGCTATACCTCGTGGAACTCTTTCAGCCGTTGCCTTTACTTTAATTGTTTATTTATGCTTATCTCTTTTAACCGCTTCCACGTGTACTAAATTCCTTTTACAAAATAATTACCTATTTATGGCAGGTGTTAGCGTTTTACCTGCAAGCGTTGCAGTGGGGCTTATTACAGCCACTTGGTCAGCCGCTTTGAGTAACGTAATTGGAGGTTCAAGAGTTTTAGAAGCTCTTGCTAAAGATAGAGTATTTGGTAAGAAAATCATTGAAATTATTATTTTCGGTACAAATTTTTGTTTTAGGATCATTTTTAGACTTCATCCCGAAAGGAACGTGGCGTGGAAATCCAATAGTCGCAGTAATCCTTTCCTGTCTTTTAGTACAATTTGTTCTCCTAATTGGTTCTTTAAATCTTATTGCTCAGTTAAATTCCGTCCTATTTTTATTAAGTTATTTAGCTACAAACTTAGCTTGTTTGGGTCTTGAATTAGCTAGCGCACCTAATTTCCGCCCATCCTTTAAATATTTCACTTGGCATACTGCTTTAGTTGGATTATTCGGGACTTTAATTATGATGTTTGTAATTAGCCCCATATACGCAGCTTGTAGTATCTTATTATGCCTTATACTAGTTGTCATGCTTCATTTGTTTTCTCCCTCGAAAGAAGCACAATGGGGAAGTATTTCCCAAGCCCTAATTTTCCATCAAGTACGAAAATATTTATTATTATTGGATTCTCGCAAAGACCATGTTAAATTCTGGCGACCACAAGTACTCTTATTGGTTAATAGTCCACGTAGTGCTTGTCCTCTTATAGATTTTATTAACGATTTAAAAAAAGGGGGTTTGTATGTCTTGGGTCACGTGGTTAAACAAGGACCGTCAACAGAACCAGACCCGACTTTAGAAATGGTTCCTCATTGGTTAAATCTCGTTGATCATTTAAAAGTTAAAGCTTTTGTGGAATTAACAGCCGCTTCTAGTGTACGTGATGGTGTACAACATTTAATGAGATTGTCTGGAATGGGGGCCATGAAACCTAATACTGTTATTTTTGGATTTTTGGATAAACAACAACCCAAAGATTTTTTACAAAGGTAATTGGTATGGTTTGGTATTTGCCGGCAACAATTCATATAATTATAATTGTGCCGTTACTTGTATCAAAAATATTTTTATTGTAGTTTGGACTCGCCATATCAGAATAGGGAGTTTGAAAATGATGTTTTTCCTTTACAACCGGGAAGTAATTTAGATCCACAAGAATATGTCCAAATGATTGGAGATGTATTGCGTATGAATAAAAATATATGTCTGTGTCGGAATTTCTCAAGCCTTAATAAAGAGAGGAATAAGTAAGTTCTGTAAAAAAATTAAACTGTTTTTACCGTTTAATTTTTAGAAATAATGAAAAACGTTACATTGATGTATGGCCGGTAAATTTCCTAAAACCATCTGAAAAAGATGCATTTGATACAACTTCCTTATTTATGATGCAATTAGCGTGTATTGTTAATATGGTGCCAAAATGGAGCAAGCTCACGCTGAGAATTTGCGTTTGTGATGAGGTGCGACAAACTTCCTTTAGCTTGGCTTCCTCTTCTTCTATTGAGTCCCAATCGGAAAAACTATCGCATCTCCTTAAAATGTTACGTATTTCCGCCAAATTATTTCCGATATCTGGTTGGAGTGATGTTATAGAATCCCACGCTTCAAACGTTACCACTTATTTGCAGAAGTAAGTTATTTTTTTGTAATTAAGATTTGTTTATTAATTTTATTACAGAGTCAATGAGTTAATTACTCAACATTCAGCGGATTCTGATATTACATTTGTTTACTTGCCAATGCCTCCTGAATCGGAAGATTCTGCCGTACAGTATCTAAGCATGCTTGATGTAATAAGCAAAAATCTACCACCGTTGATTTACGTCCATGGTGTTAGTACTGTTACTTCTACCACATTGTAACATTAGAGAAATTGCACTCGATACTATTTTGATAGATATTTTATTTTAAATTATTTTATAGCAATGTTTAAGTAACATATCTTAATTATTGATTAACGTATTCTAAGCACAAATTTAATAATCTGTGATTTTTCGTAATCTGCATTTAAAAGTATATTTTAAAATATTTTTTCTAATAATAAATTCTTCCTAAATGCCCTCATTGTAATATACGCAGAAAAATAAAATGGGTAGTGGGAAGAACTTTACGATGAAGGCATCCAAAAACAAGAAGAAAGATGAAGTGTGAGAGATATCTGCGACCCAACATATGTGAAGTCTTCTGAAACAAAGCATATTGAACCCGATTCAGCCTGTTCCTGCTGTTAAGGCCAATCACCCATCATTTAAAGGGTAGAAAATGTAAAAGAAGCAAGACGAGAAAGACCATGAAAAAGCGGTATCAGTGGCGCCATCTGCGAATGACATTTAAGACTACTTTGACAGCTGGAGTGCTTAACCATAAAATTGTGATAAGACCTGTCACATAATTGATTATAGCCACCCTGTAATCTTTAGATAAGGCACATATGTTTGTACTTCTTGACCATTAAGTAGTGTTTCGTGCAAGTGAACTTAATTAATTTAAAATGAATAACAAATTTGATATAAAATTAGTTCACGATAATTTTCTAACCTCGTTAAACGAAGAAGACGATGTGAAATTAAAAGAATATTTGTACAGTTACGAAGAACTTAACAAGTAAGAATATTAATTTTATTCTTTAAAATTTTCTTATTTAATTTTTTATTAGATTCTGTAATTTAATGGGCGTTGTCTTTGGTTTCGTAAGTAAAGATTTACGATCAAAAATGGATATTTTATATGAATTTTTAAACAATCAAGAAACATCTGGAAACTTTGAAACAGTGAAGAAAATGATTGTATATGAAAAAGACAAGGAATTGTTGACGAAAAAAGGTTACACTTCGGGTAGTCGTACTCTTCTACGCCTTCATCGAGGTTTAGATTTTATTAGAGTATTTTTAAAAAATGTAGTCGACTTAAAAGATAGCGATAACACTTCTGCGGTGTGTCGAACTGCATACGACCAAACACTTTCCAATCATCATACTTTTATGATTAGAAACGGTGCTCGACTCGCCATGCATACTATGCCGAATAGGGAACACTTACTTATAAAGGTAAAGACGGGTATTTAATTTTTGTTCTATTAACTTATTATTTTTAGGTGTGCGGAGACAATACTGAAGATATCCAAAGAGCTCTTGATACGTTACCAAAAATGTTGGAAGCTACTTCTAATGTCTTTGATCGTATTGACAATTTGTATACTTTACACGATTTACATTCGTTGCCTTGAATTAGACAATTTTTTAGCACTGTTTAAGTGCCAGGATTATATTTTAACAATACGTTTTAAGATAACATTTTATCAATCCGTGTAAGTTTTATTTATTTTCCACTTATGTAGTATTTAAAGTTCAAAATTTAAAACGCAACGAATTTTACATTTTAACTGGCACAGACAGTGTTGAATAACTGAGTATTATTTACTGCAAGCAAATAAAGGTATAATGGGTACGTTTTTTTTGCAGGCTTTAATTGTGCACTTTTTTTAATTTTATGGGATACGTTTTGTATGTATTCTGATCTAATGGTGTCAACATTTACTCAAAATATTTATTTATTGTGATGTGGATCAGGATCAAGCATTCCTTTATCTGTGATGTACATGTTGTGTGAAAAAAAAGCTCAGTCTGTCTAGCTTATTTTAATAATTATACATAATGCCTATTTCATATTTTATTATCGTAAAGTATATACAGAAAAAAATTCTTTTAAACTTATTTTTTATTACTCGTGTGCTTAAATTTTTCCCGAACTTTTCCTTTACCTTTTCCTTGTATATTTTCCTTTGGTGCATGTTCTTCATGTAATATTGAAAACAAAGCTTTCGCATCTTTTGGATTACCAAGAACTTCCTTTAATTCTTCCTATAAAAAAAAAACATGTGAAAAGGAAAAGGTGTTTCTATAAATAATACCTCTGACATTTTTATAACGTTACTTAGATTCTTAGATTGCCTTAAAAATCCATCTATATTTTTTGAATTAATTCCAGGTAGTTTTTGTACAAAATCGTAGATATCGGTATTGTATTTTGATTCTATTATATCCATATCTTCTTCATTAGCAAGCTTTGCTGCGTATTCAATGTTTGGTTGTTCTTTTCCTGCCTAGAACAATATTAATTATAGGAAGGATAAAGGATTTTATTAACACATTGTCTAAAATTACCTTCAATTCTTCAAACAATTGTGCTGAAGCATATGGACTTGCACTCCACACGATTTTTAATTTTGGAAAATGCAATGTTAAAAGCAACAATTTTTCTTGTATAGCAAAACTATCACTGTCTGATGATATCATGTACTGATTCTGGAAAGGTACACAGATTGTTAACTGAAATTAAATTTAATCCAAACATACCTGCCAGGAAAATGATTTATTTTGATCAAATTCGATTAATAACATTGGTTTCGTATAATAACGACTCATTCGAGTACATTGTTGATGTAATCTACCTGAATTAAGCGAACCTATCAGATCTGACAAACTCTTTCGTTCTACACAAATCTCCGGAGTTAATATGTAATCCCCTACCTGAAATTTTTATTTATTTTAAGTGAAAACAGAATTTAAACTAAAACTTACAGTAATTGTAACAGGTTCAATTTCAATACCACGTTTGTGGATTAACGCAGGTAATTCACTTCGAAATTCTCGCATATCGACAATTATTACGTGTTTAAGATCTGTTTCTTGTCGTCCACCATGACGACTACTTATTTCCGGTGTTGTTAGTTCCCTTTGTAAATTAATACAGTCCTCGGATTTCCCATCTTGATCTTCAGGGATCACCATAGTCTATTATAAAAAAATGTTTATTTGTTTTAAAATAATTACGGTGTTTGTCTTGGCTTTAGATAACCTTTCAGGTCACTGCACTTCGCACTACAAAAAAAATACTTACCGATTTAGTCTGAATTAAGAACTCAAACGCTTCTTTTTCCCTTCTAAGTGTTGTTAAGTAACTTTGTTCTTCAACTGTTTCCGCATGTATTAGAAAATATACTTTTAGTGGTGTATCTTTTGCTCTACGTGCTTCATACAACTTAAAAAACAAGTAAGATATTAAATTTTTGGTTTAAAAAAAAGGAGGTCCATTGCTCGATCCTTTACTTACCTCGATATTTCTAATGGCGGTCATGTTACTATGATACATAATAATAAAATTAGGTTTAATTTCTTCTAAGATTTTTTGTAATTCTAAAAAACTATCTGCATTTCTAAAGGTTTGAATTAAAATTGTAGGATTCGTGTTTGCTTTTGCTGTATCGCAAATCTGTGTTAAATTCATATTTTCCATCTAAAAAAACATTAAACAATAAATTGTTTATTTATTTTTAATAAATGTACCTCTGAAAATGGTTCAAATACGTATTGGGAATTTTCAGTTTTTTTTGTACTTTCACAAAATGATTGCGACATTGTAAGACAATAAGAATTCTTTAAATTTTCTAGTTCATCTATAAACGGATCATTTTCCTGTTCCACGGTGGTTTTATCTTTCTCTCCTGGGTCAATTTTTTTTTTCTTAGCCATTTTTGAGGATATTTCTTCGGCCTTTGTTTCTTTCCGTTGTGAAAATTCTGGTAAATCTTGTAAACTTTTAAAATTTTCATTAATCGACTTAAATGTGACGCCACGTTTGAGTGCCATTAAAAATAAATAATGTCTGGGCCCATAGGTTAAAAACTGAAAATTTGATTCGTTAAGAAAACAAGTTAGTCATGCATGAGTCAAATTTTATTAAAGCTTACGTGATTCAGCTGATAACATGTTTTGGTATCTTGGCAAAGAATTAAAATTGTATTTTCTTCATTCTTAGATTTTTTTATTTCTGCAGGAATTTCTACTTTTAATATTTCGGATAATGAATTCCATTTTGGGCAAAATTCTGGGTTTAATTCTAAAAAGAAAGAATATTTTTTGATATTTTGAGGAAATACAAGAATACAGCCCTGGGGTTTGATCCCCAAAATAGCTTTTGAAAAATTTTTCGGTCTTAAATGGACACCCTTAACTGACTCAAAAGTTGTACCTTTATCCCCTGTGAATACAAGCGAGCTTGCATACGTAAAAAGAAGCTCGGCCGGATCGAGTAAAACCCATGTGGAAGTATGAGCATACTCCATTGTCCGATAACTACAGACTATGGAATAAAAAGTTACTGGATCTGCATACAACATTGTTCTGTAATACTTGCATTTTAGAAACTTTAATAGAATTTCTTATAGACTTACAAAATTAAATGTCGGAGCGTTTTTAAATCTGCAATGAGTTGTTTAGTTTTAACACTCAATTGGTGCCAGATACAATCTAATTGGCTCTGTAAAATTTTATGAAACTGTTTTGTTAAGCAATTTTCCACAGTTATTTCCTAAAAATAGTCATTATTAATTTAAAAAATTCAACAACACGTTCAATTACCTGTAACTCTAATGTTTTGTTAACACGTTTCAATTCCTTTACAGTTAAATTCATTAAATCCAAGATACATGTTTGAATTTTTAACATCGTGCTTGATATCGGTATATGGAGCTCAATTACATCAGGCTATAACATTTGGTTTATTATACGTAAAAATATTAAATTTAAAATATACCTGATGTTCCTTAAGACTTTGTATGACAATAGAATGAAACCGGGGCCAAATATATACTTCTTTAACAAATAAAGCTCGCATTACACGTTCTACATGCCCGAAACCCATTGTAAAACTTTGTACACTGTTTGAAAACGCTTTAATGAATCCAGTCTAAAAAAAACAAGATGGGGCTATAATATAATGAGTGGAAGTAGTAAAGAAGATAATTCACATGTGTAAGAAAGAGATGGTAGGCTGATCTTGGTATCTGCATCTCTTTCTTACACATGGGAATATAGGGTGCTTGGGTAGATCAATGCGTATGGGAGAGAAAGAGAGGGATACACTATGAACAAAGGATCTAAAACCTTTGAAATACCTTATTTTTTTGTCGGAATAATCTCAAAACAAAAGCTTCTTGACAACTTTCCAATACACTGTGTGCTCGTAATACTACAATCCCTGTTATTTTGTCGATAGGGATTCGGTTTTTCAACATATCCACCACCAATATCCTTGTCGTGATAAATTTAATGCCCCCAGACAGATATAAATCTTCCCTAAATTAAAAACTTCGATTAAAACATTCTTTTATGATTTACTATCTATGCAGTAACCTTTCAGTAATACTCGTTGAACTTGTGATGGTTTGAATGTTATCATCGTGAAGTTTTTCCACCATATATTTTTCTTCCGACTCGGAACAATTTAAAACCAAAACTAAATTACCAGGATCACAATATACTTTTAAAATGTTTATTATAACAGCATCCAAGTTTAATCCCCTTAAAATAAGATACAATTTATAAAGGATAGTCCATGGGAGTTTGTTCTTACTTTGCTCCAACTACCAATCCATCGTTATGGAGTACATCAAAGAATATTTGTGTTTCGAATTCTAGCATTTCTGTTAATTGTTTGTTCTCCAATAGTTTATCCACGACGTCAGACATACTTCGAGGCCAATAAGAGGTACTTGGTCTTTAAATTAGCATCAATTTAAACTAAAAAATTGCATAAAAATAAGATATTCCAGGAGTTTGCTTAACCAAACTAGGTTTAAATCAATATGAACTATTCTAAAAATTCATTTACAAGCCGAAACATGTTTTGAGAATCAAATTCTCGTCTTCGGCAGGACTGAAAACTAGTTGCAGTTTTAGGTATTCACAATTTGGGGAAAGGTAAATTAATGGTAAATTGATACCAAACCAGGATTTTTCTGATAAATTTAATGCTTAAATATAAAAATACATACCTTTTAAATAATTATTTAAAGGTTACAAAATTAGGCGGGGGAATCAGCTGATGCATCTGTCAGTGTCAGATTTTTAGGTTAAGTGATCGTTGTTTTGGAATTTATTGCGTTTGAACCACCAAAAAAGGATACGTTTTATTAGGTAAAGGCGCTGCCTAAATTTTCCTGTTGATGTGAATTTTCAATTTATTCCTCCTTCTACACAGGTTAGTAAAAACCTTTTCTGTAAGGTATGCCAAGTTCCTTACTATTTGCAATAAATAATGAAGGGCGAGTTCATACTTTATCAACCTCCGGGTCTGTCTGGAGAGAATTACCTTATGTGGGTCAGGAATTCAAGAAACTATCCGCAGTGCCCCATTTTTTATGGGCACTGGGCGGAGATCACCAAGTATATGTCTACGTACATGGCTTGGACATCCCAATAAGAGTTCGAGAAGAATCTTATGAAAACGAGGTATGTAAACTCTTCCTAAACTGTTTAAAAGTTAATATTATAACATTTCTAGCGTTGGATTCCGATAGAAGGTTTTACTTCCCGTTTACTTCCAACCGACAGATACCGGTTCTCTTCGTGCGATGGCACAATTGATCGTGCTATTGATAAGATTAGACTGCCTTCTATGGCGTGGCAATGGGAAGGTGATTGGCAACTTGAGTTAACTTTAGCGGGACAACCATTAGATCATAATGGTTGGACATACGCAATAGATTTTCCTGCACAGTATTATCCGAAAAAGCAATGGAAAAGTTGTGTACGAAGACGGTTATGGGTTCGATCCCGTCGATACAGTGCTATGAATTCCTGGTGTGCTATTGCACCGTTACATAAGGATGCTACAACTGTAACGTTTTTAATTTTAATAACGGGGACGGTTTATTGAAATTCTTATTTTTAGGAACCTTTTATAGATATTTCAGTCGGAGGGCAATGTGTAATGGGAGCAGGACCCGGCACTATGTTAGTTTGGGCTGTTACTTCTCATAATAGGGTAAAGTACTTGTTTTGGCAATCAAAATTCCCCTTTAACAAATATTTTATAGGTAATGTTCCGAACAGGGGTTACAACAAAATCCCCTGAAGGTGCCAAATGGACATCTATTCTAGTACCACCAGGCTGTGAAATAAATCAACTAAGTGTAGGTCCAACAGGTTTAGTTTGGGCAGCTTTACTAGATGGCAGAGCTTTAGTACGCATCGGTGTAACTCGCGATATGTTATCTGGAGAATCGTGGGTTGAAATTCGAGGACCAGTAGACAATTCACGAATAATTCAAGTTTCAGTCGGAACATGTGCTGTATGGGCCGTAACACAAGACAAGCAAGTTTGGTTTAGGAAAGGCGTAAAGGGAGAGGGGGCAGGAATAAGTGAAGAACTAGCCGCGGGTTGCGGATGGGTCGAAATGGTCGGGCGTATGGCTTTAGCATCAGTTTCTGCAAACGATCAAGTTTGGGCTGTGGGAGCAGATGATCGAGCGGTTTATTTCCGTACAAGTGTTTCAACTGCAGATTTGACAGGAAAACGATGGCGAGCACTTCATGCCCCGCTTCAAGTTAGTCGAGCCAGTAGTAATGCAAGCCTAAACAGGGATAAATTTCATCGCAGCTGTAATTCTCTTGTAAGTACCGGAAACTAATTAAAAATTTATTCCTGATGATGCTTTATCTTTGTGTAGAATCAACGGCCCCATAGCATAAGCGAAATCACTTCCGGAATATCCGAATGGGAAGAACAATCGCATTCTGCACCGACTGCTCCAACTTCACTTCCAGTAGGCGATTTAGCCGGTAAACATTTCGAAACTCAATTAAAAAATCCCAAAGCATGGAGTCCTGTGCGATCGGTTGGTTCGGTTGTTGGAACGGAAGCACACCCTGAAACAGATGATAGTGTATGGCAAGAAGATTCAGGGAATTCAAGTTTATTTTACGCTGAAGACGAGGAACTTTGTTGGGCAGAATGTGAAGCATCATGGGCTTGGGTGGAAGCCGGTGCGTGTACCGTAGATCCTGCTCAATTACCCAACTGGTTTGTCGAGGCAGGATCTTTACATCAAGCCGAATTAGAACAACCATGGCGTATAAGGATATTAGATGACCTACGGGCACGTTTGCCCACCCAAGCACAGTACTCGGAATATCATTCCGCTGTCGATACTAATTCTTGGGTGCATTCTGGGGAAGGGCGTGTTAGTTTAAACACTCCTGCTTATATAGAATGTATTTTACAATTAGAATGGGTCCATACGAATGGAATTTTAACATTTTTAAATCCTGATGGGGCTACCACAATGGTAACGATAATTAAAATTAGTTTTCTTGTTTACATTTTGTGATTTTTTTAGCATCAATTTAGTGTGAGTGATATTACTTGTGTTCAATGCTGTAGCGAACCAGGGAGTCCTCGTTTAACTCTCCACACACCTCATTTATCGCCTGCTTTTGTACGGCTACAATTTCCTAGCGATACACAAATGGAGGAGTGGCAAACACATTTAGCTTCTGTTTGCGGTGAAGTACATGGAGTCTCAGGTAAAATTTGCATCCACAGCCACCTCTCTGAGTAACTTTGTTTCGGGGTTGTTTTACGACTTTCTTGCAATATATCACTCGCCCTCTTACTCTAACCTCTCTGAGGGAGGTTCCGGCCTGCTCGGGGCCCATTTTATTTTAATTTAATCCTTTTTATTGTTCTAGGTAAACCAAACGAAGCAAGTCTTTGGGGTGTGACGGGTTTAGGAGAAATATTTGTAAGTAATACGGGAAATTTTGAAGCGTCTCAATTACAAAATGGAATATATGTGCAAGAAATAGATTTAGCTGGTAAACACGTTCCGATTACTTTACTTCTACATGCTGGATGTATTCCCGGCACAGAATTAAAACTTACAGGATGTGTAGCGGATGATGCGGATAGAATTGCGATTAATTTAGACGCCCATTCAACATACAAGCTTCGCCACAAAGCACATACAGAGTTACAAAATACAAATCTTCATTTTAACCCGAGATTTATCGATGAACTTATAATCCGAAACAGCATGGTTGATGGTAAATGGGGTGACGAAGAAAGACAAGGAGGGTTCCCCTTAAAAAAAGGTCAAGAATTTACATTCCAATTAATTTGTTCCGCAGAAGATTACACGATTCATATAAACGAACAACTGTATTGCATTTTTAAGCATCGTATGTCTCCATATGCAGCTTCAATATTATCAATATGGGGAAAAGTACAACCGTTTAAATTAATTATTAAGAATCCTTTACCGATGTTAGATCCTAGAGACTTATTTTGGCGACAATTGGGTGGACATTTAAGAAGGGTTGAAAGTTGTCGTACGGGAGTTACATGGGGAATAGGATATGATCATACGGCTTGGGTTTACAATGGCGGATGGGGCGGATCTTTTTTCGGAGGATTAGATAGTCATAATGTGAACCCGATGACTGATTCTCAAGACTATAGGGTTTACGAAAATCAAAGATGGAATCCTGTTACTGGATACACTTCTACAGGTATAAACTACCCTTGGGTATTTATAAAAACGTTATAACTTCCCTTCCCCTTTTCAGTTTGATTCTGCCCTTCCCAGTTAGGTCCCCATGCCTTTCGGTTTAGCCCCGCCCCCTTCGGTTTAGTCCCCGCCCACTTCTGTTAATTCCTGCCTCTTCCAGATTGTCTCCACCTCCTCTATAAGTTGGTTCTTCCTTCTTTCATTATTAGTATACACTATCTACTCTTTTAGGTTTACCAACTGATCGGCACATGTGGAGTGATGCTTCAGGGAAACAAAAACGTACAAGGGATCAAGTAAAATTACTTTCAATGCATTGGCAATGGGTTTCTGATTGGTTGGTTGATTTCCATGTCCCCGGTGGTGTTGATCGCGAAGGATGGCAATACGCCATGGACTTTCCATCAAATTACCATGCAAATAAACAATTTACAGATTATGTTCGACGCCGAAGGTGGTACCGTAGATGTGCCGTAGCAACAACCGGACCGTGGCAAGAATTAGGACATACAAAATTACTTGATATATGCCTCGAACCTTTAGATGACTCGGTTGATTGTGTTATATCCGTTTGGGCTTTAGCCTCTGGCGGTCAAGCTATGGTCCGCATAGGAGTTTCACAATCAAACCCAATGGTAATTATTTATTATACTGTAAATAATGAATTTATTTTATACGTATTTCGTTATTAGTATGTCATTCTCAAAAGCATAATTTAATTGAATAACGATTAACTAATCTCAATAAAAATATCGTTGTTGTTTCAGGGATCTGTCTGGGAACACGTGAGTTCCGATCAAGCATTAAGCAGTATTAGTTGTGGCCCATATAATCAAGTTTGGGCTATAGGAAAAAATGGTTGTGCTTACTGGCGCGTGGGTATTCATTCGGATAAATTAGATGGCGACTCATGGGCATGTGTCGAACCCCCTGGTGGTGCACAGTTAAAACAAGTCAGTGTAGGTCAAATCGGAGTTTGGGCATTAGATAACTTAGGCAGATTATACGTTCGTAAAGAAGTGACGCCTGTTTTTCCTGAAGGGACCTATTGGTATTGTATTACAGCAGATCCTCCTGTTTTAAGTAAGTTGTATATATTTTTTTTTATATAAAAAATAGTTTGATTTCCTAAGGCTCTGCGCCAAGCACAACCGGGTTTAAACAAGTGAGTGTAGGTCGAACCCAAGTATGGGCTGTTACTGATGGAGGGGTTGCATTAAAACGTCATGGGATATGCCCGGAAAATCCTGCAGGAACAGGATGGAATATAGGAATACCTGTAGGTTAAAATAAAACTTCTTTTATTATAAAAAAATAATTTAATTCGTTTACAGGGTAACTGGCAGCATTTATGTGTGCGAGCTTTGTGATGTATTTGCTAATTTAAGTTTGTAATGTTGGTATTATTATAACTAGTCATGCGAGCATACCCCTAAAATTTTAAAGGTTGCATTAGTAAAAAGTTTTAGCTTTTACACAAATCAGACTGGTCTTTTAATATTTAAGAAACGTTTGTTAAAGTAAAATTTGATAAATCGGATTAAAACAAAAATCTCTTTAAAGATTTGCTAAGACTTCCGGTTTGTAGCTTTTGCAGAAAAGTAATTTTTTTTATTTAAATCAAAAAGTTTTGTGTGTTTGAAAATAAAATTATATACTTATTGTAAAGTTTATGTTATGGAACAGGAATTTATTTCCATTTTAACAAGTTTTACTCTGTACTTATTTAATTTTTATAGCCTGCTACAAAGGTTCTTATTTTTATTACGTGATAATTTGTGAATGTAGTTACAAATATGGGTAATAAAACATTTATTTGTTTTATGCTATATGTAAGAGACCGTAAATAATGTAACTAAGGGATCATAACTGGTCTAAAGTTTAGTGATGGGTTCAAACCCCAATTTTTATAAATGCAGAATTAATCTTAACGAATGCCTTCTTTTCATATAGTAAGGTCCACGATATTTGGCAGCATCTTTCTTGGGAATTGGAATTCCTCCAAATCAGTTGCAATGTAATGTGCTGCCGGAGTTTAGGATACAAGGACCTCCCTACAACAAACTAAAGTATTTGTTTATGACCTTGACTTATAAGTTTAACAGATTAATTCAATGATGACCCCAGTTGTCCGTTTTATTGATGCCTCTCCAAAGTATCAAGTAAACAAGCTGGAATTCCTAGAATTTTGTTTTTAGATATCTACAGTCATGGGTTTTTTCTTATCAAATACAGTGTTGTCAGAGTTAAAGTTACAAAGTTTTATTGAGGAGGGTTTTAATATTTTAAGGTAGGGTAGTTCATGGGGGCTACGTCCAAGGTGAGCTTTATTAGTTAATTGTCAATACTTGGGGGTATTACAACCTCCTGGAGGAATCATGTCGACTTAGATTGTAGAAGACGGCATGTTTATATGATTAATTTTACATTTATATAAATCTTACTAACGTGAACCAAAAATCATCGAATTAAAAGGTGGATTTCCCAACTCCTAGACCACACATACAGTGAATATTTTTAATGAAGATTAATTATTAATTTTTACTCTGGCAACACTGCAATTGAGATTCCAGGAAGCAAAACTTCTTTTTATTGACGTTTTTTTTTAAATTTCTTGTGTGACAGGAGCCAGCCAGCTCCAGAGTAAGTTTTAGTGGTCACAATATATTTTAGTAGTAGTAATGTAATAATTTTAATTTCTAGGTAGTGCTAAACATTGTTTCGTGCTGTAAAATGGAACCCAAAACGGCTTCCGAAGATTGGGAAATGTGTGACCATAGGCTATGGTGTGGCTCAGATTCTCCTCCTGAACAGAATGAAGAAAATCCAACAGATAGCAACATGTCGGAAGAAGCACATACTATAAGTGAACTAAAAGAAGAAATTGGAGCATTACATCTAATAATTCGTCAAATGAAAACTGCTTCAATCAAACCATCGGCGAAAAACTTCCCTTTGATCAATCAAAGTTTGCGTTTGCAATTAGACAAGGTCAAACTTCGTAATCGTTTGAAAAATAAATCAAACACTTGTACAGGAAAAAATGGTAAGATATAATAATCATATTTTTGTAATTAGGTTTTCCTACCACATTCTTCCTGTCATAGGTGCCGACATAAGGCACAGTGGGGAAAAGCCTTTTAAATTTCACTTTGTGGGGAAAAACCTTTTAAATTTTACATTGTGGTGAAAAGGCTTTCCTATTATAGTTTTTTCTTTCTCCACCTTCAAAAATTTAAATCTGTTGAGACTTCAATTGGCACGGGACATGGCCCCTGAACCACAATCCTCGATAATACAAACTTTTTCGTCTTTTTTTAGGAACACCTCATAAATCCTCAATTTGGGCTATCACGAACTTAGGAGAAATTTTTGTAAACGAACATTTCTACAAGAATCCTTCCAGTTTCAATTCGACACATCCAAGAAGCAATGTTTCCATACAAGAAATGGATTTCACGGGTGCTTCCACTCCAGTAATCATCCCTTTAGATAAAGGGTGCAATCCCGGGACAGAAATAACAATTACTGGATATATCCCAGACGATGCTGAAAGAATGCATATTAATTTAGATTCGGAACCCATATGCAAAGATACATTCGAAGCAGAAAATGTCAACTTTCATTTCAATCCGAGGTTTGATAATGATCCGTATGAACAAGGGGTTGTGGTTAGAAACACCAAGACGAATGGAGGATGGGGACACGAAGAAAGGGTTGGTGAAATGCCTTTCATATTAGGAACGGAATTTACTTTTAAAATAACATCCCATTTTGATTGCTATAAAGTTTATATTAACGGTGAATTTTATTGTTCTTATAAACATCGTTTGCCTCCGTATGCTGTAAGGGCTTTATCTATTTGGCGGGATGTGAAACCGTACACGGTGATCATTAAAAATGTGAAACCTAAAGCAAACCCTAATGATTTGTTATGGCAACAGTTAGGTGGGCATTTAAAAAGTATTGAAAGTTGCCGGTCCGGTATTACTTGGGGGATAGGTTACGACCATTCTGTATGGGTATATACCGGCGGATGGGGTGGATCATTCTTTGGAAACTTCAGTCATTCTGATACCAATCCCATGATTGATCATGAAGATTACTGTGTATATGAGAACCAGTTTTATAATCCTGTTACAGGATATACTTCCGCTGGTAGGTTTAAATCAGAAAAGCCGATTCATAGAGCAGTGGCGGTGTCAGCGTCACTCCCCACTCATTAACAGCAGTCGGGGTGACCCCCCAACATCGCCGTTGCTCTGTGAAACTACTTAGAAGATAAAAATTAACATCAAATATTTAGGTTTAACACCCGGAGACGGTGTAGGAGACAAGGAAAAATCAGTACAAGATTTAATGAAAGTAATTTCAATGGATTGTGAATGGACATCAGATTGGACAATTGATTCACAAGAACCTGGTATCGATAGCGAGGGTTGGCAATACATTACAGATAATGGAAAGTATAAACGTAAACGTCGATGGTTTCGTACATGTGCTTTAAAAACTGTAGGACCTTGGATAGAATTAAATGAAAAAAAGTTTCTTGATGTATCTTTAGTGAGCTTAAAAGGGTGTAAATCAATTGCTTGGGCTGTGACTTTAGACGGACAAATTGAGGTGGCGAAAGAAATTTTAAAACGTAAGGTAACGTTTAACCATAACCAGCGTCATTTCTATCTCTTATAAGTTTAACTTTTTGTATTGCATTAGAACCCAATCTGGGAAGATGTTGGTTCAGAGGAAGCATTGACAAGTATCAGTTGTGGCCCATACGATAACGTTTGGGCAATAGGAAAAGACGGTAATGCTTACAGGAGAGTTGGGATCAACCCCAACAATTTATTAGGAGATCATTGGAAGCATGTTGATTTTCCTGGTAATATACCATTAAAGCAAGTTTCTGTCGGGACAATTGGAGTATGGGCAGTGAGCCATTGTGGAAAGCTCTGTGTCCGTAAAGGAATTACAGTTGATTTACCTGAAGGAAATTTCTGGCAATTTATTACAATTGGGAATAATATTACAGGTTACTTGAAGTTATTTTTTATAACGTAATATAAATTTTTGGTTTTTTAGAATCGACTTCCAATGTTTGTTTTAAACACGTAAGTGTAGGGGAAAGTGGAGTATGGGTAATTACTAATACAGGAAGTGCTATAGAACGGTTAGGAGTTGAACCTGAAATTCCTGATGGTGTAGGTTGGAATACAGAATTATCGGTAGGGGGATTTATTTCTGTTATACTTTTTTTTTTAATTTCATTCTGTTTCAGGGCAACTGGCAGTATTTAACTATCAGAGCTTTATAATTTCCTACATTAAATTTATCTTCAATTTTGCTATATAACTTTATTAATCTAAATAGCTTGGTGCCAATGGGACTCGGACGTTCTTCGCAAGGAGTTTCAAATATTTATTGGAGGTAGATTTTTTTTCCTCGTGAAAATTGTAATTAAGTTGAAGGGAATAAATTGCTTTTTTATAAAAATTGCAGGCTTTTATGTAAGGATTACAAGAAATTGTAAAGGCAAAATAAAGAAAAAAAAATAGTCTGCGATTTTTTGTTCTTCACCAAGAAGAAGAAAGCATGAGGAATTTTCCACAAGCTGATAGCGACAGAGCCTGCAGTGACACAGCAGCTGGGCATAAGTACTTTTATTTTCTAAATTTAAATCTAGCAAAAAAATCAAATTTTTCCAGTGTTGCTTTTTTTAAAACGTTCCCAGAACCTGGCAGTAGGCAACCCATCATACACATTTTTAATTGATAAAATTTTGAATTTTTAGATTTCCCTCTGTTGGATAAACGCGGAACTTCTACCGAAAATTTTACTATTTCGTGAAATTCTGAAGTGTACAGTCGATAAGTCAGCTTCCTTTCTGATCGGTATACAGCTGTGGCTATTTTCACGGCGCCGTGATTCAATAAAACAGATTTATGTGAGTATAACAATTTTGTTTTATGAATTGAAAATAAATGTTTTTAATTACAATGCAACATAGAACGTTTCTACTCTGATTTTGATAAATTATTTCCAGATGGTGTCCGGAATTTGAAAATAGGTGTTTGTTATTCTCACGATGTTGTATATGGAGCCACAGCCATATGACAGCTGTCAGACACATAGATAATATATTATATATGTCAGACAGTTGTCAGCAAGATGGCGGATGTGTGTGCCGTGGTGTTCTGTAAGTATTTTTTTGTATTTTCATTTAAAGTAGTAATTCGTGATAGTTAATATTTGTAGAATTGTGATTAAATCCTTTAGACGTATTAGTAGAATTACAAAATAATTTTCTTACTTTAAAACCATGATTCAAAACAAATTTTTGCTAACTGCAAATTATGAATCATCCAACAGGGATGTATGACCTGCGTTTTTTCTAATTTGTTCTCCTACTTTTAGATGGGTGTTAACAAGGTATAGCAACCATGTGAGGTCTGGTCATCCGCAGCCCAAATCAGGGAGTCGATCCTCCTCTGATGCAGAAATCCAGAATTTGCCCGCTCGGAATTAAAGAAAGGACCATGAATAATTGTAAGTACCTAGGTACCTACCTAGTTTTGTTAGACTGTAATATTTGTTAGTTACCTTACATTCTTTGCGTAAGTTTCTAAAAATTGATAAAATAAATTGTCTGGCTCAGAAACTGGAATTTTCAAAAGAAACTTTTACTTTCAACTAAAAGTTTGACAAGGTGATTTCCGTCCTGTATCTTTCGTTACATACGGAATATTTCCGGTTTTTATTGAATTGTCCTTACTTGTGGCGGGTATTAATTTGATTATAATTGGTGTCACACTCTTCGCCTGGTGCGGGATATTTTCAAACCCGTGCTACCCCATTATACTTGTATGGCCTTCTGGGGTTTTTATACCCGCTGAAGAGTCCGGCAAGCAGCTGACTAGTAACGCTCGTCTCCCGATTTTGTATCAGAATAGTTGTTAGTTATTGATTAATAAGGCTTAGCCATGAAAATTGTTACTGAATTGTCGAGCAATGAAGTACGATTGTACACTTTATGATTATCTGTACAGCTACTGAAGTTTGCTATTGTATTTAATACCGTATTATAAATCTAAAATCTAAATCTAAATGTGTAGCGGCAATGCTGTGCAGTTTTAAGCCATTTAAAAAGCATTGCCGTATACCGCTCGTACTGCTCTCTTAAGCATGAACCGATTTATACTTACCGTAGTGTTAACTACCTTTTTTTTTGTATTTACATTCAAGTTGTTTTGTGAGTAATCGGAACTCCGTTAATAATTTTAATTGGTTTATTTCATTTACCCTTTGGAGAACATTGCGAAAATTTGTGTTTCATTTTTTGTTAAACCCGTTTTGATTGTTTAAACCTATTAGGTCCGTTATCGGAACCCTTTGGAAGATCACCCTTAACGACCCTTGCGCGATTTCAGTTTTTTTTTTCTAGTTAATTTAGATTTGCTTTAAGTCATTTAGGGCTACTTTCGCAAGGTTGCTTTCCGGGTTGTTTATTAAAATATTTTATTTTGATTAACC
The DNA here is from genome assembly GCA_963082805.1 of Hemicrepidius hirtus. Lineage (NCBI taxonomy): Eukaryota > Metazoa > Arthropoda > Insecta > Coleoptera > Elateridae > Hemicrepidius > Hemicrepidius hirtus. The sequence goes on from OY720164.1 coordinate 898,018, forward strand.
TTTAATATTATTATACAGCCTTCCCTACTTTGCATATTTTTGCTGTCTTTATTTTTAATTTTTTACTTTGTGAATCTTAAATCATTCATTTATTTTTGTTAACGTTAAACAGTTAGACCCTCTTTGGTTTATTTTATTATTTTGGTGGTGACTTATTAATATACCTTCCCCATTTAAAACTTCACGGTAAGTTGTTACTGAGTGTGTTGTCGCCCTCTTTTGATTTCTCTCTTTTTTTTTTATTTGATAGCTGGTCTTGTTGGAACCCCCAGGACCACATCCTGAGTTAGCAGACCCCCTCCTTTTTGCTACGGTTTTTGTGACCAGCGTTGTTAGCCGCTCACCAAAATATTTCATTTAGCGCTTATTTTTTTTGTGCTCTAAATTTACCTTTTTTTTAAATATTGATTATCTTGTCTTTTATTTGTCTTGTGAAACCCCCTAGTAAAATGGTGATTCAATTTAAATAGTTAAGACTTTGAAAATATGTCATGTGCCAAACATCCCCCATCCCCTCGCATCTGGTCCAAAAAAATTCCGAAAGTTTTCTGGAACAACCCAATTCTGAACGTTTCCTAGCCAGGTGTGGAGCAGTGGGAAGGGGTGAGGGAAGTTTGCCCCATAATTTCCAAGTGTATACCCTCCAAATAACATTCTGGGAAAATCGGGGCGAGATCTGAAGGGGTGAAATTTTTTTCCAAAAAATGAGGAAAGACTATAGTCTTTCCTTTTTTTTCGAAGATTTTTTGACCCTCTCCGATATCCTTAGGAAAATTTCAGAATGTAATATGAAGGGTAAAGACTTGAAAAATATGTGCCAAACATCCCCCATCCCCTCGCATCTGTTCAAAAAAAATTCAGAAAGGTTTCAAAAGGAATTAAGTTCTGAACGTTTTCTAACCACGCGGGAAGCAATGCGAAGGGGTGAGGGAAGTTTGCCCCATAATTTCCAAGTGTATACCCTCCAAATAACATTCTGGGAAAATCGGGGCGAGATCTGAAGGGGTGAAATTTTTTTCCCAAAAATGAGCAAAGACTATAGTCTTTCCTTTTTTTTTCGAAGATTTTTTGACCCTCTCCGATATCCTTAGGAAAATTTCAGAATGTAATATGAAGGGTAAAGACTTGAAAAATATGTGCCAAACATCCCCCATCCCCTCGCATCTGTTAAAAAAAAATTCAGAAAGGTTTCAAAAGGAATTAAGTTCTGAACGTTTTCTAACCACGCGGGAAGCAATGCGAAGGGGTGAGGGAAGTTTGCCCCATAATTTCCAAGTGTATACCCTCCAAATAACATTCTGGGAAAATCGGGGCGAGATCTGAAGGGGTGAAATTTTTTTCCCAAAAATGAGCAAAGACTATAGTCTTTCCTTTTTTTTTCGAAGATTTTTTGACCCTCTCCGATATCCTTAGGAAAATTTCAGAATGTAATATGAAGGGTAAAGACTTGAAAAATATGTGCCAAACATCCCCCATCCCCTCGCATCTGTTAAAAAAAAATTCAGAAAGGTTTCAAAAGGAATTAAGTTCTGAACGTTTTCTAACCACGCGGGAAGCAATGCGAAGGGGTGAGGGAAGTTTGCCCCATAATTTCCAAGTGTATACCCTCCAAATAACATTCTGGGAAAATCGGGGCGAGATCTGAAGGGGTGAAATTTTTTTCCCAAAAATGAGCAAAGACTATAGTCTTTCCTTTTTTTTTCGAAGATTTTTTGACCCTCTCCGATTTCCTTAGGAAAATTTCAGAATGTAATATGAAGGGTAAAGACTTGAAAAATATGTGCCAAACATCCCCCATCCCCTCGCATCTGTTAAAAAAAAATTCAGAAAGGTTTCAAAAGGAATTAAGTTCTGAACGTTTTCTAACCACGCGGGAAGCAATGCGAAGGGGTGAGGGAAGTTTGCCCCATAATTTCCAAGTGTATACCCTCCAAATAACATTCTGGGAAAATCGGGGCGAGATCTGAAGGGGTGAAATTTTTTTCCCAAAAATGAGCAAAGACTATAGTCTTTCCTTTTTTTTTCGAAGATTTTTTGACCCTCTCCGATTTCCTTAGGAAAATTTCAGAATGTAATATGAAGGGTAAAGACTTGAAAAATATGTGCCAAACATCCCCCATCCCCTCGCATCTGTTAAAAAAAAATTCAGAAAGGTTTCAAAAGGAATTAAGTTCTGAACGTTTTCTAACCACGCGGGAAGCAATGCGAAGGGGTGAGGGAAGTTTGCCCCATAATTTCCAAGTGTATACCCTCCAAATAACATTCTGGGAAAATCGGGGCGAGATCTGAAGGGGTGAAATTTTTTTCCCAAAAATGAGCAAAGACTATAGTCTTTCCTTTTTTTTTCGAAGATTTTTTGACCCTCTCCGATTTCCTTAGGAAAATTTCAGAATGTAATATGAAGGGTAAAGACTTGAAAAATATGTGCCAAACATCCCCCATCCCCTCGCATCTGTTCAAAAAAAATTCAGAAAGGTTTCAAAAGGAATTAAGTTCTGAACGTTTTCTAACCACGCGGGAAGCAATGCGAAGGGGTGAGGGAAGTTTGCCCCATAATTTCCAAGTGTATACCCTCCAAATAACATTCTGGGAAAATCGGGGCGAGATCTGGAGGGGTGAAATTTTTTTCCCAAAAATGAGCAAAGACTATAGTCTTTCCTTTTTTTTTCGAAGATTTTTTGACCCTCTCCGATTTCCTTAGGAAAATTTCAGAATGTAATATGAAGGGTAAAGACTTGAAAAATATGTGCCAAACATCCCCCATCCCCTCGCATCTGTTCAAAAAAAATTCAGAAAGGTTTCAAAAGGAATTAAGTTCTGAACGTTTTCTAACCACGCGGGAAGCAATGCGAAGGGGTGAGGGAAGTTTGCCCCATAATTTCCAGGTGTATACCCTCCAAATAACATTCTGGGAAAATCGGGGCGAGATCTGAAGGGGTGAAATTTTTTTCCCAAAAATGAGCAAAGACTATAGTCTTTCCTTTTTTTTTCGAAGATTTTTTGACCCTCTCCGATTTCCTTAGGAAAATTTCAGAATGTAATATGAAGGGTAAAGACTTGAAAAATATGTGCCAAACATCCCCCATCCCCTCGCATCTGTTCAAAAAAAATTCAGAAAGGTTTCAAAAGGAATTAAGTTCTGAACGTTTTCTAACCACGCGGGAAGCAATGCGAAGGGGTGAGGGAAGTTTGCCCCATAATTTCCAAGTGTATACCCTCCAAATAACATTCTGGGAAAATCGGGGCGAGATCTGAAGGGGTGAAATTTTTTTCCCAAAAATGAGCAAAGACTATAGTCTTTCCTTTTTTTTTCGAAGATTTTTTGACCCTCTCCGATTTCCTTAGGAAAATTTCAGAATGTAATATGAAGGGTAAAGACTTGAAAAATATGTGCCAAACATCCCCCATCCCCTCGCATCTGTTCAAAAAAAATTCAGAAAGGTTTCAAAAGGAATTAAGTTCTGAACGTTTTCTAACCACGCGGGAAGCAATGCGAAGGGGTGAGGGAAGTTTGCCCCATAATTTCCAAGTGTATACCCTCCAAATAACATTCTGGCAAAATCGGGGCGAGATCTGAAGGGGTGAAATTTTTTTCCCAAAAATGAGCAAAGACTATAGTCTTTCCTTTTTTTTTCGAAGATTTTTTGACCCTCTCCGATTTCCTTAGGAAAATTTCAGAATGTAATATGAAGGGTAAAGACTTGAAAAATATGTGCCAAACATCCCCCATCCCCTCGCATCTGTTCAAAAAAAATTCAGAAAGGTTTCAAAAGGAATTAAGTTCTGAACGTTTTCTAACCACGCGGGAAGCAATGCGAAGGGGTGAGGGAAGTTTGCCCCATAATTTCCAAGTGTATACCCTCCAAATAACATTCTGGGAAAATCGGGGCGAGATCTGAAGGGGTGAAATTTTTTTCCCAAAAATGAGCAAAGACTATAGTCTTTCCTTTTTTTTTCGAAGATTTTTTGACCCTCTCCGATTTCCTTAGGAAAATTTCAGAATGTAATATGAAGGGTAAAGACTTGAAAAATATGTGCCAAACATCCCCCATCCCCTCGCATCTGTTCAAAAAAAATTCAGAAAGGTTTCAAAAGGAATTAAGTTCTGAACGTTTTCTAACCACGCGGGAAGCAATGCGAAGGGGTGAGGGAAGTTTGCCCCATAATTTCCAAGTGTATACCCTCCAAATAACATTCTGGGAAAATCGGGGCGAGATCTGAAGGGGTGAAATTTTTTTCCCAAAAATGAGCAAAGACTATAGTCTTTCCTTTTTTTTTCGAAGATTTTTTGACCCTCTCCGATTTCCTTAGGAAAATTTCAGAATGTAATATGAAGGGTAAAGACTTGAAAAATATGTGCCAAACATCCCCCATCCCCTCGCATCTGTTCAAAAAAAATTCAGAAAGGTTTCAAAAGGAATTAAGTTCTGAACGTTTTCTAACCACGCGGGAAGCAATGCGAAGGGGTGAGGGAAGTTTGCCCCATAATTTCCAGGTGTATACCCTCCAAATAACATTCTGGGAAAATCGGGGCGAGATCTGAAGGGGTGAAATTTTTTTCCCAAAAATGAGCAAAGACTATAGTCTTTCCTTTTTTTTGCATAGATTTTTTGACCCTCTCCGATTTCCTTAGGAAAATTTCAGAATGTAATATGAAGGGTAAAGACTTGAAAAATATGTGCCAAACATCCCCCATCCCCTCGCATCTGTTCAAAAAAAATTCAGAAAGGTTTCAAAAGGAATTAAGTTCTGAACGTTTTCTAACCACGCGGGAAGCAATGCGAAGGGGTGAGGGAAGTTTGCCCCATAATTTCCAAGTGTATACCCTCCAAATAACATTCTGGGAAAATCGGGGCGAGATCTGAAGGGGTGAAATTTTTTTCCCAAAAATGAGCAAAGACTATAGTCTTTCCTTTTTTTTTCGAAGATTTTTTGACCCTCTCCGATTTCCTTAGGAAAATTTCAGAATGTAATATGAAGGGTAAAGACTTGAAAAATATGTGCCAAACATCCCCCATCCCCTCGCATCTGTTCAAAAAAAATTCAGAAAGGTTTCAAAAGGAATTAAGTTCTGAACGTTTTCTAACCACGCGGGAAGCAATGCGAAGGGGTGAGGGAAGTTTGCCCCATAATTTCCAGGTGTATACCCTCCAAATAACATTCTGGGAAAATCGGGGCGAGATCTGAAGGGGTGAAATTTTTTTCCCAAAAATGAGCAAAGACTATAGTCTTTCCTTTTTTTTTCGAAGATTTTTTGACCCTCTCCGATTTCCTTAGGAAAATTTCAGAATGTAATATGAAGGGTAAAGACTTGAAAAATATGTGCCAAACATCCCCCATCCCCTCGCATCTGTTCAAAAAAAATTCAGAAAGGTTTCAAAAGGAATTAAGTTCTGAACGTTTTCTAACCACGCGGGAAGCAATGCGAAGGGGTGAGGGAAGTTTGCCCCATAATTTCCAAGTGTATACCCTCCAAATAACATTCTGGGAAAATCGGGGCGAGATCTGAAGGGGTGAAATTTTTTTCCCAAAAATGAGCAAAGACTATAGTCTTTCCTTTTTTTTTCGAAGATTTTTTGACCCTCTCCGATTTCCTTAGGAAAATTTCAGAATGTAATATGAAGGGTAAAGACTTGAAAAATATGTGCCAAACATCCCCCATCCCCTCGCATCTGTTCAAAAAAAATTCAGAAAGGTTTCAAAAGGAATTAAGTTCTGAACGTTTTCTAACCACGCGGGAAGCAATGCGAAGGGGTGAGGGAAGTTTGCCCCATAATTTCCAGGTGTATACCCTCCAAATAACATTCTGGGAAAATCGGGGCGAGATCTGAAGGGGTGAAATTTTTTTCCCAAAAATGAGCAAAGACTAGTCTTTCCTTTTTTTTACATAGATTTTTTGACCCTCTCCGATTTCCTTAGGAAAATTTCAGAATGTAATATGAAGGGTAAAGACTTGAAAAATATGTGCCAAACATCCCCCATCCCCTCGCATCTGTTCAAAAAAAATTCAGAAAGGTTTCAAAAGGAATTAAGTTCTGAACGTTTTCTAACCACGCGGGAAGCAATGCGAAGGGGTGAGGGAAGTTTGCCCCATAATTTCCAGGTGTATACCCTCCAAATAACATTCTGGGAAAATCGGGGCGAGATCTGAAGGGGTGAAATTTTTTTCCCAAAAATGAGCAAAGACTATAGTCTTTCCTTTTTTTTACATAGATTTTTTGACCCTCTCCGATTTCCTTAGGAAAATTTCAGAATGTAATATGAAGGGTAAAGACTTGAAAAATATGTGCCAAACATCCCCCATCCCCTCGCATCTGTTCAAAAAAAATTCAGAAAGGTTTCAAAAGGAATTAAGTTCTGAACGTTTTCTAACCACGCGGGAAGCAATGCGAAGGGGTGAGGGAAGTTTGCCCCATAATTTCCAAGTGTATACCCTCCAAATAACATTCTGGGAAAATCGGGGCGAGATCTGAAGGGGTGAAATTTTTTTCCCAAAAATGAGCAAAGACTATAGTCTTTCCTTTTTTTTACATAGATTTTTTGACCCTCTCCGATTTCCTTAGGAAAATTTCAGAATGTAATATGAAGGGTAAAGACTTGAAAAATATGTGCCAAACATCCCCCATCCCCTCGCATCTGTTCAAAAAAAATTCAGAAAGGTTTCAAAAGGAATTAAGTTCTGAACGTTTTCTAACCACGCGGGAAGCAATGCGAAGGGGTGAGGGAAGTTTGCCCCATAATTTCCAAGTGTATACCCTCCAAATAACATTCTGGGAAAATCGGGGCGAGATCTGAAGGGGTGAAATTTTTTTCCCAAAAATGAGCAAAGACTATAGTCTTTCCTTTTTTTTACATAGATTTTTTGACCCTCTCCGATTTCCTTAGGAAAATTTCAGAATGTAATATGAAGGGTAAAGACTTGAAAAATATGTGCCAAACATCCCCCATCCCCTCGCATCTGTTCAAAAAAAATTCAGAAAGGTTTCAAAAGGAATTAAGTTCTGAACGTTTTCTAACCACGCGGGAAGCAATGCGAAGGGGTGAGGGAAGTTTGCCCCATAATTTCCAAGTGTATACCCTCCAAATAACATTCTGGGAAAATCGGGGCGAGATCTGAAGGGGTGAAATTTTTTTCCCAAAAATGAGCAAAGACTATAGTCTTTCCTTTTTTTTACATAGATTTTTTGACCCTCTCCGATTTCCTTAGGAAAATTTCAGAATGTAATATGAAGGGTAAAGACTTGAAAAATATGTGCCAAACATCCCCCATCCCCTCGCATCTGTTCAAAAAAAATTCAGAAAGGTTTCAAAAGGAATTAAGTTCTGAACGTTTTCTAACCACGCGGGAAGCAATGCGAAGGGGTGAGGGAAGTTTGCCCCATAATTTCCAGGTGTATACCCTCCAAATAACATTCTGGGAAAATCGGGGCGAGATCTGAAGGGGTGAAATTTTTTTCCCAAAAATGAGCAAAGACTATAGTCTTTCCTTTTTTTTTCGAAGATTTTTTGACCCTCTCCGATTTCCTTAGGAAAATTTCAGAATGTAATATGAACCCTAAACACTTGAAAAATATGTGCCAAACATCCCCCATCCCCTCGCATCTGGTCCAAAAAAATTCCGAAAGGTTTCAAAAGGAATTAAGTTCTGAACGTTTTCTAACCACGCGGGAAGCAATGCGAAGGGGTGAGGGAAGTTTGCCCCATAATTTCCAGGTGTATACCCTCCAAATAACATTCTGGGAAAATCGGGGCGAGATCTGAAGGGGTGAAATTTTTTTCCCAAAAATGAGCAAAGACTATAGTCTTTCCTTTTTTTTACATAGATTTTTTGACCCTCTCCGATTTCCTTAGGAAAATTTCAGAATGTAATATGAAGGGTAAAGACTTGAAAAATATGTGCCAAACATCCCCCATCCCCTCGCATCTGTTCAAAAAAAATTCAGAAAGGTTTCAAAAGGAATTAAGTTCTGAACGTTTTCTAACCACGCGGGAAGCAATGCGAAGGGGTGAGGGAAGTTTGCCCCATAATTTCCAGGTGTATACCCTCCAAATAACATTCTGGGAAAATCGGGGCGAGATCTGAAGGGGTGAAATTTTTTTCCCAAAAATGAGCAAAGACTAGTCTTTCCTTTTTTTTACATAGATTTTTTGACCCTCTCCGATTTCCTTAGGAAAATTTCAGAATGTAATATGAAGGGTAAAGACTTGAAAAATATGTGCCAAACATCCCCCATCCCCTCGCATCTGTTCAAAAAAAATTCAGAAAGGTTTCAAAAGGAATTAAGTTCTGAACGTTTTCTAACCACGCGGGAAGCAATGCGAAGGGGTGAGGGAAGTTTGCCCCATAATTTCCAGGTGTATACCCTCCAAATAACATTCTGGGAAAATCGGGGCGAGATCTGAAGGGGTGAAATTTTTTTCCCAAAAATGAGCAAAGACTATAGTCTTTCCTTTTTTTTACATAGATTTTTTGACCCTCTCCGATTTCCTTAGGAAAATTTCAGAATGTAATATGAAGGGTAAAGACTTGAAAAATATGTGCCAAACATCCCCCATCCCCTCGCATCTGTTCAAAAAAAATTCAGAAAGGTTTCAAAAGGAATTAAGTTCTGAACGTTTTCTAACCACGCGGGAAGCAATGCGAAGGGGTGAGGGAAGTTTGCCCCATAATTTCCAGGTGTATACCCTCCAAATAACATTCTGGGAAAATCGGGGCGAGATCTGAAGGGGTGAAATTTTTTTCCCAAAAATGAGCAAAGACTATAGTCTTTCCTTTTTTTTACATAGATTTTTTGACCCTCTCCGATTTCCTTAGGAAAATTTCAGAATGTAATATGAAGGGTAAAGACTTGAAAAATATGTGCCAAACATCCCCCATCCCCTCGCATCTGTTCAAAAAAAATTCAGAAAGGTTTCAAAAGGAATTAAGTTCTGAACGTTTTCTAACCACGCGGGAAGCAATGCGAAGGGGTGAGGGAAGTTTGCCCCATAATTTCCAGGTGTATACCCTCCAAATAACATTCTGGGAAAATCGGGGCGAGATCTGAAGGGGTGAAATTTTTTTCCCAAAAATGAGCAAAGACTATAGTCTTTCCTTTTTTTTACATAGATTTTTTGACCCTCTCCGATTTCCTTAGGAAAATTTCAGAATGTAATATGAAGGGTAAAGACTTGAAAAATATGTGCCAAACATCCCCCATCCCCTCGCATCTGTTCAAAAAAAATTCAGAAAGGTTTCAAAAGGAATTAAGTTCTGAACGTTTTCTAACCACGCGGGAAGCAATGCGAAGGGGTGAGGGAAGTTTGCCCCATAATTTCCAGGTGTATACCCTCCAAATAACATTCTGGGAAAATCGGGGCGAGATCTGAAGGGGTGAAATTTTTTTCCCAAAAATGAGCAAAGACTATAGTCTTTCCTTTTTTTTACATAGATTTTTTGACCCTCTCCGATTTCCTTAGGAAAATTTCAGAATGTAATATGAAGGGTAAAGACTTGAAAAATATGTGCCAAACATCCCCCATCCCCTCGCATCTGTTCAAAAAAAATTCAGAAAGGTTTCAAAAGGAATTAAGTTCTGAACGTTTTCTAACCACGCGGGAAGCAATGCGAAGGGGTGAGGGAAGTTTGCCCCATAATTTCCAGGTGTATACCCTCCAAATAACATTCTGGGAAAATCGGGGCGAGATCTGAAGGGGTGAAATTTTTTTCCCAAAAATGAGCAAAGACTAGTCTTTCCTTTTTTTTACATAGATTTTTTGACCCTCTCCGATTTCCTTAGGAAAATTTCAGAATGTAATATGAAGGGTAAAGACTTGAAAAATATGTGCCAAACATCCCCCATCCCCTCGCATCTGTTCAAAAAAAATTCAGAAAGGTTTCAAAAGGAATTAAGTTCTGAACGTTTTCTAACCACGCGGGAAGCAATGCGAAGGGGTGAGGGAAGTTTGCCCCATAATTTCCAGGTGTATACCCTCCAAATAACATTCTGGGAAAATCGGGGCGAGATCTGAAGGGGTGAAATTTTTTTCCCAAAAATGAGCAAAGACTATAGTCTTTCCTTTTTTTTACATAGATTTTTTGACCCTCTCCGATTTCCTTAGGAAAATTTCAGAATGTAATATGAAGGGTAAAGACTTGAAAAATATGTGCCAAACATCCCCCATCCCCTCGCATCTGTTCAAAAAAAATTCAGAAAGGTTTCAAAAGGAATTAAGTTCTGAACGTTTTCTAACCACGCGGGAAGCAATGCGAAGGGGTGAGGGAAGTTTGCCCCATAATTTCCAGGTGTATACCCTCCAAATAACATTCTGGGAAAATCGGGGCGAGATCTGAAGGGGTGAAATTTTTTTCCCAAAAATGAGCAAAGACTAGTCTTTCCTTTTTTTTACATAGATTTTTTGACCCTCTCCGATTTCCTTAGGAAAATTTCAGAATGTAATATGAAGGGTAAAGACTTGAAAAATATGTGCCAAACATCCCCCATCCCCTCGCATCTGTTCAAAAAAAATTCAGAAAGGTTTCAAAAGGAATTAAGTTCTGAACGTTTTCTAACCACGCGGGAAGCAATGCGAAGGGGTGAGGGAAGTTTGCCCCATAATTTCCAGGTGTATACCCTCCAAATAACATTCTGGGAAAATCGGGGCGAGATCTGAAGGGGTGAAATTTTTTTCCCAAAAATGAGCAAAGACTATAGTCTTTCCTTTTTTTTACATAGATTTTTTGACCCTCTCCGATTTCCTTAGGAAAATTTCAGAATGTAATATGAAGGGTAAAGACTTGAAAAATATGTGCCAAACATCCCCCATCCCCTCGCATCTGTTCAAAAAAAATTCAGAAAGGTTTCAAAAGGAATTAAGTTCTGAACGTTTTCTAACCACGCGGGAAGCAATGCGAAGGGGTGAGGGAAGTTTGCCCCATAATTTCCAAGTGTATACCCTCCAAATAACATTCTGGGAAAATCGGGGCGAGATCTGAAGGGGTGAAATTTTTTTCCCAAAAATGAGCAAAGACTATAGTCTTTCCTTTTTTTTACATAGATTTTTTGACCCTCTCCGATTTCCTTAGGAAAATTTCAGAATGTAATATGAAGGGTAAAGACTTGAAAAATATGTGCCAAACATCCCCCATCCCCTCGCATCTGTTCAAAAAAAATTCAGAAAGGTTTCAAAAGGAATTAAGTTCTGAACGTTTTCTAACCACGCGGGAAGCAATGCGAAGGGGTGAGGGAAGTTTGCCCCATAATTTCCAAGTGTATACCCTCCAAATAACATTCTGGGAAAATCGGGGCGAGATCTGAAGGGGTGAAATTTTTTTCCCAAAAATGAGCAAAGACTATAGTCTTTCCTTTTTTTTACATAGATTTTTTGACCCTCTCCGATTTCCTTAGGAAAATTTCAGAATGTAATATGAAGGGTAAAGACTTGAAAAATATGTGCCAAACATCCCCCATCCCCTCGCATCTGTTCAAAAAAAATTCAGAAAGGTTTCAAAAGGAATTAAGTTCTGAACGTTTTCTAACCACGCGGGAAGCAATGCGAAGGGGTGAGGGAAGTTTGCCCCATAATTTCCAAGTGTATACCCTCCAAATAACATTCTGGGAAAATCGGGGCGAGATCTGAAGGGGTGAAATTTTTTTCCCAAAAATGAGCAAAGACTATAGTCTTTCCTTTTTTTTACATAGATTTTTTGACCCTCTCCGATTTCCTTAGGAAAATTTCAGAATGTAATATGAAGGGTAAAGACTTGAAAAATATGTGCCAAACATCCCCCATCCCCTCGCATCTGTTCAAAAAAAATTCAGAAAGGTTTCAAAAGGAATTAAGTTCTGAACGTTTTCTAACCACGCGGGAAGCAATGCGAAGGGGTGAGGGAAGTTTGCCCCATAATTTCCAAGTGTATACCCTCCAAATAACATTCTGGGAAAATCGGGGCGAGATCTGAAGGGGTGAAATTTTTTTCCCAAAAATGAGCAAAGACTATAGTCTTTCCTTTTTTTTACATAGATTTTTTGACCCTCTCCGATTTCCTTAGGAAAATTTCAGAATGTAATATGAAGGGTAAAGACTTGAAAAATATGTGCCAAACATCCCCCATCCCCTCGCATCTGTTCAAAAAAAATTCAGAAAGGTTTCAAAAGGAATTAAGTTCTGAACGTTTTCTAACCACGCGGGAAGCAATGCGAAGGGGTGAGGGAAGTTTGCCCCATAATTTCCAAGTGTATACCCTCCAAATAACATTCTGGGAAAATCGGGGCGAGATCTGAAGGGGTGAAATTTTTTTCCCAAAAATGAGCAAAGACTATAGTCTTTCCTTTTTTTTACATAGATTTTTTGACCCTCTCCGATTTCCTTAGGAAAATTTCAGAATGTAATATGAAGGGTAAAGACTTGAAAAATATGTGCCAAACATCCCCCATCCCCTCGCATCTGTTCAAAAAAAATTCAGAAAGGTTTCAAAAGGAATTAAGTTCTGAACGTTTTCTAACCACGCGGGAAGCAATGCGAAGGGGTGAGGGAAGTTTGCCCCATAATTTCCAAGTGTATACCCTCCAAATAACATTCTGGGAAAATCGGGGCGAGATCTGAAGGGGTGAAATTTTTTTCCCAAAAATGAGCAAAGACTATAGTCTTTCCTTTTTTTTACATAGATTTTTTGACCCTCTCCGATTTCCTTAGGAAAATTTCAGAATGTAATATGAAGGGTAAAGACTTGAAAAATATGTGCCAAACATCCCCCATCCCCTCGCATCTGTTCAAAAAAAATTCAGAAAGGTTTCAAAAGGAATTAAGTTCTGAACGTTTTCTAACCACGCGGGAAGCAATGCGAAGGGGTGAGGGAAGTTTGCCCCATAATTTCCAGGTGTATACCCTCCAAATAACATTCTGGGAAAATCGGGGCGAGATCTGAAGGGGTGAAATTTTTTTCCCAAAAATGAGCAAAGACTATAGTCTTTCCTTTTTTTTTCGAAGATTTTTTGACCCTCTCCGATTTCCTTAGGAAAATTTCAGAATGTAATATGAACCCTAAACACTTGAAAAATATGTGCCAAACATCCCCCATCCCCTCGCATCTGGTCCAAAAAAATTCCGAAAGTTTTCTGGAACGACCCAATTCTGAACGTTTCCTAGTCAGGTGTGGAGCAGGAGGAAGGGGTGAGGGAAGTTTGCCCCATAATTTTCAGCAACTATTACAAACCACTGTTGTTTAGAAGTTATGCACCCTACCCTACCTTGAATATTATTGTAAAATTACAACCAACCCCCTTTTTATTAGTGCTAGGATATGTTTAGTAACACAAACATGTTTGTAGGATTCGCCTTTAGCCTACAGAAGTAGGTCGACTGAATGGAACTGGATAGTACACCCGATGAAGACTGCAGCTGGCCATCGGACGAAGATAATTACAACTGCTAAGAACCAAGTGGATGACTACGGAAAAGGCCTTTTCCCACAACTTGGGATGTTATTATCAATTCCTATATGTTCAGAAGACGAACTAATGTTGACTGGTAAATATCTTTATTTGTATGTTGTAGACTTGCAGTTTTTGATTTAAGAAAGTAGGGCGTGTATAAAACGATAAAATGAAAGGGAAAAACCCACCCCCTGGGGTGCCACTTAGAACTGTTCCTGAATGTGTTTGGATGCAATGAGTTCCATTACGATGAGATGTGTGTCTGTCCGAATAAGAATTACGAAGGCTTTTCCCCAGCTATGATTTAGACATTTACTTAAAAAAAGTTCCTATCAAGAACCTCCCTTTTACTTTGTATATTTATAATGTATAACAGTAGCCTCTAGATTGACAGGACAATTACTACCCTCCCCTAGGTTCACCCCCTTCCCTTATAATGCATGTTTTTTGTAGTATCTCCGTCTTTGAAATATTTTTGTTTTAGGTTCCTGTAGTACTTGGACGATTTCATCCTGGGGAGGCTGATGCCCACTTCGCCCAGGAAGTAGCCGAAGATCATCAGTCCTGAAGGAGGAGAGACGGCCCTTTTTGGGGATGTAAAAATAAAAACAGTCCTTTACAGGACTAACAAAAATTTTAAAGAAAGGTTTTTCCTAAAAGAAGTGTCACACTGTTTAGTTTTATAATTTAGGACGGTAGTGATACATTAGAATGTGACCCTGTGGCGGTTTCGTGGGGAGCGTTTAGACTGTGACCAAGTTGGCGGGTTTAGTTGTACCAACTTGGTCACAGTTTAAACGCTCCCCGCGAAACCGCCAACAGGGTCACATTCTAATGTACATTTTCGGTCCGCCAACTTGGTCACAGTCTAAACGCTCCCCGCGAAACCGCCAACAGGGTCACATTCTAATGTACATTTTCGGTCCGCCAACTTGGTCACAGTCTAAACGCTCCCTGTAAAACCGCCAACAGGGTCACATTCTAATGTACATTTTCGGTCCGCCAACTTGGTCACAGTCTAAACGCTCCCCGTAAAACCGCCAACAGGGTCACATTCTAATGTACATTTTCGGTCCGCCAACTTGGTCACAGTCTAAACGCTCCCTGTAAAACCGCCAACAGGGTCACATTCTAATGTACATTTTCGGTCCGCCAACTTGGTCACAGTCTAAACGCTCCCCGTAAAACCGCCAACAGGGTCACATTCTAATGTACATTTTCGGTCCGCCAACTTGGTCACAGTCTAAACGCTCCCCGTAAAACCGCCAACAGGGTCACATTCTAATGTACATTTTTCGGTCCGCCAACTTGGTCACAGTCTAAACGCTCCCCGCGAAACCGCCAACAGGGTCACATTCTAATGTACATTTTCGGTCCGCCAACTTGGTCACAGTCTAAACGCTCCCTGTAAAACCGCCAACAGGGTCACATTCTAATGTACATTTTCGGTCCGCCAACTTGGTCACAGTCTAAACGCTCCCCGTAAAACCGCCAACAGGGTCACATTCTAATGTACATTTTCGGTCCGCCAACTTGGTCACAGTCTAAACGCTCCCCGTAAAACCGCCAACAGGGTCACATTCTAATGTACATTTTTCGGTCCGCCAACTTGGTCACAGTCTAAACGCTCCCCGTAAAACCGCCAACAGGGTCACAGTCTAATGTACATTTTCGGTCCGCCAACTTGGTCACAGTCTAAACGCTCCCCGTAAAACCGCCAACAGGGTCACATTCTAATGTACATTTTCGGTCCGCCAACTTGGTCACAGTCTAAACGCTCCCCGTAAAACCGCCAACAGGGTCACATTCTAATGTACATTTTTCGGTGCGCCAACTTGGTCACAGTCTAAACGCTCCCCGTAAAACCGCCAACAGGGTCACAGTCTAATGTACATTTTCGGTCCGCCAACTTAGTCACAGTCTAAACGCTCCCCGTGAAACCGCCAACAGGGTCACATTCTAATGTACATTTTCGGTCCGCCAACTTGGCCACAGTCTAAACGCTCCCCGTAAAACCGCCAACAGGGTCACATTCTAATGTACATTTTCGGTCCGCCAACTTGGTCACAGTCTAAACGCTCCCCGCGAAACCGCCCACAGAATCACATTCTAATGTACACCCCCAGCCCGCCAACTTGGTCACAGTCTAAGTCTTCAACCCCCATGTACTCACCTTCATGTGCTTTCAGTGCCGACGTAAATAAATAAAGGTACTGCATATAACTTAGCATAACTTTTATTGATATTCTATAAACAATCCATATAAACCCAACACATCTGTATAAACAATTAACTGCTGTATAATAAACTGTTATGCAATTATACTAACTGTTGATATTCTTTTGTACATTCTGGATACAATCAGTGAAACAAATACACAAAACTAACATTATTATACAAATCGTACAAAAAGGAGCAACAAATGGTGAGGGAATAGGGTGCTGTAATCTGTACACAACGGTGAGTATTGTATTTTACTAAAACTATGGTATAATACGTATGAGGGTTTGACAGGACTAGTTGGTAGCTCACAGACACGCCGTCAATTCTGAAAACATAGGAAACTTATTAGTACCTGAAAGATAGAAGGCGACGCCAACCCTTACCTGCATACCAGAGAGCTGAGGGTTCCGTTCAAGCTGAAGAATGTGTTGGTGTGCATGTGCAAGTTGTCTGGTGGCACTACCCAGCTGCTCTTCCAATGCAGCAGCTTCTAAGCATTTCACGGAGAGACGTTCCGTCAACTCCAGAAGCTCATTTTGTTGTTGACGAGTGAAATCTTGTTTAAACTTGGCTACTTCTCGCTGTACTTCTGCTTCGTGTGCTTTCCTCATGGCATCCAAAGCAGCCAAAGTGGCTTGGGTTTCTTCTGCTAAAGCTTGTTCCTTTTCTTGCCTTAAGATTTCAATCTCCGAGGCATGGCATTCTCTTAAATCTTGCAGAGTACGACGATGCCAATGCTGCATCGCCATTAGGACATGCTCGCATAACCCTTGCAGTTGTTCCAAATCACTTTGCTGAAGATGGCCTACGTAAGTGGAGAGAGTGCGACGGTACGCTGCTCGAAGATTTTCCATTTGGGTTAGATATTCCGTGCCTAAATATAGAGGACGCCGTTCCTCTTCATTCTCGTATCTAAAGCAGAAAACAAGTGTTATATAAATAGGGAAATATAAAAAAATTATTATTAAAAGTACCTATAAAGTACCTTTAAATTACAGCCATGTAACAATGTATAGGTGTGGTAGTAAATGTGTTAATCGGCAAGTGGGGAATAGCTATTTTCCTAACAAGTGCAGAAAATCGATTTTTCCGCACGCAAATGCCGTTGACAGCACGACGCGTAGCGGAGTGGTGTCAAGCATTTAATTTTCCGCACCGTGCGGAAAAGTGGATTTTCCGCACTAAAACATGTGCGGAAAATGCGTTTTTCCGCACGCTAGTAGAAAAAAGCCTTTTTAATTCTCATTTGGACAGACACACATTGTAATGAAAGCAATCGCATCCAAATACATCCGGGGAGAGTTGCAAGTCATAATAAAACACAAACGAGTTGTCAAAATAAAGTAAATTTGTCAACCGGTAAGTGGGGAAAAGCCTTCGTAATTCTTATTCGGACAGACACACATCTGATCGTAATGGAACTAATTGCATCCAAAGACATTCAGGAACAGTTGTAGGTCATAATAAAACAGAAATGAGTTGTGAAAATATTTCAAAGACCGAGAAAGTTCAAAAAACATGCATTATAAGGGAAGGGGGTGAAGCTAGGGGAGGGTAGTAATTGTCCTGTCAATCTAGAGGCTACTGTTATACAGTATAAATATACAAAGTAAAAGGGAGGTTCTTGATAGGAACTTTTTTTAAGTAAATCTCTAAATCGTAGCTGGGGAAAAGCCTTCGTAATTCTTATTCGGACAGACACGCATCTCATCGTAATGGAACTAAATGCATCCAAACACATTCAGGAACAGTTGTAGGTCATAATAAAACAGAAACGAGTTGTGAAAATATTTCAAAGACCGAGAAAATATAAAAAACATGCATTATAAGGGAAGGGGGTGAACCTAGGGGACGGTAGTAATTGTCCTGCCAATCTAGAGGCTACTGTTATACAGTATAAATATACAAAGTAAAAGGGAGGTTCTTGATAGGAACTTTTTTTAAGTAAATCTCTAAATCGTAGCTGGGGAAAAGCCTTCGTAATTCTTATTCGGACAGACACGCATCTCATCGTAATGGAACTAAATGCATCCAAACTCATTCAGGAACAGTTGTAGGTCATAATAAAACAGAAACGAGTTGAGAAAATATTTCAAACACCGAGAAACTTCAAAAAAACATGCATTATAAGGGAAGGGGTGAACCTAGGGGAGGGTAGTAATTGTCCTGTCAATCTAGAGGCTACTGTTATACAGTATAAATATACAAAGTAAAAGGGAGGTTCTTGATAGGAACTTTTTTTAAGTAAATCTCTAAATCGTAGCTGGGGAAAAGCCTTCGTAATTCTTATTCGGACAGACACGCATCTCATCGTAATGGAACTAAATGCATCCAAACACATTCAGGAACAGTTATAGGTCATAATAAAACAGAAACGAGTTGTGAAAATATTTCAAAGACCGAGAAAGTTCAAAAAACATGCATCATAAGGGAAGGGGATGAACCTAGGGGAGGGTAGTAATTGTCCTGTCAATCTAGAGGCTACCAATATACATTATAAATATACAAAGTAAAAGGGAGGTTCTTGATAGGAACTTTTTTAAGTAAATCTCTAAATCGTAGCTGGGGAAAAGCCTTCGTAATTCTTATTCGGACAGACACGCATCTCATCGTAATGGAACTAAATGCATCCAAACACATTCAGGAACAGTTATAGGTCATAATAAAACAGAAACGAGTTGTGAAAATATTTCAAAGACCGAGAAAGTTCAAAAAACATGCATCATAAGGGAAGGGGATGAACCTAGGGGAGGGTAGTAATTGTCCTGTCAATCTAGAGGCTACCAATATACATTATAAATATACAAAGTAAAAGGGAGGTTCTTGATAGGAACTTTTTTAAGTAAATCTCTAAATCGTAGCTGGGGAAAAGCCTTCGTAATTCTTATTCGGACAGACACGCATCTCATCGTAATGGAACTAAATGCATCCAAACACATTCAGGAACAGTTGTAGGTCATAATAAAACAGAAACGAGTTGTGAAAATATTTCAAAGACCGAGAAAATATAAAAAACATGCATTATAAGGGAAGGGGGTGAACCTAGGGGACGGTAGTAATTGTCCTGCCAATCTAGAGGCTACTGTTATACAGTATAAATATACAAAGTAAAAGGGAGGTTCTTGATAGGAACTTTTTTTAAGTAAATCTCTAAATCGTAGCTGGGGAAAAGCCTTCGTAATTCTTATTCGGACAGACACGCATCTCATCGTAATGGAACTAAATGCATCCAAACTCATTCAGGAACAGTTGTAGGTCATAATAAAACAGAAACGAGTTGAGAAAATATTTCAAACACCGAGAAACTTCAAAAAAACATGCATTATAAGGGAAGGGGTGAACCTAGGGGAGGGTAGTAATTGTCCTGTCAATCTAGAGGCTACTGTTATACAGTATAAATATACAAAGTAAAAGGGAGGTTCTTGATAGGAACTTTTTTTAAGTAAATCTCTAAATCGTAGCTGGGGAAAAGCCTTCGTAATTCTTATTCGGACAGACACGCATCTCATCGTAATGGAACTAAATGCATCCAAACACATTCAGGAACAGTTATAGGTCATAATAAAACAGAAACGAGTTGTGAAAATATTTCAAAGACCGAGAAAGTTCAAAAAACATGCATCATAAGGGAAGGGGATGAACCTAGGGGAGGGTAGTAATTGTCCTGTCAATCTAGAGGCTACCAATATACATTATAAATATACAAAGTAAAAGGGAGGTTCTTGATAGGAACTTTTTTAAGTAAATCTCTAAATCGTAGCTGGGGAAAAGCCTTCGTAATTCTTATTCGGACAGACACGCATCTCATCGTAATGGAACTAAATGCATCCAAACACATTCAGGAACAGTTATAGGTCATAATAAAACAGAAACGAGTTGTGAAAATATTTCAAAGACCGAGAAAGTTCAAAAAACATGCATCATAAGGGAAGGGGATGAACCTAGGGGAGGGTAGTAATTGTCCTGTCAATCTAGAGGCTACCAATATACATTATAAATATACAAAGTAAAAGGGAGGTTCTTGATAGGAACTTTTTTAAGTAAATCTCTAAATCGTAGCTGGGGAAAAGCCTTCGTAATTCTTATTCGGACAGACACGCATCTCATCGTAATGGAACTAAATGCATCCAAACACATTCAGGAACAGTTGTAGGTCATAATAAAACAGAAACGAGTTGTGAAAATATTTCAAAGACCGAGAAAATATAAAAAACATGCATTATAAGGGAAGGGGGTGAACCTAGGGGACGGTAGTAATTGTCCTGCCAATCTAGAGGCTACTGTTATACAGTATAAATATACAAAGTAAAAGGGAGGTTCTTGATAGGAACTTTTTTTAAGTAAATCTCTAAATCGTAGCTGGGGAAAAGCCTTCGTAATTCTTATTCGGACAGACACGCATCTCATCGTAATGGAACTAAATGCATCCAAACTCATTCAGGAACAGTTGTAGGTCATAATAAAACAGAAACGAGTTGAGAAAATATTTCAAACACCGAGAAACTTCAAAAAAACATGCATTATAAGGGAAGGGGTGAACCTAGGGGAGGGTAGTAATTGTCCTGTCAATCTAGAGGCTACTGTTATACAGTATAAATATACAAAGTAAAAGGGAGGTTCTTGATAGGAACTTTTTTTAAGTAAATCTCTAAATCGTAGCTGGGGAAAAGCCTTCGTAATTCTTATTCGGACAGACACGCATCTCATCGTAATGGAACTAAATGCATCCAAACACATTCAGGAACAGTTATAGGTCATAATAAAACAGAAACGAGTTGTGAAAATATTTCAAAGACCGAGAAAGTTCAAAAAACATGCATCATAAGGGAAGGGGATGAACCTAGGGGAGGGTAGTAATTGTCCTGTCAATCTAGAGGCTACCAATATACATTATAAATATACAAAGTAAAAGGGAGGTTCTTGATAGGAACTTTTTTTAAATAAATGTCTAAATCGTAGCTGGGGAAAAGCCTTCGTAATTCTCATTCGGACAAACACACATTGTAGAAAAAATCTGTTGACGTATTCTACAGTTGAGTTTCTAGTACAGCAACAAATAAAAAGTTTAATATAAATCCCTACTATAATATTTTTAGAAAAATACTTACATTTTGGATACGGTCCGAAATTCTTTATGACTGATGAGGTTTCGGGCATTAAATAAACGTTCTTGGAGTTCTCGGCATTGATGGCAAACTTCCTGCCACGTGTGAACCTGTTCAGGGATGATTACAGGAGTGCAACTGCCCGGATCGGAACACCTTTGTATTTCACAAACTTCCTCTGCTAACTTACGTAATGCATCTACAACTCCCTCTAAATTGAACTGATTTATAATACTACGACATTCTTCACTGTAACAGTCTAACATACACTTAAATTCTGCTTCTAAACTTTGGTTAATTTGTACCAAACCGGAATTTTCTAAATTTTCAAATAGTTTATTACTTTCGAACAAGTCCAGATTTTCCGGCGCATCTTCTTCACTATTTGTCTGTTTAAATTCACCACTAAGTACACTAATTCGAGAGTCTATTAACGCTTTATGCGCAATTATATCCGCAAATTCGTTTAAGAGGTTACTAGCGAATGTTCCCATCCGTTCCGATTCAACCCGTCGCCTCCAATTTTGTCGCTGCAGTTTATTCAAGCTGTTTTGGTAGTACTCGCTTAATTCTTCGATGCCTTTTTGCATTTCTATATGTAAACGATCTTCTACTGCGTCTGACCACAATTCCAACGCTGCTCGTTCCGAAGCAAAAAAACTGAAGAAGAAACTATGATCTGCAGTACTGTTTGCTTCGTAAACCTGCAAAATATTACCATTAGATTCAGAATACAAGAATATTTTGTCTAGAATCGGACAAGAAAGAAAAATCTCGTAAGGAAAAAAAAATTATTTTACCTGAGCTGCTCGCATCAAAATATGATTAATTTCTGAATGAATCAGCTCCGAATTAACACTTTCTTGTGCAGCCGCCCATGCTTTGTTTATGGTACTCCGGTCCAAACCTCGTAAACGGCAAGTCGTGTCCGTAGCAAGGCTAACAGTCTCCGTAGCCAACGCATCTGCTAACTGTGGTAACTTTGTTGCTTTGTATGTATTAAAAGCTGCGTTAAGTTGTATTTGTTTATCCCGAAGTGTATCTAATATAGAACCGAATCTAAATCGCCGAATCGATCTTTTACATTTGGAAAAGCCATGCGCGGCATTTATAAGACATTTCGCTAAAATCTTAGTCAGGTACTCTACACTAGTCTTGCTTGAAGGAGGTTGTTTTTGGGCGTTGTTATTCAATTTAGCGTGTAATGAAAATATTAGATGCGAAGTATCCAAGATTTCTTTATTCAACAGTCGATCGCATTCGATTTCCGCCGAAGTTGGAGTATTCAACGATTCTTGAATCCGACCCACTAAAATATTTTCATAAGCCATTTTTTCCGCTAAAATACACAGCTCCGCGTTAGTATCCAATTTCCCATTTTCCCTAAGCAATCGCTTCTTTTCCGTCACATCTGTAAGTTTATCACGTAAAAGCGTTTCCAATTGTTTGACCACGGAACTAGCAGACGTATCAATTACATTCGCCTCTGAAGAACTTATAAGGAAACCACTTAAAATATCGCTGATATCCTGAAGATTATTTTCAACCATCGATAAACGATCTAAACTCGGTGATGGAGATCTTTTATTTTTTCCATTTTTTAATAACGAGAGCTGACAAATACAATCGTTCAGTTTGTCTTTTACAACCGATAAAGTACTACTTCCCAATCTTTCAATTTTTTCTGCTTCCTGTTCTTCTAATTGCTTCAGATTCGATTCCGATGCACTTGTGGTAAGCGTGTTAAGGGATTCGCTTGAATTTGCAACACTCGAGACTTTTGTTTCAAGAGTACTCAACCGAATTAAAAGTTTCATTGGCTCTGATGTTGTTGCACTATCAAGGGATTTTCTTCGCAGTCTCCGTAAAGATCGTTGTCCCTGAAAATAAACAAATATGAGAGAAAATTCAAAAAAAAAAACTCCTAAACATGGAGCAAGGGTCAGTTGAAGTTGATTCATTCCGGAACGGGGCCGGCGGTAAGTCGCCAGGGCTCTTTAGGGGCGGGGGAAGTAGCGATTTACGAACAAACAAACGACGCTCGACGGCATTGGGATCCTGTAACTCCGAAACCAGATTTTAGGAGCTTTCAAAAGCAAAAAACGGCATAAAGTCGGAAAAATCCTCGTTCCGTTGCTATGGAAATGGTAGGGCTCCGCCTTTGGGGAAACTTCGAGGAAGGTACGGGGTACAAACATATCCAAGCCCCGTTTCGATATCGCGACGCGTCTTCCGTTACCGGCACGAACAAAGGCATTAAAGGGAGGTTTACGCAGCAGTTTTGAAAAATCCCCGTTCCGTTGCTATGGAAACGGTAGGGCTCCGCCTTTGGAGGAAGTTTGAGGAAGGCATGGGGTACAAACATACCCAAACCCCGTTTCGATATCGCGACGCGTCTTCCGTCGCCGGCACGAACAAAGGTATTAAAGGGAAGTTTACGCAGAAGCAGTTTTGAAAAATCCCCATTCCGTTGCTATGGAAACGGTAGGGCTCCGCCTTTGGAGGAAGTTTGAGAAAGGCATGGGGCACAAACCTACCCAAACCCCGTTTCGTTATCGCGACGCGTCTTCCTTCACCGGCACTAACAAAGGCATTAAAGGGTGGTTTACGCGGAAGCAATTTTGAAAAATCCCCATTCCGTTGCTATGGAAACGGTAGGGCTCCGCCTTTGGAGGAAGTTTGAGGAAGGCATGGGGTACTTACTCTTCCTAATGAAAATTAATTAAATTTACTTACAGGAGAAGAACGATCGTCGATAGGAGACGCCCTTTCACTACTCCGTTCCCTTTTATGTTTCCTTCTACAGCGAGATTTTTCTATAGACAATATTTTAGCTTCCAATTCGCTAACTTTATCTTCAACTTCTTTACTAATTGAAACGCTTTCCCGACCTTTAAGAGATAACGAACGCCGTTTTTCTCTCGAATCCTGTAGTTTAGATTTAAGAGATCGAGCTTGTTTTTCGGCCGTTAATAATTTATTAGTGAGATCTTGTAATCGAGATGCCATTAATCCAGAATGTGCTTCGGCTTCTTGATGGGCAATCTCTAAACTACTTTGTAAATTAACATTTTGCAGTTCCAAATCGTCGTACTTAATATACGCTTCGCGTAGTTCACGTTTCACTGCGCGAATTTCCAAAACTGCTTTTTCAAATCTATTTCTAAGATCGAGACATTGTTCTATGATATCGTTTTGAGTGAGATTTTCTAAATCTGCATCTAGATCGATATTGGTTAAATCCGTTAAAGAATTTAAACGTTTGTAACCTTGTTTTCCTTCCAGTTCGCTTAATTTTTTGTAAATGCCGTTTTCTTGGTTGTCCCTTGCAAACCGTTCACTTGCCCGCGTTAGTTCTTCTTGGAGTTTTATAACTAAACGTTGTTTGGTTTGTAAATCCCTAGCTAACGCGTTATTCCTTTCCTCCCTGTCCCTTGCGAGGGATTCGGCATCTGTAAGGCGACGTTGCAAGCTTCTTTGTTCTCTTAAATACTTCTCATCTGCTAGTCGGATTCTTTGGTTTAATTCACGTTCGGTTCTTTCCAAGGTGACCAGTAATTCATCCCTCTCCTTCTCGTAGACTTGAGACTCTGACTGTACTTTCTTCAACCTGTAATAAATCAATGTAAATGCAAAAAAACGCGTAAAGGTGGATACGTAATTGACGTGGCATGCAGTAAGTCGCATGCCGCGTCAGGTGCGTATCCACCTTTAGGGAGAGCGGTCCATGTCACTTCGTCGACTCTTATAAAAGGATGCTATATATGCCGCGGACGTTGTATCCAAAAGGACCGGTCGACGAAGTGTCCAGGCGGTTCCCTTCGAGGGTTGTAAAAGAAAAAAAAATCTTTACCTTGCTAATTCGCTTTCCAAATTCTGAACTTCACTAACAGCATTAGAAAGTTGCTTTTTAAGATCATCTATTTCGGCACTTTGTTTATTTAACGTATTACGGAGTTCAACCTCCGCATTATCTTTGGCTGTGTCTAATTCGTCTGTGGAAACACTATCTACCGTCGATTGTCGGGATTGCGACCTGGGCAATCGAGGCCTAGCTCGTGCTCGTTCCTTAACACGAGTTAGGGGCGTTCGATTAAGTGGCGGCGAGGGTGGAAGTTCACCCCAATCCTCAGAACCACGCCGACCACCTTCGGATGCAGTCCGGTATTCCTCATCACTAGAAAGTAAAATCGAGCGAGGTGTAGCCGGAGTAAGCGGACTATCTGGAGTATCCGGTACAGCCTTTTTTAGGGCTTGTAACCAATTTGTTCGAATTCCTGAAGTAACGGCACTTAAAGTTAAAATCTGCCCCGACCAATGGATTTGGAAACCATATCTGATATCGGTGGTAGTTTCATTAAAACCGGTTACAGTTGATAACTCTATGACGACTTCAGGGGTTGTGTTTTCGTCTTGATCCCCATATGCAGCCAAAGTTGGCCCGCACAGTATCCACCAACGTTTTGACCAATCGCAATCATCAGTTTTTAACCACAACCAACCCTACAATATAAAAAGAAAGTCGTTTAAGCCCATAGAAGAAAATCTCTAGAAGGGACTGCAAGCGCGGATCTACGGGGGCGATTAGGGTAGGGGTAAGCAATTTAAATTAAAATAAAATACCTTTTTTAAATGTAAAAGTCCTTCTGCTGGTAAAGCTAAGCTTGATTCTGGAGAGCGATCAGTTAAAGCTGTAGCGATATCACGTAATCGTTCATTTCGCCAATCTCTTCGAGCTCGAGCCTTTTCATCGCATTGAAGTTTGTCTCGAGTTGGTGGTGACCCAGAACTTACCACATAATCTAAAAATAAAAAAAATATTATACAAATATTATTTCATTTCAAGTAATTTTTATTTAATTCCAAGCAAGAAAAAGAAAGGCGGTTAATATGGTGGGAGGAATTTGACCTTTGGCTTCTTAAAAATAGGCTGACCTGTAACCTCCTCTACTAAAATGACCTCCTAAAGGTTTTTTACCCACAAAAATAGTATTTTTATATTCTCCACTTCCCACGCACCCTTCAAATTTTGAAACCGTTTTTTTTTTTGGGTATAATTTTATGTTTGGACGTTGGAATGTTAACAAACTAATTTTTAATTTCAGAGAAAAGCTGCGAAGAGATTCTTTTTACATCATAGGAGAATAGTTAAATTTGACTAGATCTAAACGAGTTTTTAAAACTTAGATCAAGCAAAAAAGCTCGTGAGTTTCAGTAATGAGAGTTTGTTGCGTGACTTCGACCTAAGATTTTGGGTGGTCGTTGGTCGACAAAAAGATATGAACCTATATCTCATTACACATTTACTTTGGGCAACAATCTGTGATGCTCCAAAAATGCCTTCATAACAATTATTACCAAAGATTTTTTTTACATGTCTTGTATACGAACAGAATTTTTTTTAAACATTTTTTTCCTAATTCCAGGACCTCAAAAAAAATCTCAGTCTATAAGATAAGCGTGGGAAAGGAATATGTTCAGGGCCGGGCGTAACGTTGTCGTAGAATAATAAATATTACTTTGGAAACTTTTTGTTAGCACCTCGTATTTCCATATCGAGTCCATTTCCTGTCGGTCCTAATAAAAGTGTGAAAGAAAAATTCCCTATAGTAATAAATCCTGAGATTCAAAGGCATTTGCACGTTTTTTGATAATGGCTGGTTTAAATTAACGATTTTTACGAGGTGCTACCGAAAAGTTTTCGAGCTATAAAAACCTGTAGGTTAGTGTAAAAAGTACCCCTATCACCCTTTTACACAATTTTTTCCTTGGAGAATGGGAAAAAATAGCAGGGATTTAAATCTGGCGAATAAGAAAGGGCTACGGCCCCGGAAACTTCTTGGTAGCACCTCGTATTTTACTTCTTTTATCCATTTTTAGTTCTTATCATAAAATTCCATAATCAATACACTTCTTACACTTCTTCAATAAACTTCTTGGTAGCCCCCCGTATTTTTTAGATCATATAAAATTCCATAACCAACATATTTTTTTATTCGTTTTGAGTCAGATTCTGGAATTTCAAAGACATATTTTACGCATGTGTTTCGTTCAAAATTTTTACGAGGTGCAACCGAAAAGTTTACGGACCAGAATTACAACAAATATTAGACTTGTGCAAAAATCCTTCTCTTTCGAAGTTTTTCGACTCTTTTCAGTGATCTCAGCATTTTTTGCCAAGACTTTCCTGAAGATTATTTGCGTTACTATCTTCAGTGCGCCTGTAATTTGACAAAAATTTCCTCTTCCGTTAGAAATCTCCACCCAATTTTATTCTTGGGTAGTAATTGGAAAAAGTAGCAAAGGGTTTTAAATCCGGCGAATAAGAAGGAAAAAAATTAACTATTTACACCTGGAATTTTTTGTTGGCACCTCGTATTTTCCATTATTTAGCTCTCATAATAAAACACCACAATGAATACATTTTCCTAACCGTTTCGAGTATGTTTTTAATGTAAGTGTGAAAGAAAATTGTAAAAGAATAAATAAGTAATAAGTCTTGAGTTCCAAACACATTCGTGTCTGTTTCGTTTAAAAGTAACGATTATCTTCGGGCATTATAAACACACACACATAATCTTATTAGCATAAAATGAGTTCTCCCATAACGAATCGTTTTGAATTATTATAGTAGACCAATTTACGATGTGAAAATTTCCTATTTTCATGACCGTTTGTCCTGAAAATGACTCGAGAGTGTAACAACCTCGGTGGCTAACCACAAATAAACGCTTTCCTAAATAAACACAACAATGAAATAAGTCTAAAGAGACATCGCAATGTTTTCTGCCCCACCCGCACAAAGTCGCAAAGGGAAAAAATCCCTGCAACGATAATTTTAAAAGGCCTCGCCTTTAATTTATATTCAATATCATTATCACAGATATTTTCATGATAGGAAACGAGGTCAGATTAATTCTAAACCATCTGCGAGGTAATGAACACGACGACAAGGTAAGCAGGTAATGGTGTTGAGCTGCATAAATACTGCTATTATCAGACCGAGTACAAAGTATTATAAATCCTAATCCTGTTGTAAGAAGTATAAGAAGTGCTTTCACGCGATTCCGTTAATGAAATTAGCGGTATTTGAAGAAGCATGCACGAAGCGAAGCCCTAAGATAATTATTCATCCTGCATACCCAACGAATCGTGTCTACAATATTATATTAGGATCTACGTCCACATAAAATCTAAAAAACAAGAATTATTTAAAAAAAAATTTAGTTGCATGAAATTCCCTAGAGTAAAAGTTTGTTTGACGAGGCGCAGCCGAGGGAGGTAAACGAATTTCGTACACCAACGTTTACAGATTTCACCAAAAACCTCCAGAATATTAAAAAAAGTCGATATCCTGATGTGTTAACGAAACAAAAAAAAATTATTGAGTCAGTTGGCCTCTGATTAATCGTACAACCTTGTTTGATACAAGAAATACAAGTAAATCTTTTGCAATCATTTGCACACAAGCTTGCGTAGCAAAGTCGTGTTGAATTACAACACTCTAGAAAATTTTTTGCTCGAGTGCTTTTTAGGCAAACAGAGCAATACTAATTATTGGTTAAACGAGTTCATAATAAACATTTTTTTTTCAGTTATTTAAAGTTTTTATCAGAACATTCAAGAGGGGCTGCACGATTTTTTTATTATTCCAAGTTTTTGGGGTTTCGTTTTCAAAAATAAATAAAATAGCGTCTTTATTACCCCCACCCCTCATTAATCATTGAATTTCGACGCCCACTATCTCAGCTGTAAATTGCGCTAGAGACCCGATTTTTTTTAAATACTCATTTTTAGTGCCGCGACGACCTGCATTCTTTTGAGGGGTAGTACCATGAAATAATACGTTCTTTATCCTTCCCTGTAGACAGTGGTCGAGTTCGCCCTCGCTTTTAATCCTGATCCATTGCAAAATCAAGTTTTTAAAAACCCTTGAAAATTAAAACTTGTTCTTCGGTTATAAACCAGAAAAATTACACACAAGGTAAAGTTATCGTAATCTGAAGGAAAAGGTCACTTGATATCTTTTAAAGTGAAATCGATAAAATTACACCTTTGAAAATTTTAAAATGTTTTGGTATTGTCTAAAGAAGCGTGACGTGCAAGATGTCACACTGGCCTTGGTTGGGGCTGGTGCCTTCCCAACGCTCTCTTGCACCATATAATTCTTTCAGAATGTTTAACATACAAGAATTGGCCGAAGCGGTAGAAGAGAGCACGAGGCCGGGCCTAATTGCTGGTGTTTCGACACCGCCGGCAAAAAACGCACGACTGGCTGTAATTATCATTCCAGAGCGAGAGTCAGAGGCCTAGCAATGATCTTAAGATGTATTTTTCCCCTGGAAATGATACACACGGTAGTATGCAAAATCTCAAATCTCAACACACAGCTCTCTTGCAGATAATTGGAGTTTTATATCCTGGTCATTAATTTATTAAACGTAATTTCTACGTAAATGAAGGTTACACCACAGGTAATTGTTTAGACAAACAATGATTTGCTCTTTTATTGGATTAGTATCGGGATGTAAGTTTGTTTTGGCCAGCTTGGTCTGTTCTTGAAGGTGATTTAAAAAAAAAAACAAGTGGGACATGGGTTTAAATTTAAATAACCACGACCATACGTTTTCCTTGTTAAAAGCTTACTGACCTTAGATCTAAATTATTTTATCGAAGGTGTTCCCAAATTTACGGATACGGGCCATGGTTCTGAATTTTACAACAAAAACAGAACAAAAAGTTCCTCTTAGGATTTTTCGATTCGATACAAATTTTTGGGAGCTATTCGGATTTTGAAAAATCTGAAAATTATGAGGAAAACTTTTTTTAATTCAAAGGGCGACCCAAAATTCGCGGATACGACCCTGACAAAAACGTAACTTTAGTTCTTATCATAAAATTTCATAATCAATACGTTTTTTTTATTCGTTTTGAGTCAGATTCTTGAGTTTCGAAGACAGATTTACGTCTGTTTCGTTTAAATAACGATTTTTACGAGGTGCTACCGAAAAGTTTCGAGCTATAAAAACCTGTAGGTTAGTGCAAAATATACCTCTACCACCCTTTTACACAATTTTTCCTTGGAGAATGGCAAAAAATAGCAAGGGTTTAAATCCGACGAATAAGAGAAGGCTACGGCCCCGGAAACTTCTTGGTAGCACCTCGTATTTTCCTTCTTATATTCATTTTTAGTTCTTATCGTAAGATTCCATAATCAATACATTTTTTTTATTCATTTTGAGTCAGATTCTTGAGTTTCGAAGACATTACATCTGTTTCGTTCAAATAACGATTTTTATGAGGTGCCACCGAAAAGTTTCGAGCTATAAAAACCTGTAGGTTAGTGCAAAATATACCCCTACCACCCTTTTACACAATTTTTCCTTGGAGAATGGCAAAAAATAGCAAGGGTTTAAATCTGGCGAATAAGAGAGGGCTACGGCCCCGGAAACTTCTTGGTAGCACCTCGTATTTTATTTCTTATATCCATTTTAAGTTCTTATCATAAAATTCCATAACCAATACATTTTTTTATTCGTTTTGAGTAATTTCAAAGACACATTTTACGTTTGTTACGTTCAATATTTTTACGAGGTGCTACCGAAAAGTTTACGGACCAAAATTACAAAAATAGTAGACTTGCGCAAAAATCTTTCTCTTTCGAAGACGGTGCTTTTGAGTCTTTTCAGTGATCTCAGCGATTTTGCCAAGACTTTCCTGAAGACTATTTTCAGTATGCCTGTAATTGGGGCAAATTTCCTCTTCCTCTTTTAATTCAAAGGGCTACCCAAAATTCGCGGATACGACCCTGATACGGTATTCTACGACAAAAACGAAACTAACAACCTCCCTACAATTTTCTGATTGATCTTTTAAAGTTTGAAAAAATTCAAAAGGTGCTCTGAAATTTGTGAATACGATCCTGATATGGCATTTTAGAACAAAAACGGAACTAAAAGTGCTTCTAACCTAGCGTCTTATTTTCTTTCAATTCGCAGGTTTTCGTCTTTAAAGAAAAAAATAATACAGCGCGCCCTGGGCGCTTTCGTCACTTGAAGAAGTCCTGAAATACTCAAGTCTTCAGCATTTCCTGAAATTTAGCGTGTTTCATATCTTTGCCACATTAGGGACCTATCTTTTTGGGGAATTGGAAATTGGACGCTGAAACGGACCAAGAATTATCCTAATAGAAAATTCCTTTAGCGCCTCCACCAAAAACTGTAAAACAATGCAGATCTATTTTTTTAAACAAACATGACGGCGTTTCCCACCCTTCTTAGTCTCTCTTTCTCTCTCCCCCCTTTTCCCCAAGTTGCGCTGAAAGATTTGCCGCAAGCAGTATCGACAGGAGGACTTTCAGGACTCTTCCACACAAATATGAATCAAGTATGCGCAAACTTAATAAAAATAAAAAGTACTTACCAGATCTACTAAGTGGTGGTTGTTCAATGGGTACATTATTCGTGGGTTCGGGTAACCAAATGGGTCTGGGTGCCTCCTCCTTCGTTGGCGATTCCCGTTCTTCCTTAAGGGGTGGTGTAATAAAATTAGTTCTTGGACTTGGCCCGGTACAAGAAAGATGTCTTGGTCGAGGCGGTTGCGGAGACGCGCTACGCCCCAACTGAGGTAAACTCGGCGAGGCTCTTCCTCCAGGAAAAGTGGCGTTACGTTTATGTCGCCTGGGGAAGACGGCGAGTAATTCCGCCCACCAGCGTGCGTCCTCCCTGCTCGCAGCCTTGATGAAGGTGACTCGATCGGGCGATGTAAGGGCCAAGGAGTGTGGGTGGCCGGTCACCTGTTCGGCGCCGGTCACCTCCATCACCTTGCACATGTCCACCGAGCCCTGGGGCACCGTGTCGGGCTGTAAGAAAGGCAACGTGTTAAAGTCATTAGCGGTGCATGAGCGGAAGCGCGGCTCGCATGCAGCAGGATTTTCTGTAACGCTAGGTTGTTGACTCCTAGTGCACTTGTGGTTTGCATCGTAATAATATATTAATAGTTAGTTTCCTATACGAAGGTTTAAAGGTTCTGATCTATAAGGGAACGTTTATTTAAATAAAATACGCGGGATGAAAGCTGTAATTAGCGATTTCTTTTCAAGACAGGTTAACGAACAGAAAGAATCACTTTCTACGATTTCAGTTTTTATTTTTATTAATTACACCATTTCCCTTTTATTGCTAACGAACAAGACTAACCAGATATTATAAAATATGAAATGATGCCCATTTTTATGCACTGCCGGATCAACACAATACAAATAATTAATTGATTATGATTTCCAACGGGTTACTTTTTATACTAAGACACTCTTCACTTTCTCAGCGGGAATTTTCAGACTAATCTAACAATTTAACAGCCTTTTATGTTATGGCATGTTTACCAGAAAACAATCATCATTATTATTATTCGTTTCAAACAGAAACAGTAATATCACAAGTCACGAAAGGCTTAATAGGCTTAAAGTACTCGGCTGTTACTGCGGCTTCGTATTACAAGAATCCCTTCCCTATAGTACAATTTTTTTTGCAAGAAATTAACAAAAAAAAAATTAAGGCAACAATATTTTGAGAATGTCAATAAATTAATATTTAATTTTATTAATTTTCATTAAATAAATAAATTGAGTATGAAAACTTTTTTTTTCAAGATTTTTAAATTTAAAATATTCATACTCGGGCCCAGATATTAAACTCTGGGTTCCGTGTGACGTACGATGTCATGGCACGTTAAAAAAAACCCTACCTGGGGGGACGGTGTTAAGCCGTAGCAATACAAAAAATATTTTTTTATTTACACCCTAGTCTCATAAATATAGAAACTTGCTGTTTGATAATGATTTCTCGACTAGAAACAGCGCGGGTTCTGTACATGCTAATTAAATTTTTTATATCCCGAGGCTGTAAAATGTATTATGTTCGCCACTTTTAATTTAATATGATCCTAAAATAAGAAACTAGCTATTATACCTGGTCGTTATCCTAATTTATTATTTAAAATTCACTTTGCCTTTCTATTGCTTTCAAATATAATATTGTATTCGAATAAAACGAATTTTGTTTAATCATCAAAGAAAATGATTATGGGACAGTTATTCGTTTCATAATTTAAACGAAATTCCAGTACTTCAATGAAAATTTGAATTTATCCACTGTTAAGTATCGCATCAAAGAAATCATTAACGTAACATATGTTGATTTCGTAAAATAATTGTAATTTTCCAGGTATTTTTAGATTTATAGCGTCAGTATGTGAGAACTTCATATTTATTGACCAAGGAAGTGTAATAAAATATTATTTTAAGTTTGCTTTGTAAATTAGTACTTCAATATTTCTCTAATCTATTACAAGTGGAAGATCTTGAAATTCTTGTAAAATATCCGCGCGATTATGTGAACAAATAAAGTTCACATAATCGAGCATCTACTGTACAAGAATTGTATACCAGAAAGTTTTTGATTAAAATCCTTGGCTCAAATCAAGTGTGCGTAATGTTATTTACATCCCTAGGGTATTGTTAAAATATATACGCCCGCCGAAGGCGATAAGCTAGCAATCCCAAGGGTTAGTATGTCTCCCGAGGGCATAAACATCAAGTAATCCCCATGGTACAGTTCATAACTCCCTAGGGCATTATGAACTGTTTGATATACCTCGTTTGAGTGATGTAATCAACAAATAATTGACAAATGAAAAATAAAACAATAAAAATACTAAAGAGGTAGAATGAGAGGGGAGGGGGTAGAATGAGAAGGGAGGGGGTAGACTAAACTTGTTTTCCTTTGATAGGAACAATTCTAAAGCAAAAAATTTCGTTTTAAATGATTGGATAATTTAAAAGGAAAAATAATGTCACATATCGCTTGTTTTTCAAAAGAACCAAAATTTTATTGGACACCTGACATAAAAATCTACTTTTTAATGACTTTATTATATTTATCGAGACCTTTAAAATCGACCGATTTTAATTAGCAGCAACTCGTATATTTATTATTATAAGCAGGTTCTGCCTCATATAACCTTTCTCAATTTCCCCTATTTGGGTATTACTAACATTTTGTTTACAAGCACTAATTGGACTTCATTCGTCCAGAATGCAATAATTTCTTTCTTTAGAATATAATTGGCCATTTTTCTTACAAATTCCACCTTGGACCCTGATTTAATTTGATCGCCTGATATTAATCGTAATTAGCAATTGAAAGATAAAAAATTACAGGTGTTCCAACGTATAATTTATAGCAATCAAAAAAATATGAAAGGACTTTTGTTTGTACTAGAAGACGCTTTATGTAACCGCTCTTGCTTTTTCAACACACCCATAATAAAATTTAAATCATTAAAGGAACGTAAGCGTTGGAAAAGGTCCACCAGACAGATAATATAATATGTATCCTTGGAGATTTATTTTATTGCTATTAACCAGTGATCCTCGAAACGTATTTTCCTTGCAAGGCATTTTTTTACGTACTCTGGTTTCCTAGTAAAGTTGCCTTTAATGTTAGATTTATTTATTAATGCTTAGGTCTCGGTATGCGGATTCCTGGCTCCTGCTACTTGGAGCAACAAGAGTTATCCGAAAGGAAGTCTTTTCTTTTAATTAAAATGTAAACAATTAATACTTACATGTTCGTCGACTGAATAATTCAGTTCGCCATCATCATAGAGCACGAACCATCTCCGTTGCCATCTCTGCAAAAGAAAACATCTTTATTAGAATAAGAAGAAGACTCGGACGGTGGACATATGCAGCTCATTAATATCTAGTGCGTGTGTACGTGTGTAAAATTTATGGAGCTGCCGGCTAGAAGCTCATGAGCTCCTGTAATGAGTGGAGATTTAAATGGTGAAGAGAAATTGCGTATGGTGACGGTTTGTTTATAGATGGGGCATTGACCCTCTTCAACCTGCTACACCTTGTTGATAACATTTAAAACCGACCTTCATACCTACCAGTACGAGGTATTAAAGCTATACACCTTGCTGTAAACTCGTGTAACAGTTCAAGAGGTGCACGTTCTAGAAAAGCAAATAACAACACGATTACTACCACGAGCCTGTCATTTTTGATCACCTTCGGTCTTCGAAAAAGACGGGACATTAACGTGGGTCGAGGTCTCAGGATACCAATCCTTTTATTTTAACCCTAGCTTGCGGTGCGGATTGGTTGCTAGCCGTAAGGACACATAATGGTAAATAATTTCCAGTTCATTCACGTAAGTTTACGTCACCCCATCTACTAAAGAAGAATAATAAAAGCTATAAGTATTTTCTAGTAAGCAAACGTAATGCACGTTCCATTTAAAGAGTTTATCTTTAAAGATGTCGTTCACCTACGTGTTGGGGCGTTTTTCCACATACCTGGAATGTTTACTTTCTGTAATTTTCTACAAATATTGATAAAGAAACGTTTTATCTCACAACATTCCTCAAAAACATTCGTCTTTAATCATACATAATATCATAACATGCTTGGTATTAATAAAATTTGCGTAGGATGAACACCTTTGTTGAGATAAAAGGAATATTTTAAATTATAAAAGTACAATACAGTAAATACGTTTACCTTGAATGATGCAACAAAGTTAATTGTAAAATTATTTACTCAATAATAACGTAATCGTGATCGGCGTGAAGCCGCGAAGATAAATCATATTCGGTTCGAACCCGAATAGATCGGATTTTTTTTCCTGAAAAATTCAGTCTAGTCTATGGGAGCATTAAAAATTAAAAATCAAATAAAACGAAATCTTTCAATAATAATAATAAATAAATAAAAAAAATTCGGGTTCGAACCCGAATAGATCGGAATTTTTTTCCTGAAAAATTCAGTCTAGTCCATGGGTGTGTTAAAAATTAAAAATCAAATAAAACGAAATCTTTCAATAATAATAAATAAATAAAAAAAAAATTCGGGTTCGAACCTGAATAGTTCGGAATTTTTTTCCTGAAAAATTCGGTCTAGTCCATGGGTGTATTAAAAATTAAAAATCAAATAAAACGAAATCTTTCAATAATAACAATAAATAAATAAAAAAAAATTCGGGTTCGAACCCGAATAGATCGGAATTATTTTCCTGAAAAAATCAGTCTAGTCCATGGGTGTGTTAAAAATTAAAAATCAAATAAAACGAAATCTTTCAATAATAATAAATAAATAAAAAAAAATTCGGGTTCGAACCTGAATAGTTCGGAATTTTTTTCCTGAAAAATTCGGTCCAGTCCATGGGTGTATTAAAAATTAAAAATTAAATAAAACGAAATCTTTCAATAATAATAATAAATAAATAAAAAAAAATTCGGGTTCGAACCCGAATAGATCGGATTTTTTTTCCTGAAAAATTCAGTCTAGTCTATGGGAGCATTAAAAATTAAAAATCAAATAAAACGAAATCTTTCAATAATAATAATAAATAAATAAAAAAAATTCGGGTTCGAACCCGAATAGATCGGAATTTTTTTCCTGAAAAATTCAGTCTAGTCCATGGGTGTGTTAAAAATTAAAAATCAAATAAAACGAAATCTTTCAATAATAATAAATAAATAAAAAAAAAATTCGGGTTCGAACCTGAATAGTTCGGAATTTTTTTCCTGAAAAATTCGGTCTAGTCCATGGGTGTATTAAAAATTAAAAATCAAATAAAACGAAATCTTTCAATAATAACAATAAATAAATAAAAAAAAATTCGGGTTCGAACCCGAATAGATCGGAATTATTTTCCTGAAAAAATCAGTCTAGTCCATGGGTGTGTTAAAAATTAAAAATCAAATAAAACGAAATCTTTCAATAATAATAAATAAATAAAAAAAAATTCGGGTTCGAACCTGAATAGTTCGGAATTTTTTTCCTGAAAAATTCGGTCCAGTCCATGGGTGTATTAAAAATTAAAAATTAAATAAAACGAAATCTTTCAATAATAATAATAAATAAATAAAAAAAAATTCGGGTTCGAACCCGAATAGATCGGAATTATTTTCCTGAAAAATTCAGTCTAGTCCATGGGTGTGATAAAAATTAAAAATCAAATAAAACGAAATCTTTCAATAATAATAATAAATAAATAAAAATTCGGGTTCAAACCCGAATAGATCGGAATTTTTTTCCTGAAAAATTCAGTCTAGTCCATGGGTGTGTTAAAAATTAAAAATCAAATAAAACGAAATCTTTCAATAATAATAATAATAAATAAATAAAAAAAATTCGGGTTCGAACCCGAATAGATCGGAATTTTTTTCCTGAAAAATTCAGTCTAGTCCATGGGTGTGTTAAAAATTAAAAATCAAATAAAACGAAATCTTTCAATAATAATAAAAAATAAAAATTCGGGTTCGAACCCGAATAGATCGGAATTATTTTCCTGAAAAATTCAGTCTAGTCCATGGGTGTGTTAAAAATTAAAAATCAAATAAAACGAAATCTTTCAATAATAATAATAAATAAATAAAAAAAAATCGGGTTCGAACCCGAATAGATCGGAATTATTGTCCTGAAAAATTCAGTCTAGTCCATGGGAGCATTAAAAATTAAAAATCAAATAAAACGAAATCTTTCAATAATAATAATAAATAAATAAATAAATAAAAATTCGGGTTCGAACCCGAATAGATCGGAATTATTTTCCTGAAAAATTCAGTCTAGTCCATGGGAGCATTAAAAATTAAAAATCAAATAAAACGAAATCTTTCAATAATAATAATAATAATAAATAAATAAAAAAAATTCGGGTTCGAACCCGAATAGATCGGAATTTTTTTCCTGAAAAATTCGGTCTAGTCCATGGGTGCAGTAAAAAATTAAAAATCAAATAAAACGAATTCTTTCAATGAAATCTTTACAGGAAGCTTATTTAAAGCACTTCCTGACTTTCAACCTTTAACAATTTACATTTAAATAAGTTTTGAAATATTGAATCTTCCCCCTCTCCAATTTTAATGAAAATTTATCCTTAGGTATTTAAATCATCCAGAGAAAAAAATAATGTGCTAGAATTTATTTATTATTCACAGCTGTGTTGTGGATTCTAAGTAGGCATGACAATAACTCATAAACAAATGCACCACGCCTATCCTGAAATTCAGGGACAACTGCGGTTTTGCATTAATTTGTAACATTATAAATTTAATGTTGACAACAATGGATAATTAGAATTTTTACATAAGCAACCGCAGTCTCTTCCGCTGTTTAGATTATAGGACTGTATCGTAACAGGAAATTCGTTGGGTAGAAAATTATTATTTGACGAGGCGCAGCCGAGTCTTAATTTATCCAAGGAATTACAAATAATTTTAGACGTTCTCTCTCTGTCTTTTATTTCTCAACAATAATCTACCAGAAGATAAACTCGTATAGCATAAGATAATTCCTGAAAATCCCTCGGTAAATCTAAACTCATCAACGTCTATTTTTGCAACACCACGGGAGCTTATTAAGGTTACCAGACGTTACGCCCCATTTCTGAAAAACAGCTTCCTAAATGCATTGCTTGAACAAAAGCAGGACGACCGAAATAGAAACATAAAGAAAATTAACTGCTCTAGAAGAGTTAAAACTTTTCCACGCAAGAGTTCAAAACAGTTTACAGAAGATTACTCTTTAGATAAAAATACCCGCATGAATTTTTCAGGACGACAATAAAAAATAAAACGAAAAACGTTTGCGGCACGAAAGTAATTGATTACGGACTGGTTAGGTGTTACTATAGAGACGAGGGTTTAATCCTATCCAATTAGTACTTCAATAATTCGTTTTTATGGAAAATAATGACAAAATCAAATAATTTTTTTGTTTATTTTCACCCTAATTTAATAATTGCACTAAATTACATTTAATGTACTCTGGATTATTTAAAAAATGCCGTTTTATAAGAAACGCTCGTTATTAAAGCAAATTATGCACTTGTCAGAGTACTTCCTACATAATTATTTTAATTCCCTGACAATTATATAAATTAATTTGAAAAACATCCTTATAATTGTTGCAATTTCACAGATCGAGTAATTTCAAATTTTTGAATTTTTTTATTGATTTGTCAAGGTCTCCTATGATGTTATAAAGTTTTTCTATGTTACCAATACAAAATTGATTGAACTATCAACCTTACGGAATTTAATTTGCCACCAAAAATTATGAATGCTGATAACCTTTCCAATAATACGAATAATTGTTAAAACATTTCAAATGCCAAATACGAAAAAATATTTTTTGACTAAAACAGGATAGTGCACCTACACACTAAGGATGTGTAATGCGCGATTATTTAAATAGAAACACGGAAATAGATTTCCCAGATTGTCCTTTTCCGATTTTTCCTAAGATATATTTTTTAATCGTTCCCCTGCAACTGTAACAGCGTTTTGAGGACAGGACTATCCCTTTTTTTTTAGTGGAAAATAATTGTCCCTTTTCATTGAATAATTAGGGATAGTTTTGTCTTTAATTTGCAACGTTGCGAAAAGTCGCACTTTTATCCACAACTGGGTGCAAAAGAAGCTTTTCCATCATTCTAGCACTCGGGCGGTAAAGTGCTTTTATCACCCGCATAAAAAAAAATTATTATTATTCTATATTTTGACGATTTGATAAAAATTAAATTATTTCTTTACTGGTAAATATTTCTGGTTGTGGATCAGCCCTCGTACGGTTCGCACCCTCGCTCGCTGCGCTCGGACTTGATACCCCTAACTTGAGGAAATATTACTTAAATATTTTATATTATATAATTTCTTGTCTTATGTAACGGTAGTGTAATAAAATGTTATATGGGAAGATCTCACGGCTTGAAGCAAGAAAATTTCAGCACTTCTTTGAATAGTAAAAGCGAATTGATTTAAAAGAGAGCCCACGTGCGAATCTGGCACCGCAGTTGCGCATACAATTATTATTATTTTGCATATGAAATGGCGTGTGGGCATATGTGCCCATTCTTCGGAGGTAGGCGAGGCGGACCTAGCAAGCCCCGTATTACGGTACCTTTTAACCCAGTTTCTATGTAGCTTTTCCAGTTTACATGACCAAAACAAACTGGGGTTTGTAGAACAACTCTAAAGACATAGCATCATTATTTGCGCCCCAATAAAATCCAACAAGCCGGATGGACGGCACATACGTTCCGGTATATCTATCTACATGGTGTGGCATTATTAACATTCGAGGTATGCGTTGATAGGAAGTGAAGTGTGGAGAGCATTGCACCGGGGGAACCAGAGCGGCGCGCAATCCACTGTTTTTACCTATAATTATGGTTAGTTTAACTAGCTTTCACAATTTCAAATAGACGGCTGCTACTGTTAATCGAAAATTTCGCCTCTTGATTTATAGATTTCTATCGGTAATTTAAATGTAAAAGTTACAAATCCCATTCAGACTTGCTAAGTGGTATCCACTTTAGATAAAAATCTCTTTTATTTCGGAGACATTTAAAAGCCTAGACTGTTTCAAATTTGTTATCTCTATTTTTTATTCTTAAGATTTTCTGATTAGACATTCTTGAACTATTTTTAAATTACGTATATGTTGCATAAAGGTTCGACTCCGAAGAGCACCAGATTCTGTGGAGGGCGTTTCAAGCTGAGAGTAAGCGAGTGCGAGCTAACGGCTTGTCAATGCGTTAGAGAGAGCGCGCGTATGTGTTTAGTCTAACATGTTAGCTTTAGGTTTATTGTATGGTGGATGAGGTATACGCCACTAGCCTCACACTGGGTACGATTTGCTAGCCCAATTCATGCTGTTTTTTTTTTTCTATAACTCGTATTTACTATAGTAGGCGTAATTTCAATGTTAACTCTGCTCAATAAAATTGAATGAATCAATGATTGATTATAAAACAAATTTGATAAAACCTTGGCCGTAAACTCCCACAGTGTATAGGAAAAAAATTTAAACTAAAATCTAATAACCATTCCAATCATAATAATAACTGTAACATTATTTAAAAAAAAAAACGTTTGCAATACCAATAAGCGAGATTATGGGCAAGACCAAACAAAAGTGAACAATAAACCCCGAGTCATTTCGTATTCAAACTTTTGATTTCGATAACGCACAGGAATTCAAAATTACACGACGTGCATTGATGAGTAGTCGTGAGTAGAATATTAAATTCGAATAGGCTTTTGAAATCGTTGTGAATGGATTGAAATGATTTTACAATTTTATTACTACTTTGAAAACTTTTCCCACAGAATTGTTTTGCACATTGCCTGATTTAATTTAACCGATACTGATCTTCATTTAATTAACAACTTTCAATCTGTTCGTTAGGGAAAATCTTTAAATTATGCAAATACCAATCTTGTATAATTTAAAAGTTTATCCAATATTTTTTGGTTCATAACATAAAATATCGTGGGACAGGTCTCTATTATTTCTAACGGGCCAAAAAAGCAAGAAAACAAACCAGAGAGGTGTACTGGATAAAAATTCCCATCAGCTTCAAGACAGGACGATTTCAATCCCTCCTAAAGAAACATTTTTTTTTTATACTTTTCAGTTGGATTTGAGAGAACAAATCAAAACAATTTTTCAAATTATAATTCAGAAAAAAATATTCTACCGTTTCTCCGAGCCGTGCCAGATTTTAAAAGGAAACATCGAGGGGTGCAGGGTTACAGCGTGCAATTTCTAATAACTATTTTTAATTTAAAACATTAACAAGGAATGCATAACTTGTTTAAAAAATTTAAATTTAATTCAGTCCACAAGAGTTTAATAAAAAAAAAATTCCAAATTAAATTTTTTATTTATTTTATTTAAAATTAATTTTTTATTTAATTTGCAAGCTATAAATAATTATTATTTTTATTTACGCGACACCTACTACAATATACATAGGATTTTGACATAATTGCATTACAATGTTGTTTTAAAGAATGATAGATGTATTAATTGAAAAAAAAATAGCATTTAATAACAT
The DNA here is from genome assembly GCA_963082805.1 of Hemicrepidius hirtus. NCBI lineage: Eukaryota > Metazoa > Arthropoda > Insecta > Coleoptera > Elateridae > Hemicrepidius > Hemicrepidius hirtus. The sequence goes on from OY720164.1 coordinate 939,673, forward strand.
GTCGTAAAATGCCGACGTTTTTTAAATTTCCTTCGGGCGTATATTATTTTAAACGTCATTCTGTATAATAAATAAATTACTGTTATCATACTCGAATAATATCGTGTAGGTGGTGTAAAAATATTGCAGTTTAAGTGGCAAGATAATAATTGCATCTTATTATTTGATTGCGAAACATTTTGTTTTATAAAAAATAATTAAATTTAATAAAAATATTTAAGACTATGGTTTATATTTTTGTTGGTAGATTTAAAAGAAATAAAAACAAAATTAAAAATAATCCAGATTTGACCCCAGGTCAAAAAAACGCCTAGGTTCAATCCTGTCGCTGTAATACATAAAATTGCAGAAAGTACTAAAGAAACAATAATAGCCTTGTATAATGGACATTTCTCTGGTTATTTTTGGTATTTCAAAGATGACCTCTAATTTTTTTGTAATTTTCCAGAACTTTTGTTATTTATTACAAATTTAATATTCAAGAATTTTTTTAAACAAAACTGGTACAATAGTTTGCATATTTTATATAAAAGTGTTACTTTAACTGTGACCGTTTTTTTCCTACAATAGAATTGTTTTTCTGTCCGAACCGGGCCGTGAAAAATATTTGTAATGCTAATTATAATAATGTTAACAAACGGATAGCGGCACCTCCTACAATGACCCAGCAGCTGAGCGTATGTATTCACAAGTCCACTAGATTTGTGAAAAATAATTCTCAAAATGCGACTAACCTAACTTAGGTTAGTTGCAACTAACCTAAACTTAGGTTAGTTGCAGTTTGTGAATTATTTTTTACTATTTATCACAAGCCCAGTGGAACGTCATACTGATGCTTTATAATATACAGGGTGATAACTATTTCCATGCAAGAGTTTTGAAATCGTGAACGGGGATAGAAAAATGTACCCGGTGTAAGGCTAGTGGCGCGTGCAACCGTCTTGCAGACGCCGCTAGTGTATTCGGTCCTTTATTTCTACAAGAATATAAAATAAATGTAATCTGATTCCAGGACAAGCTTTATGATTTTTTTAAAAACAGGTCTCTAGGTGAAGAAGTCTTTAAAATACGAGATTTGATAACGATTCTAATATTGTAGCGAATTTTTTTAAATGTAAATAATCGAGTAAAACGAGCTTGGTTGCTAAGCAATTCAGAAAGTTGTGGTTAGTTTTAGTCGTTATAAATATTATGTAAAAATCAAAATTCCTCTGTGAAGACATAATTTTTCCCGGGACGTTTCTTCAGACTTCAACGTGCTTTCAAGCGTAATCACTGCATCTCATGAGCTCAAATGACAAAGATATAATGTACAAAGCTTCATTCCACTGCAATTTCTTGTAGCAATTTAGCTTGAAAACTGCCTGTATAATTTAATAAACCAGAAAATCTCTCGTCTAACTACGCACATTATTTACTAGTAGTAGCATAACGCGGCGCATGATAACAAACCGCATAACCATAAATATAAACTAGATTAACTCGCGGATACTTTCAACGACACAGAAAACTAAAATTATAGCTTTTTCACGCAATTTCGAACAATCTAATCTACTTTATATCAGAAACTATAATTCTTGTGAAAGTTCTTGTGTTGCACACTTTTTATATCTTATGTCTCTTTAAAACGTAAAATCTGAAAAGAGCTACCTGAGAGCGGATCTGGCCCAAAATGTCCCTTTAACTCGGCTATTTGTAATTATTTTGAAAGGGTCACATAAGACTTTTAGATAGAGAACACTTGGATACATCCAATCATCCAAAATATATACAGGGCGTTACGAAAAAACAAACAGACAAAGGGTCAAAGGGCTGTAACTCCGCAACCAATAATTTTTTCAAATTTCTATACGCGTCAATGAATCAGAAATAAAAAATACTACAATTTTGCTTATTTAATCGTATTCGTATCTTTACAAACAAAAAAGTTGCAGCCTGTAAATTTTCATTAATTTTTCAATGCAAGTTAAAACGTAAAATCTGAAAAGAGCAGATCTGGCCCAAAATGTCCCTTTAACTCGGTTATTTGTAATTATTTTGAAAGGGTCACATAAGACTTTTAGATAGAGAACACTTGGATACATCCAATCATCAAAAATATATACAGGGCGTTACGAAAAAACAAACAGACAAAGGGTCAAAGGGCTGTAACTCCGCAACCAATAATTTTTTCAAATTTCTATACGCGTCAATGGATCAGAAATTAAAAATACTACAATTTTGCTTATTTAATCGTATTCGTATCTTTACAAACAAAAAAGTTGCAGCCTGTAAATTTCCATTAATTTTTCAATGCCAGTTAATAACATTTTGTTTGGAAATTCATTCACAACTACCAGGCGATAATAATAAACTGTTTTACATTTTATTTCAACATCCAAATGATGGGAAACAGGTGATCATAGATGCAGAGGACGTTGTTATGAATGAAATAACATGTGGGCTATTAAATTAGCAAGGACATTTAATGCGAGGGCACCTTACGTTGTCCCAAATGACCTTTGTCATCTAAAGTGCAAAAACAACTTGCATTCATTACGTCAATAGATTACTAGTCATTAATCATTCTCTGATACCTTATTCGGTTCATAAAGAAATACAGAAAAAAATTAAGACAAACACCGCGACAACATTTAATTTAAAGGACACGCCACACTAACGAAATATAGCGGAAACGAACGCGAAGCGATAAAATTTTACGCATTTTACATCAAACCACAAACAGACGCCAATTTATTTTTAAAAATAATTTTTCCCGCAAAACAAATAAATTTCAAATATCGCACGTATGGCGTCGCCTTTACATTTACAATCACGGTTTGACATTTACCGGCAACCACAAAGAAGACATAAAAACAGAAAATCTACTAAATAAAATCTCTTGGAATTAGGATCAAATAAGGTCTGGCGAACTAGACGGCCACGTATCTTTCTTGTACCTACGGTCTAATTGAGAAAGCGTTTTTTTTAAGATGTTTACAAAGCCTGACAGAACTTTAAATTACAATAATAAACAATAAAGAACGGTTTACACCTACAATAATTAGATACACGTCGTGATGAAGAATAATAAATATATGAGGGAGTTTCGAGAACAATCAAATAATAACACAAACAAATTTTATTTCTTTTTGCGAATTTTTTTAAGTCATTTATCAAGCTACGCCAGATGTCTTCGCTCACACCCACCTTACAGATTTAATCGATTGTAATCTAGGATCGAATAGTTATAGGCGGCCTTGATTACGGTCGATGTGTTTCCCACAACATTCTTCGTATGCTACATTATAATTAAAACAGAACATAATAAAAATATGTCAACTGTGTGTTATTTACTTAACGACACGTGAGATATTCAAAACAGCATTTTTAAAATCATAAATCAAGGAATTTATTTTTATAACGCGGAAAATCGAGGAAAACATTCATTTTCTTGGGCAAAAATTTGAAACCGATGTGATGCGTTTCTTTGTAGAGGGCGAGGCCTTACAGGTTAACGTGGGTTCCCGATTTTAATCTGGGAATAGAAATGGCCGTTAAAGATTTAATAATGTTCCGGTAGTGAAAAATGAACCTCAAGGTTAGAACCCAAATGCGCTAATTACTAACCCACGAACGCCTTTATTTTAAATACAAATTATTGGATTTACTGTTAAACCGATAAATTTCGTTCATTAATCAAGGTTTTTTCTTATTTAATTAACTAACATCAATTATCACATTAAGTACCCCATTAATAGTGAAATTAATCTTCTTATCGGGCGTTTTCATACGGTTCTGTTTTTTTTTTATTAGGATACCCCGTAATTGGAAAAAGGAGCTTCTATGGAACGTAATTGGATAAAATAAAATTTAATTAACATACCACGCTGATTACTTCACAACAACCCCTTAAAGTTTAGAAATTTCTTGAAATATTTAAATAAAAGAAGCTAAAATTTAAATACAAATGGGGCTTGCTAGAAATACGTACCCTGTTCGAGGCTAATATAAGAACAAACTTGTAGAAAATAAAATTTCCTACAAAAAACTCCCGGAAAGTTTTTCTCTAACGTTAATGGTTTGGGCCTGGTAACCGTCAGACTAAGTACATGCACAGGCTCTATTTCGTCATCAACCATCTCTATCTTTAAATGGAAACGTAGCAAAAACCGTCCAAGATATCGCAAAATAATATCAGACCAAAGTTGTAGAAAATAAAATTTCCTACAAAAAACTCCCGGAAAGTTTTTCTCTAACGTTAATGGTTTGGGCCTGGGAACCGTAAGACTAACTACATGCACAGGCTCTATTTCGTCATCAACCATCTCTATCTTTAAATGGAAACGTAGCAGAAACCGTCCAAGATAGCGCAAAATAATATCAGACCAAATTTGTAGAATATAAGATTTTCTACAAAAAACTCCCGGAAAACATTTCGCTAATCTTAATAGCTTGGGTCTGGGAACCGTTAAGACTAAATACATGCGCGCGCTCTATTTATCTTTATTTTAGGACGTTAGCTCGTACTCGCTTACTCTTACATAGACTTGAAACTCTGCAAGTTTCTTATTGAAATGTTTTTTTTTCCTTTCGGGGGGGGGGGGAAATTCCGACATGGATTAAATTATTAATCTGTCCCTAGTTTATCTAACTCGTATTATATACCCTACCCACTTGATCACTTTTGCTTTCATGCAAGTAAATCGTTAGACTTTAAAACAAAGCATTTATTTTTAAATACCGCCCGAGTTAGAAATTACAAAAGAAATATTTTGTTCTTAACGGTTCTAGCATTACAACAAAATTGTGGACAATAATCCATCCCACGTTAATATTTTTTGATATCGTCATGTAACGTAGGGTATTTATTTACAACATATTATAAGTCATAGGAGGCGGTGATCATATAATAAAGACGTTTAAGAAATATTTGATTGTAAATCTTTATTGGACGTTAATATAAATCAATTTTATTAATAATTACTTTTTTAAATTATTATTTAATAATTTGGAAATTTGTTAAAGATATTAAAAAGTACAACAATTAATTCTTTAAAATCCAAGAAAAAAAAAAAGTTTAAGGGGGCTGAAAAATTGGTATAGTAGGGGGTGGTTTTTGGTGATTCATCACTAAACGTAGCCAAGGGCTTGGAAACTTGCGAAAATAATTTTAAATTAAAAACTAATAATTTGTTTTTGGTTTGGTACCTATATCTTTTTAAATCTTGTTTTAAATATATAGGGTGTCCCATAAGTGTTAAGATTAAATACAAAAAACATGCAACAAAGGATTTTTCAAAAATGTAAGACTATGAGATGCGTGAAAAAAAATCAGGAAACGGTTGATAATATTAATATGGATGCCTTTCTTCGTTCTGATGTTACAGTTAGTATCTTGAAGGCGGAGAAGGTCGTCATTGGTACGTTATGGCAGGGATGACGATATACAACCCCAATAATAAAGTTAAAACTAACGTTTCGGACGCGGTTTAGGGTTTAATCGAGGTTCTGAGCAAACTCTATTCAGTTTAGGGCCTAAATCGACGTCCAAGTCAGTTCCTGTTTTATTTTGCAATAGAGTTATTATATCTAAGCTTGTGATATAAATAAAAATTAGTCACAAGTGAAGTAATTTATTAATTAAATGTAGGTACTCGTTTTAAAAAGCATACATACGTAATTTATTTACTTTCACCTAAATGTTTAATGTTACCATTGCCAATAGCTATTTAAAATTAGTAAAAGACACGCGTGTAATATTTCAAAATTATTTTCCTAGTTTCAAAACTAACATCACCTGAAAATTTCTGTCTCTTTTGTAATTACAATTTTATTAGCCCATAAAAAAATTAATTTAATATTCTTGAGTAATTAATCGAAATTATAAGATGATCACTTTTGTCTGAATATTTTTTTTAAAATTGTACCCTCCTAGAATATACCGATATTTTAATTTTACTACTACCTACATGAAATGAAATTTGTTATTAGGTATCATTGTATGCATATCAGTTCTTCGTCCCACATATTATAATCCCTGCAATTTTTTTTAAATCCCACAGACCATAAACAGTTTTAAAGAGAAAAAAAATGTTACAAAGTTCGCAAATCGACACGGAACCGTAAAATTGAATTGAAATATAAGTAGGTAACCGTGTATTTCGCATTAGTTCAGTCTCAATTAATCCCGTAGAAATTGCGGAAGTTTCAAAGATTAGACACACCTGTATGGGTGGCGAGCACGTGGGCTCGCACGCGACATTCAACTATAATTAAACTTATTTTTCCCATTGTCAGATTTAATTCACATTTATTGTAGTTTAGTCTATTTTCTGTTAAGAAGTACGTAACGAATTTGGTTCACTGAAAGCTCGCCGAACTGGAAACGAGGATCCATTGTTAAGTGTTATAATCTTTTAATTAACGCTATCTCGAGGATTAACACGATTACATATTAAGTAAGAAGTCTTTATTAGGTGTTGACACAAATTATTATTTATTACGCGTTTATTTTAAGACTGGACAAAAAAATTTACGTTGCTGATAATGTAACTTTTTCCAACAATGCGGAAGTAAAGTCACAAAATTTTTTTTTGCTTAATCGAACAACGGTTTTGTCCCACATTGTTGGGCAAAACAACCACACCTGTCCAATTCACATTTTTGCAATATAAGGCTGCGACGTTGCAGGCGCAATATATATACAAGGGAAATTTCCTGGAAAAATATTCACCCCCAGGGAAAAATTCCGTCTATGTATTAACAATAATCTGGCTTTGTTCTACGACAACTTTATAAATAATTAAACATACTCACATTATCCGAGCGATTATATTGAATCAATAATGAGGAAGTTCTTACCTGAAACAAAAAGATTTTATTTTTTTTATGTTCGTTTTCATCATCAAAGCTAAATTCAGTTCTTTCGTCATTGTTTCAGATAAAAAAAATCTAAACTAAAATCTATTATTTCTTATCAATTCTTGCGGAAACGATTAAATGGTAAAGATGTCAGAAGATGATGATACCTATTACATAATCGATAAATTATTAAAGTGATTTATGTGATTGCTCATATGATTCGATTTGCTTCCGCTTTAAGAATAATACATGGAAGTAATTTCATGGTGCATGCCGAAATTCCGCTGAAATTTTAAATTAAACGAATTAAAGGTTGCAAAATAATTTTTCCCCGCTTTTGTTAAATTATTCGCGCATTTTTTATGTAGAGTTTGCAATAATAAACGTGTTCCCTGTTAAAAATAACTAGTCAGGTTGATTTCACCGAAATTATGGCCTAAACTGTTAAAAAGGGTAGCCAACACAATCCCCAGACCTTAACCCTAGAAAAAATCACGATCTACTTGAATCACCGTCCAAAGTTGAAAAGGAGCAAGTACACCAAGACTAAGTATATAAAAAATTACTTAGAGGCAAGTTGAAACTCTATAATTTATGCAGCAGTAAAAACACGAGAAACTGTCACTCAATAAAAACGTTTTCAAACTAGCACAGTACTTTCTAATCAATCACACGCATAAAATGTTACCGTGTAGGAAATACCTATAAGTATAAGGTATTGCATCGTACGCATATTTCAAGTGATAGGTACCTATACAGATGTGATGATTGGCTTATATAAAAGATATAAAAGCATGCGTTAATGATTAAGGAAATAATTCATGATTTACGACAAGTTATGTTATGCACACACTTGTATGCATGTAGGTCAAAAGCAATCCAAGAAGTAATCCGCTAAATTAAAAATAAATATAAATAACAACCACGGATTTAAATTCAGTTTTAATTGTGGTTCTGTTATATTTATAAAAATAATTAACTGGAGGATTAATACATTTTCCAATTTATTAAAAATAGAATTAAACTCCCGAATGAGACTAGACGTACCCAGTGTGAGGTTAGTGCCGCGAGGCGTCATCAAAGAAGCAAAAAATAAAATTTCCTACAAGAAACTCCTTAATAGTTTGGGCCTGGGAACCGTAAAATAAAACACATGTACGCGCTCTCTCTAACGCTTAGACAAGCCCGTTAGCTTGCACTCGCTTACTCTTACTCGACTTGAAATTCCTTTTATTTGTCTTCTTTTAAGACATTCCAGTTTGTTATTTCAATTTCTTCAACCCCACAACAATATAATTTTATATTTTATGATACTTTATCACCTGTTTCGTTTTAAATGATACCAAATAACCCTAAAACGTGATACTTTATAGCGGATCATATATTTAAATTTTTTTATAGTGGATCATAAAAATAATACTTCTTTATTTAATTGAACGTAAAAACGGGAATTTTTAGTCCGTTAAAGACGATTACAAGTAACTTTCAAAAAAAAGTGCATAGAAAGTTATTGCAGTCATCTAGGTTTATGTTCATAATATGCAGTTAAACGTTTAATTTTAACATTTTTATATAAAACACCTTTGGATATGTACACACAACCGTATTTTTTTTTTTAGCATTATACAAGGCTAAAGTGCAATTCTAATCTTGGGAAATTAAATACGGCATGTAATAACACTTGTCGACATAACGTTTTTGTATTCTCGTGTTAAAACTGTCATACTTTTGGTAGTTTTTAATATCAAAATTAAATGTAGAATGTATTAACCTGTTATAAGGAGAGTGTGCCGTCCTAGATTCGTGCATGTTACTTGAAAATATCCATAAAACGGAAAATAAATGGCAAATTTATTTATTTACAATCTCTGTGCGAATATTTAGGCCAACTATTAGATAAGAACATTTAAATTATTCATAAAGTTCTAATTAAGATTTGTATTACATCCGCTTACACAATTAATAACATACGAGCAATTAAACTTCAGATTAGAGCAGGCGTAACGAATACAAAGTTTGAATTTCGCGCCATTTTATACTAGTAAAAAATTAAAGTGGAGGGAGGGTAAATTATTTCTATAGGAAGGTAATATCCTTTAATTTGCTACAACCCCCAAAGCTCTAGCACTATTATAACAACCCCTACGAATTTTTAAAATAAAAATGACAATTTTATTTTTTCCAAAATATTTTCAAAAATTTCTATTTCCTAATTTTGAAACCGGAATTTCTTCATATTTGTCTGAAAGGTAGAAAATAGTACTATGGTCTTTAATTTGCTACAACCCCCATAGCTCTAACGCTATTGTAACAACCCCTATGAATTTTTAAAATTAAAATCACAATTTTCATTTTTTCCAAAATATTTTCAAAAATTTCTATTTCCAAATTTTGAAACCGGAATTTCTTCATATTTGACTGAAAGGTAGAAGAAACTATGGCGTTTCATTTGTTACAACCCCCAAAGCTCTAGGACTATTGCAACAACCCCTACGAATTTTTAAAATAAAAATGACAATTTCCGTTTTTTCCAAAATATTTTCAAAAATTTCTATTTCCAAATTTTGAAACCGGTATGTCTTCATATTTGACTGAAAGGTAGAAAAAACTATGGTCTTTAATATGCTACAACCCCCATAGCTCTAGCACTATTGTAACAACCCCTACGAATTTTTAAAATAAAAATCACAATTTTCATTTTTTCCAAAATATTTTAAAAAATTTCTATTTCCAAATTTTGAAACCGGAATTTCCTCATATTTGACTGAAAGGTAGAAGAAACTATGGCCTTTAATTTGTTACAACCCCCATAGCTCTAGCTTTATTGTAACAACCCCTAGGAATTTTTAAAATAAAAATCACAATTTCTATTTTTTTTTAAGTTTTAAAAATTTCTTTTTTCAAATTTTGAGACCAAAATTTCTTCATATTTAAGCGACGAAATCATGGCCTTTAATTTACTACAACCCCCTAAGCTCTAGCACAATTACGACAACCCTTACGAATATTTAAAATTAAAAGGATATTTTTATTTCTTTCAAAAAATTTTCCAATGCTTCCCTCCTTCTTTTTCCGTTCTTTTAATTAAATTTTCACGTCCTTATTATTTTTATTTACCAGAGAGAAACTGATTAGCGAAGAAGTAATGAAGCATTCATTAGTTTTTATTTAAACAATGACGTAGATAATGTGTGTAGAAATTTCTTATCTTGACTTGTAGGTTATTTATCAACAATGTCTGCAATTTCTAAACATTTCTTTTTTAATTCTAGACGCTATAAATCTAATATCTAAGTACTACGTACTACTACTTGCATTATAAGATACCAAGGATACCAGAAGATCTATTGATTTACTATTTCTGTCTTGGTGACAGGGAGATAACCTCCGTTTATTACAAGATGTTTTGACATGTTTGCATTTGTAACAAGTCGAAAACAAGTACAGCCGAGGTCGCATAACTTGGCAGGAACGAAAAATTATAAACGTAAAATTTCGTTTTATAGGCGGTCGTGCCATATGTGTAACCGACAGTGCTTCGGAAGGCACGGAAGACCGTTAGTCCCCTTCTTGCGAAATTTCTAATCCAAATCCCAACCCTCTAACCACTATTCCATCGAACAGTTAAAAAAAGTTGTGAAATGGAGCAACTCAATAAAAAGAAGTGAATATTGCACCTAGTATTTTTTCGAACATGGTAGTTCTATTTGTTTACTGTTGTATGCAAACAGATGTTCCCAGGATATTAAATGTATATTGTGGGATAGTGATAGTACAATTAAACTACACCGTAGAGACGTAAAACGCTCTCACGTATCTGGGAAAGTAACTAACAATGAATACGTTGTGACATTTGTATACACACACAACACACCTGGCATTATAACAGGTTCGCGCATCTTTTTTTTAAAATCCGCGTACGCGGAACTCAAGATTTTGAGAAAAGTGAAATCAGGGAGATAACCAATGGCACGATTTCATATTAGTTCCCTGCACGATTTCTTCTCGATTTTGTTGATTCATGATGCCCATAATTATAGACAAATAATATTGTATAATAATAAGACATGTAAGTGACCACGAGGATGAAAGAGAAACGTTGCGACCTCCATAAGAAATTTTTCGATCGATCGTGATCGCCGCATTTTTCGCATAAACCAATCTCGAGGAATTAATAATTTTTTTCCCTATTAAGTCAAACAAAACGTGAGTAGACGTCAAAATGCACACACCCAAAAATCTTACCGCGGAAAATTTGATAGAAATGAAAGGCGCGATTTGATCTACAGATATTTTAAAGCAGGTGCCGTAATATAAGCTCATTGAACACATTAAAAGAACTTCCTCATTCCTATAACAGTTTGCTCTTACTTTACAATTCAAAAAAAAATAATTATAAAACGGACCGAGTCCACGATATTGAGTTGAATCAAAAATCCGCGATTTATACGCCATCTATCGGTAAAAAATTAAAACCGTGCAACCCCCTCCTTTATTTAACCCTTGATTTTAAGCCTTAAAAAGAAAACGAATTTGCTTTTTAACATACTTTAATTAATTCAAGTAACATTTATGGTTGTTCCGTAACTTATTTTGTATCTCCAGGCGATTTTTAAATTTATCAACACGCGTACCAGTTGGATTAATCGATTAATCAAAAGATTTCTAAGTAACACGTTCCCTTGCGTGGGTTATATCATTAATATCGAATTGAAAAATACAGAAGTTATGTTCATCCATATAACATGTCTGCAGTTCATCTTGATATGTAGTTCTTAAAAGCGCTTCTGACATTGAGGAAGTTTCCGTAGGATAAATAATAATCAATGTACCGGTGCATAACATAATTATCTTTTCATGTTTTGATAAATGGAAAGGTTTAAATAACGTAGAAATTTTGAATTAAGAAGAAAAATCTTCCATGTGTACGCTCCTCCTCCCCGTTTTGACCGCGATATTGAAAAATCCCCGTTCTGTTTTTGCAGGACGCTTCCTGAAAGTAGAAGACACAACATATCCAAACCCCGTTTCGATATCCCGACGCGTCTCTAATCCACACCAAGGCCAAAAATATATTCTCTAGGCTGGTTGAAAGTTACCATTTTTGGCGTTCTCGGGATTTGAAAGTTTGGCGGCCGATCCTGAAACGAGTTACAGGAATGGATACCATATGGACACGGGCATCTTTTGCTTCTGCCCCAGTTTCGGGCGCGACCATCCTCAGGGTTTCAAACGGATTTTAGTTGCGGACAAAAATCGGGGATTTCGAAAACGTTGTTTAAAACGTGTTTTCAGTATTAGGGGTGCAAGGGAGGAGGCCATAATCCAAAACCAGCTTACTGGGACTCTTATTAAAGATCGTATGGGTGTTTTGGGCATACCTACATACAATATTTTATACAATAATTGCTAGTTTGATTTAATTGCACTTTTGTGTTTGTGATAAGCTTGAACTCTGTTATGTGTATATGAATTGATCATTTCTTCTTGTATTAAGTGCTATAGCGGTAATTAGGACATTAACCATTTGTATTCAACTAACTGTAAGTAACTGCAATTGTTTGATTTTTATTTTGTTTAAATAATCAAGACAGTTATAAACTTGTGCGAGTGTTAAATATTTCTAGAATTACATTCCAGTTCGGAATAAGAAGTGTGCGGTGGTTAACAATTCCAATGATCGGTTATATGGTACGATAAAATAGTATACCCATATATCCTTATCCATTAATACATGTAAGGTTTAAACAATGCAAAACTAATCTGGATCAAGCAAACCTTTCTGTTGCAATTAAATGTATCACGATTATCACGGCATGAATACCAAAACTAGTTTAATGTGATTTATTCCCCGTGAAATAATTTATAATTAATAACAAAAGAATTGTTTCGGGGCGGCGGACATCAGGTTGATATTTCTCTTAAGCAACGAGGTTTGACATTCTATGACCCTCCACTTTCAAAGATTCTAGCACTTGCATAATTTTCAGAGAGCTCATCTGCCGCAAGAATCTTCGAAGAAGCCGACAATGTGGGTCACCCCAACCCATACCTCACTTTATGCCCGAAGTTATATAAAGATGTAATGTAAAAAATATGTACGTACTTATTTATTGACATTTTAAAAATATTACGTCAATAATAAAATTAATAGAAAAAAAAAATAAAAGTGGATTTATTACATAATTTTTAAAGAAACGAGCGTGAGTTTTGTAGAGGAAAATTTTTTTTTAATTGAAAAATAAGAGGGAGAGAGAGAGAAATTGAGAGATACTATTTTTTCGAATCGCACTATTTCTATGTAAACCCACCAAAACGATAATGCTCCACCACACAAAATAAAAAACCGCAGTAACGAACCGGTCAGCACGATCCCCTGACCTGTATCTAATAAAAAATCGGATTATGCAGGAAAAAAAATTAACAATTCTCAAGTTAACAAGTTAAAAAATTAAAAAGTGCATCCTTGATGACTTGTATAAAAAAATACTAATGGGTGTCAGTTTACATTCTTTACTTAAGTATGTAGTACTAATTTAGACTTTGCACGCAAGAGTGGATGTTTTACCTAAGGCCAAATGGCCTACGTGACAATTGATGCGTCGCTCTTGTTATAATTATAACAAAAAATATTATGCAGGTAATTTAGAATCATTATCAAAATTTGAAAGGCGATGCCTTTTAAATTTCTTTTACTCAAGTAATTTGATACTTATTTAGGACGATTTTAATGGTTTTTGTGGAGTTTTTATCATGTAACCATGGACTTGTTTTCATTTAACTAAATATAACACTTTTTCTTACGTTCGTGTAAAAACTATCAACTCCAATTTAATTATTTTTAGTCTATTACGTCCGTATGCACGGTACATGACTCCTTTTTCCCTAATATTTAAGAAATAAGTTTTTTTTTGGGACAAACATTTTAAAATATACGTGGATGTAATAAAAAAAAATGTTGGCCAAGGGCGTGTACTACCGAAGAAAAAAAATCGACCAAGCTTAATAATCTCTTTCAGTTTCTTCTCAACCTGTTCAAGCAAGAGATTAAAACGAGTTACCCCAATGAAAGGTTGTTCTTGCTATAATCAACACCTTTATGGCAAATTTATTGTCGACATGTAATGGCAATCGCACACAATGAGTAATTGAAGATATAATTTTTAAGTGTTTTTTGAAAACCTACATTTATTTGTTATTTTTATTAAATCCGAGGTCATTTCATTGTCATACTGCCCTAATTTACTAAAAATATTGAAAACACAAAAAATATTGACATATAATTCGAAATACAGTACAGTTGCTCGTCCTTCAACAATTTTAATTACCATTACCAGGACAATAAATATTTTGATAAACTTAAAATCAAGGTTTTCACCAAGCAATTAAGATTTAAAAAAAAACATAAGCTTTTACTCATCGAAGTAAAGAATCTATTGTTACCAAGACGTTTTCCCCAACCCCTAACCAGCAAGGGTAGTTAGAACTTAATTTTGAAAACACACCAAAATAACTTCGAGGGGTAACAATATTACATAAAAATATCAGGAAGGGGGTTGTCTAGGAGCTGATCAGGAAACGAAAGTTTCAGGAAAGAGACCCAGGAATTGACAAAGAATCAAGAACGTGAGGCAAGAACCCCAGGAGTTGGTCAAGATGTAAGTTGACAAAGAAAAAATCGTCAGGAGTTAACTAAAACATCAACGGGAAGCGCCACAGGGACCAGAAATGAAAGGAAAAAGACCGATGATCGGACCCAAAAACTAAAATGTTGGGAAAGAGACCCAGGAGTTGACCAAAACGTCAGAGGGGAACCGGAGAAACTGCCGAAGAACCAGAATTGTCAGGAAAAAGACCTGGGAGCTGATCAAAACGGCAGTTGGAATACCCAGGAGCCAACCAAGAAATAAAAGTTTCGGGAAAGAGGCCCAGCCCTTGGTCAGCGGACCAAGAATCAAGAACATGAGGCAAAAAGTCCAGGAGTTGGCAAAGATGTCAGCTGGCTAGGAAAAAAATGTCAGGAGTTCCCCAAAACATCAACGGGAAGCGCCAGAAGCTGGCCAGGAACCAGAAATGAAAGGAAAAAGACCGATGATTGGATCTAGAAACTAAAATGTTAGGAAAGAGACCCAGGAGTTGACCAAAGCGTCAGAGAGGAACCGGAGAAGCTGCCGAAGAACCAGAAATGACAGGAAAGAGATTGGGGAACTGATCAAAACAGGAGGTAGAATATCTAAGAGCTGACCAAGTCACAAAAATGTCGGGAAAACGATCCAGGAGCTGCCCAAAATTTCAGGAGGAAACCCAAGGGTTACAAAATGTGTTGTATGTGAATTTTTCAGCACATTAGCAGAAATATTCTGTGTTACGTCACTAGGCTGGCTCTGACCGACAAACGGCAAGAGCAACACGCTTTGGTACACCCCCATGTTGCAGTAACGAAGTCTGCGCATGCGCACACGTATTTTCCAGTTGCATTATACTATTCCGTTATAGGTTTCGACTAATTTAGCATAACTTTTAAATCTAATATTCGTTTTATACTATAGAACAAGAAAATCAATGCCAAAATAAGAAATAAATGCCTTTTTATGTATAATTTATTAGCAATTCACTAATCGATCTCTGCTTTCTAAAGTCAACGACCTGCGGTATTATAATATTATGTCTGGAAAACACCTGCAATGACGTGTTATCCACAAAATTAGAAATTGATTTAAAAGAGATGAGAATTTCTTTACTGCACCTGATTATTATGTACCTGCGTCGTCGTAGCCAGCACAGACAGAGACATAAAGGTCAACAAGTCTTTGCATTCTACTTTTGGACAAAACTTTTTAAAATATTCTTTGATGAATTAAATTAAGATCTGTGGACGTGTAGGAATGAATGACATGACTGTTTAGGGTAATTCACGGATCAAACTTTTACTATTTTACTCCTACTGAATGGTAAATAGATCCGTTGAATGGGTGCGGTTTGATACGTGTACAAGATTTTAAAATTTCTCTATTACTTGTCAACAACGTCTAGAAGAAATCTGTAGAAAAGATTTCAATGTAAAATTATTAAAAAAAAAAAACCTTCCTGTATTTAAAATCAGTTGCGCGTAAATAAATTCTATAAATCATTTTTTAAACATTCATTATCGTTAAGCGGTTAATTATATTTATAACATTTCATTTACTACGATAATGAGTATACCACAAGGTTTCTATTTAAATTTATTTAACAAAACATTTGCAATTATTATGTTGTCGATTTTTAAGGTAATAAATTATTCAGTTTGAAAGCTTTCACTTTTAAAAGACATTTTTTTTTAATTTTACCTTCAAAATGTAGTTAAACACAACTTTCCTGCAAAATTTAAATTTGTAAATTAAATATTAACCATCGAAGAATAATTTATTGCTAAAATTTGAATCTATAGTTAGGTTTGTTTAAGAGAAATACTTGAGCAAGTAAGATACGAGGGAGAGTCAGTAAATTTGGTTTGATGTACTTGTTGATTAATTGCGCGAGGGGTGTACTACTGAAGACAAGGCGAAATACTTTCTGACACTATAGGCTGAGGAAGAGGATTTGTATGCACTTAAAAATTTTAAAATACGGATAAATATTCCAAACGAAAAGCTCGCAAATATTCTTTTGTATGCATACAAATCCGATTCCTACATTGCAACGTTATATCTTAATTAAGAGTCTCTCTGTGAGGAAACCATTTAAGATTTAAAAAATCTGCCATCGACAGAAATACAAGAAACAGAAAATTTATTATGGTAACATGCAACCAATTATTACATACCAGATTAAAAGCTTAAGCTTGAACCATGATAGATTACCTTCCACTACAACATTCCGTTAAATTTTAACGTTCCAAGACTATACTTTATTTATGCAAAGCACAGTATATTTTCACGGATGAATTTTAATTCGCTAGAAACGTGCATGCATTCGAATTCAATCATGTTTTAGCACTTTTAATTTAAAAAAAAAAAGTCAAGAGTTAATATTAGCAAAGCTATAAATAGTTTGTCACTGTGCAGAAAAGTACCAGTCGTAGAATTTGCGTAGAAGAAATACCAATTTTTTTAATTCCATAATGTTTGGTATTCGGAAAAGGATTAATACTACCAGAGGTTCTTAGGGATAGAAGAAAGTTTTTAATTTCGGAATTTTTTAAACGTTTCCATTTTTGAAAATTCCGTGGCAGTGACGCTAGCAGCTAAGGCCTTGGAGAAATTAATTTCTTGTATCACAATTGTTTTTCTAAAACTCACTAGTGAATAATAATAATTCACGGCATAAATAATGACGAGATTATCTAATAATCGAACAAAAACTCGTCGATAGTTTAAAAAAAAACTGTTTGGAATACAATTCCAACAATATTCAGGCAATAAAAATTAATCCTTGCTAATAAACACATCTAATCCGTTATATCTTCTTACATAATTTAATATTAAATAAGTTTGTATAAATGTGACATCTTTTACCTTGGTTCTGTTGAGTGGCACGGAAAAGTCCCAGTCCGGAGCGACGAACAGGTAACCGCTCCGGGCTACTGCACGGCTTGCCTGAAAAGGAAGAAAACGTTTCAAAAAAAATTTACAAACGAGTACTGCAGCAAACCCAACATTTACACAATTAAAACAGTTCATTATCTGCACCCACCAAACTAGAGGTTAATGTTAACGATGATTTATGAACAGAGTACAACTGTCAACCAAATAAGTAACTAAAACGAATTTTTTTAAATCTCGTGGCGAATGTTAATTTTGTTTTACTCTTCCTTGTTGGTCGTTACCGAACAAGAATTTAAGCAGACCTACCTACAAGGATGTCATGAACTTTTCATTGACCCCCTGCGATCGATCGATTGCAAAACTACAAATACATTCACGGTAACAATTTTAATCTCTTAATTAACTTACAACAAAAGATTAATTAACAGCCCAAAACCTCGACAAGGTGAAAGGCAGTGGCGTGCAATGGCGGGAATTCTAAATCAAAAAAATTCAATAAAGCATGCAACGCAACGCAACAATATCAAACATGTTTCCGTAATTTTTAATCAAGCGTACACCACTGGCTGAAATAACATTTCCGTTCTATAACAAACATAAAACACATCCACGATACATTTTATTGGAATCATTATCTATCTGTTGTAAATAACATAACTCTTTTTTATTTGTTGCCAAGGTCTTAAAAAAAAGGGGGAATTTACTATCTACTATTAATTTATCGAAATGTCCATGATTTCAACATTAATTCTGGCTATTACGTATAGTGTATTTAGGTAATGAATGTTACTACCGGTACAACTGATTTAAAAGAAAATACCTGTATACGTTATCTCCAAAGCGATAAATTTAATAAACTTGCTATTACCACACGAATTTGATTTTTCTATGTTTGTATTAACATACAATCAAGGTGATTATTTTTTGCTAAATGCTTATAAGCCAAATTAAAGAACAGCCCCGCCTCGTACATTCCGAACTATCTACTGGTGTGTGAAATTGAGATTTAATACTAAATTTTAATTGTTACTGTATCATAAAGATCTGTAGAATCAGTTTTTTATTTTCTTTTTCATTTTTTATAGAAATAAACGCCGAGCAAAGTTTGCCCCGCGAATGAAACTAGAAAAGGGTACCCAGTGTGAGGCTAGTGCCACGTGACGTCATCAAACCATGCAGACCCGCGTTAATATTTTTTGACCCTTGCAGAAAATAAAATTTCCTACAAAAACCTCCAGGAAAATATTTGTCTAACTGGGCCTGGGAACCGTCAAGACTAAACACATGCGTGCGCTTTATTTAGCGCATTGACAATCCGATAGCTCGCACTCGCTCCCTCTTACAGTGCGTCGACTGGAATCTGTGGAAAGTTTTGGACCCTCTAAAACTTTCTTTTCAAAACGGGACTGTCCATTATACAGGAAAATATATCCGTAGAAGTTAAACCTAGTTAGTCTAAATATCTAGGTAACTTTTCTCTTCAAAATCCCTGCCCTAAACTAAAACGGGAAAGACCATTATTCTGATCAATCATCCTGTATATAAAAGAAATAAAACCGGTGCTATAAACTATAAAACAGGTTCGCTCCAGTAAAGAATTCGGTGTTGTAACATAGTAAACAGTTGTAAAGGTTGCACAAGAGCGTCAAGTACGACTAGGGCCAAACCGCTGCGGCATCCGTTTTCCCCGTTATGTGAGCTAACACGTACGCATACCGGAATTTCATACGGAACAATTCGCATACCGTACCACATACGTATTTAAGCGAACGCCCAAAAAATTAATATGACCCATTTTGATTCCGCAATTATAAATTTGTTATGGCCAATTTGAACTCTAAGGTCAGTCGAGCAACGCGTGTAATGAATACGCCCTTCGTGCTTAACAAACACCGGATGCAAACGTTTGCATAAATAGCGCATTCGGGTCCTATTAGGACGACATGAGGACATGACAATGTCGGTACAGTTAAGAATGCAACAACGAGCTGGTTTTATTTTCGGCGACGTGCTTTACTTGCATACGGCGCCAACGCCGCCGAAAAACGAACTGAAAAATCACAGAACAATGAAAATCGAAGGATTACTTACACTAGCCCTAAAATACACCCTCGTGAATAATTATTATTCACTAGTGAAAAATGAAGTAGTTGGGAAAAATACCAGAAGAACCTAATTTAATAAATCGCTCCCTATTGGCGGAGTATATTCGATTAAGTTTGAATATTCTTGGAATTTTCCTGAAATTTTCAGCTAATATTGCTAGAAGGAAATAAATTCTTGCACATTAGCCGAGTATATTCTAACTTCGTTTGAATATTCTTGAATATTTCAGAAATTTTTCAGGAAATTTTCAGAATTTTTTCAGGAAATTTTCAAAAAAATTTCAGGAAAATTTCAGAAACTTTCAGCTAAATTATAAAAAAATTCAGCTAATATTGGTAGAAGGAAATAAATTCCTGTCCATTAACTGAATACATTCTGACTTTATTTAAATATTCTTGGAACTTTCCTGAAAATTTTCAGCTAATATTGCTGGAAGGAAATAAATTCTTGCACATTAGCCGAGTATATTCTGACTTCGTTTGAATATTCTAGAAAATTTTCAGGAAAATTTCAGAATTTTTCAGGAAAATTTTAGTAATTTTCAGGAAAATTATAAAAAAGTTTCTGCTAATATTGGTAGAAGGAAATAAATTCCTGTCCATTAACTGAATACATTCTGACTTTGTTTAAATATTCTTGGAACTTTCCTGAAAATTTTCAGCTAATATTGGTGGAAGGAAATAAATTCTTGCACATTAGCCGAGTATATTCTGACTTCGTTTGAATATTCTAGAAAATTTTCAGGAAAATTTCAGAATTTTTCAGGAAAATTTTAGTAATTTTCAGGAAAATTATAAAAAAGTTTCTGCTAATATTAGTAGAAGGAAATAAATTCCTGTCCATTAACTGAATACATTCTGACTTTGTTTAAATATTCTTGGAACTTTCCTGAAAATTTTCAGCTAATATTGGTAGAAGGAAATAAATTGCTGCCTGCTAGCCGACTATATTCTGACATACCTAGTTTTGGATATTTTTGGAATCTTCCTGAAAATTTCAGTTAAATTACACGGAAATTTCAGCTATTACTGTCAAAACTTGATCGAATAAAAAAGATTGTCTATACCCAATTGCATATTTTGTGTTTAATTTACCATTTTTACGATCAATGCAGCTCTACTTAAGAACTTTCCTATTTAGTAGTACCTATAATTGCAAAATGAAGTCCAGCGTTTTATTTCCTAAATTAATTATCCTTTAAAAGGCATTGAACTGTGTAGTGCAAAGCAGTAGCTTATCAACAATTCTTTCAACACTCAATTAAGAACAATCAATTTATGGATAATGAATTTGGATTTTCAAGTGGCACTCGTAAATGCAAATGGTACTTGAAGTATAATAGGTTACCGTGACTCCATTGTATACTGATAATCAAAACATTTCATCAGTCATTTGGTTAGGGAATGAATGAGCGAGTATTTTTGGGACTTGCATAGGGAAAAATTAAAATTGGGCGATTGCACTTCTTTCAAATACTTCTTAATCATTCTACGGGGATGGTAAAAGACAGTTGCCTTTTTAGGAACAGGTGGGTCAAATTTTAAGGGGGACAACTTAAGACATGAGTTAGGTATGTTTAAACCTTCTTGATAATTTGTTTCTAAAAATACTGCACCATAAAATAAATCCTTTTGTGAACCGAAAAATGTAAATAAATATCCTTTCATTTTGTGCTTTGTTTGACCGAGGCCAAGTTCAAACATATCTTAGTACCTACTACCTTGCGGACAGGAAGTTAAACAAAATAAATTTACTATTCCTTATCGTAATCGTTCGGCGATCTGCTAATAAAAGAAATGTTTATTTAATTAGCTACTAATCAATTAAAGTTAATCAGACCGCCTACAAAAATCAGGACACCCATTTTAGTTTATAGTCGCTATAAATAACTTCGGTTTAGTTGCTTATTCTACCACTTTTTTTGTATTTGTTTAAGAAGAAGAAATAAAAATTTAGAAGACAATTAAAAGCAAACACAATCAAAATAATTATATTAGGGTCGTTACACTTTCAGGGTTTCTCGAGACCCTGAAAAGTTTCAGTTTCCTCATGGCACATTACTGTAACTTTTTTTATCAAAAATACCGAAATTATGTGACACTGTGTAACTTTTATTATGTCATACGTGCTATCAATGAAATGGGTGACTAGATTTTCTAAACAAACAAATATTATTTAGTTTACTCTGTATAGGCAGGTGTAAAAATGTTTATGTAAAGTCACGTAGAGATAAAATCAAAGAAATTGCATTTTATAGATCCACATTTAGAAAAAAATTCCAATACAATAAGTTTTGATTAAATTTTACAGTTAACATTTAACTGGGTTGCATTTCAAATGATGTTTTCAGTATGACACACAAGCCAAATTTGTAAAACAATGATACACGTCTGGCATAAATGTTTATACCGGTACAAAACCGGCACTGTTAGAAAAATAAATCCGTAGATGTTAATTTGAATTTGAAGAGAACTTGCTTTCTATATATCAAGGTCAATTCTTTAACTCGTATATCAATTAAATCGACGGATATGAGTATGCAAATGCAATTTATTTGTTTTATTTTAACACGGTTTGCTGCTGGACGCTATTTTTGCACCTTACGTAGCTGGCAAATATTACTAAACGGAATTTTGCATGAATCCCCAGCTAAAATTGTTCGCTTTAATTGCAACATTTTTTAAATACCGACAATATTTCACCACAAACACCTTCTTAATCATCAAAAATTAAAAAAAAAATATACTATCCATAGGGATTTTATGGAAAATAAATTTATTTTAAAAAACTTCAAATAAACTTGCTTTTACGTACCTGTAGGTTTAAAAAAAATTTAAAAAAAAGTTGGTGCCTATCAGGATTCGAACCGCCACCGTTTGTTCCTCAACTTTAAAATAATACACCGATAATGCCAACTCGATTAAATTTTAAATTTCTATTATTTTTCATAAAAAAGTGTTATTTTAGAAAAAAAAAGTGTTATTTTAGAAAAAAAAACTTATAAAAAAAGAATTGTAGTAATTACTCTACAATTTATTATTCGTACCAGTAGGTATACGTTTTTTGTATGCTTATCATGTTTATTTTTTTAGATGCCTAACAAGTTTTTGTTCATTGAATTTAAAAAAAACTCTCGCTGATAGTTCGGCAATAGCAAGGGAATTTTAGTGATGATGCAATGACGTGGGATATCCTGCATAGAATATATAAATTAAGAGGTTCTAGGAACAATTAAAACGTTAATAACAGCATTTTGCAATGATGACTGACAAACTTCCGCGAAAAACGTGCAATAATAATAACCTCTTGATTATTTTCGATACTTGTCTAAAAAATTTCCTTTTACAAACAATAAGAAATAATTATTAGGTGTCTGCATATCAAAAATTAGAATCAAAATCATGAAAAACTATTACATGGTGAATTTTTTGATTGAAAGGTTAATGATTGCTACTGACAAGGTGTGAATACGTATAGCACTTAAGGTAGTCGTTGATTTCAATCTGTTTTTAGATTCGACATTCACCAATCAGTAATAACAAATACATAAATAAAAAAAAGTAACATGGACACACTAGGGGATAATATTTAAGTAGTACACATATTATTTAATTTTAATGGAACTACTTGAGAAGAAATAAATCATAAAATTGTTTTGACATTACGAAACAAAAATAAAAGGTGCAGCGCTTATTTGTTACCGACTTAAATAATTAAATATTTATCTATATAGGGACCTATATTTCCTAATAGTTCGCAATGGACTTTACCAACCCAAATACTTTTAGAAACCAATATCAAAAAATTGGGTAAGTAGACGAAGCACGTTAAGACATCCTTAACAGCACCATTAGACCTAAGGTTGATGCAAGACCGTCTTTTTGCTGCAGCTTTATTTAATAAAAAAAAAGGAGGCTGTAACTCCGTAACAAAACGTATTAGTACGATAGTAATTGCCTTTTCTGGCCTAACACATACGTGGAGGATCGACCTTACGCTATAGCACACCCTCCTGGCCTACACAGATTATATATTGCGCCAACGACGTCGCCGTTTACAACTTTTAGCAATGACGCAGATTTTTTGACTAGATACCATGCAATAATTATCAGTCGTCCATACACAAAAAAAGTACAATAGCAATTGTTATCGCACAGCAAAATATCGTCATTAGTACTGAATGACACACGCAAAAAAGATACACTATTCTATGAATTTTCGTCACCTCTTTTGAAGATGATTTAAAAAAAACCATTAAGATAACAATTGCGCTATTACAATTGAAAATAGTATAGTTCCTATTACGAATAAAAAATAATACCTATCGATAAGTCGCAGCTCGTAAAAGTAAAATTTCAGCTCGTAAAATTTTCCATTACACGTGACCTTGAAACACTTGCTTTTAATCTAAAGTAAATGTTCCAAGAAACTACACGAACTGTGAAAATTACTGAAATTTTAAATAGCAAACAAATTCTTCTATTTATTTTATATACTATTAAAAAATTTATACAGGATGCTTCAATTTTAGATGGTGGCGCGAATAAAATTAAAAACATGAAAAATCATAGCTAGCTTGATTCCTATGAAAAAAATGCCTATAATGAACGAAGCCGTCAAGAGAGGGCGTTAGAGTTTCCTGTCCCTAGCAATAAATTATTCCTGCCCGTAAATAATAAAATTCAAAATAAATATAATAAAAAGGAAGTAACGGTGTGATAATGGATGGCACGTGCAGGAATTCTCCTTTATTTGCTTCCTGGTGACTTAAAACATGATGCATGGCATCCTATGGATTGCACCGGCGCGCTGTTCTTCGTTGCACTTCTTTATATTGATAAGTTATCTCAAACAGTCGTGATCAGTGGATTGCTGAACGATGTTCGATTAATTTTAAATCTTCGACCGGTCTGCCCTGACACAAATACTCAAACGTAAAATGCCGCAGGTGCACCGTTCGCAATCTCACCACGCACATTCACGCCGTGCGGTAAACAAGCTCCTTTTTAGCGCGGATGTTGCCGTTTTTCTTTAGGTGGTTGCATCATTAGTACTCAAAGTTTAACAACATTACTCGATTGGATTGTTTGATAAAACCAACCCACACCTCAAGAATTTTTGAAGAGACCGTCAGTTTGGCAGGAGATCAATATTTTGATATGCAAACAAGACTTGATACCAATTTATACCAGATAATGGGTGCTTTATCAAATGAAACTAGTGTTAGGTGTCAGAATTAGAGGAAAGAAATCCGGAATACTATCTAGTTACCGGTGTCAAGTTAAATAAATCTTCCACCTACCTATACGAACTCTTTCTAGGATCGATAACCCTTTTCTATATTAAATGAATAAGAGAAATAAATTAACAAACTGTTAATAAAAGAAACTAAAATAATAATTACCACCATCTCACTCTCTCTTTATAAAAACTAGTTAATAAGTTGTAAATTGGGTGGTGTTATAAACCCTGGGGGCTTCATGTGGCCCACGTAAAAGTTGAAAAGAGATTAAATCTAGTCTAAAATTGAGTTCATTAGAACATCTATCTATAGATAGAAATAATTCTATGAATCATAATTTATCGACTCATTAGTAACGTTATTTGATTTTCATTTTAATGAAGCAACCACCGTTTCGTTACTAATACAAAATTCGTCCTGGATTACAAAATCTTACGAGCTTTATGGACCGATTGATACCATCACAGTCAATAAACATGATTGACGGAAAGTTATTTGCATTAAACCTGTATCTCAATTATAATTAGAGAAGGATCGGTTGTAAATGCTGTAGAGGCTGCAAAACCACCCCAAAATATTATAGTAACATAATGGGCACATTTTAAAAGGGTTACCGGTAGATGGCAGCATTCATTCGTTGCCAATGGGCGTGTTTAAACAATTTTATAAGGGCTGCCGCTAGATGGCATCTAATGCACGCCAATTATTTCAACAATGGGAGTCTTTCAACAACATTTTATAAATAAGGGCTGTCGCTAGATGGCGGTTTGTGTACTCGGTTTAAGAAATAAAACCGCTGTCGTAAACTTCAAGAAAAATTACCATTACAGCAATAATAAAATAAAAAGAAAACATTAAAAGTTGGTCAAACAAGCGAGGATATTTTTTAAATTCTACCTTCTCTGCCATTTATTTTTTTATATCTCCGTATAATTCTCCCATAATTCTTGTTAATCGACATCCAATGCCATTATCCTTTTTAATAATAAATAAAATAATAGCATGATTTTAAAAGGAAATTAATAACCAAGTCGGGATTCGCGTGTCCTTACACATGCCACATACATCTTTCCACTGAAAGTACGAAGAGAGTCCATGGAATGCCCATGTATTTATAACGATTTGAAATCTAGACAAAAGACAGTCACAAAGAGATAAGATTAAACGTTAGAGAGGTTAATTTGTTCCCACGTAAATGCTGTAATTATTTTGTAATAAATACTAAAATTTAGAGCACTTAAACGAATTAACTCTTCGTTAAAAGGCAATAATTTTTTTGCAATTTCCTCTGCATTATCTTTCGTTAAAGGTTAGCCAGAGATGTTGCTCATGATGATGGACCGACCACCTGCTTCCAACCGTTTCTGTTTAATTAGGAAAAAGTATTTGTATTGTTAATTATTTGAAACCGATTGAAAGTCGCCTGAATTCTGTCTCTAACAAGCAATACCATCACGAGAGGGCGCTACGGTTTCCTTTCCCTATTAAAGATTCTGCTTAAAAGGTTTATTTATTTATTGATTAATTTCAACCGATCTCAACGGTATTGGAACGGAAATATGCGCACTACCCTCCGGACTACCCAGACTTCCTCAAATCTCACCCCGGCTGTCCCAAATCTCCCCTTAAAATATCGGGACTTTCCCCAGACTTTATGTGACTCTCGGAAACCTCCCCTAGACTACATAAACCTTCCTGGGACTACCCAGATTTCCTCTATCCTCCCCCAGACTTCTCCACCCGCCCCGAGAGCCACCCTCAGACTATTTCCAAGACGCCCGTAGTCGTCCCCGAGACGACCTGAACTTTCCAAAGGCCCTACAGACTTGCACGTGACGTGATTCCCCGAGACCTCCCGTGAACTACGTAAATCTTCCCCAAAACTACTCAGACTTCCTCAACCCTCCCCTAGATTTCCCCACTAGTCCTAAGGACGAGCCAGAGGCACGCATAGACTTTTCCAAGACGTCCTGGAGGTGGCCTAGACTTTCCTAAAGCCCTCTCCTGACTTTTTTGAGACTACCCAGACTTACACGGGATTCCCCAGACTTCCTCAGACCTGCCCAAGTAATCCCGAAGACGACCAAGGCTTCTCAAACTTTTCTAAAACCTCCTCAGTCGTCCCCAAGACGACCTAAACTTCCCGAACCCTTCTTAGACTTCTCCTAAACCTTTCTTTGACTTCCCCGACACTACCTAACAAACCCAGGACGCTTCCATCATGGTCACAATCCATCCCCACCCCTCTCGCTTGATTTAAGACAAAACCCCAAACACGTATGGACAGGGGCCTTGTAACTTTAGCAAAAGAAGTGTGTGGGGTCAAAAATTCTAACTCACGGATCCTGTAAACCAATTAACCCTGGTCTACTCCGGCCCCTAAGGGCATTAATACAAATAATACATTAAAACACAATCATACATTTCCTGAGACTTTACTCTTTAGTTTGAGAAGGGGTCGTGTTTCTAGGACATGATATAAGTAGGCCACCCTGTATGACTGGTACGCTCCTTCTTTTTTTTATGTTTCTATAATAGAGGCAATTTGATGTTGCATTATTTTTCAACAAGCAAGCAGTATCATAAAATCTTTAAGTTCTTAACATGTCGGCCTTTCTATAGCTACTATATACGCTTATCTCTCTTTAAGCCTTCTTAACTCTTAAGTGCATAGTGTAATAGTAATTATAATGGCACCGGTAGATGATTTGTCCGGATAAGAAGAATAAATCTAGGGGGTATAGCAGATTGCTGAAGCATCAAAGCAGACATTTGAATGATCGATAGGTTTATAGTAGATTTTCAGTGCGTACGTTGTTTCCTCCTGTTCTAGGCCAGATGGTGAGTATTACTTTGCTATCGGCCAGTTCGATGACCAGTGGGACCCGCGGCCGTGTGTGTATGTGTGCGTTGTACCTATCATGCGTTCAGAGAGAAATCTATCTCGTACAAGCATAACAAATTGGCTTGGTCGACCACAGAAGGACAGACGTGGCTGTTGGAGGTTCTTATTCCAACTGAAGACACGTCAGGGCCGCTAATATGATCGATTGCTAACGGGTGCTGTAGGTCGATCGTTTCCACAACCTGTACTAAATATTCCCGTTCCGTACAGGGTGAACCAGTAATAAATTTTTTTCTAAAAAAGGAATTGCGACTTGTTTTATTTACTGACGTGTCTTCGGCCGGCACCTTACCATGAAAACTTCCAATACATTTCAATGTGCCTTAATTTTTTTCGCGATTGTGGCGCCCCCTGCAGGAATTGGTGGCTAAAAATATTTTCAATGCTTTCCTCTCGCTTTCAGTTGGAATGGAAAGATAACAATCGGGGAGGGTAATAAAATGATCGAGTTAAAGAAATCGAGGGAGTTACGAGGTGTCGTTATAAAATTTTTCAAACCGCCCTCGTATGAGACATAACGAGGCGTATCCAATTTAGTTCAAGTAGCTTATTTTTTGTATTTTTCATCATATGAGTAATCATAAATCCTAATTACGTTTAACATTAATGTGCCATTCGAATCTAGAGTAGCTCACACGGTTGCTGCGGAAATGAAACACGAATAATAAAATTCGAGGCCATCATTATCATTGCCCAAGGTATTAAATACGAACGAAAGCTGTGGAAATGGAGTATAAAAATATATTGGATCACCCTCAGCTACACACGGCCATGCCCAACTTAAAAACAAGACACACTCCTCGAATTTAATAATTCAAGACCACATTTTAACAGTAGTAAGCTAGAAAATGCGGCACGAAAGTAACTGATTACAGATATTACGCAATAATAGAAAAATTTAATGTTTAATAACTTTAGGTTAGTAGTAACGCGCTAAATCAAAAGTGTTACAGCGATGCGATTGAACCCGCCCTTTTTTGGAGCGAGGGGTCAAATCCGGATTGAGTCAAACTTTTTTTTTTTTATTTAACCTACGTAAAAGTGAGCAGTTACTTAATTAAATGAAAAAGTTTTCATACTAAATTTATTTAATGATACTTTCTGCACTCTTATTATCATTGATGGCTTAAACCTGGACTTTCGGATGTTTAGGACGGTATAACAAAGCGATTTACGGTGTAAACTCTACCAATACTGTAAAATTATTGAATGAATCAAAAATAATTTGTTTAAAGACACAGTTCTAGAAAAATTAGACGATTAATCATCTCATTATACTGAAGTCTTATTACAACTTTTTGCACAGCTGCAAACCTTAACACTTATCAAACCAGAATGCAGGGAATCATTAGCGCTATGAAAACATTTTAATTTTTAAATGAGAAACTTAATATTCCTCGTAATTGGATGACAACTGGTTAATTGAGACGTTTTCATAAATAATGGTTTATTAAATTAAAAGCTTCTTCAAAAAATTAATTGTCCAACACATTTTATCTGTGTATAAATATAAAATTATCTCCTAGAATAGAAAAAAAATGTACAAATTATGTTTACACGGTTCAATGCCAAAAATTATAAATTAGATAATAATAACCCAATATCATGTTGAATTATTTGGTTTAACAAGCCCATAATAAAATATACAAGCCTTTATATTTTTTTTTAATACAATAATTTACCATTTATTATTTTTTTTCTTTTGGATAGCATTGGGAAGTTTTAAAGAAAATGTGTAGTACATAAAAATAGCGCGGCTCGGAAATTCTTCCACCCTTAGAAAATTTTCCAAAATTTTTTTTATTCTTGGAGACTGTCTCCTTTGGCCAAAAAAAACGTTTTTCAGAATAAATTATCCCAAAAATTTGATTTTGGAAAAGTTTCGGTAGGATTTATTCGGATTTATCGATTGTGGTCACGTCTAGGGAGATAAAACTTTTGACTCGCGCCTTTGGTTTCATGCAACTTCTTGTCCCCATTGATTGATTATGGCCGTTGTGGCCT
This sequence comes from Hemicrepidius hirtus, assembly GCA_963082805.1. Taxonomy (NCBI): domain Eukaryota; kingdom Metazoa; phylum Arthropoda; class Insecta; order Coleoptera; family Elateridae; genus Hemicrepidius; species Hemicrepidius hirtus. The sequence goes on from OY720164.1 coordinate 969,299, forward strand.
TCATGTCTTTTTTTTTAATTTTATTTAATTCGTATAATAGGTGGCTGTAAAGAGCCAGAGGCCGATGTCAAGCGACTAAAATTGTTTTTGTCCGTTTCAAGGCCGGTTAAGACGCATGCATGACTGAAGTAATACATTGGCGTGTCTATTGCAAATATTTGCTTGTACCGTGTACTTTAAATAATACCCACGTACATCCAACAAATACTTCAAGTATTAGTTTTGAATTAACATGATATAGCTCCTTTTTTTTCTATAAACACGCGAAGGAACCGAATACCTGTGCGTGGCTTTGAACTGTGAGCTATGTCGCTTGGAATTTTTATTCAAATTTTGTTTTGTTTATCCAAAGTATCCCTTTTTAGGCGGTTAAAGAATGCTTCACATAAAAAAAAATTATTTCAAACCGTTTTGTTTAAATTTAACCTTCAACTGGGATAGGCTTCGGTAATACGCAACCGGGATTATTTAAATATTACGAGGGATATCCAGGAAGATTTCTACCAAATTAATGTCAAGCATTCTGGGCACCAAAATAAAGGGCCACAATACAACTATGGATCAAACTACCCTTGATATCGTTTACAATCACTAGAGGGCGCTACACATATATCTCCCTACCCTTTGGATAACGAATTTTTATTACAATTCTGTTATGTTATTTTTTTTCTATTTAAAGTGATCTGTTATGAGTTTATGACACATTAGTCTTGTTCTAATTTTTGATTAAAAATCGGAATTGCCGCCACCAAGCGAGATCCACAGGAATCGGCGCAATGAAGTAATTTCCATGAGCTTCCGGTGCAATAAATCATATATAAATAAATCATAGGAGCCGCGCCTCATTCCGTAACTGGAAAAAAATCGTTCTTCTAGCAGCACAAGTTCCCAGAAAACGCTTCGGACGTTTTCATGCATCTGTTATCAATTTTCCCAATATTTGCTCTATTTAAAGCGGCTTTGGTCAAAACCTTTTATCACCTGTTCAAGTACACAATAAAATAACACAATGATAACACGCAACTTGAAATCCTTTACTGGTTGCCGACTAGTAATTGGTCTTTCAGAGGCACGGAACGGGATGGAAGAATAATCTGAGTCAGCGCAAATCGAATAAAAAAATTATGACCATATAAGACGGTCGGAGTTGACTAGGACATTTACAGACAAATACGACTACAGCAATATCCATCAAGTTTAATTGTAGGCAGGTAATGGTTAAATCGATCGCTGGAGATTTAGTAGGGGAAATTTTGCTACAAGCTACTTGGTTCGATTCAATAAAATACTGAGAAATATTTAAATTAAGTAGTTTGTATTCTGCAACACGCAATTCATTTAAACTAGTAAAAAGAACGAGCGCTGTGTTATTTGTTAAAAGCTTGGAAGTTGTTTTTACCATTTTTGTTCCAAACCACAGTGGCGTGACCATATTTTCCAATTTACAGGGTAGGTATAGAGGGAGACAAATCAATCCGCAAGGGTACATTAAACACACACACAAGAAAACCCCCGATTAAGGAATCAGAACATTGCAAAAGGTCCGCAACACAGATATACGTGTTCTCGACCTAATTTACGATACACTTCGACCTAAACTATTCTATGAGACAAAAGTTTGTTTAAACAACCACCACAGTGCAATAAATTAATAAAAAAAAAATATCAAAGATACGGGATTCGAACCCACGATCCTTATTCAATGTTATTCGAAAAAACTATTCTATTCATAGTCATCTTTACCTCTGGATTATAGACTGTGAACTCAATTAAGCATTGATGTGGGCATTTATTTGGAAAAATTCACAAACCCACATCAACCACATCCCACTAATCTTTAACTACCCTTTTTTTGCTACAAACTGACGGTCAGGATGTGCCACATATAAGACTACGCCTACAGATAATGAGTTTCATAAAGCTATGCAAATATTATCGAGTGGGAGAGATAGGTAAGAGTATACAGGGTGTAAAATTATACAGAGATTAAAAAAAACACTGCATTGTTTTCTAGGAGCAACGTTTTGAATAATCATTGGTATTAAAAAATTAGTTTGTTAAGAAAAAGATCTCTCATCATATTTTCCTGGCAACGAATACTAACCTGCGCATACATTTACATTTTTTTTAGTAGTTTCACTTGTTAGAGCGTATCACATTTAAAAAACTTGGGGGGCAAAACAAAATGCATCTCAGACCCAGTTTTCAATGAGGAATCGAACCGGGGCTACAGGAGTGCCAGTCCAACCCCACTGTTTCAAATATTTTACAAATAAGGACCTTCTATCGATATTACAAAGACCTAGGTTCGAGCAATTTCTGATTACAATTTAAAAAATCATCTTGAGGGTTGTTCCTGGCCAAGTATCGAACCTGGAGCCACTGGGTTGCCAGTCAATGACCACTATTTCTAGTAATCTGCTGGTGAGCAGCAATCTATAGAGGCCCAGATTCGAATTAATCTTCTTCAGGGTTATCCCTGGCTAGGAATCGAACCTGGGCCACTTGGATGCTAATTAAACGTAACTACTTCAAGAAAAACAAGTTGTACCGGGAATCCAGAGGCCCAGGTTCGATTCCTGTATGCAATTAAAATTTAAAAAACTATCTCCAGGGTTAGTTCTTACTAGGATTCGAACCTGGGCCACGGGATTGCTAATCAAAAGTCACTATACCGAGTGATGTGGTGTCGAACAGCAATCCAGAGGCGTGGGTTCTATACCAGGTCACTCCTAGAGACAAATTTTGTTACATTTACCCTCTTTGAAGCATGAACCACAGCCAACTTGGCCAGGTTTTTTTCACTGTACAGCCAATTAGACTTTTTTTTGCCAAATCAATGAAATTTAAATGATTTACCAATAGCTACAAGGAGAAAAGGATAACAATAGACAAGTAGGTAAGTACAAACAAAAAAACAAGTTAAGTCAACAGTAACTAAAGGGCTTTAAATTTAATCCCTTTACGACTTACACCAGTAGGTGTTTTTCTAAATGGGATAACATTTTTCGTCACCTTTAGTATTTTTCCTCATTGAATAATTTAATTATGGATATTAACAAAGTTAATCCGTCGTGTAACTTGTTTCAAGGCGAGTATTCGCTACGTATAGGTCAAGTCTGAAAGTTTTTAAATCTATAATTACTACGAATTAAAAAAACGTGGTCAAGTTGGATGTGTTTGTTTCCATAAGATAAGCCACGCTTGGTTTAAGGTGCCAGGTATTGGCATATCGAGACCTCGATCTATTACATACTTAGAATCAGAGCCAACTTGATCAGGTTTTTTTAATTGAAGACTTGGGAAAATTACGAGTTTTGTTTTGAGAAGTCAACCTAATTCTTTAACAGGGAAGGATTTTTGATCTGATTAGAGAGACCGCGTGTATTGGAATGTAATAGCGGGACTCACCCGGTTGCATTCCAGCGCCTCGGCCGAGTGCTCCTCTTTCTGCCGAAAGCAGTTGGAACACTTGGATTTGTTGAAGATGTTGGGTGCGAATTTTCTACATTGGGACATGATGCACGCACGAGTAGCACAGGACACATGTCAGCCTTCCTCTTTGACTGCGGCATTACCACACGGTCCCGAGACCATCGCAATGCACTTGATATCACTACACCTGTATAAAATACACCGATTATAACCAACTCTAACCCTTACGAAAGCTCAACTCACACTAATCCACAGTCAACGTGTTTAAACCAGCTGCGCGGACACAGACCGAATACGTAATGTACACACAAAACTCCACAAAACGATAAACAACCTCTCTTCCACTCTCTTCAGTGAGCAGGAAAAGGAGGGACGAACCAACGCAAATACTTTTCACCTGTAAAAAAATATTTTTAATCAATCGTTGCGACATCTACAGGTAAATTCGGTAAGTTTAAGCCTAGCCACGGCGCGTAAATAATTACAGCGACCGCTATGTTGACACCGTTGACACAAACCACGACAAGTAAAATTATTATTGCGACATCTATGAGCAAATTTAATTAATTATTTAAACAAATTTTTTAAACCAAAACAAACTTAAATTTAAACAAACCCTAGTTTTTAATCTAAAAATAAATTAAATACCTTCAGGATTACGTAATTAATTAAAAAATCTTCTTCTTTCGACTATTCATTGACAATGTCGATAAAACAGGAATGAGAACGCAAAAATTATGATTTAACCACATAACCTCAAACATCAACATTCAATTATTTCCAAAAATAATTATTATTAAAAAGAAATAAGTCATTTTTATAATTAATTAATAAAATATGGATGCAGGAGGTGATAGGTAAGTCAAAAATTTAATAATTTATCATATTTTAATTTTTGAATTATTTAGGCAAATTTATTCCACTAACGTTGCTGTGATTCGAGAAGTTTACGACAGCGAATATGCACATCAAGCTTTTGCCATGGAATTGGAACGTGCATTGGATGCGGGGTGTAGCATAATTGTTATCGAACCGACCCAATTAGGGGAAGAGACTGCACGGTGGATTTACGTAGGAAATTGTTTACATAAGACCGCTGTTTTAACCGGTTTAGGGGCTTTAATTACAGGTAAATAATATTACTGTGTTGTCGTAATAATAAATTTCTTGTTTTAGGTCTTATTTGGCCAGAAAAACCTCTTCTGTGTACTCCTTTAGGTGTTATGTCCTTATTATGTACAGGATTATATACTGCATCCTGGCAATTCGATAACTGTGTAAAATATCAGGTTCGTTTTTAATTATTTAAGTAAAATTTGGTTTTTCAATTGAACACGATTAATCAGGGTTCAAAGGTTATGTGATCGGAATTAATTTGTAGGAAGAAAGGGATCCTCGCAGGCTCTCCAAGTTGCAAGTTTTAAGTGCCATGTCTGCAGCATCTCCAGTGGTATTGGTTCGGAAAGATGACACTAGGCGTAAAATTCTACACTGTACAGTATCCCTAATTGCAGCCAGTTTTTGCGCCTTTAGACTGTATCGCACTTTAAAATAATGCTCAAATTATTCTTCCGATTTAATATGAACCCATTCTAGTGAATGCAATAACTTAGAAATGTTTTAAAATTTTGCCAATGGGGGCATTTCACGTGTAAAATAATTTGTAGGTATTACAAATTTTCTGGTCAGGATTTGGTAGCTCTTAAGTAAAAATAATTCAGTGTGTTATATTATTCATTTTTTCAAGTACAAAAAGCAGTTCCAAAAAATAAATGTGTCAACAGTTTGTGAACCTAATCCAACAACATAAACTTTTGTTTAGTATTGCAATTGTTACTGTAAATAGGAATAAGTTATGTGAATAAAAAATTTATTTTGAAATCGTGTGTTGTTTTTTTTTATAACGGGGGGACGCTTCAATCAGCTAACACCGATCTTTATGGGGTCACTCTCGGATGCTATGTTTAGGTATTTTCATGGAGAAACTCTAATTTTTATTAAATTTTATATTTAAAATAGAAAATATTAATTGTAAATCACAATTAAACCCATATTACCTTCAAAATTTACTAAAACTACAATTTTTACACTTACTTTTCAATTCTCCTTCTTAGCTCTGAGTGCCATGACATAAAAATATAATTTCGGTGCATTAGTACGCAACAGTACAACAAATTTATGTAACAAAGGTGCCAGAACAACTTCCTTCTCTTTCTTTGCAATAGCGGTGACCGTTTTCTCTGCTACGTATTCTGTGCTGTAACCTCTCGCTGTGTTGGCATCCATCTGGCCGTGTACGTTACCAGATCCTGTTAAAGCATTCAAAGACAAAGCAGTTTTTACATATCCAGGACTAATAGTAGTGACTTCAATGTTATGTTCGGCTAATTCAGATCTTAAACTATCACTAAAAGCTTTTATTGCATGCTTTGAAGCGGAATATGCTGAACGATTCGGAATTGCTATTAATCCTTGAACTGAATTCATAAAAATAATATGTCCTTGTTTTCGGGCTATCATATGAGGCAATACAGCTAAAAAAATAATTGATAGCGTCATGAAATTTTTGATATCTCACGATTATACCTTTAGTAAGGCCAACGGTACCAAAGTAATTCACCATCATTACTCTAAGAAAAACATCATTATTTGTTTCGACAACTGAACCTCTATTTGAAATTCCTCCGTTATTAATAAGAATATCAATGTGACCGGTAATTTCAAGAATGTCCTTAATAACACCGTCAAGTGAATTTAAATCACTTAAATCGACTGGCATTACAACAGGAAGATGAATTGGTACTGTTGGATGTCTGTGTAATAATTCAATGCGAACCCTTTCTAATTCTTCACGTCTACGAGCACATAGCACTACTTTGCATCCTTGTTTGTAAAATTCATGTGCTAAAGCTTCACCAATTCCAGAACTAGCCCCCGTAATGACAACAATCTTATAATATTAAATTAATTATTTAAAATTGTATCTAAAATAATAAACAAACCTTTTCTTGAAAGGATTCGCTCTTGTAACAAAGTCTCTTGATTATATTGTAAACCGCAAAAGGGATTGTAAGGGCAAAACCAATTGAGCCTAACCAGACACTCCAAGAACTCTTCTTCTCATCCATAATATTGCAAATTGGTTGTTTTTTACAAAATTAATCAAAATAAAGTATTCAGGTTGATATAACCTTAAAAATGAGTGACTAACTTTGCTTTGATTAATCAAACAAAGACGATAATAAACAACCTTTGAAATTTACGATATTCAATCGATTATTATCCAGATAATTTTTTAATACTTAATAAATGCACTTTAATTTATGAATTAATTAATAATAAATAATCAGATCCACTTTAGAAACGGATACAAACAGTAGTACGTGCAACCTTGAATTCTAGATTTGGCACCACACTTGGCACCCAACCGCACAGCAGTTACAAATTGTAGTATGGGCAATCTTCAAATGATGTCCTTGGCATCGAGCAGCCAGGTTTCAAAGAATTGCGCGCGCATACGCTTGCTTGGACAACGAATTGGCGTAAGGTGTGTTGCCTACCCAGCTGTTACTATACCCATTATAGTCTATCCTTTCCTCAATTGTAACAATTTCTTTTTGAGAGAGCAAAATCACAATCATAGTGGCTTGCCGGATTATGTAATGCTTTTAATTAATTTCAAAACCTTTATCGCTTCTTATATTTACACACTCATGGAGGGGGGAACCGTATACAGTCAATTAACCCCAATTTATGGTCCTTCCTCTCCCAACAAGGGCTTTCTAATGTTCATGTCTTTGCAAGGGAAAATGCAACGAATGCAACAAAGAGGAAGGAAGGGCAAGATTTAAATACATAAACTTTATAAAGGAAATAATTTACCTGGCAAAAACACATCGACCTGGAAACATTCATCACCTCCGTTTCAAATTAAAATCTGCAAATATACAAGACAAGTATTACAAAACTAAGTATTTTATTATTTGTAAAAACGAAATCAAGAAAATAAAAATTAGTAAACCTAAAAATGCTTAGGAGCTAAACTAAAATAAATTATAAATGTAAAAAATATATTACATTCTCAGGATGCAAAAAATAGTACCACATTGAAGGGTCAGTTTATCAGTTCGTAGTTAATTCCTTGATTGGTCAACGATTTTTGTAGCAATTCATATCCATTGACCGTTGGTTAGCTAACAAGGAATTAACTACGGATTGATAAACCGGCCCTTAGTTGTTAAAACTTTGGTGTAAAAGTACAGTACGAGTGTATAAAGCAAGTGTATAGTGGTTCAGGGGAGGTTATTTTATGGGATTCTTTTTTTACAGCTAATTAAGATTAAATCACTTACACAAGACTAGTTTATTCTAATTAACTAAAATTATTATCAAATAATTTTATCCAGCAAAAATAGAATCTCCGCTTTGGTGTCTATAACAAAAACTCCTGCCAGGAAGAGTTGACAATTTGCAAGGAGTTCCCATTCGAGTTTTAGCACCGCAAGGTCCTTTATAAGTTCCATTTAAATTTAAAGGTGTACGGCTTCTTGACCGTGATAAATAAGGAGTATTGGGAAGTGGTGATATAGGACTTGAAAAATTAAAAGAATCCCTGTCCTCATCAATTTCTTCTTCTTCTTCTTCTGTATGACTAGATTTATATTCGTATACACGTCTTTGGGTATTTGTACTTGAAATAAGCGGAGAATTACTCAAATTTTGTTTTTTCTTTTCTGGTGTTAATTTTTGTTTGATCCACGGTAAAGCTTGTTGAGGGATTTTACTTTCCCAAACCCTCATTATGGAAAAAATCATCATTTGAACTAATAATAAAACAAATATTAATTCAACTTTAATTATAATAAAAATAATGAGATTATTATTACCGAAAACAAAACCTCCTACTGCTGTGCACAGTTCTACGGGCTCTAACGCATAAGGGCTTTGTTGTAAGGTCAAAACTAGATTCATGGGCGGTAAAGCAGCCACAATAAACCTAGTACTAGTCTGAGCACCAAGAAATGCACAGCTAATCATTGCAAGTAAAAGAAAAGCCACATGCCAGAGAATTGCGTATAATCTTTCTACTGCTAAATCCGTTCCACCAAGAGCTGTATTTAACCAAGCTAATCTTTCTTCCAAAGCTTTTCTTGTTCCCCCTACTAAGGCTACAAGGGCGTGGACGGTTGCGTTAACTTCAGCTAGTTGTGTTAAAGTTGCCTCGTATTGTCTATGAGCTGCCTCGCTTTGTTTTAAAAGCAACTCTGATGAATCTTCTGAAATAATTAGAGAGAAATTAAATATTTAGAAGAAAAACTTGTAAAATGTATTTATTATTAAAAAACGTGAACAATATTCAAAGAAAGGATCCTTTTTATATGCTTTACATGGAAACAGAACCTTATATATACCTATACGCTGGAAAATAATTTGCGCTTTATTCTGTATAGCAATTAAATCATCGAGAAGTTCCTGATGATTAACACGGCTTTCTCCAGCATGTGCTTCTAATTGTAACGTTGCTTGTTCAATTTTTGTCTGCACCGAACGAGTCATATGTGTTAGTTGTTCATGAGTTTCCAGTATAAGCCGTTTTTCATCTACTAAACGTTTTATATTGTCTTCTATAGCTAACTGGCCATGAAGTTGTGCCATTTCCAAATCCTTTTGCTGAAGCCTTATCCGTTCCTGTCCTGAATTAATTTATTAATTTTATTCAATGCAATATAATAAATTTATTACCTTCAGCAACAGAATTTAAAGAATATTCAGCCATGTCATGTAAATTTTCTTGGTCTTTAGCAATCTTATCTAATGTAAAAAGTTGATTACGTGCAGCATCCATGAGTTTATTCACCGTATATTCGGTGAGACCACGGAATTGTGTTTGACGAACAGAATAACATACAGCTCGTGCACGATTACTCATTAAATGATAACTGTTCCAGGTATCCGGATCCATGCTTGACGTACAGTCTTTAATACTCATGGTGTCTGTGCAAGGGTAAAGTTTTCGACCTTCAGCTGCGGACTGGCAATTTAATAACATTACTGCCATTTTAGCTAATTGTTCATCATTCATTCTATCGCATGAGGTTTGAAGTTTTAAAACAACCTATGGAATTAAAAAAGAAACAAGTCATTGGACGAAATATGAAGGTTAAAGTAACGTACCCTGTGTTGGCACGAGTCCAATTCCGATAAAGCTACACCTGTTAATTTTGCTGCTTCCGATATAAACTTCTCATCGGGAATTGAGACTTCATATGGAACAGTATGTTGTAAAATATCATCATTTAATTGTGATCCCGCTTCTTTACCATAACCGAAATATTCACCTACACTTTTGAAATATTCTGCAAGTTCACTATTAACGATGTTTATATTACATAATATAGCGAGAACAATTAAAAAGGATGTTTTCTGCATCGTGTTATTCGTTAAAACTGATTAAATGTTCATAAATAGAAACAGCCGTTGGATCACATTTGAATATTTTTTGATTTTGCGCAATTTTTGGGGTTAACTTTAACCGACTTTACTAGGAGATAAGAATGTTCATCCTGCCTAGGGAGATACTATGATATTTACCCCCTCCATGTCCTCAATTTGCGAAAATCGAGAAGGTGTATCCCCTCCTATTTACGCTTACTCCCCGTAAACTTAACTCCATGAAATAAAAACCATAACCTTAAATTTTCTTGATTTTTCGTGTTTTCTGTGATATTTAAGTTTAAAAATGAGAGAAACGTTTGTTTTACCCGATATTCAGCACTTATTGTAAGTTTAAAATTAATTAAATACAAGGATTTCATTTTTTTTCTTGTAGGAATAGTTCGGAACGATTATCGGATAAAATCGTTATTATCTCGATTATAGGAAAAAGTTCCTACAATGCAAGCGTAAAAGTCAGATCACTTGGACGAATGTTTTCATCTCAATCCAATAGAGAAGACGAAGTAAGTTTTGCAAAGGAAAAAAAATTAAATTTATTATCGTAATTATTTTAGTATGCCGTGGAAGGATACTATGACGAAGAAAATCAAATTATGTACCTCCATGTACATAGTTTATTGGATACAGATGCTTTAATTAAACATTATGAGAAATTAACAAAACGATATCTTGAACAAAACAAAAGTGACGATTTTTTAACGATTTATAATGAAATTAAAAGCACGTTTGCGCATATCTTATTAGTGTTATTTTATATAAGCCACATTGTTGTGTTATCTCATCCTGGTTCGACATTTGATGTTAATTACATCCAGTATTTTAAAGCTATTGATCAATTACGGTGAGTAATAAATTATTTTAAATTTTATACTTACAGAGGCGTGACTCAGTGTTGTATCTAACATCAACTTCTCCTTTTAAGACAAAAACTAGGAAACCAAATATCCGATGTTCTCAAAAACATAGAAGGTATAAGCCAAGAATGGATTAACAACGGCCGTCCTTGTACCCCGCGCCTTCTTTTTTTCTTCGAACGGTCTCCTAAGATGGTAGAAAACATTAAGAAATTAGAACACGATATAGAAGATCGTATTTATCAGATTTTAAGAAAAATCCGGATTATAAGCAGCACTAAGTAATATTTTAAATAAATGATTTGGTATTTAATTTTTATTTAACGATTTTTAGTACTTCCTCGTTATTTGCAATTCCACCCAACGAAGAATTTGTTTTTATGTCTCAAGAAGGCCCGGTTGATCAATTAGGCCATGCAGTACGAAGTTTAATCTTAGGTTGTCAACCAGGAGTTGCAGTACAAGTTCAAGCACCCTACTGTAGTCAACCTGAGAGTGGTCGTAATTTTCTTAGCTTTTTACAAGTTCATGTGCAACAAGCTCGTAATAAAGGTTTTGATGATAACGTAACTTCGAGCAGACATTCCCAACAACAACCAGCACATTTTGAGGTACAATTTATTGCACAACCAAAACCGTATGTTACTGATTTTTTTATTATTCTAGCTCCCTATGGTAAAACATTGGGCGGAAGCAAGTAAAGGAATTTATAATTTAGTAATGAAGCTCGAACTTCTATCTTCTTTATGTACGGACACCCGATTTTCAGAGCAACGTTGTTTAAAAGTTCTACCGTTAGCTTTAGCTCGTTATCAAGAAGGTTTACCAAGTCATTACACAAGAGCCATTCATGAAACCCGTCTTGCTGTTGCTTTAGCCCTTTTCGGGGCCCAAGCTCGTGGACCACTTTTCCAACAATATAACGCTCAATTAATTACAGAATGTCAAGCACATTGGGAAAACGGTCGACAATTATGTGAAGCTGCATCCCTAACTGGTAATCCTTGTAATTTACCTAAACACTTATCGGATCAAGAACATTGCAGCGGTGTTCGTTATATCGGTTAGTTATTAATAATTAAACGTAAGGCTTTGGTTTGATTCCGTTTTTTTCTAGCTGCGTGTGATTGTGGGAGAAGACAAGGCCCACGTGATGACCCCTACAGTCCAAAGCAAGCAAATTATACATTTTATCAACAACAATCTAAAGAATGTGGATGTAGTACCCTAGACCGTATTCATTTCCCAATATTTCAACCATCGATTAAAGAATACACCGCGGCAACATTAACAGAAAACGAAGAACCCTTATCTATGCTTTCAGATCGTAGTGAATTAACTCCGGAGCTTGATCGGGGTTTAGTACGACAACCAAGCACCACGGAATATTTACCAGGAATGTTAACTTTAAGCTCACCTCCTGGGCTGTTACCGTATTATTCTAGTTGGGCCTTGGTTTGTCTTGGTCCGTCTTCTTTGTACAGTCACAACTTAGGCCTTTCTGAATCACATCACCCCGGATTTTTAAATTCAACCAATTATCTTCTACCATGGGACGTTACCGTTTATTCTAAAGGACGGACACCTTGGCCTCAGATTAGTAAACATTCTTCAAGGGGGCGTAGGCCTCGATCCACTACCTCCATGCCTCAATTTACTGTGAAAGTTTTCATTGGTGTTGAATATGAATGTTCAAGGGGGCATCGATTTATGTTAGCAGCACCCGATAGGGTTTTAAGGGCCGCCCCAGGAAGTATTGTAAAAGATACCGGACATAAAATTGCCGAATCGGATATGCCGCTTTATTTTCCATGTCCTTGTCGTCCCGGAAAACCTCTTACAGCACAACTTATGCGTTTGCATGTTGTTACACCTAAAGCTCCAGTACATTGTACACTTAATCCTCGGGTAAGTTATTTTAAAATTGTTTTTAATGAACTTATTTTTTGTTTTTAAAGGTACAACCTGCAACAGGGGCACCCATTTTTGTTAGTAATGTTGAAGGACCTACAGCTTTAACTCAATCAGCATATTGGGTGATGCGCTTACCTTATGTTTATGTATCCGATAAAGAAAGTTATCCTGAAAATCATTCCGCAAGATTACTTTCAGGAGTATTTGGTGTATCAGAAGTAGAGCAGTGAATTATTTTGTTGTAAAATAAATTAAATTCCTCCAATGTATTTTTTTTTAAATTAAATTCGCATTGGTTTAATTTCTAGTCGCATTTTTCCAAGGATTTTCGGTCTCTAGGTTCACTCAGCCTTTCTTGTAATGCCATAACGTTATAATTATTGCTGGTAATGTAACAAAAAAACCAGTTTGGAATGTAAATATAATAAATTATTATCTTAAACTGTTCTAAAATCTACAAAAAAAAAAATAATACCGCAGTAACATGAACACATTACAAGGGAACGGGTGGTGAAAAATCAATGTCCATTCGTTTTTCGATGCAATCCAAGTAAATCTGATCTTGAAAATGCTTTAGGACATGAAGGACAAGGATAAGGTGTCTCTCCAGTATGAGTTCGTATATGTATCTTCAACATAGTAGAAGTTGTGCATCCTTTTCCACATAACGAACAGGTGTAAGGCCTTTCCCCTGTATGACTTCTCATATGTACAGTTAAACGAGAGGTAACTGCAAATCCTTTGCCGCAAACCTGACAAATATAAGGTTTCTCCCCGCTATGAATTTTTAAATGCGTTTCAAGATGTCCTGATTGTGTAAACGCCTAAAAAATTCTGTATTATTACTTCCGTATTCGGATATTTTTAACTTACCTTAGAACAAAGATGACAAGAATAAGGTTTCTCCCCTGTATGTGTTAGCATATGTTTATTAAGCGAATAACTAACACTGAATCTTTTATTACAAACAGTACATGCATGCTGTTTTTCAACGTAACTTTGTGTATGGGTCCTTAAATGAGACCGAAGCGATCCATTACGTGAAAACGTTTTATTACATATTCCACAGGAAAATTCCTGAAAATAAATTAAATTACAATTATATTTTTGATAAGAGAAAGAATTACTTTATCATTGGTGTGGGTTCGCATATGTTCCGATAAATGAAATGATTGTGTAAAGGCTTTTGGACAGAGAGTGCATAGATATGGTCTTTCTTGACTATGTGTCCGTGTATGCTTTTTAAGATCATCCGATCTAGTAAACGATTTTCCACATGTTGCACATAAATATGGTCTTTCCCCAGTATGACTTAGTAAATGGACATTAAGGCCATGTTGCTGAGTGAAAGCTTTCGAACAAACACTACAAACGTACGGTCTTTCGCCGGAATGGATCCGAAAATGTGCTTGTAATTGATCTGATTGGGCAAAACAACGCCCACAGTGACTGAAAAATATAAAAATAAATAAATTAAAAGAAGTAACAAACAGAGAAAAGAAGTGCTAAATGTCCATCTGTATCAGACCCTTACAAAGAAGAATTTTAAATAAACTTTAAATACCTGCAAACGTAAGGCTTTTCACCAGTGTGTGTCCTCATATGTTTAGCAAGTGTATCGGAACCAACAAAACTCTTTGGACATAAAGTACATGTGTAAGCTTTTGTACCTGTATGGGTTCTCATATGAGTTCTTAACACGCCATGCCTAACGAAACCTAAAAAATTAAATTAATTTAAAGTATAAACCTTGTTTTAAAACAATACTTTTTCCGCATTCTTTGCATGTTAATTCCCGTTTGCCTCGATGTGAACGTTCATGTTCGGATAAATGAAATTTCTGTTTAAATCCTTTGTTACAAATTTTACAAACGAAAGGTCTTTCACCCGTATGAATCCGGCAGTGTCTAAGTAAATCATCGGATCTTATAAAACCTCTTCCTTTAAAAAATTGTGTTTATTATAAAATTATATTTTAATTTTTATATTTCTTACCACACTGGCTGCAAAGGAATGGTCTTTCACCTGTGTGGGTTCGCATATGCCATACTAACCCAGTCTGTTGCACGTAACTTTTTTGACAAATCTTACAAACAAACAGTTTTTTATTCTGTTCTGTTTTTGTATCACTTTCAATCTTTTCGTATCCCGAATCAGATTCCGTATCATCTTTGAAATTGTTTAAAGATTCGTCGGAATTTTCACAAGTAGCTTTTTCATTATCAACAGAAGGGAGATCATTTGCTTTAGTCTCTGTGATTTCAACCTTTGGTTCTACGTATATCTCTTCTGTGTCAGGTTGTTTAGTTTCGTTGATTGATCGTAAAGCGTTATCAACTTCTTCGCATCTTTGTTTAAATTTATATGCAATCGAGGCTTGTGAAACACATTCTTTGCATATTTTTTGAGGTAAACCATCATTTTCTAGAAACTAATGGGGAGAATTAAAGGAATTATTAATTAATTGATCGACTTACCTCTACAGAAGTAAAGGACATGATCATATTTGCAAAAGAAATTTGAGAAGCACTTGTATCGTAGATGTAATTTAAGTCTTTGCATTGAGATAAACATGTTCTACATGATTTTTCTGCATTTATATGCATTATTTGGTTCATTTATGTAGAAAATAATAATAAACTATGAACACCTGATGATTACGTTACGTTACGGTTAAGTTACCGTGGACGTAACCGTAAACACAAAAAGCCCTGCTGTCAGGGCCGTGGCTGTCACTGTCATACTGACAGGTGTCAAATCTGCTATCAGTTAACTGTTAATTGCGAAACTTTGTTAACGGTGTGTGACTGTGTTTAAATTTATTGCACAACTTTATTTCATCGATTAATAAACAAGGTACGTGGTTATAATATTGAAGATAGAAAATTATTTTGGAAATTTTTATAACCTAAAAATTAGATTTTTCAATTTTTAAAATGTAATTTTGCAAAATTCAAGGCCCCATCCCCATTTATGTCCCAGTGGGACCCAAACCAAGGTAGGCCTTTTGATCAGGGCCAAGAAAGGTATGATGAAACTTCCTTCAATCATTCATCGGTGAATCCATATTTTAACCAAAACGGCTTATACAGTTATGACCAATTTGCTCAAAATTACAATGTGCCAATGTCTACTTGCAATATGCAAGAGGATGGAAATTACAGGGCAAATTTGTTCTACGTGCCTCAACATTCAGATTTTAGATTAAATAATGATAATAACAGGAACGCTAATATGGCCCAAGCAAGTGAACAGAGTAGTAGTTTGACATTCGAAGGAAGTAATAACCCCCCAAGACAATCTACAAATGTAATTAATTCAAATTTAACTGCTTTAGCTAAGGAATTTACTCCAAGTACGAGTAACGTGCAAAGTAACACGTTTTATGATGATCGAAATAAAAGACATGGTGCTGTAAAAAAGGGCACGTATTGGAATAAACGTACTCGAGATGAGAATAAACATTTTAATTACGAAACCAGTGAAAATAGAACGGTTAAACCTGAAACTGTTTTACCCAAAAATCGGGAATATTATAATAAATCTTCTAACCATTTTCGTAATAATTTTAAAGATTTTAATAAAAGCACAGAGCAAAGTAAAATACTTCAGGATACTAAAAAATTTTTGGAGCAAGTTAAAAATGTTGGTAACGAACCACAACAATATAAAAATTCCTTAGATATTAACGATCCTAATAATTATTTTAAAAACAATAGAAATAGAGATTTTACAACATATAGAAATGATTTTACTTATTCCGAAGATTCACGGTTTAATCCTGAATTGGACGGGAATAAAACTAAAAAACACAATAATTATTATCCTAAAAATAATTATAATAATCGTAACCGGAATTATAAAAGTACCTACAACAAAAAAGAATATAATAATGAGTACGATAATCGAAATAAAGATTATCAATTCGATCGTAGTGATAATAAAAACAAAAATCATCAAGATCGAAGACGAGAAAATGAAGAACTTGAAAGGAAAAAGGCACAGGATGCTTCATTCGAAAGAAAAAAAGGCTTCCAAAATTTAAAAAAGAAATGTAAGTAATTTAAGATGTGAAATATTCATTTTTTAATTTTTTTTTCTGAAATTAGTGGATGCGGCCTCACAACGAGAACGTCTGGAACAATTAGTTGTGCGTCGCCTCCTAGAATGTTTGGTATGCTGTGAGAAATTACGTCACACAGATCAGATATGGTCATGCAAACAATGTTTCCATATTCTTCATTTACAATGTACAAAACGTTGGGCTCAGTCTTCCAAACTCGAAGCCGGTTGGCGATGCCCTGCATGTCAAAACGTATACCAAGACATCCCTAACGAATACCGTTGTTACTGTACCAAACAAATCCATCCCCCGTTAGAACCAGGAGGAGTTCCTCATAGTTGCGGAGACGTATGTGGACGTAAAGGACGATCATGTTGCCATACTTGCACTTTAGTATGTCATCCTGGACCATGCCCTGATTGTAACGTCATGGTCCCACGTTCCTGCGGATGTGGAGCTACTAAACCAATCGTTAAATGTAGCTCAACGGTACCGATAACTTGTCAAAAAATGTGTTTGAAGATCCTTGAATGCGGTTTCCATAAATGTGACAAAAAATGTCACCAAGGCGACTGTGGTGATTGTAACGAAAGTATTAAGCAAGAATGTTATTGCGGAAAACAAGGTCGTAAAATAAAATGTTCGGCCGAAGTATTTGGAGCCATCGCATACGAATGTGGAGAACAATGTGCAAAGCTTTTAGCTTGCGGGAATCACAATTGCGAACTTAACTGCCATGCAGGACCTTGTAATTCTTGTGCATTAGCCCCAGATCAGATAATCACATGTAATTGTGGACAAACAAAATTAACCGAGCTTCGGAAATCTTGTTTAGATCCAATACCATGCTGTGATAAGGTACAGAATTGTTTTTAAAAAAGTTTCTTGTATTGATTGTAGTTTTTTGTAGATATGTAACAAAAAATTATTATGTGGCCAACCTAATGCTCCGCATTTGTGTAAAGCTCCTTGTCATGAAGGCCCATGCCCGTCTTGCTCACGCACAACTATTATAAGATGTCGTTGTGGTCATATGGATAAGGAACTTCCATGTGCTCAGGTTACAACCAAAGCAGATGATGCCCGTTGTGAAAAAAAATGCACCAAGGTAATTATTTGATTATAAAATTTTCAGGAGGGGGGGCCTAAATCGTATATAGCTTTAGGGGAGTCTATATCAAGAGGGAAAAAGGTATGGATCGGCCCTTAAATTTTCTGGGGCATTGTGGGGATCAACTTTGCAAGTTACTCCTAATTTTTTTTCTTTAGAAACGACTTTGCGGTAAACACAAATGCAATCAATTATGTTGCATAGAATTGGATCATATTTGTCCACTCCTATGCAATCGTTTACTTTCCTGTGGACAGCATCGTTGTGAGGAAGCTTGTCACAAAGGTCGTTGTCCTCCATGTTGGCGTACCAGTTTTGAAGAACTTTATTGCGAATGTGGATCAAGTGTTCTTTACCCACCTGTTGCTTGTGGCACTCGTCCTCCTCCTTGTGACCAACCATGCTCTCGGCCTCGTACTTGTGGACATGAAGTTCTCCATAGTTGCCATACAGGTCCTTGTCCACCTTGCACGGTATTGAGTAAACGCTGGTGCCATGGACATCACGAGCAACGTTCCACCATTCCTTGTCATCAAGAAAATTTCAGTTGTGGGTTACCCTGTGGTCGTCCTATGGTTTGTGGAAAGCACAAGTGCATACAGTCTTGTCATGAAGGGCGTTGTCGTGCTCCTTGCACCCAGCCTTGTACTGAACTACGCCCGGATTGTGGACATACATGTAATCAACCTTGCCATTCACCACCGTGCCCGGAAACATCCTGTAAACAATTGGTAAAAGTCACATGTCAATGTGGTTTACGTAAAAGCAGCCGGGTTTGTATGGAACTTTCAGGGGAATATCAAAATATTGCAATGTCTCAACTTGCATCAAAAATGGAAGAAATGCAACTAGGATATGCAGTTGATATTACAGATATTATCAGTGGACAGAAAAAAGGAACTCTAAAAACGTAAGTCGGAATGTGGAAGGTTAAACCCTTCATTCGTTTAAAATTTAAAAGTCTTTAATGATATTTTTTCTGTTCAGGTTGGAATGCAATGACGACTGTCGATTAGTAGAACGTAATAGAAGATTAGCAATAGGTTTACAAATCCGTAACCCGGATTTAAGTTCAAAATTAACTCCGCGATATTCCGATTACATGCGTAACTGGGCAAAGAAGGATCATAAATTTTGTAAACACGTTCATGATAAATTATCCGAACTTGTGCAATTATCAAAGCAAAGCAGACAAAAAAGTCGTTCTTATTCCTTCGAATCCATGAATCGTGATAAACGTCATTTTGTACACGAATACTGTGAACATTTTGGTTGCGAAAGTGCCGCTTACGATCCTGAACCGAATCGTAATGTTGTGGCCACAGCATTTAAAGATAAATCATGGTTACCCAGTTATAGTTTATTGGAAGTCATTCAAAGAGAAAGTGGACAAAGGAAAGTGCCAGGACCGCAACAGCTTGGGAAAGGAACCGCTCCTAAATCTGAAGCGGTTTCGTTGAAATTACCTGGACGTGCACCTCGTCCTTCAACTCCACCTGGTGAATTCGTCGATTATTTTAATAATCCTCCCGAATAAGATTTTATATTAAACGGGTTTATTGATTGATTTATTTTTGATGTTATTTTTTGCTGATTTAGAATAAATGGTATATTAAGTGGGATATTTTGTTGTTTTATTAAAAGGTCATAGAATGACTTCCGATTCCTTCTTTACCCAAAAGGGGGGTGTTCCTATTGAAAAAATCAATTTTTCCAATATACCAATTTATTTATTTTGTACA
This sequence comes from Hemicrepidius hirtus, assembly GCA_963082805.1. NCBI lineage: Eukaryota > Metazoa > Arthropoda > Insecta > Coleoptera > Elateridae > Hemicrepidius > Hemicrepidius hirtus. The sequence goes on from OY720164.1 coordinate 988,874, forward strand.
TAAAACATTTATAAAATGTAGACATTTGAAATAATCACCTGCTTTATAGCAAAACAAATTATGGTACAGATATACATGAACACCAATAAAAATTAAATCGTTTTTTTAAGTAGCTACGTAGAAATTAAATTGGAACAAGCCATGCCAAGTTGCCGACCATATATATTATATTTGTGTACCTTTTATAGAAAATTTAACAGTAAATTAATGTGAAAGTCGTGTTCTAGTCATGCTCTAGTAATTTTTAATCGAGCGTAAAAATTAAAAAGGCTTTTCCCCACTTTCCGATTTTAAACACATACTTTGTAAATAAAAATTGGGGTTTTGTAAGATGAAAATCAAAAAAGATTAGGTACACAGCACATCAATACAATAATAATTCAGTAATTATGATAATAAAATACGTTTGTTACATATAATTTATACAACCATTTGGCATTTATTATTACACATTGCAAAATACCAATTTACATTTGCTGCAATAAACAGCAAAAACATTTAATATTTATGGAATGTAAGGAATTAACCGAAGGTGCAGCAGCTATTTGTCTTACGTGCTGTTTTATAGAAAGCCTTAGATTGAATGCTTAGGCCTTCTGATTTTGCAACCAAATCGTCTAATTTTTCACCTCTTTCCAGAACTGCTTCTATTGTATTGTGCTAAAAAATAAACGTCCCAAAGTAAGGACATACAACTTACCTCCAGCACTTACCAATATTATTTTAGTTTCATCAAGATCAGACTGTATCTTCGTCATAGCATCGGCTTCTCGTGGATTTTGATATTTAGCTAAGTATGTATTTAAATGCGGAAACGTCACATCTCTTTCTGTTAAATCAGGCCAACTAGAAGCAGGTACCAGTTGAGAAAATTCGTCAAGTACTTTTGTAATTAACGTATGTGAAACTCTAGAAGGATATTCGTGGTCCGAAATCACTACTCCCGCTAAATTATCTCTTCGAACATACACATGGCACATATACTCTAAAAATAAAAACTTATTAATTCAATACTAAAAAGCTAATAAAATACGAATTTACCTCCTTCTTTAACAGACTGTCTTGATGCTGCGAGAGTTCGTTCTGTAATAGTTTTGCTAACAAATGCCATAAATTCTTGTACCGATCCACGTTGAAAGAAGCTAAAACTTTGCAGATCGTATGCCGATTTTAAATATATGGCATTGGTTTGTCCTTTGTACAGGATACTCATGCAATATACCTTGACCATTGTAAGAAATTCAAAAAATGATCTTTGCTCTAGTTCGCTATAACTTCCACACCATTCACTTTTGCATTATAAGTTTATTGGATTCGTTTTCTGTAAATTAAATCAAATTAAAGGACTAAAACAAGCTTATAAAGTATTGACCTACACTTTAATAATTCTTAATTTCGTTTTACCATTAAAAAAAACAACACAAACTTTAATTAAAACACAAAACGTCAAATTTAGTGACACATCTTTGGAACAGATAAAAATTTCTTCTCAATTCTCAATGTACCAATTCTCAAATTATCTAATTCCTATCAGTTTTTCTAATGTGTCGGCTTAGTGTTTGAATATTTAAATATTTAATTATTATCAATTAAATTCGTTTAATGGCGCTATCAGGAGTTTGTAAACTCAAGCAAGAGTAAGTTTAAAATAATTATCTTTCTTTTCCCTATTATTGTAAAAATATCATAACCTAATTTTATAAAAAAAATCATGTAACTTAAAAAAATTCCAGATATATAATCGAAGAACACATAAGTGAACTGAGTTTACAGTGTGTATCTGAAAAGGATAAGGAAAAATTAAGAAATGACTTACCCAATGACAGAATCAATGAGCCTCCTGAAAAAAAGCAACGACTTTCGAAGGCTGAAAAAAAGAAGCTACGTGGGCAAAACAAGGCACGGCCAGCTACTTATAAAAGAAATAGAGAACTAGAACTATGCAATACCTTAATAAATGTAAAGGAAGGTGAAGAATATCCCAAATGTAATAGAAAAAATTGTACTTTTATGCATGACGTTCAGGAATATTTAAAAAATAAACCTGAAGATATCGGTAAGTTAAGAAATAATCATAAGGGTATATATACATATTGTAATGTTTATTTAGGAGAAGAATGTTATAATTTTAAGGCAGCAGGTTATTGTTCCCGTGGATTAACATGTAAGTTTGGAAAACAACATATTACATCAGAAGGGCGTAATGTTGTTAACCAAGAAGTACAAGAAGCTTTTAATGCTGTTGGACTGCATACTATTAATTCTTTATCTTACGATTTACAAAATTCTTTACGAAAACGAACTTATGACTTCAACGTAGCCGAAAGTATCGTCAGATACAATGATAAGCAACGGTTTGTAAGTATTTTATGCTAAATTTATATTAAAATGATTGTCTTTACCTAAACCAGTAATTAAAACGTATTATCAGAATAAGAAAATATTAGAAACTTCCACAAACACCGAAACTCCTCCCGTACTGGAAGTAAAATCTCAAAAAACATCAGGATCCATTACAGATGAAGACATTATAAAACTATTAGAACGAGAAAAAACCAAAATCGATTGGAAAAACAAACTTTTTCTAAGTCCTTTAACAACAGTGGGAAATTTACCGTTCCGCCGCATTTGTAAAGAATTCGGTGCCGATGTAACCTGTGGGGAAATGGCTATGTGTTCCTCTTTACTCCAAGGATCACCACAAGAATGGGCTTTAGTGAAACGTCATCACACGGAAGATATATTCGGTGTACAACTCTGTGCCAATAATCCTCATCTTTTAACAAAATGTGGCCAAATGTTAGAAAAAGAAGCTAAAATTGATTTTGTTGATTTAAATTTAGGTTGTCCCATCGAACTCGTTTATAAAGAAGGCGGAGGTTGTGGTTTATTACGGCGTTCACGAGTCCTAGAAGCTTGTGTTCGTAGTTTAAGCAACGTCCTTACTATTCCACTTACTGTAAAAACCCGTACTGGGGTTTATAGCAACGAAAATGTGGCTCATACTTTGGTAAGTATAAAAAATATTTATTAAGAAATTTAATTAATTAATTTTTAGATTCCTAAATTTGGAGAATGGGGCGCAAGTTTAGTAACAATCCACGGAAGATCAAGGGAACAACGTTATACAAAGTCAGCGGATTGGGCATACATAAAACAATGTGCGGAACAAGCTGCTCCTTTACCCGTTTTAGGAAATGGTGATATTCTTAGCTACGAGGATTACAAAACCGCTATGGAATCCTGCTCGCAATTAACAGGAGTCATGATAGGAAGGGGAGCACTTATAAAACCTTGGATATTTCAAGAAATAAAGGAACAAAAACTCTGGGACATTTCCGGTTCTGAAAGATTGGATATAATTAAGAAATATGTTAATTACGGACTAGAACATTGGGGTTCTGACATGAAGGGTGTGGAAAATACAAGAAGATTTTTATTGGAATGGTTATCTTTCTTACATCGATATGTACCGGTAGGAATTTTAGAAAATCCGCCTCAAAAAGTTAATGAAAGGCCACCACGTTTCCGGGGCCGGGACGATTTGGAAACTTTAATGTCTTCTACTGCTGCAGCAGATTGGATTAAGATAAGCGAAATGATACTTGGACCTGTTCCGGATGGTTTTCAATTTTTGCCTAAACATAAAGCAAATTCTTATACATAAATGTATAAATAAAATTTAATACGAAACTTGTTTTCTTATACAAGAAATAAAAATTATTAACAATTATGTAATTCTAGTTTTAACAATAAACAATTACTGACAATAATGCGTCAAAGTAAGCCTTGCAGTTATATTCATAGCTTGCAATTCGGTTAACAAAAGCTTACACGCGTAAGGCATGGTAATAGTCGAGACATGCCCGGAACTTTTGCAGCTGTTACACCAACCGCAATAACCTAATCTTCCACAATTGTTACACACATCCACTTCACATTGATCACTGGAAACCATTAATCTTTCCACTAACATCATACTGAAACAATTTTAATTAATATCTATTTACCGATGCTTTCCCTCCTTTTACCTTGCCCCATATCCAATAAGACAATCCCGTTCCATTTCACCCAATCTTAAACCTCCATCCCGACTTTTACCTTCAGTTGGTTGTCTTGTTAAAACAGCTCTAGGTCCACGAGCTCTGGCATGCATTTTATCTTGCACCATATGTTTTAATTTTTGGTAATAAACGGGACCGGAATAAATATACGCCTCTAGAGGTTCTCCGGTTATTCCGGAATAAAATATATCCTTCCCTTGATAATTAAAACCGTGTTTTGCTAATTCTTCGCTTACATCCTGTACTTTGGAACCTCCAAATGCTGTACCATAGTGAAATTTACCTTTAAAAAAATATTTTATGCATGTTTCGCTTAGAATTCGGTTAAATTTGAGGTTGAGTGGCCCTCGAGACCAAAAAAAAACGTCTTAAAGTACGTGAATACGCTTGAATTAAAATAATAATCTGCTTAGAATAGCAGGTGCAGCTGCTATTAATTTTATTATTACCCCGGAGTGCTCTACTCATTTGAGACTGAGTAACCCTCGAGCCCAAAAACCTACCTCAAAGTACTTGGTCTTTTAAAATTCGGTTTAATTAATAATTATACCTTCTACAAGTCCTGCCTTTCCTGCTAAAAGTTCTATTAATTTCCCCACGGTCATACGAGACGGAAAACCATGCGGGTTCATAATAATATCCGGACAAATTCCATATTCGTTAAATGGCATATCTTCTTGTTCTACTACTAGTCCTGTAAGTTAAAAAAATTAGGCAAGAAAAATATTATCCCAAATCCTTACCAACAACCCCTTTTTGACCGTGCCTTGAACTAAATTTATCTCCAATTTCCGGCCGTCTAGTTTGCCTTAATAAAACCTTAATTAGACCTGAATCATCTTCATTTGTTGAAACCATTACTTTTTCTATATAACTTGGTTCTATATTTCGGTATGCGGCTGACACTTCTTTGTATTCGATATTACTTGCACCTGTTGATGTGCCCGGGACCGCGGAAGACACAGGGGCTGACTTATTAACAAGCACCTATGATTTATAACAAAAAATAAAGACGTGTCTTTTTATATTTTTAAATGGGATAACACATATCCTAAATAAGCACCAATACTTGTTTTATTTTTCATAAATAAATTTAATCGTACCTGTCTATTTTCCACCATTTCACCAGGTGCAACAATTCCATCATTATCCAAAATACTATGTTTCCAAACAACTTTATTAGAAACAGGATCTATTAACGGTCCTTGGACTCTATCGAAAGTTTGATTTGCGTAACGTTTTAAAATACATTTTGAATTTCTGTAAACTAAACAACGTCCAAACCCTCTATCTATTGATGCTTTATTAACAATTAAAGCATCTTCTATATCGTAACCACTATAACTCATTACGGCTACAGTAGCATTTTGTCCTGCAGGTAGTTTATCAAAATTAATTAGTTCTATCGTTTTTGTCTTGACAATCGGTGCTTGCGGATGAACTAAATTATACAAAAGAGTGTCTATTCGATTTCTTTGATTATATCCAATGGTACCCATAGCTTGTTTTCCCATAGCACATTGGTATGTGTTTCTAGGGGATTGATTATGATGCGGATACGGAATCAGACCTGCACATACACCCAATAACGTAAACGTTGCAATTTCTAAATGAGTTGTTTGGGGCATTATATCACGTTCGTAACAAGCAATAAAACTATCATTTTCTTCATTTACATCCAGAAATTCTATTAAACCTACAAATATTTATTTTTAATTTAGTTCCTAAATTTTTTTTCTCATTACCATGATGTAGAAAGTCTTCAAAACTTCGAAGAACCCCAATTCCTTTTTCCATTTCATGTATGTGCTTTGATGTAACAAGCGGTACACCGTTTTCCACAATAATATACGGCCTACACAATCGACCACCATCGGAACTAATATAAATACATCTTTGATTTTTATTTAAATAAATTGAAGTGTATTGAGATATTTTTCCTGCTCTTCTCCACATTCGAAATGAATCTAACAGATATTTATATTGTTTGATTACACCCAAAATATTACCTGTAAAGGAACAAAACATTTTTTTAATTACACAAATGTGTCATCATACCGAGACCTCAACCTTACCATTTAAAAATACAATATAATGTACAGGTGAATGTAAAGCTTCTCCACCAACAAAATGTACTTTCTGGACTCCTGTATTTGTAGCCAAACGAATCAATGGATATTCATCGGCTTCTGTTGTAATATGCGTCATTAAAGCAAGATTTTTTACAAGACCACATGCCTAAAAGTTAACCGAAAATTTTTTTGTTAAATTAAAAGTTTTCCCTCTGTTACCTCTCCTTCAGGAGTGTCACTAGGACAAAGCATTCCCCATTGGCTAGGTTGAAGAGAACGTGGACCGGATACTTTTCTAGTTTTCTCAAATTGTGAATTAATACGAGTCATCATACCCAAAGCAGAAATATAACTTAATCTTGATAAAACTTGTGTAACACCTTGTCTTTCCATTCTAAAACGTTTGATTGTCCAATTTCCCTAAAAAAATAGTTTTATGTCATTCTCAAAAGCATAAAATAAATTGAATAATGATTTATACTTACTGTTGAAATAGCAAATACAAGACAATTAGTTATAAGATCTGATCTCATATATTTTATAACGTCAAATTGTGTAGCCCTAATTTTAGGAATTGTTTTTTCCGCAATTGATTTTAATTCCCAGTTAAAACGTTTGAAAACGTCTTCAAACATAAGTGAAAGGAGCGATCCAGCTAATTCTAAACGCTTGTTTCCATAATAATCCCTATCATCTATAGCTTTTTTGTTACTTTGAGCATCCATAACTCTTCTTATCTAAATTAAACGAGATATTTAAAATCGGGTTTGTTAAACGGAAACACAACCAACTTACCATTAAAGCTAAATAAACAGCTTTGGTTTGAAAATCGTACTCTTCTACAGGGACATGAGCTAAAACGGTGGTAGCTAACATATCTCGAGCTTCATCAGTCGGTGTCTTAACTTTACTGGCTGCTGTAACAAAACGTTTGGCAACTAATTTAGTTCCTAAGTGCCGAAGCGCAGATTCTTGAGTATAAATTTCTAAATTATGACAGTCTTCAAGGGTAGGAGTAAATTTGCTTATATCAGTCGGACACACATACTGGCATATTTCTTGATCACTTGTAAGTCCCATTGCTTTGAATATTATAGACACCGGAATCGGCTAAAAAAATAATCTTTTACATACTGAAATAAAATTTTAAAAACTTACATCAGTAAAACTATTATGGGACATAAAGTATTTATTTCCTTTAAAAAACACAATCGTTCTTGATTTCTTCTCGTGGGTCGAACTCGTTACTTGGCATTGAATTCCAAATTTGGATTCTTCCACTATCATACGATTCTTTAAAAGTTGTTCTTGAATTAAAATAACTTTTTCTTGTCCTTTAACAACAAAGTAACCCCCTGGATCAAGAGGACATTCGTTCATTTTTGCTAATTCATATTCGGATTTGTTTGTTAAGACACAATTTGATGAACGTAACATTATTGGCATTCTAAAACATGTTTGGACGTTATGCGACATTGATTTACTAATTTTTTAAAACGTACCTTCCTACAAGGAGTCCTGTTTTCGATACCCTTTGATTTCCTTTAATATATTCTATATCAACTGTAATAGGGGCAGAATAAGTCATATCTCGTAATCGACATTCATGTGGGGTAACGGGTTTGCTTATATTAAATCCCTCGTCAACATCCGGAGACCCCACATAAACATTAGTGTACCTAAATTGATTAAATTATGCTTCTAGTTGCTAAGTCTTTCTAGTTTAATACTTACTTCAAGTAAAAAAGAGGATCGGCATCGCATGTAACTCTTGCGTTCGCTTCCACGATTTTTTTAATTTCCACATTTATAAAATAATTGAAAGAATCTATGTGTTGCTTCACTAAACCTTTCACATTTAAGAAAGCAGGGACAAGTTTCCATTTTTCCTTAAAAAGAAAATAACCTTCAAAAAAAATTTAGTCGAGGAATCACAAATTTTTTACCTCGATTTCTTTGATTGGTTTTCGATATAAATTGGGATCCCCAAACATATTCTTAATCGTTGATTTACTTGAATCGGAATATTCTCCCATATTTAAACTGTATTTTCTTTAAATTTTCGTAAATTTAATTGAGGTTATGTCGTGGAAGTCATGTTTTCTTAAAAGTTGTGGCTTAGGGACATATAAAGGGACTATAATTAATATAGACGGGATTCTAAGCATTCATTGGCAATCAAGAGGTTCCAGGTTCAATCTCTGAGCTATAAAAAGTGTTTGGTTAATGTATCCGGAACCTACTGGTTCGTAACGAAAAGGTTCCAGGTTCGAGCTCTCGGTTGCTAGATCTAAGAGCTTTCGGTTAATGAATCTGGGACCTTTTTGTACTCAATGAGACTCCTTTTAGCAAGCTAAATGTCCCAGGTTCAAGATTTTGACTCCTGGATCTAGACTGCGATTCAGTTTGGTTGTGTTTTCGGGATTTGTGATACCAAAGTTTTTATAACTTATTTGCTGTTTGTCTTTAACAACTTATAAGAATTAGAATAAAACAAAAAAATTAATATATTGGAGTTTGATTTTTATTAAATTCTTACAATATATATATGTGGGTCCAAAAAGTGTTTAATATCGGTAAACGTTATTTAATTCTCAAGAACAAAAAGGAAAACAAATGTATATTATATTCAACAATTTATATCGCTTATAAATGTACTACTATATACATACGCAAAACTTATAAAATACTTTGTTGTCTATTAGTAAATATTGCTAAATCACATTCTTTTTCATTTTACCACAACTTATTCATACATAACGTAGAAGCTAAATCTCACTAACAGTATTTATACGCATTGCGTCCAATTTCCATTTTACTTACCAACATGTTGTACTTATAAATGTTTACAAAAACGATTTAACACAATAAAATTTTTGGTATTGGAAATATTGTCATGAAAATACTTCATATATTATATACGTACACATAAACAACAAATGTTAAACATTTACAAAAAGGAGGTTACTTACGTAATAGCACTTTTAATACGAAGCACGTATTTCTAAAATTTTTTTACATTTAATTGCACAAATAAAACATTACATGCCATAAATATTGTAACAGTTAACTTTAATCTTATACAAAAATAAATTTTCACGCATTTATCATTATAGTGAGATTAATTTTGTAATAATACGATCATGGAAGCTTACTCATAGGACCACAATTCTATGCAATCCATGGAAGTTTGATTTAAAGACATTTCCTATGAGTAAGTTCCCAAGAACTATGAATCTTAAAATAATACCATGCAACATAAAGAGTTTATTATTTATATTACACAGTAACTTTCATAAGACCGGCTTGGCTATTCGTCCCTAAACTCGTTTCATCAATCGAATCTAAATCTAATGCACTCTCAATCATAGTCGTATCTTGAAGTAAACGTAACCGACTAGCACTCAATAAACTATTTTCTTTATCTTGCACAGTCAAATCATTATCCAACTTAAGGTCTGGTGAATGTTTTTCATTCATACTTGGCAGTATATGACTATCGCGTACTACAACTGGATCTAAATGCAAGTCTTCCATATTGGTGCGGTGTGATTCTAATTGTCGATCCGCTTCCGCGTTAATATTTTGGGCATAACTCTGGGATTTGGTGATTGGGGTTTGTATAGGCGTCACATTGCTGTATACATGGGAATGGTTCAGGTTTGGTTGCGATGAATACTGTTGACTTTCACTTGTTTTTGTTACTACACCAAGTGGAAGTTCACTTTTAACCAATTGTGTTACGCTACCCGCATTACTATCTGTAAAAAGAAATTAAAATTGTAATTTTTTGAAAATATAGTCCATGGAAGTCAAGGAGATTATTTTTTAAAAATAATTTTAGATTCATTTTATTTAAACGTGAGCGATAATGGTGTCGCCATCTAGCGTTTCTTCCTTGGCGGGAAATTCAAATAATCCTTTGAATCTAAACTCATTTCTAAAAAATACTCCTTACTTTCATGAACCTTATACTTGATTTTGATTCCTGTCGGAAACTTTATTAAATGGATATTAAGCTTTAATTTTAATGCAATAATCACATCATATTTTAAGCAGCTACTACATGGTGCAGCTGTTGTGTTTATTAAATGCGTTCCTTGTATTTTAAAAGCTTATTATTGATGTTTATCTAAGTGGTGGTATTAAGTTATGAAATGATTCGAGCTTAAAAACTGTCAGCCAACAATAGAGAGGAAGTTTTTTCTAAAATAAATCAAACCCTTAAAAAACATAACTCTATAATAAATCAGTAGAATATAAAGCAAAAATCTAATAGAAAAATGTATTTTTTAATTCATGCAGAAACTAAAAACTTACCCACAAAATACTCGAAAACCTCCATCAACGAAATGCAATGTAAGTAGAAACAAAATATATGTATGCACGCAATTACTACCAAGTAAATAATTAAATGATGCATTTAAATTAAAGGTAAATAAATACTAAACCCAAAATGAACTATGCAAAGATTAAAAATTGTATAACACCTACTTTTTTTATGTACAGTTAATAAGAAAAAGAGTTGTTATCTAAGCTACTTTTACATTTTAAACATTAACAAGTGTAACCTGAGTGCAAAGTTTAGTATAAACATAAAAACACAGCAGATGCATCTGTATATCAGGGAAAATTCATAAGAATTTTGTAAATAAACTAAAAATGCATGCCTGGAATGAAGTAAAAAAAATAGAACATATTATTTATCCAGTTACGAAAATGCATTATTAATACGTAATTGCATATTACACGGTGGAAAAAAATATTAGAGGAACATCTATAGCGACCATGTAATAGACAAAGGATGGATGGGGAAAATACAGGAAGAACTTTGGGTTAATTAAATCGCATTAATTAGACTAGAATGGCAACAACGCAAACTAAATACTGTAGGTTGATTTGGCTTGAAATGGGGAGGGTTAGGGCCTCCATTTATCGGCTCATGTATTTTTGAGAACCTGACATGATATGATAAAAACAATAACAAAAAATTAATAAAATTTGATTCTGTAGGGTGTTTCTAAAAGCTCTGTACAATACGCTACCACTGAGAGCAGGCGCATATTTTTTCAACGGTTTGCCCAATACCTTTCAAACTTTTTTTACAGAGAGATATTATTATTCTAAACATTTTTTGTCTGTTGTGCAATTTTACTAGCTCCCATAGTTTAGGCAGAAAAAATTCTTGATTGAGCTGCACGCTATGCAGCACAGCTTCAAAATGTTCCGAATTAATTAAAACTTTTTGTACCCATAGAGAAACTTAATTCAAATATTTTTTGTCTCTTGTACAATTTTGCTAGCTCCCATAGTTTAGGCAGAAAAAATTTTTTATGTGCTGCACGTTATGCAGCACAGCTTCAAAATATTCCGAATTAATTAAAAAAAATTATATACAGAGAGAATCTTATTTCAAAATTTTTTTGTCTCTTGTACAATTTTGATAGCTCCCATAGTTTGGACAGAAAAAATTCTTGATGAGTTTCAGGCTATGCATCATAGTTTGAACAGATCTTTTAGCGACACCCTATTGGCCAAAATTATAATTAATTTAGATTTTCTTGTATATACATTGAATTAAATGCAGGAGTAGGGAAATTTTTAACTTTAACATTAGTAAAATTATTTACATTTCTATCACTCTTTGCCTTTCCCATGTTACACTCGTTATTAACACAAAATTCATCTTGTGCATGGACATTTTCATACACATAACTACTTGCTGGTCTTTGTTTGCTACTATTATGTTTACGTTCAGGTATTCGCATTCCAAAATTTGCACTATAACGTTTTTCGGGAGGTGTATATGGCCTAGTAAATGGGTGTTCGAATTTTAAAGGATTACTTGAGGATACGTTAGGATTATTATATAAACTTTCTTGAGAACTATCCTGAATTGGATAATTTTTTATTCGAGGCATGGACGTACTATTTTTAATTACATCAACAGGACCGTTTTCAATGCACTTTTTTGGTATATCATAAGGTAGCAATTGTGAATGAGCCGGTATAATTTTTTTTGTGGCACAATGTGTGGACGGCACTATGTAATGTGTACGATATACAGGTTTTTGGAGAGGTCGATACGTACCTATATTTTCTACTGTTTGTCGATACAGGCCTGGCACTTCAGATTTTATATTTATTTGTGATTGACCGTTTTGCTAAATTAAAAAAATATTATAAGTAATTGTAATATTATATTTTGTTTTATTATTTACCTGAACAGTCGTTCCGTATGATTTTAATGCTAAAACAGGATCTGCAGTGATTACAGGATTAGATAATTCTAATCTGTATTCATCTGTTACAAGGCCTCGTCTAGAAAAAGTTTTAAATAATAAATTGAAATTATTTTTGTTAAGGGGCGCAAGTTCTTGAGCCCCCCACAGTCGTTATTTTAATTAAAATCATAACAAGTTTTAATTCTTTGAATTTCGTACTCGGAGGTCAATTAAAAGTTCATCTTGTAATAAATTCAATTTAAATATCACGTTTAAAATTACCTATCTAGTAGTGATGGTGTTACAGGTCCACAAAGAATGTGAAAACAATTTAAACAAACATTTCCATGTGAATATGGATTAAAACTCTCTTGTCCTCTTTTACTAGTAAAAGAACCTTTGATCTGGAACATAAAAATTAAATAAGAAAAAATTATTATTCCAAAAAATTACTACTTACATCCTCATTTGTTGTTTGATTACTGGTTGTGAGGTATGTATGGAAGCCAGCTAAACCTAAAATACTCCAAACACTGAAGAAACATACCACGGCTACTATGACACTAGCCGGGGAATCTTTTACAGCATCCAAAAATTGACGATCTTCTCTTGTTACTGAAGTTAAAAGCAAGAATGTAAAAATATAAATTATAAGCACCCTGTATATTGCCACACATCAGCCCATTAAAATTAAACACCCTGTACAGAGCTAAATAATTTTAAGACTATTTTTCTTTCTTTAGTTTATAACAAAAATACATACTCAGTATAATATGAGCAACTGCACAAGCAAATATGAAGACAGCTAGGAAGGCGAGGGATACTATGAACATATAAAAGAATCTGTAATTCCTTCTTCCTACACAGTTTCCGACCTGTAAAATTAAAGTTCATAATTTAAAAACTAAAACAATTTAATGCATAATAATTATCCCAAATGGTTTCTTTCAGTCTCTAAGTTCACTCAGACTTGAAAAAATTTGACTCTATTATTAAGACTGAGTGACCTTAGAGACCGAAAATCTCACGGTTTGAACCCAGAACTAATTTATGCAGCATCTCTCACACATTGTACAAGTAATACCTATTATATTATAAAGATTTATCAACAATAAATAGATTGTGTAATGTTCAAAATGTTATACAAGTGCTGCTTTCATTTCACAGGATGTAGTTTTCTAAATTGTTTCTAAATGTAATAGACTTTAAAATATTCTAGTTCACATACCATGGCCTATTTATCTCACTCATTCATACAATTGAGAATTTTAATTATTTTACCAATACCATATATATAGGATATTACAAAAGTAACGTCCCTGTTTAATTTCATTACAAAAAAATATTGAAAATTTTCGCAATAAATTAAAACTTTTTTTACAAATAGAGAAACTTATTTCAAACATCTTTTGTCTCTTGTTGAATTTCGCTATCTCTTATAGTTTAGACAGAAAAATTTCTGATGTGCTGCATGCCATACAGCACAGTTCTGGAATACCCTCAAAATGATCCGAAGGAATTAAAACTTTTTTTACAAACAGAGAAACTTATTTTAAACATTTTTTGTCTCTTGTTGAATTTCGCTATCTCTTATAGTTTAGACAGAAAAAATTCTGATGTGCTGCATGCCATACAGCACAGCTCTGGAATAGCTTCAAAATGTTCTGAATGAATTAAAACTTTTTTTACAAATAGAGTAACTTATTTCAAACATTTTTTGTCTCTTGTTGAATTTCGATATCTCTCATAGTTTAGGCAGAAAAAAAATATTGTTGTGAAGTTTTGTAATATCGGGTGTTCCAAAGTAACTGCCGTAACACCTTGTATAAGGAAATTTAATCAATGCTATTAATGAAAACACCTTGAATTGAATCATCTAATTTTAAATATTAAATGTAACCTTGAAGAAAAATGAGTAATTGAAGTTTGAGGGTTTTCTAATTATTTTAAGAAGATAGTAAGATTTTTTCCTCTGAATACTAAATTTTTTTTTGGATTAAATTCTCCAGGGGCTCTTACTCGGTAGATTTACAAGAATATGTAGAAGGAATTTGCTTTAAGACTAGGACGTTAATCTATTTCTTGACCTCCACATGGTCATTATTACAATAATTATTAAGATTTTATAGACTTGCTTTAATTTTTTCTACGTATGTGTGTGTACTTTAAAAATTATCTTTAATGTGACCTCTAAATATGATTCTTATCTTTGCTGATTAAAACCATTGAATATTGTCCAAAAATGTTCCCAATTACGTATTGAAAATGATTTTTAATGATAACAGTTGGGTGAATCACTTAAATGTATCACAATGAGGTCCCCATAAAGGGGCCTCTTTTAAATTCCCTCCGATTTAAATAAAATATCATAAAACGTTCATTTATTTTATTAATATTGAAGAAAAAAATACATACCCAAGGGCAATGATGATCAAACCGATCGACACAATTATCACACAAACTACAGTGTGAAGCCCTAGGTGGTCGAAATATTTTGCATGTAAAACAGTACTTCAATTTAACTGTTTGACCTTTTATTAAAACTTCTTTTGTACGAGGTGGCGGTCTATATGTAGGACTGTTTGCTGAATTCGTCACTTCTAAATAATAATCTTTCAGTAAAGTTAGAAATAATGATACATTAAGAACTCATATTTTTATTACCTATTTGTTTTTCTACGTAAGCAGCCTCATCGGGTGTGGCTCTTGGAATAATACCAGGATCCGTTAGTGATGTTCTTAATAAGGCAGACATTGTAAATAGAAATAAAACAGCACCGATGATAGGAATAGCTATTGTTACGTTTTCCGCTAAGTACTGACAACTGAAAAATATCGAAGATAAAAACGGAAATAATATTAAAAATTGATACGTACTCGAATATAAAGAATAAAGTGCTCGTTCCGGTGATAAGACAAACTGTTAATACGAAAACTCCTGAATGAGGAGCTGTCATTAACCGACCGTTACAGTAGAAACGATTACGGCCTGCGAAAACTTCCCACTTCCGTGTCACACGTTTTGATAAGTCTAGAGCCATTTCGTTACTTGAAAATGTGTCTGTAGAACAAAAATGTTTATGCAAATGAACTTTGAACAAAGTATAACGACTTACCTTCTGTTCGAGGTGAATCTAAAGCCACAGGTTGGTATTTACAGTCTGTTGTCATAAATCAAATATAGGTGCAAAAAACTACCAAATTCTTATTAATATAAACACAAAAACTAACCAAACCTACTTCATTTTATTAAACTAAGTCTGTGTACTGTTTTAAATCATTTTAACCTTTTACGTATGATCCACAGCACTGTTCACAAAATGGTCTTGGTTGCACATAAACCAACACATTTTAGCACATTTTTAAATTTTTATTTTAATAATCGATCACCGAAGAAAGTACAAAACGTTACCACTTGCAATAAACATTATTTCTCCTTTGACAGCTTGAATCCTCGACTGTGTGCAAAAATAATTAAAAAAATTCTTGGGGAGTTGTCAAAACTCTAACCTTACATTTTAGAAATGTCAAACAATATTTCAAATCTTCAAAACGAACAAGATCTTAATGAAAAAAGCGATGTTGCTTTTAAAGTAAAGGGTAAATTACCATGAAATTCAATTTATTTTTAAATTACTATCCATATTTCTAGCTGCAATATTTCTCGGTGGTGTTACTGGTATGTCTGCACTAATCGGATTCGGAACCACATTAGCAGCTGTAAAAAAACAAGATCCTAAGTATTTTAATAAAGGACTTACAGGTACCTTAGAAATGAGTGAAGCAGGGGCTTCTCTAGCGTTAAGAGCATTGGGATGGGGCACAGTTTATGCATTTACCGGTTGCGGTATTTTATTCTATGGAATTTGGAAGTTATCAGGAGCTCAAACGGTAGGATACATTTATTAATCAACATATATGTTGATTATTCTATTCTAGATGGAAGAGTTTCGGTATAAAATTGGATCAGTTTTACCACGAATACCTAAAAATAGCCCACCTCAAGGAAGAACAGAGTTTACCGGATTAAATGATTTATTGGATTACGTATCTCAACCCAAAAGTACAAGAGATAAATAGGTTTATATAAGAATAACTTAAACTTAGTTAATAAGAAAAATATAGTTTTTTTAAACCAAAAGGCAGTTTTATTGTATTGTGCTTTTTGCACACGACTATCCTCTATTTTTTCCTTCCCGTCCAAGCTCTCTGAATAATAAATGGTAACAATTCTTTATTTGTTAGTTGTATTGCGCTAGATTAGTATATAAACTAAATGTTTAAAGTGTATGAATTGAAATTGAAATCGCAATTTGAAATTTGCAATCGCCCTACGCTTTCTTTGTAGAAGCAAGCAGATACCCTTTAGGTCGTCCCTTAACGTCTTTTTATCCTTCTTCCCTTTTCTTGTGGCTTGAGATAAGTATTCCGCTTCTTCACTGTTTTGGGAATCCCTTTGCTCTCTTCCTTGATGCATTAAATCGATATTTGTGGGGTTTCTACTCTTCCATGTTTGCTCTTTTTGGTACCTACGGTAACTACGTATACCTATGTTATCAAAATTGTAAGATTGTTACGGCATGGTGTGTTCTAGGAATGTCCCATCCAGTGTCAAGCAATGAGAGAAGGGGTAAAAAGTTGCTAGTATAGATACGTAATATTGCATGATTTTTCTCAACGAAATGCCTGTTAATATTTATTTCGCAAGACTAAAGGTCAATTCTTAATCATACTCTTGTAACATAATTTTTTTTATCTCTTTTATGTATCCATCGAACCAAATATTTATATTTATATGCAAATATTATAGATGCCTTTATGTAGGGAGTCATATCGTAGGCTAATATGTAGGTATAGAAAAATATAATGAAAGGACTTTGGCAATTTTTCAAGTTTATTTAAGTCGTTCAAAGTACAACAAACAACTTATGTTGTTTAATTCCTTATAATTTTTAAGTTACTCAAATATTTCCCAACTGTGCACTAGTGACGTAAGTGAACTGATAAGCTTTATCATTTTATTTTAAAAATGTATCTTCTATAAACATACTTCTAGCAATTCATTGTTGTCAGCGCCACATATTAAACATGTCTCTAAATTTAACTGCCCGTATTTTGAAACAGTGCCAAAAAATTGGTACCAGACAATTATCTCAATATTATCCAATAGACGAAGCTATTTACGGTTTAACAGACGAACAAATTCAAGTAAGCTTAACAAAAATTTAATTTTTAATCCTAAAACTAAAATTTTAGTTAAGGGAAACGATTTTTAATTTTGCCCAAAAAGAATTAGCCCCCAAAGCATATGAAATTGATCAAAAAAATAACTTTGAAGGTTTAAGGGAATTTTGGAAAAAATTAGGAAATTTAGGAGCCTTGGGTAAGCAATACCTAAATCTTCGGTTAACTTTTAGATATTTACTACTCTTTAAATTTTAAGGCATTACAGTCAAAAGTGATTATGGTGGATCAGAGGGTAGTTATTTAGACCATGTGTTAATCAATGAAGAAATATCACGTGCTTCTGCTGCTATTGGTTTGAGTTATGCTGCTCATTCAAATTTATGTATCAACCAAATCCATAGACATGGAACTGAAGAACAAAAACAAAAATATTTACCAAAAGTAAGATGCATATTTCCTTCCCCTTTAAGTTTTTTTTTAAAAAAATATTTTTAGTTGTGTTCTGGAGAACATATGGGTGCTTTGGCTATGTCTGAATCAGGTTCGGGCTCAGATGTAGTTTCAATGAAATTAAAAGCAGAAAAAAAGGGCGATTATTATATCTTAAATGGAAATAAATTTTGGATTACAAACGGACCAGACGCAGATGTCTTAGTTGTAAGTCCTTCAAACTCTTTACCCTTTTTCACATTTGAAACCAACATAATCTTTAAGGTATACGCAAAAACTAATCCTACAGTAGCAGCGCAACATGGTATCTCAACATTCTTAGTAGAAAAAAACTTTCCTGGCTTTTCAACATCCCAAAAATTAGATAAACTAGGAATCAGGGGGTCTAACACTTCTGAATTGGTATTCGAAAATTGTAAAGTGCCCAAAGAGAATTTATTAGGAAATGAAAATAAAGGGGTTTATGTATTAATGAGTGGTTTAGATTTGGAAAGACTAGTTATAGCTGCGGGTCCTGTAGGAATCATGCAAGCTTGTTGTGATGTTGCTTTTAATTACGCTCATGAAAGGAAACAATTTAATACAAGAATTGGAGAATTTCAATTAATACAGGTATGGATTCAGTTTATTTTTTATAGAAGGTCTTAGATATTTCCAAGTCTTGGTCGCTTTTAATATTTGATCGAGTTAGCCTTGAATGCTGGGGAATGTGGCCTATATGGGTGCTATACCCTAACGGACCCAAGAAGAAGACGTTAAGTTGACCTGGATGGTAATGGTACGCGTAAGAGCGGAGGACATGACATACAAAAAGGGTCAACTGAAGATCTAGAAGACGTTGGAGAATAAAGACAACCCTGGACTGACCGAAAACCATGGACATGGGAGATCTGTAGTTAAAAATACCCCAACACAGGAAAAGTTGAAAAAAGGGCAAGAGCATGATGGAGAAATGAACCAAATGGAGAAAGTTGGATGGTAGATCGAAGACAGTGGAAAACCCTGGAGGAAGGAAATCAAGAACACGCGATGGGGTGAAAAATTAGAAAGCAAAAAGAGGAAGAAATCGAATGCTGGAACTTCCAAAAAGTGCTCCAATTTGAAATCCAAGGCTAACTTGTTCAAACTAAAAAAGTGTGATACAATTTTCCAGACTGTTATTAAAAGAATTTTTATTTCAGGGTAAATTAGCGGATATGTACACAACCCTATCTGCTTGCAGAAGCTATCTTTATAATGTTGCAAAAGCTTGTGATAAAAAACATATAAATAGCAAAGATTGCGCTGGTGCTATTATGTATTGTTCTGAAAAAGCAACACAGATGGCGCTAGACGCGATTCAAATTTTGGGTAAGTTACCCTTTATTTATTCGAGCGAAAGTTGCTGGAAAGACCGGGTCTTATACGAATTTACTTGATTATCTCTCTCTTTTGTATCTCTATCGCGCTCTGTCTCTTTCTCTTCATGGTTTTCTTTACATAAATTTTGTAAACGGAATCTGCTGGAATTTTTGTATTTTTTTAGGTGGAAATGGATACATTAATGATTATCCAACAGGAAGATTATTAAGAGATGCAAAATTGTTTGAAATTGGTGCTGGAACAACTGAAGTCAGGAAATTAGTAATTGCTCGAGCTTTAAACAAAGAATACTCCTAGGTACTTTAAAATTAAGTACATCTTTATTTTTTTTTTTACAAATAAATACATATTTTTTGCAACATTCCCTTGTATTATTTCATTTAACTATTTTTAAACTAATAATAAAAAACTATTCAGACAAAAACTGTTTTTTTTACTTATTTTCTAACAATAATAGGTATAGCACGCTATGTGCATTTTGTGACTAGAATACACTCGTATTTTAACGGTACGTAACAAATAAAAATAAACTCTCAAAATAAAACATTGACTTAATTATTATAGTCAATTATTACAACAACTATTGTTAATCAAATTCTGTACATAACAATTAAATATGTAATTTATTTTTTATTATTATTATTAACATACGCGTCAGACGGGACAATACAAAAAGCGAAACGCCACTTTATAAGGAATTGCATAAAATGTATTATTATATCTTTATATAATAAGCAATAATATAATTATTATTATATAGTAACTTAAAATTTAATATTTTGTGATTATTCTTTGTGCTCTACGTGTTTGCAAATATTATTTTTAAATATAAAAATGTTTGCTCTTATTACACATCTAAGATTATCAAGGACTAAAAAATAAAGGACAAATAAATTTTTTAAACAATTTTGATAATAATCAACCCTAAAAAAATTACTTTAGATGCCCTATTTCTTACATTGCCCTTAAAAAAATAATTTCGAATAATTTCGTTTCGTCAAAAAATGTGTTGCTAAACAAATCTTTAGTTGGGTATCTAAAAATAATGTTAACACCACATTTTCATGTATCAATCAAGGGATGGTTAAAAAAATTTTTAATAATCGGTTTCAGGCATAACACTCCACATTAATCTTTTGAAAGAATGACTTTGTTGGATGCTCTCGTTTGCACCCCCAACAGAATTTAAATCATTTTGCTGTTGGGGTTGATATTGTCCAGGGTTATGGGGTTTCTAAAATAAAAATAAATTAAAGAAAATTAAAAACTAAAATTAATGTTTACTTTGCCCGGGATAATTTTGTTAGGGGTGAAAACTTTAGATTGTGGAGGAACTGTCACTTCTTGTACATAGCCGCCAAGATTATCTTCTTGGAGGGCTCTGTAAGTTTCACTTTTTGCTGGATCATACTTCATAGGCCGACGAGAACTAAGAAATTATTTAATAAATATTTTTTTTTAATTAGGGGTGTTTGAAGGGAAACTTACACGTTAGCTCCAGTTTGCTGATGAAGAGTGGTTGCTATGTTTGCATCGCTGTATAATCCAATTGGAGAATTGAATTGTTTATGAACTACCTAAGAACAGTAATAAAATTTTAGAAATAATAATTAAACTATTTTTTTATAGGCGGATACTTGCTAAAGCAAAAAAGGTCACAAAGTATAGGCGTGGTTAGTAGATTTTTACAAGTAACTGAATAAAAAAAAACGTGCAATGTCTTGTCTGCTCACTTCCATACTTCGGCACCATTCCTTTTACGTTTTTATATCCCAGGGAATCCCCTGCCTTTCATAACAGGCCACTGTTTGGGGCGATTGCCTTATGTCCTTCCTGTTTACCTCAAAATTGTCTTATCAAGACAAACCCTTCCACGCTGGGTTACCCTTAATATTGTTTTCTGTTGTATCCGTCTGGGTTCCGGATGAAGAATAGGCCCAGGGAATCCCCTGCCTGTCGTAAAAGGCGACTATTTGGGGCGACTGTCCTATCCTATATTTTTCCTGTTTATCTCACAAACCTCCCCTCCTCAAGCTGGGTTACCCTTTAATATTGTTCTCTGTTGTATCCCTTTGGGTTCTGGATGAAGAATAGGCTCAGGGAATCCCCTGCCTGTCTTTTATTCTTTCTGGCTGGTACCTCAAAATTGTTTCATCTTCTCGATATGTGTTTAGACATTTTTGGGGTAAAATATTTGCAGAACTATGCCCATTTGGTATTATCTACAATCTTGCATACGCAAAAGGGTAACAAAATGTTAATAACAAAGTTAGAAAAAAATTAAATTGATTGTAGCGCACACACGCCTACAGAAGAAGTAGATACGTATTTGTAGGGATTGTTTCAATAAAACTTTGTAAGATGTAACTCAGAAAATATGTTAATAAATCCAAATGTTATTTTATGTTATAAACAAATTTGAAAAATTTACAAAATAATAATAACCTGCTTTGAGGGATCGTCGGTAGTTATTCTTTGAAGGACAGAATCTGCTACCTACACAAAATAGTTTAAAAATAAAGACCCATTTATCAGATAAAAAAAAAGCTCCTAAGTAACACTTATGCAAGCATTTATAAAGAAGGTAGTCATCAATTAAAGTTTCCACTTGTAAAATTTCCGATACTAATTAAAAATTTCAAGTAGTTTTTTTTAACTAAAAGCCTTATTAATAGAAAGAGTAGGAGTCGGATTTGTATGCATTTGAATGTAATAAAAATATGTAGAGTTAAATTATACGAGTTCACCCTTACGTGGATTTGAAAGTGCATATAATGTTTTTTTTAAATTTTTAAGTGCATAGAAATCCGATCCCTAATCGTAACTTAATTGCTGAATACTAGAACTCGCTTTTATTTAACTTTTTAAACACTTGCTTATAAATAAAAAGCAATAACAAGCAAAAGGTAGCTTAAATTTCCCTTTCTAGTAGAAAAAATTGTCTGAAACTAAATTTATAGCAAATCTTATAGCACAGCAAGAGCATAATGTTTTGCTACTGTTCTCAGAGAGAAGGGTACCTTTTGTTTAAGAATACGTTCAACATCGATTTGATGAGGATGTGCCCTAACTGCAGGGTTAGGGTGATGACGAAGGTAGCATTCGGTTATTTTTTGATCAGGTTTCACCTTGGCCCCAGGAAGCACTAAGGGGGTGGTGCGATATGGCTATGACAAGAAACAATAGACGAGTTACAAATCAATACAAGAAAACATACACAATACATTATGTAATACATTTAGAAATAAATTCACGGGGACTAAAATGTAGGGGATGATAAATACATGAACCACACATTTACAATCTAAACATCAATTATCTCGAAAACAGATAATTTAACGATAAAAATGCAAGAGTATTTTTATTTTCTAAATTAAATTTTAGGCATATATTTGCAAACAAATTAAATTTAATCAGTGGCGTACGGTTTTTAACCCTTTCAACAGTTTGTAGTTGGACAAACTTTCGCAAGATAGGCAACCCATAAAGCTTGTGTTACTTGGGTTGCCTATCCGGAGCCTGGAAACATCCCTTTATCAAGAAGTCCTAACCAACCCTAAACAGTTTAATTTCAAAACACCCTTGTGGTTGTCTGTTCTTGCTAGAGGGCAACACATTCTAACAAGTTACGAAGTAAACTTACAGATTCCTTAATTAATCCAATTAATAGCAAGTTACTCACGAGTATAAAATTTGATTTAAAAATACCCACAGACTTAAAAAAATGAAAGATGCTATAACTAGGAACTACGTAATTTATTATCGGGAGAGTATTGGCATGTGGATACTAGCAAAAGATAAATTTAGCTCTTTTTCACTTTTAAAGTTCATACAGGATATCCTTGGAACGTGATAAAAAATAATTATAAATAAATTGCTTTGATTTTTTTTTATTTTAGAGTTTTTAATTTTGAAATGGAAACGTATTTATAAAATTCTATAAATATTTTTCAATTTTCTGGTAATACAAAATTCGTTTTTCATGATGTCGTGGTGTACTTCCAGGAAAATTCTATTAAACATTTTTTTTAAGTAGTGCTTAAAAGTTTTATTTTTGTGTCTATAGAATTTTTTTGTAAAATTCACGGGGCGACAAGTTGTCATTTCGCAATAAGTTTATTTTTAGTGATCTAAAATGAGTTCTACTGTTTGACGTAATAGATTTTACTTAAGCTTAACCCAAATACACATAAATTTTCTTTGAAAATAAATATCAAAATCAAAAATAGAGAGGGAGGATTGCAAAACTTGTGCCCCATAAGCCTAGTTTAAATAATCAGCAGATGCACCATTGGCCCATTTATCGAAACAGCTAACCCAAATTTAAAATAGAAACTCTTTTATCACAATTTATTTATAACACCGGAAATGCGAATAAAATTCGAATAAAATGATTTATATTGGAAAGCTTTGCGTTCTATTTTCTAAGTTATATGCAGAAATATTCGGTTTCATTTGAAAAGTAAAACTGCAGGTGTTAAGGTCACAAATCCAGAAATAAAACCCGGCTTTGCACATCAACAAAACGATTCTAGAACTTTTCTATTTGCCCAACATAATATAAACGCCGCATTCTCTTGCAGGTTGATTGTTTGTGTTGTTCTTTTCCAAAATAAATGTTTTGGCAACTGTTGTTCTACAACAACACGTAGGCATCACACTTTTTATCATTACATACATTTATTACAAAATACTTAATAAATCTTTCTGTTTTGAAAGAAATTTCGAATAATTTCATGAAGCTTACCCACATAATAGCGGCTTCATCTTCAGGCCTGAAAGAATTCGAGTATGATCTTGAGAGGATCATTTTCAAAAAAAAAATTCACCGCACTTTGGCAATACCTGCGTCTGACTGATGAAATTCGCGAAAATATGCCCCACTCGAAGCGTAGGTTGGAAAACTACGAATATTTGCCGTCATATATTTCAGCACTTTCAGTTCGATCATGTAAACAAGCAACGTTTACTCATATTTATGAATTATGACTTGTTGCAGTTATGCAAGCCAAATACGAACAAAGTTATAGTAACTGAATATTTTGGTCTATATAACATATCTTAAACTACCCCTAAAACATTTAACGATCCAGTCCTGTATTATTTTTATGACGATCAAGGTAATTTCAGCTAAACTCGCTTTCAAAAACAAACAAATTCAAATCCAATTAAGATTACAATTCCTTAAACAAAGTTTTGCTGAATGTGGGATGAAGAGGGTGGGGTGGTGAATTATTCATACTTTAGAAACATTAAATCGAAAAAAACCTTCTAGGTAATAATAAAATATTTCAACAAACCGAAGACTTTCGCTTGAAATGTCAAGGAGAGGCGCCTCCACCATATGCTGTTTACGTTTTCACGCTTTCCACGTTTTTCCAAAATGGGGGAAATAAACGCGGAGAGAGTCGCGGAAGAACTTCCCCCGTCTCTCCTTGAAGAAGAAAAAAAACGTTCATCCCTAACTTTTACAGCTAGAGAATAAAATGCTCGTTTATGTTAGGTTTCCTTCATAATTGTCAAGATAAAAAAAAATTGGCAACAGCAAGAGCTTTTATTTACTTCGTCAGCTGGTTTCCACCAAATTTTGAATGTAAGTTTCTTTGATACGTTTATTTTTTTCTTTCTAATGCCTTTTAAAGCAAATTTAACCTCAGGAGACGCTTTGTAGTATAACAAACAATAAATTATCACCGAAGAAGACACTAACCTACCTAGGTTCGAATCTCATAACTTTTTTTTATTTTTTTTAATGGTGATAATTATTTCTTTTGTCTTCTAGAGCGTTATTTTCATATTCATTTTTTGAATCGTGTAATTATTATGCTCTTTTCAGGAGCTTTCGCTTCCTGAAAAAAATGATTCTATAACGTAGGAGCTTTTTCTGTGCCCCTTTTACCTTTTTCCTTTGTTTCTTCTAGTATTTAGCGACTTTTTTCAAATTTAAAACCTTTTCTGTGTCCAACATTAATTTTTTTCAGCAATTTACCGTAAATTGTAACAACGTTGCAGTTGTATAATATATTTTGAAATATTGAATTAGGTCAGGATAAATGTCTTAATGAAATTTTTTCGTAGGAGTTTTTTGGGTGAGTTTCAATAATTGCTTCTTTTATTTATGTATTTTGCCAAACATTGGGGTGTTTTTTGGCACTGGCAGAATATCTAAATTAACATCTGTGTATGTCATTCCACGAAACAACACTTTCCAAATATTCTTCATCGCAATTTATTTCTAATTTATTATAAATACAAGAAATGTAGGATTTTTTTTCAAGGTTTTTAATTTCGTAACATTTTTTTGATTTGTTCTAAAATATTGAAGGATTAGGAGAAGAAGAATGCTGAATTTTTGCGCAAATTTATGAGTTTGGATGAAATCCAGAGGCGTAGGTTGTTAAAAAATCATGAAGCAATTAAATACAAAAATAATCTAATTAATTGATCATTTAACAAGTTTTCTTTTGCCTTTACGTATTTTTTAAAGGATATTAAACTCGGTTAGTATATAAAATAGAAACTTTTCTTAAAATCCAAATGAAATGGAATTTTTATTTTTGTGCAATGTTTATCTTTTAAAGTGATTCAGACTTTCAGTTACTGTAAACTACGAAATATTGGTTTGTAACAAGCCAAAAATATATTCAGACACAGTTTACGTAATATTTCCTTTAGATTTCGAATTTGTAAACAACTAAATAAACTGAAACTTTTCAAGAACTCACTTGATTGACAACATGGACATCTAAATTGTCGTTTCTTCTTCGGGGTGTTCTTAAATCTGGTATGTCAGAATAAAATCCTTCGTGCATAACTTCAAAGGGAGCTCCATATGTAGGTGTTAGGGCTGAACCTGCAGGACTGTACTGGGATGGAATTCCTCCCCTTGGAGACAAATGGGGAGAAACCGATAAGGGGCTACTGTAATTTCTAGAGCTGCTACGAGACGACCCAGTGCTGGTATTGTACCGACCTGGCTGATGTTCCCTGAAAAATTAAAAACAACGTTAAAAAAAATAAGAAACCAAATCAAATAAGGATTTCAACCTATATATTGGGATGTTATAGGTTGTCATTTTTCAGGCGTTGTTCTTGAACTGAGTGAGAACTACTGAAGAATATTTGTTTGCTTTGATGTAGCGAGAGTTAAACTTAGTCGCTGTACGCAACGTAACCCCACCCACGTTAAAATCTATCTAAAACTGGCCACTGGGCCTTCATCTACCCACACTGTATACAGTATTATTCTTTACGCATCTTTCGTTTACGCCACATTAAAGTGAATGAGCTCTACTTGCAATGGGCTGCAAAAATGCAACCATATACGCAGTGGCGCAGCACTAAATTAAATGCAAACGTTGAATGTGGTTCGCCACATTAAAGCAAACGGACTCTACCTATAATGGCCATTTAATGCTATTAAGGGTTGAAAACCGAAGAGAAACAGAAATTGTGGAGGTCGATGCTTTGATACCGATATAGCCTGTCCAATTTAATGTGGCAAGCGTTCGACACATCAAAGTAAATGGACTCTACCTATAATGGCTCGCAAATATTTAAAACTGTTTAGGGGTTTAAGACCGAAGAGAGACAGAAATTGTGGAGGTCGCTGCTTTGATACCGATAGGGCCTGTTCAATTTAATGTGGCAAGCGTTCGACACATTAAAGTAAATGGACTCTACCTATAATGGCTCGCAAATATTTAAAACTGTTAAGGGGTTAAGACAGAAGAGAGACAGAAATTGTGGAGGTCGCTGTTTTGATACCGATAGAGCCTGTCCAATTTAATGTGGCAAGCGTTCGGCACCTCAAAGTAAATGGACTCTACCTATAATGGCCAGCAAATATTTAAAACTGTTAAGGGGTTTAAGACCGAAAAGAGAGACACAAATTGTGGAGGACGTGGAGGTCCCTGCTTTGTGTGTGGGGTGGAGAAAGTTCTCCTTCAAGATTTAAAATATGGTCTGGTTTTTAAAAATAAGATAGAGAAAAAATATATGACTTCCTGATCTTTCAGTTTGAACCAAGTTTTGGCAAAAACACGAAGTTAAAAATATCTTTAATAGCATTTGCTGCGACAATTTTTTTTATTATAGTCATGTATTATTAAAAGATGAAAGTGAATTCTCAGACAAACCCCATTTAAAAAAAAATACTCACCTTTGAACAACAACCCTGACATTGTCTCCTGCGTTTTTAAATAAATTTTGTGCATCTTCATGACGAATATCCCTTGAATCGTAATTGCCGACTTTGCTGATGATGTCACCCCTCTGCAGAACACCGTCCGCTGGTGAACCAAAAGCTACCTGAAAAGAAAAAAAAATATTTTAGCTACGAATTTTTATTACTGGGTGCCAGGGGTTGGATAGGGAGACCTCGACCCAAACAAAAAATTTATTTTCCACAACATCAAACTTACTTTTGTAACAATAAGGGGGGTGTTAACATCAGCACCCCCAACAAGACTAAAACCCCAAGGGATGTTAGCATTGTTTCTCTTCAAAGTAACAAGAAATTCGTGCATTCGTCCCCCCATTTCAAGGGGGGTTAATTACACTTCGCACCTTATATTTATAGCTTAATGTTGATATTGTTTACTCACAAAAAAATATAAAAAACCGTTTTATTATATTCCCTACAAACTTATATTGGCATGAAATTAAAAAAAAAGATTTTTTTTCTGAAAATAAAGAATATCAACAGGAAGATTAAATTTAGATCAGCAAATTTTTTCACTAATTAATTAGTAGAAACGATCACTCAACAGGTTTCACATTTAGCAGCAGTCGCGATGGAGCAAGTACAGAATAAACCCCAGATTGTTAGAGAATTGGGCGGCTGCCCGCCTCCCTGGCCCCTGCAGGCTGTGAAGGCAGAAATAGCTTCATGTAAGTAGCTATACTGGACATGTAGTAGCCCTGCGTTTTAATTTTCAGCAACATAAACTTTCATTTAACGATATATTTCAGGAATTTCTGAAACTATTAAGCAATCTTGAATTCCTGGCATATTCCATGGTTAATCACTCATAGCAGGTGTTAAGGCTCTTCTACAAATTTATTTGTACCACCAGCAGAAAATGCATTTTCAAAGAAGTGTTTTTGCCCATTTGGTTCATTTTTTGCAATATATTCCGTATCGTTTGTAAATTTTTTGCCTTTGGATCGACTTCAGCTGAAATTTATTGCCCTTTCGTCGCTATCGGCCTTAAGGGTTGAAATAGAAGGCTGAAGGAAACAAATGCAAGTATGCGACTTAAATTTAAGTGCATACAAATCCTCTCCCTGCAAATTCCTGTCTTTAAACTTTAACAAACACCTGATAAACTTTTTTTTCGTAGCAAACTGCTAAAAATAAAAGGGAAATGGGTTTGCTTGGATACCTACATTCCATAAAAAAACATCTCCAGTGGATGATGGGAGTCGATGTGTTTGAAAGTACAGTGCGGTGTAGTGAACTACTCTCAACTCAAATGAATAGTGCGAAAAATGGAAATCGAAGATAAAGTTTATGAAAAGGACTTTGCAGATTGAAAAAAGGTAGGCTCCACGTCGTTGGAAAATTTTCTTCCTCTTGGTTTCTACTTGCACCCTTTTCATTTCATGTCTCACAGTTTATTTGCGGGTTCTTATGATAGACGGTAAGTTTCAAACAAAAGTTCGTAAAATTAAAGCATTATCAAAGAAATTCGCTTTAAATATCATTTTTATTGGCCAACATGAGAACTACACATGTATAAAAAAAATATTTCAAGGTTTTGGCATGAAGTAAGAATATTTTTAAATAAATTGGCTAAGATCACATAGTACAAGATCTAATGCAATTATTATGCTACATGCTGTTAGGTAATCTAAACATTCGTCTTTGACATTGTAAAAAAATAATAAACATTTACTTTTCCAAGTAAAAGTTTGCAGTTTTTAGACTTCAAGTGTTTTTTTTTTGGTTACTCTATATTTCTGAAATTGTTAACTTTTTGGCACTGTGGGTACTGAACTGAGGAAGAAAATTGTCAAACAAAAATTATTGATACTGTATCAAGAGCTTTGACATTGATTATTTAAGACGGAAATGTGACAAAAAAGGGTAATCTGTACTTCTATATTTTTTTTTAATTTATTATACACCGTACCGTGGTTTATAAAAACTTGAACGATTTCTAAATTCTCAAATTAGTAAATGTTGTTAATCATAGGCGAAACTAGAGTATTTTATTTGGTAGTGCCAGCTAGAATTAGAAACCAAGCGTTGACTTGTATCAATGTAGCATCGTTTTTCCAGAATCTCTTTACAAAAAGGCACCGACTATTCAAAAGTAAATAAAATGAATTTTTTCTACTAGCGTGCGGAAAAACGCATTTTCCGCACATTTTTTAGTGCGGAAAATCCACTTTTCCGCACCGTGCGGCAAAGGATTTTTCCGCACTAGTTTTTCTACTAGCGTGCGGAAAAACGCATTTTCCGCACGCTAGTAGAAAAACTATTGTTCCTAACACGTGCAGAAACCTATTTTTCCGCACTTAAATGCTTGACACCACTCCGCTACGCGTCGTGCTGTCAACGGCATTTGCGTGCGGAAAAATCGATTTTCTGCACTTGTTAGGAAAATAGCTATTTTCTACTAGCGTGCGGAAAAACGCATTTTCCGCACGTGTTTTAGTGCGGAAAATCCACTTTTCCGCACCGTGCGGCAAAAATTTTTCCGCACTAGTTTTTCTACTAGCGTGCGGAAAAACGCATTTTCCGCACGCTAGTAGAAAAACTATTGTTCCTAACACGTGCAGAAACCTATTTTTCCGCACTTAAATGCTTGACACCACTCCGCTACGCGTCGTGCTGTCAACGGCATTTGCGTGCGGAAAAATCGATTTTCTGCACTTGTTAGGAAAATAGCTATTTATTAAATAATAATCTTATAAACAAAAACGAACATATATTTCAGAATCGGTCTTTTTTTCATTGTGGCCTCTTAGAGGACGCCCTCCTATAGCCAAACACAGAACAATATTTATAAGTCTTTCGAATAGTTGGTGGTTTTCGATTCGCTTTTGCTCTTCTTTCGAAATAAAATCGCGTTTAGTTTGATCTAACAAAATATCAATCGAGATCCCGTTTTCATAATGGTTCCATGAAGAAATACTAAATACTATGCATATGCACAGTAGTTCGTTCTTTCATGATTCTTAAACGCTTCAATGGCCCTATGCCAATTATTAAAACCTTTCTTTGTAAATGCAGTATGACCCTTATATGAGGCGTCGTTTGACCCAAAAAAACGACAATGGAAACAGAATGCTGAATCCAACTGCTGGCTGTATTCTAGCCATTTGAAAGAATCATACCAATTTTTCTGAAAGTTTCTGAATTTTGAGCCTATTTTTCTACGCGGAAATATCGTCAAAGTGGGTTGATATGGTAGCTTTATTAAAAAGTGGAGGTGCAAACCTCCCCTGGACTTTCCCATACTAAAAATAAACATTTTGTTTTTCCTATTCAACAGTAGTTCGCGAGGCAGCATTGGAAATCATTTGAATGCCTCGCGAGAAAAACGAGACTATACAGGTTCGATATGAACGAAAGAAAGACACCAAGATACGCATCTACCTGTACTCTGTAGTAGGTACCGGCTAGAAATTACAACTGGCGAAGCTGGACGATCGCTATCGACCGACCGACGTGCCGTTCTCGTTCGGATCAGATCGGCTAACATCGGGTTTCGCTCACTACTCCCTTATCCTTGGAGCTACGATGCTGAAACTCGGTAGGTAGACTATTGACGTCTCCGTCTTTCAAACGCCGTCGAGCAATTAAAGCTACGACGTGCCGTTCTCGTTCGGATCAGATCGGCTAACGTCGGGTTTCGCTCATAACTCCCTTTTCCTTTGAGCTACGATGCTGAAACTCGGTAGGTAGACTATTGACGTATCCGCCTTTTCAACGCCGTCGAGCAATTTAAGCTACGACGTGCCGTTCTCGTTCGGATCAGATCGGCTAACATCGGGTTTCGCTCATAACTCCCTTATCCTTGGAGCTACGATGCTGAAACTCGGTAGGTAGACTATTGACGTCTCCGCCTTTTCAACGCCGTCGAGCAATTTAAGCTACGACGTGCCGTTCTCGTTCGGATCAGATCGGCTAACATCGGGTTTCGCTCATAACTCCCTTTTCCTTTGAGCTACGATGCTGAAACTCGGTAGGTAGACTATTGACGTCTCCGCCTTTTCAACGCCGTCGAGCAATTTAAGCTACGACGTGCCGTTCTCGTTCGGATCAGATCGGCTAACATCGGGTTTCGCACATAACTCCCTTATCCTTGGAGCTACGATGCTGAAACTCGGTAGGTAGACTATTGACGTCTCCGCCTTTTCAACGCCGTCGAGCAATTTAAGCTACGACGTGCCGTTCTCGTTCGGATCAGATCGGCTAACATCGGGTTTCGCTCATAACTCCCTTATCCTTGGAGCTACGATGCTGAAACTCGGTTGGTAGACTATTGACGTCTCCGTCTTTTCAACGCCGTCGACCAATTTAAGCTACGACGTGCCGTTCTCGTTCGGATCAGATCGGCTAACATCGGGTTTCGCTCATAACTCCCTTATCCTTGGAGCTACGATGCTGAAACTCGGTAGGTAGACTATTGACGTCTCCGTCTTTCAAACGCTGTCGAGCAATTAAAGCTACGACGTGCCGTTCTCGCTCGGATCAGATCGGCTAACGTCGGGTTTCGCTCATAACTCCCTTTTCCTTTGAGCTACGATGCTGAAACTCGGTAGGTAGACTATTGACGTCTCCGCCTTTTCAACGCCGTCGAGCAATTTAAGCTACGACGTGCCGTTCTCGTTCGGATCAGATCGACTAACATCGGGTTTCGCTCATAACTCCCTTATCCTTGGAGCTACGATGCTGAAACTCGGTAGGTAGACTATTGACGTCCCCGGCTTTCAAACGCCGTCGAGCAATTAAAGCTACGACGTGCCGTTCTCGTTCGGATCAGATCGGCTAACGTCGGGTTTCGCTCATAACTCCCTTTTCCTTTGAGCTACGATGCTGAAACTCGGTAGGTAGACTATTGACGTCTCCGCCTTTTCATCGCCGTCGAGCAATTTAAGCTACGACGTGCCGTTCTCGTTCGGATCAGATCGGCTAACATCGGGTTTCGCTCATAACTCCCTTATCCTTGGAGCTACGATGCTGAAACTCGGTAGGTAGACTATTGACGTCTCCGTCTTTCAAACGCCGTCGAGCAATTAAAGCTACGACGTGCCGTTCTCGTTCGGATCAGATCGGCTAACATCGGGTTTCGCTCATAACTCCCTTATCCTTGGAGCTACGATGCTGAAACTCGGTAGGTAGACTATTGACGTCTCCGTCTTTCAAACGCCGTCGAGCAATTAAAGCTACGACGTGCCGTTCTCGTTCGGATCAGATCGGCTAATGTCGGGTTTCGCTCATAACTCCCTTTTCCTTTGAGCTACGATGCTGAAACTCGGTAGGTAGACTATTGACGTCTCCGCCTTTTCAATGCCGTCGAGCAATTTAAGCTACGACGTGCCGTTCTCGTTCGGATCAGATCGGCTAACATCGGGTTTCGCTCATAACTCCCTTATCCTTGGAGCTACGATGCTGAAACTCGGTAGGTAGACTATTGACGTCTCCGTCTTTCAAACGCCGTCTAGCAATTAAAGCTACGACGTGCCGTTCTCGTTCGGATCAGATCGGATAACGTCGGGTTTCGCTCATAACTCCCTTTTCCTTTGAGCTACGATGCTGAAACTCGGTAGGTAGACTATTGACGTCTCCGCCTTTTCAACGCCGTCGAGCAATTTAAGCTACGACGTGCCGTTCTCGTTCGGATCAGATCGGCTAACATCGGGTTTCGCTCATAACTCCCTTATCCTTGGAGCTACGATGCTGAAACTCGGTAGGTAGACTATTGACGTCTCTGCCTTTTCAACGCCGTCGACCAATTTAAGCTAAGACGTGCCGTTCTCGTTCGGATCAGATCGGCTAACATCGGGTTTCGCTCATAACTCCCTTATCCTTGGAGCTACGATGCTGAAACTCGGTAGGTAGACTATTGACGTCTCCGTCTTTCAAACGCCGTCGAGCAATTAAAGCTACGACGTGCCGTTCTCGTTCGGATCAGATCGGCTAACGTCGGGTTTCGCTCATAACTCCCTTTTCCTTTGAGCTACGATGCTGAAACTCGGTAGGTAGACTATTGACGTCTCCGCCTTTTCAACGCCGTCGAGCAATTTAAGCTACGACGTGCCGTTCTCGTTCGGATCAGATCGGCTAACATCGGGTTTCGCTCATAACTCCCTTATCCTTGGAGCTACGATGCTGAAACTCGGTAGGTAGACTATTGACGTCTCCGTCTTTCAAACGCCGTCGAGCAATTAAAGCTACGACGTGCCGTTCTCGTTCGGATCAGATCGGCTAACATCGGGTTTCGCTCATAACTCCCTTATCCTTGGAGCTACGATGCTGAAACTCGGTAGGTAGACTATTGACGTCTCCGCCTTTTCAACGCCGTCGAGCAATTTAAGCTACGACGTGCCGTTCTCGTTCGGATCAGATCGGCTAACATCGGGTTTCGCTCATAACTCCCTTATCCTTGGAGCTACGATGCTGAAACTCGGTAGGTAGACTATTGACGTCTCCGCCTTTTCAACGCCGTCGACCAATTTAAGCTAAGACGTGCCGTTCTCGTTCGGATCAGATCGGCTAACATCGGGTTTCGCTCATAACTCCCTTATCCTTGGAGCTACGATGCTGAAACTCGGTAGGTAGACTATTGACGTCTCCGTCTTTCAAACGCCGTCGAGCAATTAAAGCTACGACGTGCCGTTCTCGTTCGGATCAGATCGGCTAACGTCGGGTTTCGCTCATAACTCCCTTTTCCTTTGAGCTACGATGCTGAAACTCGGTAGGTAGACTATTGACGTCTCCGCCTTTTCAACGCCGTCGAGCAATTTAAGCTACGACGTGCCGTTCTCGTTCGGATCAGATCGGCTAACATCGGGTTTCGCTCATAACTCCCTTATCCTTGGAGCTACGATGCTGAAACTCGGTAGGTAGACTATTGACGTCTCCGCCTTTTCAACGCCGTCGAGCAATTTAAGCTACGACGTGCCGTTCTCGTTCGGATCAGATCGGCTAACATCGGGTTTCGCTCATAACTCCCTTATCCTTGGAGCTACGATGCTGAAACTCGGTAGGTAGACTATTGACGTCTCCGTCTTTCAAACGCCGTCGAGCAATTTAAGCTACGACGTGCCGTTCTCGTTCGGATCAGATCGGCTAACATCGGGTTTCGCTCATAACTCCCTTATCCTTGGAGCTACGATGCTGAAACTCGGTAGGTAGACTATTGACGTCTCCGACTTTTCAACGCCGTAGAC
This sequence comes from Hemicrepidius hirtus, assembly GCA_963082805.1. NCBI lineage: Eukaryota > Metazoa > Arthropoda > Insecta > Coleoptera > Elateridae > Hemicrepidius > Hemicrepidius hirtus. Next base: position 1,023,641 of record OY720164.1, read on the forward strand.
CAATTTAAGCTACGACGTGCCGTTCTCGTTCGGATCAGATCGGCTAACATCGGGTTTCGCTCATAACTCCCTTATCCTTGGAGCTACGATGCTGAAACTCGGTAGGTAGACTATTGACGTCTCCGTCTTTCAAACGCCGTCGAGCAATTAAAGCTACGACGTGCCGTTCTCGTTCGGATCAGATCGGCTAACGTCGGGTTTCGCTCATAACTCCCTTTTCCTTTGAGCTACGATGCTGAAACTCGGTAGGTAGACTATTGACGTCTCCGTCTTTCAAACGCCGTCGAGCAATTAAAGCTACGACGTGCCGTTCTCGTTCGGATCAGATCGGCTAACATCGGGTTTCGCTCATAACTCCCTTATCCTTGGAGCTACGATGCTGAAACTCGGTAGGTAGACTATTGACGTCTCCGTCTTTCAAACGCCGTCGAGCAATTAAAGCTAAGACGTGCCGTTCTCGTTCGGATCAGATCGGCTAACATCGGGTTTCGCTCATAACTCCCTTATCCTTGGAGCTACGATGCTGAAACTCGGTAGGTAGACTATTGACGTCTCCGTCTTTCAAACGCCGTCGAGCAATTAAAGCTACGACGTGCCGTTCTCGTTCGGATCAGATCGGCTAACGTCGGGTTTCGCTCATAACTCCCTTTTCCTTTGAGCTACGATGCTGAAACTCGGTAGGTAGACTATTGACGTCTCCGCCTTTTCAACGCCGTCGAGCAATTTAAGCTACGACGTGCCGTTCTCGTTCGGATCAGATCGGCTAACTTCGGGTTTCGCTCATAACTCCCTTATCCTTGGAGCTACGATGCTGAAACTCGGTAGGTAGACTATTGACGTCTCCGTCTTTTCAACGCCGTCGACCAATTTAAGCTACGACGTGCCGTTCTCGTTCGGATCAGATCGGCTAACATCGGGTTTCGCTCATAACTCCCTTATCCTTGGAGCTACGATGCTGAAACTCGGTAGGTAGACTATTGACGTCTCCGTCTTTCAAACGCCGTCGAGCAATTAAAGCTACGACGTGCCGTTCTCGTTCGGATCAGATCGGCTAACGTCGGGTTTCGCTCATAACTCCCTTTTCTTTTGAGCTACGATGCTGAAACTCGGTAGGTAGACTATTGACGTCTCCGCCTTTTCAACGCCGTCGAGCAATTTAAGCTACGACGTGCCGTTCTCGTTCGGATCAGATCGGCTAACATCGGGTTTCGCTCATAACTCCCTTATCCTTGGAGCTACGATGCTGAAACTCGGTAGGTAGACTATTGACGTCTCCGTCTTTCAAACGCCGTCGAGCAATTAAAGCTACGACGTGCCGTTCTCGTTCGGATCAGATCGGCTAACGTCGGGTTTCGCTCATAACTCCCTTTTCCTTGGAGCTACGATGCTGAAACTCGGTAGGTAGACTATTGACGTCTCCGCCTTTTCAACGCCGTCGAGCAATTTAAGCTACGACGTGCCGTTCTCGTTCGGATCAGATCGGCTAACATCGGGTTTCGCTCATAACTCCCTTATCCTTGGAGCTACGATGCTGAAACTCGGTAGGTAGACTATTGACGTCTCCGTCTTTTCAACGCCGTCGAGCAATTTAAGCTACGACTGTTTTCCAACACTTCTTTTCAAGACGTTTCAGACAATTCTAAAAATGGGGGAAGCTTTTCGAAAATTTTTCTAAGCCCGTGCAAGAAAACATTTTCATGTCCGAACCTAACCTAACCGGCAAGGCGGCAACAAAGTTTTTCTTACTCGCCAAGCCACGCCCTTTCCAACGACGCCAAGCAATTTGAGCTACGACGCTCGATCCGTTTCCATCAACAGTTCAACCTAAATATTCAAAATTCACGAATTTTTCATTAACCGTACATTTTAGCCATATGAACACCTTATACTATGTGATAGACAATTAAATTCTGCATTCAACTATGTATATAATAATATATAGGGTGTTTCATTTAAAATAACAAAGTTGTTTATTGTACTGTGGAAAGCAAACGCCCTGTATACGTGATATACATTGAAGAGAATGCAGAATTATATACTAAATAACTTTTATATTTAAACTTCTTTCATATTTTGACTACTAATAAAGGCGCTATAGGAACATCAATTTCCGATTTTCAAAATCTCGTAGAGGGCGCCACAGTGGAATTCTGGCGTTCATCAAAAAGCAAAAATGTAGCTAATACCAAGCTGCATAAGTATGGAAAATTTAAACAAAATCCTTAGACCAGTTTTTTTGTAATAATTTTTCAAAAATTTCAAAATTTTTGGAAGAGCGCCGTTGCGACAGTTCTTGGATTTAGTAAATAATTTTTCTTGGTGTAGTAGAGCCAAAGGGCTTTCAAACAAGTTGTTGCGGAACCTGATCAGATAACAGGTTTTTGAGTTATGGGGCGTTAAAGTCGAAATTTTGAAAAATTCATAGCGACCGCCATTTTGAAGTTAGAGAGTCCGGTAAAAAACTGTTTCCCTTGAATTATGCCCTTCTTTCATATTCCCTACTCAGAATTTCAAAATCCCGCTTCTGAAAAAAATGATACCAAAAAAACATGTCTAACTTCCGCTTCCGGTTTCGGATTTTTTTGAAAAGCTTATTTTGTTGATGAATTTTCGATATACCCCTTCATTTAAAATTTCATCAAAATCGGTTAACTAGTTTTTGCGTTAGAGGCGTTACATACACATTACACACACACACACACCCACCCACCCACACACCCACACCCACCAACAGACAGACATTTTTCTAGACCACCTTTTTGGGTTCCTAGGGGCCCAAAATACGTATTTCCGCGAAAATCTCGATTTCAAAAATTTTCATGATATCAATACTTCCCTATACCAGTGGTGGTATGGGAAAGTAAAAACCGATCAATTTTCGACTTAAAAGTTTAAACTGCAACATCCAAAGCGGGTTTTCGAATGTGTAAAAGAAGACTGAGAAGGCAAAATACTTACAGCAATCAATATTGAATAGTCTAATAACGATTTACTATTCATAAGCATTGGTGTAATTTTCGACGCGGTGGCGAAATGCTGAAATTAATACTTACGGCGACGTATTACCGTACTAGAGCAAATTCTCGAAAGTGATAGCGGTCGTCTTTATAATATTTAATATACCTATTACGTAAGTTTCCGGTGACCCCTTAAATATTGTTGAGATCAAGTATCGAAGACATAATAAATACTCTTTCCGTTTTTTAGGCCGCTTGCATTTTCAGTTTTACTTTCTTTAGGTGGTGCCCGGGCACACCCGGCACCACCCGTAGTTTCGCCTATGTTGTTAATACACATAAAGCTTGCCAATTGGTTTATTATTAAATCAACGCTGATGTCGAAATGTGTATTACATACAGATAGACGTTTTACATTCACAAATTTTCTTTGATCTTTTTAACAGTTTACTGCTTACGTCCCAGAATATAATTTTAGAAATACCAAATTGTAATTGCAATTGTAATTTATTTTAAATACGGACCTGGATGTTTTACGATTTAATATTCTCCCAGGTTTTTATTCTTTTTGTAATTTTAAAAAAATTAGGAAGTCATAAATCTAGTAAAATACTAAGATTAGAATTTTTTTTAGATTCCTGTAATTTGGCAAGGAAATATTCCTGAATTTTTCTGACGTTGCAATGAAACATAAAAGCTCTTCCTGAAATTTTTACTTTTAGTCTTCCGGTACATCACGTGGTGTGACAAAATCCGTAAATAGCAAAATTTAATTTAAAAATATAATCCTGAATTGATTTCCTGTATACAGTGTGTTTCACTAAATTTATTTTTGTTTTTTTCGAATTCTTAAATCATTCTGGTAAGGAAAGTGCACTTCTTGGGTATCATTCTAAAGAGAATTTTAATCCCTATCAGATATTCAAAAAATATACAGGGTGTTATATTAAAAAAAATAAAGTTATGCTTATTTAAAGTTTATTTCTGTTTTTAAAAATATCTTAGGGTCTTCTCTTTAAAATTAAACATTTTTTATAGTACATACGGATGCAGTATAAATAAAATAATTTGATTATTTTTAGAAAACTTTAACTTTTTACGTAATCTGTCTTTCAGTTTACTTTTTTATTTTTAGATTAAGTTTACAAAATGATATCATGGATAGATTAAATTTTATATTTCTTGGAAATTTATAAAAAATTAGACATGTTGTAATAAAACTTGTCTGCACTCCCTCATGTTTTTAATTTCCTGATCATTACACAAAAAAAAATAAATAACAAGAATTTCTTCCTTATAATAAATTTATACTTCAAATCTGATTCAAAAATTTTGGATGAATCCTAATTCATAAATATCTTGAAATTGAAAACAAAAATTCAAGGACCTTTAAATTTTTCCATCAAGATATACTAATAGCATAACAAAAAACATATTGTTTGCCAAAAAATAAGTGTATCAATCTAACATTGAATCCACGTTTCGGTGGTTGTGATTCTTTGGCAAGAACATTAGTAGACGTCTCAACCTAAATAAAAGTTAAATTTGGCTGCACACTTGCACTTGTACTGGTTTTGATTAGATTTGCATTTTAGGCTTCAAAGTTTTTCGTTTTTCAAAGTAATTTCAGGCTGTGTACAAAACATGTACCTAAAGCTCAAAATGTAATTTAATAATGACCTTTAAAATTGAAAATAGTTTACAAAGCACGTGTGCTTGTAGACTATATCCTAATTAATTTTAAATCTACTTGATTTAAATAAAACCCCGATTTTTTTAATCAAATAAATTGGCAAACTAAAATGTATTAGATAGGCAACCCAAATAGCAGCAAGGCGAATGATTCAAACGTAACGTCATAAAAGGTACTTACTTTTTTCTTTGGGGCAGGTTTATGTGGCCAAAAAGACGGCCTCTGCAGAGAATAAACAGACATTTTTCCAAATTTTAGTTAGCACCACCGAAATGATCGCGAAATGCCGCGAGAATTGATAATCTGTTCAAATTTGAAATAATTGCGGATATTTGCAATGGTGGGGGAGTGATCCAGGGCGCTAGTCGTATTATATTTAGAAAGCTTTATTGTAATGTGGTTTTGACGGGAACAGCTGTTTGGCAAGCACTTGAGATTTTCTTACACTATTTGTAGGAAATCAGCAGTTCTGAGTTTTACTCAGAATTGTACTTTTCTTTTAACGATTTTAGATCAACGGTTTACAACGTCATTAAACCTTGAAAAGTTTATGTAGGATTTTGAATTTCTAAATATTTTTTTATACAAGATTTATTGTCTAGATTTAGATTTACAAAAGAGTACAATTTAAAGCTTATCCTGTTGAGGTATTTCATATCAAATTTTTAGATTCGATAAAAAAAAACTTTGTAGTTGTGATAGCAATTTTTACTCCTTGAAACTTTTTATCCTTTAGAACAGTAACATGTTTTGGAACATTATTTTCTGAATACATGCGTTTTTCTCCATCCTTAACAGTTTTTATTATTTTTTGACAAACAGGATCATCTTCACATTCACAATTGAATAAAAGACTCATTATGTTAAAGCGAGCAATGACTCTTCCTTTCATTTCAATTCTAACTCTTTCTAAATGTGGTGTTGGAATTAATTCAATGTCGTATCCTAATTCTGTTAAACGTTCTGAAATATTATTTCATGAATTTTAGGGGGGGTTGTTTTTTTAATAATTATACTTAAGACACTATGCAATCGTTGTGTTTTGTGTCGAATAATCCCATGTTTACAATAAGGTCCATAATATATCAATAGAGGGGCCATTTTTGTTAAATTGTAATCAGAAAGCAAATAATTTTGACATAAGAAAAAGTTCATAATATTATCAAAGACTAATATTATATAGAAGGCCAAGAAAGCAGAAGAAAAATAAAGATTAAACTTTTGCTGTGAATTGGGTTGCCTATCTACATGGAAACTGAAAATGGAAAATTTGCGTTTATGGCTGCTTAGGGGATGGGAAATTGTTTTCTCTTTTCAGTTTTACGTAACTTTTTATTAATACTTTGTGTTTTTGTTTTTGTTTTTCTGTCAATTCACTTAAATACGTCATTTTTGCATAAATAACTGTAAAGTTATGAGTGAAATACCTTTTATAAAACTACTTTATGGACCTTATAAAGCCAATGGAATTATAAGACACAAGACACAACGCTTGCATAGCGTTATACGTAGATACGATAACATTATATTATTTTTTTTTATTAAAACCAATTATTGTTATAATTTTAGAATGCCTAACAAAATTAGGATACGAAATTGAAATAGTTCCCTCTATACACATTAACAGACTATCTGTAGAAATGTTTGGCAGAGAAATTTTTCGTTGTGATATAAGGAACTTACCATTTAATCTAGAATGTGAACATGACACTGTATGTAAAAGACTTGTTGCAATTATAGAAGAAGCAACAGAGCGTATGTACTCAGATGCAAATCTTCCTCAACATTCTCCCTTATCACGTGGGAAAAGAACAATTCAAGAGTTTAAATATGCCAAGACTACCCAAGAGTTATTTTCATCAAATATTAAGTTATGGTACGAAATTCCAAAAAATTCTATTAACACATTTTTGGATAATCTTGGCAAAGAAAAGAATGAAGATGCAACGGAAAGCGAGAATGATTTTAATAATATATGAATTAATTTTATTAATCACAATATATGCTGATTATAAGTTTCAGAAATTTTTATTTAACATTTTTTCTTATTATAATGCACAGTAGATACCTTGTAAGAGTAAGCGAGTGCGAGCTACCCCCTTTTCAATGCGCTAAACAGAGCGCGCGCATGTGTTCAGTCTAACGGTTACAGAAATGCTTTCCCGGAGTTCCTTATAGGAAATTGAATTTTCTACAACTTTGGTGTATATTCTTTTAACATATTTTGCGGGGTTTTCGCTACGAAGGGACGGGAGAGGATGGAGAGAGTATAGAAAAGTCAAACGGGGGCTAGTCCGGCTAATAGGGTATGGCAGGGACAGGAGAAAGGATGAAAGACAGTAGAAGGGTTGGAAAAAGATATTATAGAGCATGGAGAGCATACAGTAGGGTAGGAGGGTGTTACTAGTAGGGGGTGTAAGAGACAGTAGAGGAGTTAAAGGGAGCTAAGAGACAATACAAGGGGTAGAAGGATTGGGGTGAGGCACTAGGGGGTGGAAAATGCAGTGAGTAGGTCTTAATGCTGGATTTCCTCTTACACCAGGTACGATTATTTAGCTAATCTTAAAATCGTTTTATTTTTATCCTTTATTTTTTAAATTTCAGAGGGAATTTGAATGAAGCGAGTATTCCCGAGTTGGTACAATCCTCTGTGGTCGAGTTGCACGAAAACAATCGAGTAGTTGGTGGATTGGTGCAGCTTCCTTTGGAAAAAAAACGTGCGTATTCTTTATATTTTACGGTTTTAAGATATCTTTTTGTATTAAAAACCTAATTATATGTTGTATAATTATCGTTAGTACAATAATTACATATTTATTAGTACCTTTGATTGTGACAATTCGTAATCGTTATGTAATTGTACGTTAGGATAGGTCATATTGATTTTATCCTCCTGTAGGTATATGGGCCAACATAATCAAATTTAGCGGTCTTTTCATTATGAGATCATCGTTTTTTTAATTAACCGGTTAACTTGATCACGTTTCCAGTAATTAACGAATTTGACATAATCTGACAGTTCTGAAGTACAAACGCCGAAAGGGTACAAAATTAGTTTTCATGACGTACTCAAAGTTTCGTAATTCCTAGTTTGATTTGCGCAAGAGATATGCCACATTTTTTTCCTACTCATTAGTAAGGTAACGTGAACCCTGAAAGTATTTCCTATTACTAACCAGTAAACCTTCATAAAAATTGGGTTTTTAGGTTAGATTTTCATTCAGTTAATCATGTGAGTTTGTTAATATTAATTATTTGCACCCATACTTTGCACTTTATACTTTGTTTTATCATTAAATTTCATGTTTTTTAATAATTCTCATTCTTTAGTCAATCATGCTGCATGCACGAAGTATAGCGGCCCTTGTGGGTCCGAAGGGTCAGAAGTTTGCAGGCTGGTTGCTTACCAAAACCGCACCAGCAATCACAGCAACATCAATACGAAATTATAATGTACCGGTCACTGCTGAACCTTTCCTCAGCGGAAGCTCCAGCAGCTACATCGAAGATATGTACAATGCATGGCTTCAAGACCCCTCCAGTGTTCATACAGTAAGTAATATCTATTAGAGTTTTTTGTATTCAAGACCGTACACTAGGGCCAGGTCTTAATTACCAGAAAATAACCCTTATTCATTATTAAATTTAATTATTTAATATATTTTCAAGAAAATAAGGGTGTTTGGGGTATAATTATTTACTGTTTTGAATTAGTGTGAAGCATAAAAGAAATTGCATCAGTAAATAATCATTCGACTCGGTTCATAGGGGCAGGTTGTATACAATTAAACTTTGTATTAGGATAATCATGACACACCTCTTATGTTATCAGCTTCGAATACAATTCTGATTATTTCCTTTATCTTATTTATTACTACAATATCAAAATACTTTTTGATAATTGATTTAAATATTACATAAACTAATACTTGGAACGTTTAATAAAAGTAACGTGAATAAAAGGATTTTTGAGATTATCTAACCCAGACAGACAAAACTATCGTATACACATTTACAACCTAGTTTAGATAATAAATAATGAAAGTAACTTTTATAGTGGTAATGACTATGAATGACTGGAAGCTTATTAGGTGAAGGACCTTCCTCTGTTTTTTTTAATCTAACTGTAATAGTAGTATTTTATTTATTTACTAATTTTCAATGGATTAGAATTATTTATGTATTGTTTGTTTGTGCTTTTGAATTTTCCTTCATCCACCCTTCAATGTACCAATACAATATAATACCATCAGTTATTCAAAAATATACAGCGATAACCTTGGCATGCACTTTTTTCAATTCTGTTTCATCTCCTTCGATTTCTGTATACATTAATTTGTATGGATTAACGCAAACATGAGTCATCAAACGGTTTTTTTAAAAGCTATATGCAGTATTAAAGCTAAGCTGGGTTTTCCAAATTAAGCAGAATCTGCAACTATAAAAAATGTGGTAAAGTCGTATTATCTTCCTGGAAATGCTTTTATTAGTTCTAAACCACAGGCCTTACCACATGGCTGTTTATCTGTTTCTTCCAATCTGAGAAAAAAAGTTTGTTTAAAATTAATTTTAAGGGTTTGAACCGATGAACATCGCATCCAAAGGTTGTCATGCTAATTTATGAACCACCCACACGGACTCATCTAGTTACCCTAGGGATATTTATTTTCGTCTTGTCAACTTGTCATTAAAAATCTGTCACCTATTATTTAACATCTACTTGTTAAAATTCTCCGTAATCTACAATAATGTCTTCTAATCACATACTTTTCATAACAATTCTTTTAAACGTACTTGCAGCAGATATAAATTTAATCGAAGCTTACAAATCTTTTGCTCAAGAATTCTTCACTGGATTTATGATATCCTTATTTTTTAACGCTTGTAATTTTTTAAATAATAAAAATCCACTTTTTTACTATGATTTATTTTTCAGTCTTGGGACTCATTTTTCCGAAACTCAGCGCAAGGAGGCGTAGGTTATCAGGCACCCCCATCTCTCGCACCGTTAGGGAGGAATGAAGTGCATGCTTCTGCATTTTTACCTGCCACAAGTGGTATCGGTGCTGCTCCGGGAATGGGAATTAGCGAGAAGATTATTGATGATCATTTATCTGTTCAAGCAATCATTCGCAGTTATCAGGTAAGTTTTTTTTTTGTTTTATTGGTGCTAGATTTAGCAGTAGTTAATATTACTTGCAGTGATTTGTAAAATTTTTCTTCTTGTTAGTAAAGAATTTTATTTTATTGTTATACAGGGTGTAACACAACTTATCCGAAAAAATTTAATCATGTATGCATTTTTAAATAAGAAATCGATTTGTTAAAAAAAATTTTAATAAAAGTCCAACAGAAATCGAGATAAAAATTGTTAAAGTTTCAAATTAATGAAAAAAAAAACACAACTTATCCGAAAAAATTTAACCATATATGCACTTTTAAATAAGAAATCGATGTGTTAAAAAAAATTTAATAAAAGTCCAACAGAAAACGAGATAAAAATTGTTTAAAGTTACAAATTAATGAAAATGTTAAAATAACATTTTCTACAATTTTTATCTCGTTTTGTGTTGGACTTTTATTAAAATTTTTTTTAACAAATCGATTTCTTATTTAAAAGTACATGTACGATTAAATTTTTTCGGATAAGTTGTGTTAGGTACACCCTGTATATAATTTTAATAATTTTTTTTAAAATTAATTTTAGCTTTAACACTGCAACAATTTGACTGCTGATAGTCTTAGAAATTTAAATTTTTGTACCTATTAGATTTTTAATGAATTGTGCCATAATCGGTTTTGGAATTAGAAAAACTTTAAAAACTTTCTATTGTACTAATTATTGCAAGTTGCAAAAGGTCATGGATTGTAACTTTTGTTTATTTATGTCGGTTGCATGAAATGTATGTTACCTTGAAACTAATAATTATATAACAAAAAAGTTTTATAATAATAGGGCTGGTATACTTACTTAATTTTTTTTATTGTTAAAAGTACTAAGGAGTAATCGAAAGATTAAGAAAGGGTACTATTTTATTATGAAATAATTTCCAGAAGCAAAAGTTACAAAAACTAAACCTGTGAATAGTATTTAGAAAGATTTTGGCACGGTTTACAAGAATTTTATTTTTATTTTGAATTATAAATTTGTTTACAATAGGTGTTGCACTGGATTTTCTCTATTTTTATTTGCACTTGTTATTGTTAGATGCAAGAGATGCAAAAAAAATTCTTAAATTGCTGAAAACAGTGGCATAACCAAAAGAACAATATTATAACACTTATTTTTTTTATATCATTTTGATGCCAAATTTCAAATCTATTATAACCCACAAAGCATGTTATTGGGGGAATTACCTTATAAAGTAGCGCACTGTTAATGATTGGCTTCTCAGCCATGTCTTTAGTGTGCGATGAAAAAAATAACTTGCATGGATTAGTAGGGAATTTAAATAATTCCAGACTCTTCTGCTATTATAAATATCATTTCATGTATCATAAGAATTTTCAGGTTTCATAATTCAATTCATCAGTGTTCATTAATCATTCAAAAAATGCATACAAATTTAATTAAAAGATGGTTAAATATTTAATTAGTTACTATTTTTTTTACTAACTAGTCCCGAGGCCATCTTGTAGCACAACTGGATCCCCTTGGTATCATGTACAATGATCATAGCACCACATTTACTGATCGACAAGGTGCCCCTCCTGATCAAGTCATTCGACAGCATTCATTAGGTACGGCCCATTTATCAATATTAAAAAAAATTGTATGTAACTTTTTTAAAAAAATATTAAATGGGTCGTTACAGTTTGAAACATTTTCTTAAAAAAAATTCCATTTATTTAATTTTCTATGTACCTGCCACACATTTAACATTGGTGCCATTGGTTTAAGCGTTTTGTAGATCATGCTTGGTTGAAGAAGTAGTTTTTATTTATTTTGTAACGCTTTATAACTAACAAAAGCAGTGCTTGATGGTGGGCAAGTTTGTTGTGATTCCCTTTCTAATGAAACACAGCTAACTTGATCAGATTTTTTTAATTAAAAAAAATATATCAACAGGGGTTGGTCATGACATGGTAAACAACTACACGCTCATGCGTTATCATAGGGACCGCTCTTCACGTGGTATACCTCGGTGGGTAAGCAAGGTAGCCACGTGCACATTTGATGTAATTGTTTACCCATGGAGGTAATCGCATTGTTAACGCACTGAACTTAGATGACCAACCCCTATTGTATTATATTGCAGAGAATTATGGGCTCGAGCTTGTGTTTTATTGTTTACCGCTGCTTTTTTAGAAATAGGGCTTGTGGGGATTTGTTTTTTGTAATTATAATTGTTATTTAGACATTTACTTACATGGCAAATGTACTTAAAATTTGTCACAACAAAGAATTGTTTATTGCGTGTGGTTTTGAAGAGAGATTTTTTTGTTGTGACAAAATAAATTTTGAGGAAGTGGAGGGTGTAGAGGGTGCTGGCTTTTAGATACGAGGGCATCACATAGCTAAACTGGATCCCCTGGGGATCAATAGCGCAGACTTGGATGATCGTCATCCCCAAGAGCTCGTCTATTCTAACTATAGTTTTGGTAAGGATTTATTTAAGCTTGTGTTTTATTAAACAATAATTGTGCTCCGATTGTGAATTTATAAACCTTTCCATTTTTAAAAATTAATATTTATCATCAACTCATTGGGTAGGGAAATAACATCGGAATACATTTAAAAAAAAACATTTTTCTGGATGAATTATCCTAAAAATTTATTTTGGATTCAAAATTATGATTAATCGCACAATGATTTTTTTTAACTATTGCATGGAATTTTTGTGCCTAAATTTGAATTTATTCTACAGTGTGATCTGTAAAAAAATTTAATGATATATCATGCCCTTGTATATAAAACAAAAAAAGGGTATGGTTGTAAATTAATTTATGTTGTTACACTTTCTTGTATAAAATATTAAAACATAAGCGACACTTTTGCTGCTTCTATTCCTTTTTTGCTTTATTAATTATTTTTCTTTAATTTATTTGGTAGAACTGTACCAAAAAGTAATTTTTATATCCCTATACCTTTTTTAAATTTAGAAATAAATTTTTTATTGAATGTTAAAAGGGTGGCATAAACTGTTAGGGGGTAGTGATTTCAAGGTCAAACGGACCACTACATTGCACAGAAACTTTAAATATTTGTCCCAAATTTACAAAAAATCTGTTTTGAATAAAGTACAGTCCTATTGCAGCACGTATTTTCTTACCAAGCTTGCTCTATCTTATTTTTTGCATCGTTTGTTTGAATTAGAACATCCAAGCCGTACTTATTCGGAAGAACTGAGACGCCAGGTCCAGGAATTTATGGCAAGTAAGGCATTGCTTTTTTTTATGCTTTATTTTAAATGGTGGTGGTGTGTTGAATAATTGGTTGTGGTTTAAATCAAAATACTCTTTTAAACGATCACCACAAAATCGGCATACATGCTTGATTTTTCCCTGATTTTGGTTTAGCCAACGAAAGATATACGAAAAGATAAGTATATTTCAATAATTTGAGCCCTGGCTTGTTATTATTTTTTTTTTCTAATTTTTTGCTTTAATTTCTACTCTTCATGATACATCGGCTATTACAAGAAAGTTAAAAAAAAATGTTTCTTGCTGTACGACAACCACAATAATTTTTTTTATATTTCCATATTAATAATATTTGTTTTTTTTATTACCTTCCCCTTTTTCCACAACCTTTTTTTATCCTTCTTTCTCGAATTAAAAATCACAGAGGAAACAGACATGGATCGCAGTTTTAAATTGCCGTCTACAACATTCATTGGTGGCAAAGAAAAATCCCTACCACTTCGTGAAATTTTACGTCGACTTGAATTAGCATACTGTCGTCACATTGGAGTCGAATTTATGTTTATAAACAGCTTAGAACAATGTAATTGGATTAGGCAACGAATGGAGACTCCAGGATGTATGGAAGTTAACAATGAAACTAAACGACTCATTTTAGCGAGATTAACTCGTGCTCATGGGTAAGAATCGGTTTCGGTAAATTTTATTTATCTAATTTGAAATTAGTTTCGAGGCATTCTTGGCAAGAAAATGGTCTTCTGAAAAAAGATTTGGGTTAGAAGGTTGTGAAATTTTAATCCCCGCAATGAAACAAGTTATAGATAAAAGTACAGAATTAGGGGTTGAAAGTATTGTAATGGGGATGCCTCATCGTGGACGTCTTAACGTGCTTGCTAATGTCTGCCGCAAACCCTTAAGCCAAATCTTTACTCAATTCGCTGGACTTGAAGCCGCTGACGATGGTTCGGGCGATGTAAAATACCATCTTGGTACTTATATCGAAAGGTAACTCCGTAGATTAATATTAGAAAGGTTTTATTAAGGTTTGTTGTTATAGATTAAATCGTATTACGAATAAAAATATACGTTTGGCTATTGCGGCTAATCCTTCCCATTTAGAAGCGGTAGATCCCGTCGTACAAGGAAAAACAAGAGCTGAACAGTTTTATAGAGGGGATGGGGAAGGGAAAAAGGTATAATAATAAAAAACATTGAAACTGTGTTACCGTTAAATGTTACAGGTCATGTCAATTCTATTGCATGGTGATGCCGCCTTTTCCGGACAGGGTATTGTTTACGAAACCATGCACTTGTCTGATCTCCCTGAATATACCACACACGGAACTATTCACATAGTTGTTAATAATCAAATTGGTTTTACTACCGATCCAAGGCATTCTAGATCTTCACCGTACTGTACAGGTAAATTATTCCGAGTGTTTAAAAAGGGGAGGGGGGTGTTCTAGTCTTCGGGAGATCTTCTAGCTAGTACTGTTTATCCATTTTGGAAATGTTTTCCAGATGTTGCACGGGTTGTCAACGCACCAATCTTCCACGTCAACTCAGATGATGCCGAGAGCGTGATGCACGTTTGCAATGTTGCTGCTGAATGGCGTTCAACTTTCCATAAGGACGTAGTCATCGACATTGTGTGTTACAGACGTAACGGACACAATGAAATGGATGAGCCTATGTTTACTCAACCTCTTATGTATCGTAAAATCAAAAATATTAGTCCTGGTTTAGAAAAATACAGTGAACAACTTATTACCGAAGGCGTGGTTACTCCCGAAGAGGTAAAAGAAGTTAAAGAAAAATACGATAAAATCTGCGAAGAAGCTTTAGAACAAGCTCGTAAAGAAACTCATATTAAATATAAGGATTGGATCGACAGTCCTTGGTCCGGTTTCTTCGAAGGGAAAGATCCACTTAAAGTAAGCCCGACTGGAATAAAAGAAGATACTTTGGTACATATTGGTAAACGTTTTTCTTCAACACCCCCGAATGCTGCAGGCTTCGTTGTACACAAAGGTATTGAACGTATCCTTAAAACCCGCATGGAAATGGTGGACGGACGTGTTGTTGACTGGGCATTGGGTGAAGCAATGGCTTTTGGTTCGTTATTAAAAGAAGGCGTTCATGTTCGTTTATCCGGTCAGGATGTTGAACGTGGTACCTTTTCACATCGTCATCATGTTTTACATCATCAAACCGTTGATAAAGCTACATACAGGTATTTTAAATAGTCTGCGTCGTGGGGATGATAGAACGTTAATTTTTGGAAATTAATGCTTTGTATATTTTGTTTACAGACCTCTTTGCAACTTGTATCCTGACCAGGCCCCTTACACAGTCTGCAATAGTTCTTTGTCTGAATTCGGAGTGTTAGGTTTCGAACTGGGTTACTCCATGACTAACCCTAACGCTCTGGTATGCTGGGAAGCTCAATTTGGAGACTTTAATAATACTGCACAGTGTATTATCGACCAGTTTATAGCTTCTGGACAAGCTAAATGGGTCCGTCAAAGCGGCCTTGTTATGCTTTTACCTCATGCTCTTGAAGGTAAGGCGGTAGACTAGCAGCGGATAGCCTGCAGTGGCGCAGACAAGTGGCGCAGCAGCTGATCACAAGTCCACTGCGCTTGTAAAAAATAACAGTGGACTTGTGCATACACAGACTCAGTTTCTGGGTCACTGAAGGCTCTGTCGCTATCCCCTTTTTAGGCGGTAATAGTAACCGGATACCGATACGCCCTACAGTGATCCAGCAACTGAAAAAATTGTATTCACAAGTCCATTGGGTAAAATAATTATTTTTGTGTTAGGTATGGGTCCTGAACATTCAAGTGCTCGTTTGGAACGTTTCTTGCAAATGTCTTCAGATGATCCCGATTATTTCCCACCAGAAAGCGATGAGTTTGCAGTACGTCAGTTGCATGATATCAATTGGATTGTTGCTAACTGTTCTACTCCTGCAAATTATTTCCATATTTTGCGCAGACAGATTGCCCTACCTTTCCGCAAACCACTTATTATAATGACACCAAAGAGTTTACTGAGACATCCTGAGGCAAGAAGCAGTTTTGATGAAATGAAAGAAGGCACAACTTTCCAAAGAATTATCCCAGATAGTGGCCCGGCTTCACAGAACCCTTCAAATGTTAAGAAACTTGTCTTTTGTTCCGGTAAGACTTATTATGATTTGATTAAAACACGCAAAGAAAGAAAACTTGAGAATGATATTGCAATATCTAGAATGGAACAGGTAAGAAACGTTTTAGTGATTAAAGTTCGGTTCTAAAATACAATTGTTTAGATTTCACCTTTCCCATATGATTTGGTAAAAGCAGAATGTGCAAAATATCCAAATGCTCAGTTATGTTGGGCTCAGGAAGAACATAAAAATTCAGGTGCATGGATGTACGTTGGACCAAGATTCGATACAACATTAAACGGAACCCGGAATGTATTGTAAGTAACGCATGATTTTTTTTAAATCAGGGTTAAATCATTAAGAAGAGATGCTGAAGATATGATAACATTAAAAAACAAATTGAAAAATGAAATGTGTTGCAGTTCCGAGTCTGAAAGTAGAAGTTGGTTTAGCCGCCTCTTTGGCAGGTCTGAACCCAAACCTCCGGCTGTTGTTGAACAGTCAGAAACAGAATCTGAACCTAGGGTAATTAGGTGAGAAGCTCAAGTCATATCTTCAGTTTCTCTTGGTTGCTGCTTTTTTTTGCATGGGTTGAAGTTCTCTTTAAAATGCATGTTTTGTTTTATTGTGGGAGGGGCTTAAAGGCGAAATGTGTCCCACTACGTTCTATGGATTAATTTTTGCCAGTAGAATCGAATTGGTCAGTTGTGATATGTAGTATGTCTAGTTAAACATTTGATTGGAATTTGTAGCTATGCAGGTCGGCGCCCTAATGCTTCCCCAGCTACTGGTACTAAGCCAAAGCATGTAAAACAAGAAAAAGCCTACTTTGATCAATTTGCCGACACTTCACCTAAAACGAAATATAGTAACAAATAACACAATATGGAGTTTTATTAGATATTATTCTTTCCCCTATTATGTAATCTTTTTTTTTATATATGTATATAAACGTAATAAAATTTTTTCTAATCTCCCCTTTAGGATATTTGTTGTGTGATTAAAATTAATCTTTTGTTTTGCTTATTTCTTGTGCATGTTTTACTAATTATTTTGTATTTATAAAACTTAACAAATGATTGATTTTAGCTATGCCGGTCGACCAGTGAGTGCAAGTACCGCCACCGGTAGTAAAGCACAACATCTCAAGGAATTATCCAACCTTCTTGACGATGCAATGAGATTACCTTAATAATTTAATTGCATTGTTTTTTTTTAGTGAATTCACAATATTCTATATTTTGCCTGCAGAAATTTGTTTTCACCTAACTCTTGCACACAATATTTATTGTTTTATTTATTTTAAAAATTCGTTATCGTCAGAAAACAAAAAATGCACTGACTAGGTAATGTAATTAAAATAATAATTGTAATTATGTATATAGAAACATCTTGAGTAGGTCATAATTATTTTGTTATATTAAGTTTATTCTAGCTTTCCAAAAATATGGACGAGTAGATACGTATAAAAGCCAAAATTGAAATACTTCTTAATGCTTTTCAGAATCATTTCTTGCTTATCATCCAACATTTCTTTATTGTTGGTTGTGTGTATGGAGATGTATAAAAATTCGATGGGAAAATTTTAGTGCATAATACTCAAATCAAAAAGTAAAGTGGTTAGGGAAGGAAAGTATTTTATTAACTTTTAATGTTATTTATTTATTATCAAAATGTAACATAAAAAAAATGTTGCCTTTTAAATTTGTGTGTTTGAATTTCCTCTCTATTCCTATTTATATTATTCTAGGTACAATAATGGCTGTGGGTTCAAGCCCTAGGTTTTGAAATATAAATTAATTTTCTGTCTTAGCACGCCCTGTTCACAGTACTGGAGATGATCCTATGCATTTCTTCACATGATTTTCTTGTAGAGGAATTTGCATTAAGGACTGCTCTAAGGCTGTGGCTAACGGGTTATGGCTAAGCAGAATGAGAAGAATAATGTACGGATTGATTAATAAAAAATGATTTGGTTAGTAACATTTCAGGCTTGAAGCGAGGATAAAGCAGTTTGATTGAAGACTCGGCTAGTAGATGGTGCAGGAATTAAATGGAAAAGGATCTGGCCAGCTACATCACAGACTTAAAACATGATTGGATGAGGAGTTCGAGTCGGAAAATTCCAGGATAAACCAATAGAGCATCTTGGATGAAGAGAAATTTCAAATTGTAGAGAACTTTTAAATGAAGCTCATCTATTGGTTGGAATTGCGTCACAAGAACCAATCAGCGCAGCTTATTTCCAGTCCTATACATAATCGCACAATCATGTGTGGAAAAATATTCATAGATTGCTATGAATACCTCCGAAATATAAAAATACACCCCCCACATTGTTTTTTCTTTCCGACTGTTTTTTCCCATTATGGGATTAATATTTTTTAATTATAATAAATTCTGCTTTTGCAGTCGTTCGTATTTATAGGCAATTTTTAAGTGCGCTATTTCCGTCTTTCTCTTTTATTTCTGATTTAACGGAAATAATACTTCTGGTAACTTTTAAAATAATCAAAACACGTTTATTATATTTACAAAACCAGATTATTAAACACTTTTGCGGTTGCAACGATATTTAAAGGTATAATTGTATTGTTAGTAATTTTTAAAACTTTGATTAGTAACTAAACGGCACAATTGAGTAAAAAATCGCAAGATTGAAATATCTGTAGGTCTGGAATCAAACTTTCTTCAGTAAATCGTATTGGATGATCTTTCATAACGATGCGTTTTCTTTCCCATGCTAAAAAATAATTATTTTGTTATACACCATGATTATAAAAACAACGCGATTACTTACGTTTGTATGAAACGTTAGGTATGTTTTGTTTTTATTATAATTCGTGGGGCTTCATGCAAAATTAAAATATCGAAAACACGTTTATTATTTAATTATTGAACACAAGAAACACAAACCTTAAAATTATGTAAAGGCAAAAGGCGTTATATTATTAGTAATTCAACAAAAATATTAGGCAATAATATATTACAATAACAAACGAAAGCGTAACTCTCAAGAATACAAAAATCAACACGATATTTAAATATCTAACAGTGCAGGTGTAGAATCCTTGGCACACTTCAAAACAGAATGCATGAATTTCACAAATCCTGTATCTTTTGGCTTTTCTAATCCTCTTAATAATCTATTTTTCATCACGGCAATAAATTCACGATTACTTAATTGTCCGTCCTCTGTAAAAAAAAACATTAGCCTGTTTTTTAGGAACGGTTTAACTCCGAAACTATTTGTCCCATATTAAGGGGGAAAAGTTTTTTCAAACGCCAATTCCTGCAGGGGGCGCCACAAGCTAATAGCGGTAACATAAATTTGCGATTTTTCCTTAAAGGCTAGGTCTTTATAAACTTTGAATGCATGGATTTTACGTAAAATTAAACCTGATTTTGATTTAGATATGTTTCGATGTGCCTTAACGTCAAGTTTTTTTGAGAAAAATGCACATTTATGTTACCGTTCCTCGATTGGGGCGTCCCTTGAAGGAATTGGGGTCTGGAAATATTTTTAATGATTTTCTCATGGGTGATTTACTCTAAAAAAACTTTTCCCCATTAATGTGGGACAAATACTTTCAGAGCTACACCTCCTAGATACTTGGGGAATCCCCTGTATACAAAGTTTACACAAGCAGATAGCGACAGCACCTACACTGTCCCATCAGCTGAGTGTATGTATTAACAAGTCCACTGGGCTTATGAAAAAGTCAGTGGGGCGCCCCAGTGGACTTGGGGCGACCTACTGGCTTTAGGGTTGTGGGTTTGTGGATGCTGCTGGGTCACTGAAGGCTCTGTCACTATCCGCTTGTGGGAAATAGCATTAAATATGTCATTTTTTTATATTCCTACTCCCTATAGTACTTGATGTATCCGTTCCCACTTGATATTAATAAAGACTTACGATTTTCATCAAAAATTGTGAAAACAACATGAATAATATGATCGCTAAGATCAACATGAGCAACTGTTTTTGCAACGTGCTTTAAAGTTATTTCATCAATAGATGCTCCCGCAATATGATAGAAAGTTAAAGCTGTATCCACATCGTTTATATTATTCAAAAAATGAAAAAAATTTAAGTAATCTTCTCGTGAAATCCCTATTCCATGATCCCTAAAACTAATCAAAAAAATTATTTTTAAATATACCTAGAAATATTTTAAAGACTTACGCTTTTTTAACCCTTTTAAGCATCCGGGCCTTCTTTTTTTCTGGAAATCCACTATAAGCTAGTAATAGGTCTGTAAAGTCGGGTTCCGTTATCAAACCGTTTTCATCTGGATGTTTACGTTGAAATTCCAAACTTAATATTTCTCTTTGTAATTGTTTTTGAAAATCCAAGAATTTTTCAATTGTTAATTTTTGTTTAAGATTAGGACCGAAAAAATAAGTTGTTAATGCGGAATTTACCCCCTGAAAAAAATCATAAACGGTAAACGGCTTTTCTTTGTGAAATGTTTTACCTTAAAGGTATTTCCCGTGTTAGCATGATCTCGATGGCGTGATCCAATACTTGTTTGTTGTCTTATTAATGTCGCGACTTTTTCAAATTCTTCGCAATCGACGTCTCCGTCACCATTTAAATCAAACATGCGAAATGCAATTTCAAAATGTCTTCTTGATGCTTAAAAAAAATTTAAATAAGTATTTATGGGGTAGAATAAAAATGATCTTACTTGAGAGAACGGTTAGAAGAAAAATGTAATCGGAAAATGTAATTAAACCAGCACTTCCGAGTTTGTAAAAAATACTGTCCTCGTCCAATGCTAATTCAAGTTTCTGTTGTATGTTCTATTTGAAAATAAGCTTTCGATTAATATATCTGTTATAGCAAGACAAGCATATCTACAGGTGCTGAGAAAGCACTAGAAATTTCATTCCTTGCTAATTATTTTTAACAGCCAATTATATACATTTATATTTTTTCAAAAAAAGAATCATTTGAATAATAAATATTAAGGGTGGATCGTTATCAAATGATCACACTGTATATGCTTTTGAGAATGACATATTAATATTTATTATTTATGGATTTCAAGTAAAGCTTGAAAACGCCAACAAAGTCATTGTCTACAATCTATATCTACAAAATGCACGTTTCATGCAAGAAGCGAGCAAATATTGTTAGGCAAGCTTAAGCTTACGGTGTCGCAAAAGAGAAAAAAAATCATTACCTCCAGCTTATGCTGAAAAATAGAGGTTTGGTAAATTGTAACATTTATAGGCAACATTTAGATTAATTACAGAAAGAGATAGTGGGGTTAAAGATAACTGCGGTAAAGTGATGTATATTCAAAAAAATGTTCTAAGTAAAGAACTCTTGTTTAGTTACAATAAGTTAACATCAGACAAAAGAATACAACTGTGCATGAAATTCAATTCTGTACTAAGTATAGAGATAATAATTGAAATTGCAGAGGTGTACGTTATTATTACATTAAAACTTACCTTTGGATCGTAGCGTTTGTATTGATCTAATCCCAAACCTAAAATAATAAAAAATCAGGATATGGGAATTTTTAGATTTTTTAAACATACAGTATAGAAGCAACTGCAACAAGCTATTATAAAGATTAATGTTAATGAACTGAAATTAGCTAATTATTTTTATTAGTAAAATAATGCTTTGAGAGGGTATTGACACAAATTTAATTAGCAGAGGCATAGAAGGAGATACTTGCATTGTTCTCTAATTTTGCTCAACCCTGTACACAGAGACAGTTTTAAAAGTAAAGTTTAAAACACAGTGCGCAGAGTTTCAAGTCGCGATACTAAAGAGTAAGGGAGTGAAGACTAACGTGCTTGTCACAATGTTTAGTCTGACGGTTCCTAAGCCCAAACCATTAATGTTACACAAATCCTTTCCGGGAGTTTCTTGTAGGAAATTTTATTTTCTACAACTTTGGTCTTATATTATTTTGCGCTATCTTGCGCGGTTTTCGTTTCTTGATGACATCACGCGACACTAGCCTCATTCAGGGTACATTTTTCTAGCCAGATCCGGGCGGAAACGGTTATTTCTTAAATATTTTTTGATCAAACCTAGTATTTAGGAGATCAAGGGAGTAGAATATTTTTTTATAAATCCAGTGAAGACTAACGTGCTTGTCACAATGTTTAGTCTGACGGTTCCCAAGCCCAAACCATTAATGTTACATAAATATTTTCCGGGAGTTTCTTGTAGGAAATTTTATTTTCTACAACTTTTGTCTGATATTATTTTGCGCTATCTTGGACGGTTTTTGCTACGTTTCCATTTAAAGATAGAGGTGGTTGATGAAGAAATAGAGCCCGGGCATGTATTTAGTCTGACGGTTCCCAGGCCCAAACCATTAACTTTAGAGAAAAACTTTCCGGGAGTTTCTTGTAGGAAATTTTATTTTCTACAACTTTGGTCTTATATTATTTTGATCTATCTTGCGCGGTTTTCGCGTTTACGTTTCTTGATGACGTCACGCGACACTAGCCTCATTCGTACATTTTTCTAGCCAGATCCGGGCTAAGGCGTATTTTTTGATCAAACCTAGTATTTAGGAGATCAAGGGAATAGAATAATTTTTTATAAATCCAGGGTGGGCTCTAACATAAATTGGACGAAGTCCAGAGAGGTGCCAGGGAATAGTAGACTGAGACCTAGACCCAAAATTGTGTCTTAATGATTTATCAATAACTTCTCAAAACAAATTCAGTGATTAATAGTAAAAATCAGATTTGTTAATAAAGCTGTACTATGGCAAAGTTTTTACCTACGTTTTACACTTTTTTACAAGAGGGAAGACTCGTTATCCTACGAGAAGCACTTCTTAAAAATCTACTAAAGCCAATTAAAAAATTATGAACTTCAATAATATATCCACCAATTAAATGTTTTTTATATACAATTTATAAATTTAACAGTTCTTTTTGTTCCAAATCCGGTTGAAAACATTCATACCGATATTGGCGGGTACACATTGTAATTCATTAATAAAAAATTCAGTGTTCAAACTAACCATCAGGTTGTTTAACACCTGGGGTCATAGATCTAAGGAAATCATCAGGCGTCATATAAATCTCGTGCTGATCAGTTGATGAACCTGGTACCTGAAGTGTAGCGAAGTACCGAAAAACTTTATCAGGTGTCGAATAATGCCTTATGCGATTTTCATACTCAATTATCTGTAGCAGCATGCAAGAATATCAAAATTAGTAAATCATAATGCCGTAATGAAATTTGTTAACAATATTAATCCGAGCAATGTTATAATAGTCGACTTTAATTTAAATTGGATGCGTCAGGAAAACTCAGAGTGTTATGTAAAGCCCCAGATGTTATAAATATGCGCCCTAGCAGTTCCAAATTCAATGATTTTTGAAATTTAAAAGCCTCGTATTATTTTCCCCAACCAGTTTAAAATAAAGTTTACTAGAATTATGTTAGATTGAAAAATTGCACTCCACCGGAAGCTGTGCATTCACAAAACCAAACTTTTCATCTCTTTTTACCATCAGGTTGTTTCATTCCAGGTGTAATTGCCCTTAAAAAATCATCAGGAGTCATATAAACTTCTGTTCCATCTAAACTTTGTAGTTTAACGGTTGCAAAATAACGAAAAATCTTATCTGGAGTAGAATAGGACCGCATACGATTTTCATACTCCATTATCTTTTACAGCAAAAACGTTTTACTACAAGCTTATGTACAAAGCTGATAATAATTGCTTACTTTACGGTCGCGGAAACCTATTTTTTCTTTACGGTGCTTCTTTGGTTTTACAGTTTCCTCCGGATGTTCTTCACCTTTAAATTCACTGTCGGTAATAGACCCCTCGTGAGCTTTTACAGCTGGGAAAAGCTTCTTTTCTATCCTATAACATTCATTTCAAGTTTACGTCTAGGCGAAAACGTATCAATCCTTACCATTTATAATCAAACCATGGGAGAATAAAAAGGACCATTAGGGTTGAGTACCAATACTTGGTAAACGTAGGGGTTGAGTCAGGTTTATGCCCAAAGTTTTTATAATGTCTTTTCTGATCATATTCGTGTTTGTAATTTTGATTGAAGTGTAAGGTTAGGAGTGGCCGAAACTGAGACACCCTGTAGGAATAAACTCTTGATGCAACTACACCTAATTTTAATGCTTTGAGCAACATTTTTAATGACTATTCATTCCTAATTAACATAAATTTGTTCCTGGGTTATTTTTAACACTTTTTTCACACAAGAATGTCACTTTGACAGCTGTCAGTGTCATAATCTTAACCTAAAAGTTTTGAGCTGTCAAAGCCTTCAAAATAAGAAGTTTTTTTTAAATTTTTCTACCATGGGAGACGAACTTGATTCAGAAGGAATCACAGATTCACCCAAGAAAGGTATATTTAACAATGATATGAAAGGGGCAGCGTAATTTTAATTTCCTTGTAGGGCCCACCTTATCTACCTCGACCTCGAGTTTCGAGGCCTTAGATCCCCATGATCCAAACTTGAGTCGATTAGCAACAACTATGTTTACAAAAACTGCAGATTATTTGTATGGGGAATTAACAGCAACTCAAGAAGAGTACAAGTTATTAGAAAATATGAATAGAGCTACTATAACAAAGTATTCTGATATGAAGCATATCGCTACAAATATATCCAAAAGCATGAACGATTTAAATGAAAAATGTGAGGAGACTTACTTTATTTGTATTACACTTTCGGGTTGGTTATTATACCAACTCAAGATAGGTTTTTATTAATATTACATTCACAAAAAATTTGGTCCTGGTATTAAATTTGATGTAATTTATTACAGATAATAGCTTACAACCTTATTTAGATCAGATTGATCAAATCGAAGATAGTATTGCAAAACTGGAACAAGCTGCATATAAATTAGATGCTTATTCGAAAAGATTAGAAGCAAAGTTTAAAAACTTGGAAAAACGTTAATAATTCAACTATAAATAAACAGAATTTAGTATTATGCATTTATTGTTATACAAAAATTTAATATGTAATTATTATAAAAACGTTTTTTAGTTCCTGTTATTAAATTACCGACAAATAGATTATTTATCTTTTTTTTGCTCTTTTTGCTCGTGCGGCAGCTGCTGCTAATTCCTTCTTCTTTTGCGTTTCTTCCATTATTTCTTTTAATCTCTGCAGTCTTTTTGCATCCAAACAATCAATAAATTGTCCTACTTCTTTCGCACACCTTAAAGTGCAGTCTGCATTATATTTGTAGCAACCTTTTACCTAAAAATATTCTTTCTGTTACATAAGGTACCTATATTAAAAGTACTGAATAATATTATATTCCTGCGCTGGGTTACTACCCTTAATATTGTTCTCTGTTGTATATACGTCGGGGTTCTGAATAAAGAATAGCCCCAGGGAATCCCCTATCTACAGTAAAATGCTACTATTTAGGGCGACTGCGCTTTTTGTAAATATTTGAATAGAAAAATATTGTGGAATCTTGCAAAACTGTTACCTCTAGGCATCTACTAATAAATTTTTGTATATAAATATGTTTACTAAACAGAATTTTAATTTGAACAATTAGATGACCTCTTATGACGTAAATTTGAACCGGAACAAGAATTTTGTATAATACATAAATAATTAATTTACATTTTATTGCCATTTATTAATGTTCACACATTATATTTCATAATTTGTATTAATAGATGATAATCTTATTAGTTTTTTTAATTGAAGAAGCAACAATTTAGTTTAGTGTAAATGTTTTATTTTGGCATTGTAAAGGTGGATCCGTAACGGGCGCGTCACGCGGCATGCGGCACGCGGTGAGCCGCATCCAACCAATCACAGAGTAGTATTAGTAGGATCAGTATTCTGTGATTGGTTAGATGCGAGTTAAAGCGTGACGCGCCATTTGCGGATCCACCTTTAGCGATTATTTATTACGACCCTGTTTTTTTACGGTTCATGCAAGACGGAGCCTCTCTTTAGCCTTAGAAGCAGAGAATTACAGCTTACAATCGATATAAAAAAATAATTACAACGTCATCAGTGCAAGTTTTCTTTAACATCCCTGCTCTAACTTTCGCCTCTAATCTTTGCATGAGTTCTTCCATTCCTTTGTAAGTTAAATTATAAGCAGATGAATGTGCATCATCTAAACATTTTAATTTATCAATCCAATCCTTTTCATCTGCTGATATTCCCGAATCTTTCGATTTTGGTTCTTCAACACCTATAAAAATTTGGAATTTTATTGCTTGATGAAAAAATACTTTACCATGTAAGGTTCGAACCGTCTACTAGACGTCGTACCAGAGGGTCTGATAAATTTACAACACTACTGGTTGCTGCCGTGGGACATTTATTGCAGGAAAATGCCATACCCATATTAAATTTTGAATATTTTTTAGATTTATTGAAGATGACAAAAGTATTATTACGTCAGATCCATGTCAAAATTTTTGTTTTTAAAATTTGCATTAAGCAGGAGATATTTTTTTGTTATGCAGTTCTAATAATTCTTAGAAAAAAATTTGAATGATGTTGTTTTGATGTTAATTGCGATTCATTCTTGGAGTTTTCGTGGATATTCGCATAATTATGCAAAATAATGTGTCATCGGGAAAACTGCGAAATTTCAGTAACCAATGAAGGGTCAAATTTGTAAAACATTCTTAGAAATTTAATTATTTATAGAGTATACCTAATCATAAATGAAAACATCTCAGTCATTCATAAATTTACACGTGCTAGATAATTAGAATTTTCTAGTATCTTCTTTATTGTTGAAGGCGGATTTAAAAAAAAGGTCAAGGGTGACGTCGTTGCTGATTTTCTTTGTTCAGAATTTGTTCAAGAATTTATTTAGTTATGCACCTTTTTTTTCTTAATTACTTTTGTTTAAAGGGTTATGGGAAAAATATGGTAAACTACGATTAGAGATCGGATTTGTATGCAGTTAAATTTTTCAAAATTTCCCTTTTAAAACTCGCACTATGCATTTATAAGTTACAGAAAAAAAATGCATAGAAATCATATCTCTAATACCTAATAACGAAATATGACTTTTGTACCTATTAAGTATGAAAAATTGTGTAAGGAAATTATTACGTAATACGTAATTTTATTTATTTATGTTTTACAAATTTCTTTAATGAGTTTGAGGTATAAATTAATTTTTTATTATGTGTGTTATGAAACTGTTTACACAAAGTGTTGAACGTTATTAATTTATTTATTAATTATTATCTTAAATACATTTTAATATACAGTGTGTCCACGAGTACTAAAGACAAACTTCAGAAAACCGTACCTGGTGAGAGGCTAGTGGCGCGACACGTAAAACAGCAGCGTTAATAGCTTTAAATAGAAATTTATCGAAAACCGCGATAGATAGCGCAAAATAATATAAGACCAATGTTGTAGAAAATAAAATTTCCTAAAAGAAACTCCCAGAAAGTTTTTTTCTAACGCTAATGGTTTGGGCCTGGGAACCGTCAGACTAAATACATGCACGGGCTCTATTTCGTCATCAACCATCTCTATCTTTAACTGAAAACGTAGCAAAAACCGTGCAAGATAGCGCAAAATAATATCAGACCAAAGTTGTAGAATATAAAATTTCCTACAAGAAACTCCTGGAAAGTTTTTTTCTAATGTTAATGGTTTGGGCCTGGGAACCGTCAAACTAAATACATGCACGGGCTCTATTTCGTCATCAACCATCTCTATCTTTAAATGAAAACGTAGCAAAAACCGTGCAAGATAGCGCAAAATAATATTAGACCAAAGTTGTAGAAAATAAAATTTCCTACAAGAAACTCCCGGAAAGTTTTTCTCTAACGTTAATGGTTTGGGCCTGGGAACCGTCAGACTAAATACATGCACGGGCTCTATTTAGTGCATTGGCAAGCACCTAAACTCGCACTCGCTTTACTCTTTACTCTTTAAAAAATAATTAATTCCTTTTCAGTTTTAGTTTAATATCAACTATACATCGCATATTGGATTTGTTTACCTTGAATTGATTGATTAGTTATAATTTTTTAATTGCGGGAATATCCTAAGTAAGATTAATCTTAAGGATCCTTAAGTAAGTGAGAAAAAAAAACTATTTTGTCTGGGATATTGTTATGAATGCAGTAGTAATTTGTGATCTAGAGTCACGATGAGGATTCTAATTTACATAAAAATTCGATGTCCGAAGTCTTCGGAAAAAGATGAGTAGGTGATGATTTATTCATGAGCTTAAAGGAAATCAAATTAAAATGTTGTAATTTTCTGATCACTGCTTTGGGTCATGTAGTAATAGAATATTTTGTTCTTTAAACGAAGGTTATTAAAATAAAATATAAAAAATTGTTACAAGGGAGGAATTATTACCAAATTATTTTATAACCATTTGCGATCTTTTTTTTAAAGATCTGTTGCTTCCTCTACCAGTCATAATTCTTTAGTGGTTTTAATTTGCCTTTTATTTAATTTATTACTACAAAAAGCTCCTTTTTAAGATCTACGTGCTGGTTTATTCCAGATCCTTAAACATTTAATGTAAAAAAAACAATAAAAACATCATAGAACAATTTTTATTTTATGGAACCGAAAGCTTAATTTCTGGAAATATCTTGAAATAATAATTACTAATAGATTTTTTAAATTGCATAATAATGAAAAAAATTATTCAACCCCTTACTAGTACTAAATCATGTCCCAAATTTCTTTACATGAGGAATTTAAATTTAAGGGTTGTAGCTCTGCAACCAAGCGGTTCCGGAATTTTATTACAACTTTTTGGATTGTGGTGACTAATATTTTTAAAATTTATTCCCATTGTTTTTCTTAGCTAGGGATCTTTTTCAAAATTGACTTAATCTGAATAAAATTGCAATTACTTATTTTTAATTTTATTAAGGTCCGGTCTTGGACTTCTTTTGCATAGGTACTTATTTTGTTTAAAATCTTCACCTTTGACTTCTAAGTCTTGATAAACATCTTAAATATTCATAATCGTTGGAAGAACCTTGTGGTGTCGTCCTCAGCCTTAGTTCATGGCAACCCTTTGTAGGGCATTTCTATTTAATTCAGTTAAGGGGGTGGGGTCTAATGCTTCAAGAGAATCTGACTTCCGCGACTGTTGTATAGTGGGTTCAAACCCATTAGCTAATTATTTTTAAAGGTTTTAAAGTTTTACGCAGGGTGGAAATTTTCTGGATCCGTTAAATTTGCCTCATTCGCGAATGACCTGTGCTTTTTAAATGTCTGACCGCATATCCTTGACCGTTTGGTGCCCCCCTGTAGTTTAAACTGAATTAATTATTTTAAGAAAATAGTTGCATTAATATATATGGGTATACGAGGTGCTATCGAAAAGTTACTGTAGCAGACATGCTTTAGCTTTGGAGGGCGCGAATTTCAAATTTTTGGGTGCAAATAAAAATGACCATGGTAAAGATTTTTGCATTTAAATTCTGAATTAATTTTACGCCCTGTATATTAATTTATCGTTCTAAACTGTGTTGGTTGAATATTTTTCATAATAAAAAAATATTTTTCGTTCCTTTTCAGGAAATATTTCCACGATATTTATTACATAAAATAGTTTGATTAGTCATTCTAGAATTAGTAAAGTTCTTTTCCGTTATTTCTATATCCATGTACTTAAATTACCTACGTTTCTAACCCTGTAAAGAAAAAATAATCATACATGAAGGTTAAAGTGTTCACAACTTGTGTTATTTCTGTTTCAATGTCATAATTCTCGTATTGCGCATCGTTGATTTTTTACCTTACAAAACGGATCAAGAATCTTAGAAATATATCTAAAAAAAAACGAATACTTGTTGGTTATTTTCTTCTCGTATTCGGTTTCTACGTAAAAGAAGTAAAAAACTTGTGCAGCGGAACTAAGTTCAATCATTGATTAATTCCCTGTTTTTTGTTCATTATCGTTAAAATGCAAAAGTTAGAGAACTTCTGATTTGTGTGTATCATCATCTTTTAATTTGTTTTGTGGAGGTGGAAGATGTAAGGTTGTATATATAGAAGCTTGTTGTCAAATGGTGATAATTTGCGAATTTACATAATTACGAAACAGTGCATTATTATTTGGAATAGTCTTTATTAGAAAAAGTGTTTTATTATCAATCATTGACAATGAAGCTGATTATTGCAGGAGTAAGTATTTTTTTATTTAATATTTTAGAATACTAGAGATTTTCTTTTAATTCCTGCCTAACAGGATCTCAATTTCAAACCTTGCTCAATTTCGGCATATTCCATTAAGTTCAACTAGTTTTTGTCCCTGGTTTGTGGTTATTTAATTTTAGTAGATATTTGGAATGTTTGCCACAAAACTTTAGATTTGTAGAATTGGTTTGTGTTTTTCCTGAAAATTCTTAAAATAAATAATTCCACGGTGCTTTAATTTTCATTACAAAATTTGATGGATTTTGCCCTTCCAGACAATTTTGTTTATGGAAATGATTAAAAATGTCTAAATTTTTTGTATTTACAGAAATTTGGTTAAAAATTATGTAGGTTTTGAATTCTTTTGGCTGAAAATTTAAAAAGGTGTCTGAAAACTCCTGAAAGTCTTCTCACTCGATTTTTTTACAATAACCACTTATGATATTACGAGAAGAAAATTTTAAATTTAATTCGTATTTACAGAAATATTGCGTCTGAAAATTCTGAAAATTCCTGAAAGTCTCTTTTAACAGAATTTTTTAACAATAATCAGAAAATTCCGAGTTTTTTTCCGTTTGTTGACAAGTTTGTGTTTTAAAAATTATTTTGCCTGAAAATGTAAAAATGGTGCCTGAAAACTTCTGAAAATCTCCTCATTCGATTTTTTCAGAATAACCACTTGCAGGAATATTTAGGATTTTCTTGGTTTTTCTTTCTTTTTAACTAAAAATTATGTATTTTTTTAATTCTTTTGCCTGAAAATTTAACAATGGTGCCTGAAAACCCCTGAAAGTCTCCTCACTCGAATTTTTCAGAATAATCACTTGCAGGAATATTTAGGATTTTCTTGGTTTTTCTTTCTTTTTAACTAAAAATTATGTATTTTTTTAATTCTTTTGCCTGAAAATTTAACAATGGTGCCTGAAAACCCCTGAAAGTCTCCTCACTCGAATTTTTCAGAATAATCACTTGCAGAAATATTTAGGATTTTCTTGGTTTTTCTTTCTTTTTGATTAAAAATTATATATTTTTTGAATTATTTTGCCTGAAAATTTATAAATGGTGCCTGAAAACTCTACACTTACGTTTTTTTTGACAAAATTTTATTGCAAAGTAATTTGTGACCTTTTCACAAAATTGAGAGAGATTTTTATTAAAATTATGAGAAGTCTGAAAAAGATTAGAAAAATTCTGTGAAAATCAAAATTTAATCACTTTTCACTTTTTTCACTTCCGGATTTTTTAATCTGAATTTGTTAAAAACGTACTTTATTGGATATTAATAAATAAAATAGTTTAATACAAGGTTAAATTTTAATATTTATAATTATTTATTCATGTTGCGTAAATTCTTAATATTTTTAGCAACGTACATTCCTGGTGTTTGTAAAATAATACAGTTTTCTGATAGAAATACTCCTAGGAAAGGTCATCGTCTACCTTTTCACTTGGTGGTAATAGCTTAGTCATTTAATATTATTTTGCAAGACTCCTTTTATGTAAGAACTTTTGTCCTTAAGATTTGTGCATTTCAAGAACTATTTTCCATGTAGGTAAATCCGGGTTTAAAAACTAAATAAAAGCAACTACGTG
Organism: Hemicrepidius hirtus; assembly: GCA_963082805.1. Taxonomy (NCBI): domain Eukaryota; kingdom Metazoa; phylum Arthropoda; class Insecta; order Coleoptera; family Elateridae; genus Hemicrepidius; species Hemicrepidius hirtus. The sequence continues at coordinate 1,055,556 of OY720164.1, forward strand.
TAAAATTAAAATATTAAAAATCCAGGAAAGTGTTAAAAAATTTATAACATGACTCATCTTAGTAAAATTCTTGGAAATACCCTTTAAATAAATAAATAATGCAAATTTTTATTAACTTTATGAATAGTTATGTAATTTGAAACCGGATACACATTTCAGTGCGCAGGTTAACAAAAAATGAAGATGATACCCAATAATTTAATAATCAAACTGGTTTAACGCGTCTCTAACTCGCTATTAAGAATAAATTGAATTTTTATAATATGTTAACTTTATTTTAAAGAATGTTATGCATGGTCATGTCTTACGTCAAGGAATAACAAGTCTTTTACAACATTAACGCTGGTTGCATAAACATTAATCCTTGGGGAATAATAAATAATAAAGGATTTTTTTTATAACAAAATTATTAGTTTAGGTCGTGCTATTCGAATTTCCCGCTAAAGGTGACAACCCCTTAATATGTTTTCCCGAATTTTTTCAGTTATTCCTTAGTTCCCTCTCCGTGCTCTTCGCTGAAGAAACACGGCTGATTGAATTAGAACCAGACCAAGCAGCACAAATCATCAATAAACAAGATCAATCTTTAAGATATGCTCCAAAAATCGAATCAAATGTTCCTGGAGTTCGTTTCATTGGAGATCATCCTGAACACGTCGTCGAAGACATTTATTTAGCAAACCAATACCATGGACAAGATGGTTTGGGAGCTTACGTTTATGGTTACTCAATCCCAGATATTTCTAAAACAGAAAAGAAAGAACGAAGTGGAGATTTAAAAGGAGCTTACAATTATATTGCTGGAGATGGTCAGGAAATTAAAGTAACTAAAATAAATAAAAAAGGGGTTTAGGAGGAAATTAATTTATTGATTTTTAGGTTCAATATTGGGATGATGGTACTGGTTTCCATCAAATCGATAATGTACCAAGGATTCAACCAAAACAAATCGAAGATCTTCCAGATGTAAAAGCCGCAAAGGAAGAACATCTTAGGATATGGCAAGAACAAGCCGAAAGGAATTCTCACCCCATTGCGTACGTCGTCTTCTTCCATTTTTATTTTAAAATTAATTATTATTATTTTGTAGAGATCCTAATAGCCAATACGCCCAACAAGCTCAACCTGTTCAATCCCAGTACCAACAATATCAAGGACAAGTCTCTTATCAGCCCCAACCATACGCTTCCCAAAATCAAGGAGTTACCCATTACCAATCTGGACAAGCTGTAGGAGTTGGCCAAGGACAACAACCTGGTGTACTTTATAAACAAGCTTATGCTCAAGCTCAAGCTAGCCCCAATAGTGTTGAATATAGTGGTCAGTACAGTTCTAACCAACAAGCTTGGGCTAAAAGTCCTGAAGCTGGTCACGACGCTGGTGCTGGTCATGAAGCTGCTGCTGCCGGTCATCAAGTTGGTGCTGGTGTTGCCCCTGCTCTTGGTGCTGGTGCCGGTGTTGCCCCTGCTCTTGGTGCTGGTGCCGGTGTTGCCCATGGTTCTGGTATTGCTCATGGTTCTGGTATTGCCCATGGTTCTGGTATTCCCGCTGGTGCTGTTGGTTCAAGTGCTAGTGCCAGCCAACACTCTGCCACCCAACAAGCTTGGGTTGAAAATTCCAGTGCTGGTAGTGCCCATGGTTCTGGTATTGGTGCTGGTTCAAGTGCCAGTGCAAGCCAACACTCTGCCCAACAAGCTTGGGCCGAGGGTTCTGGCAAACAATCCCAAGAAGAAGACCAAGAAGAAAATGGTCCACCAAAAGGTTTCTTCTACGCCTTCGATTACCCAGTTGGTATTATTGTTGGTAGGGAAGGAAAAAATTTGGAAGCCTATTACAGCCAAAACAAAAACTTGTTCGAAAAACAACTTTCAGGCGAAGCACCAAGACCTGCCGGTTCATCAAATTCCTACCACGCCTCTGCTTAACAAATTCTACAAAAATATGTTCCATACCTTTTAATTGAAAATTAAATTAAAAAATTGTATAGGTACCTATTACTTAATATTTATTTTTGTTACATATTTAATTGCAATAAATATTTATAATAAATAATTTTTTATAATGTTAAGGATAATGCGGAAATATTTCAGCCCCAGGTGCGAATGGATTAAATTGGGATTTGTATTGCGTGTCTTTAGTAGATTGGATCGGTACCAAAATAAAATATGGTAAAGGTCTGGGTCTTTCTAAGGTTGTTAATCTATGGATAAAAGGTATTCTTTGGGCCATTCCAGTTATCCCGGCGATTCCATTGGAAATTGTTCCAGTAATCCCGGAAATGCTATTCGAAATACTGCTAACTGCGTCTGGGACGTTGATTTCTATTGGAAACCAACTTGACCCAGTAATCCAATCACCAATTGAACCCAATGGACGTGGTTGCGGGCCGTAAGCATTTAGGGAATTTCTGGAAAATTAAAGTTACAAATTGCCGATTGTGAGAAAGAGTTGTACATAAAATAATATACAGGGTTGTTTTGGTTATCATCGAATAAGTAATTTGGGTTGCCTATTCGTAACTTAGGTGATCCGCGGTTTAGGTGGGCCACCCTGTATTGTAATTGTATGCGATTTATTTTCACACGCGAATCGTAATAAATTTTACTGTTTATGGTCAATGTAAAGGTGGAAATGTGACCTTGGTTTTATTTAAGGATGACATAGTTATCAAAAATTGTCAATATTTGCTTATGGATTTGAATCAGCGCTTCTAAACTTATGAATGTTGCCTCTAATTTTTTTTTTGGGAAAATAATTTAGTTTTCCCTAAAACTTTAAAAATTCGTCTTCACGGTATCACTAGGGGGTTGCCCCAAATTATACCCCTTAGTTTTTTGTATAACCTTTACCTTTAGGTTTAGTATTTTTAATGGAAAAATCCAGAATACATTTTGAATGTGGCCATGGTCAATGTCACGGTGAGTTCGTAAAGAAATTTCAGGTTTGCATTCTCAGCGAGCATTGAAATTTCCCATTTCTCTGCTCGAGTTAATTTTAAAGACAGTCACATCCACGAAGTATTGAACTGGATTTTAATTAATTTAATTTTTTTCTTTAACATTTCTTTGGTCCTGTCCAAAATTATATTTGAAATAATTTTTTTTTGCTGTTACAAGACAGTAAATTTAAGTTTTCTTCACTGTTTTGATTATTTTATTGAAAGTGAATTTTTAACGGTTAATAAAAAAAATTCTACTAACCTTTCTGGATACATTAAAAAATTCTGTGGCGCAGAATCAGATAAAAATATGGAAGAGCACAAAATTCCCGCAACAATAAGACCTCTTATTACCATTTTTAAAAATCTGTCTGTCGCAAGAATCAAACACTGACTGGGTAGGATGAACCGAATGTTTTGCAATTACAATAAGTGTATGTATGGCCGTTACTAAAGGAATGCAGTTTTGATTGTTAAGTCTTTTAAATTTATTATTTATTCAATTTACTGTCTGTAATCGTGTATAACAATATCAACAATAGATTACAAAACTTGAATACCTACCTACGTTAATCTTACATTACTGTTATGTTAAACTACGAGATTCTAAATACCAGGTCTGTTTAAAAAGTAATGACACAGAATTTTGCCCCAGATTTCTCCAAACGAACCAATGGCTTCGTAGCCTCCTTACTCTCCTGATTTTCGACCCATGGGATTGTTTCCTATTTTCAAAAATCAAAACCCAACTCTTTAGTCCCAATTTGGAATTTTCCCGACTCTGTCCCGTTACTTTTTAGGCACACCTCGTAGGTAAGTTTTTTAAACTGCATTTGAATTAATTTTTAGGCTTGTTTTTCGTAAAATATCAATAATATCTACCACTTTCTTATTGAAATAACGTTACTATTACGAACATTAAAACTTCCTGTTAAGGTGAAAAATAAATAAAATGTTGACCCAGCTAATATAACGCGTATGGTAAGACTATTATTCCTTTTACAATCGTCAATACCTGCGGGTACTAGTACATAAAAATTTTCATTGTAAAGTCATTACGTAAGGATTACCTTACGTTATAACGGAATTAAATTTGCATTCTTGGTGGAGGTGACACTATTTTAGTTTAAGTTGCAGTTAAAGTATTTAACATTTAAATTTATTCCCTGATTTATCTTAAGTGTGGGTAGAGAAACAATAATTCAAAGTTGAATGACTGTCTGAGATTTTTTACATGCATATATGAATAATAAAATAGGATGGAGAAGTTTAAAGCCTTAACTGACAAGATTAGGACTTCTGCAACATCCGTCTTACAGCCCTGATTTAGACCCTAAAATGATTCATTGATGAGGAAATCTCTGAGACAATACGCCAAAGATTTTTTTGCTGAGGATTGTACCAAATTATATTATTACCCCTTACCCCTCATTTAATTAGTAAAGCTTCTTATTTTTCCTTTCCTGCATAGGGCGTAATTATATTTTCTTTTTCCTTTGAAACTTGAGTGTTTCTAAGATTTTCACTTTCCACGGTAATATTTTTGGGAATTTTTTCAAAAAGAAGTTCAGTTGTTGTAGAATTTTCCAATAAATCGTAATCGTAGTCTTCTAAGTCTGTTGTAGTATTCGGAGGGGATGATTCTGTAACTATTTTTTTTTAATTTTCTTCAGTAGTGGTCCCTGAAGTACCTAACATTTTGATATCTATTGGTACTTACCTGAATTAATTTTTTCAAAATACAGGAACTCTGTTGTAATTTCACTTGAATTTTCAGGTGTAACGATTGGCCGGTCCATGGTAAACGGTTTAATATTTTCAGCGCTTGTTGAATTTATTTTTTCAAAATAGAGAAATTCGGTGGTAATTTCATTTGTTTCAGGAAATGTTTTTTTACTAGTTGGCTGGTCCATGGTAAACGGTTTAATATTTTCAGTGCTTGACGAATTTATTTTCTCAAAATAGAGAAATTCTGTACTAGGTTTTTTGGTGGTATATACAGGTTTATCCCAAGTCGGAGGTCTGCTCAAATCTTCGTGTATATAATTTGAAAATTGCGCTTGTATTCGTTGCACTAAAAATTCAATCACGGGAGGAAATTTATCAACAGTTACTTGAGGACCAAACCCGAATCGGATAAATAAATTTAAAGGGGGTTTAGGTTGGGATGGGGTGGTTACATTTCGCGTGTAATAAACCTTCCAGGTAATATTAGAGGGTTTTTTGGATATTTCTTGTAAATCACGATTAATATTTTTAGTAATGACGTAAAATCCGTAAGTACTTGTAAAAAGTAAAGTTAATAAAATAAAAACTTGCGACATTTTTAAAAATTTGCACATAACATTGATCCGGTGTTAATACAACTGCAAGAACTAAGGAAATTTTATAAACTATGTCATCCAGTTTTTTTTTGAAAGGTATATTAAACTGGAAGTGTTACAGTTTGCGCCTCCTCTTGTACTACTTGTACGTAAATGTAAAAAATTACTGCCGTCTTTGATTAATTTATAAATAAAATCACATTTGCTTCCCTTGTTACTGTGAGCTAAACCATTGTTGAAAATATAGAAAAAAATTAGAATATTGTCAATGGTTCCGAGGAATAGGCTCAGGGAATTCCCTACCAGTCGTAAAAAGCGACTGCCCTATATTCTTCCTGCTTTCCTTAAAATTGTTTTATCGCATTTGTGAGATCAGACATCCTGGGGTTACCCTTAATATTTTTTTATCCGTCTGGGTTCCGGATGTAGAATAGGCCCAGGGAATCCCCTGCCTGTCGTAAAAGGCGACTATTTGGGGCGACTGTCCTATATTCCTATTTACCCCAAAATTACTTCCCACATCTCATACCTTTCCCAATACCCTCCCCTTCATTTACTAAACAATAAAATAACAATAAATATAACTTAAAAGTTTATTTTACTCCTTTTAAAGAAACCTGTTACATCAGTTTGGTGCCTTTATAACTTTTATAAAAAGAAAATAATTTATTAGAAACGGGAATGAGTAACCATAAGTAAGAGATAATTTTTTTTAATTTTAAACTTTAATTTCTTCATTTTCTTGCTTATCAGCTGCATAATGACTAATAAATCTTGCCGAAGGATCATCCACATTTATCCAACGTGGCATCCAATAATGCGGAATGAAAGATTCAGCCATTTCAGGAAAATGTTTTTCAAAAACTACACGGTAGTAATAAGATTCTTTAGTTTTGGGTGTGCAATGGGGATAATTCTTCTGCGATGTCTTCAGATTAAAATCCGCTGGCATTCTTTTATCTATCAATTCTTGCAGAATTGTAAACAAGGATTTTTTTGCAGACGCCACGCCATCACTAAAAAAAAAATCAAACTATAGTTTGTGTCGTGAAAAAAATTATCTAAACCTTACCTAAACGCTTCTTTGTGCCGCCAAAGTATGTGATGAGGTAACGCGTCTGTACCTTCAAATGCAGATCTGAACAAGTATTTTTCTATTTTCATATCTTTTGGTTGTCGGAGTTCTTTAGGCAAACTTAGATAGTAGTTAGTAAATTGTAGATCTAGGAATGGTACTCGCAATTCCAAACTGTAAATATATTTATAATATTTAAATTTAAATAAATTGAGTATGAAAGCTTTTTAATTTAAATTCGCTTTTACGTAGAAAAAAAATTAGTATAGGAATTCAGGTTTGACCCCAAGTCCCAAAAAGCGTGCTAGGCTCAATCCTATCCCTGTAACATGTTTACAAAAGCAGAAAAAAATAATAACCTTTGTGCAGCCATAGTCCTGTCAGCTCTTAATCCATCAAAAAGATAAATTTCTCTTAATAATCGTAAACTTTCCTCATGTCCTGCATCTGCATTCGGTGCATCTCTAAAATAAATATATCCCTGACAAAGTTCATCTGCGCCTTCTCCACTGAATAAAACGGTTGTTTCAGTATTTTCCAAAATATATTTTGAAATCAAAAACATTCCGATTGAAGCCCTTATTGTTGTAATGTCGGGGGTTTCAAGGTGGTATATGACGTCATCAAGTACTTTATCTACATCTTCTTCAGTGAAAATAACTTCATGATGGTCTGTCCCAATATGTTTAGCAACTTCTCGCGCTGCTTTAATATCTGGACTATCGTGCATCCCAATAGAAAATGACTATAAAAAAATTTATAATGCAAAACGGATATTTACAGCACAAGTGGATTACATACTTGTATTTTATATGGGAGATTAGCTTTGCGTGCTTCTTGTACTAAGAGTGATGCAACAATAGAAGAATCTAATCCTCCAGATAATAAACAACCAATCCTACGATCTGCCATTAAACGTTTTTTTATAGCCATTGTAAATAAATTACGAATGTTAGCAAGATAATCATTGGAGAGATCTAAAAAAATTTAATTAATAATTATTTTTGCGTTCGAGAGTAAAATTTTGTTTGACGAGGTGTCCACCGAGTCTAAACATTCTTTTACCTTCATATGGAAGGAAAGGTCTAAAGCTTGAACGATCACCAGGAGTATGATAAACTTGTTGCCTCAATAATTTCGTAGTCCCATCTTCAAGCAATTCATATTCTTCGAAAGTTCCTGGACGAAACGGTTCCAGTTTTTTAGGATGTCCATTTAACTCGCTTGCTAATGCTGTAAGACCTAAATTTTCAATTAAATATCGCAAGTTCTTGAAAATTGTTCCTCACCTTTAGCTTCTGAACAAACAGCTAATATTCCATTTTCACTGTGTAACTTAAATAAAGGTCTCACACCATATGGATCTCGGCCTAATAAAACTCTTCTCTTGGGTACATCAACAAGACAGAATGCGAACACACCGTCAAGATTTTTAACACATTCTTCAATACCCAATTTTTGATATAAATGGAAAATACATTCGACATCACTGAAGGTTTCGTATTTGAATCCGTGTTGCTCTGCAAGCTACGAAAAAATTTTTTGAGTTATGGAAGGATTCAAAAAAATGATTTGGGTAACTTACACGTTTGCAGTTGTACAATTCCCCATTGCAGATCAACATGGAATGAGGATATTGATGTAATTTCATTGGTTGCATGCCATAAGTGCAATCTACGATTGTTAGTCTGTGAAATCCTATACAGCAGTTCTAAAAAAAAATTAATGTGTAGGTCATTTTTTTTTTCAAGATAGGTATTTTATTTTTTTAAAGTAGGTAAATAGATTTGACCCGTATGAATGATGTCTAAAAGCGTGCAGAGTTTCAAGTCGTAATACTGAAGAGTAGGCGAGTGCGAGCTAACGTGTGATAAATAGAGCGCGCGGATGTGTTTAGTCTTGACGGTTCCCAAGCCCAAATTATTAAGATTAGAGAAATGTTTTCCGGGAGATTTTTGTAGGAAATTTTATTTTCTACAATTTTGCTCTTATATTATTTTGTGCTATCTTGCGGAGTTTTCGCTACGTTTCTATTTAAAGATAGAGATGGTTCATGACGAAATAGGGCCTGTGCATGTAGTTAGTCTGACGGTTCCCAGGCCCAAACCATTAACGTTAGAGAAAAACTTTCCGGGAGTTTCTTGTAGGAAATTTTATTTTCTACAACTTTGGTCTGAAATTATTTTGCGCTATCTTGGACGGTTTTTGCTACGTTTCCATTTAAAGATAGAGATGGTTGATGACGAAATTGAGCCCGTGTATGTATTTAGTCCGACGGTTCCCAGGCCCAAACCATTAACGTTAGAGAAAAACTTTCCGGGAGTTTTTTGTAGGAAATTTTATTTTCTACAACTTTGGTCTGATATTATTTTGCGCTATCTTGCACGGTTTTCGCTATGTTTCCATTTAAAGATAGAGATGGTTGATGACGAAATAGAGCCTGTGCATGTAGTTAGTCTGACGGTTCCCAGGCCCAAACCATTAAGGTTAGAGAAAAACTTTCCGGGAGTTTCTTGTAGGAAATTTTATTTTCTACAACTTTGGTCTGATATTATTTTGCGCTATCTTGCACGGTTTTTGCAACGTTTCCATTTAAAGACAGAGATGGTTGATGACCAAATTGAGCCCGTGCATGTATTTAGTCTGACGGTTCCTAGGCCCAAACCATTAACGTTAGAGAAAAACTTTCCGGGAGTTTCTTGTAGGAAATTTTATTTTCTACAACATTGGTCTAATATTATTTTGCGCTATCTTGGACGGTTTTCGCTACGTTTCCATTTAAAGATAGAGATGGTTGATGACGAAATTGAGCCCGTGTATGTATTTAGTCCGACGGTTCTCAGGCCCAAACAATTAACGTTAGAGAAAAACTTTCCGGGAGTTTTTTGTAGGAAATTTTATTTTCTACAACTTTGGTCTGATATTATTTTGCGCTATCTTGCACGGTTTTCGCTATGTTTCCATTTAAAGATAGAGATGGTTGATGACGAAATAGAGCCTGTGCATGTAGTTAGTCTGACGGTTCCCAGGCCCAAACCATTAAGGTTAGAGAAAAACTTTCCGGGAGTTTCTTGTAGGAAATTTTATTTTCTATAACTTTGGTCTGATATTATTTTCGCTATCTTGCACGGTTTTCGTTACATTTCCATTTGAAGCTATTGGTATTTTACGTGGTTTGCATGGTTGATAACGTCATGCGTCACTAGCGGTTCAAAGCCGCTTATAATAGCAAAATTTTATGAAGTATTCTTGAAATAAAAAAAATACTTATATATAAATGTTAGATTATAACTGAAGAGGTCAACTTCCTATTAATCAGTACGTACGATCGGTCATAACATAATTATTAACACCGCTAGCGTAAACTTTGTACTCTTGATTCCTGATAATAAGAACTTACATTATTACTTATTTTTACTATTTTGAATGAAAATGAAGCCTAAACACGTCTCACAAACTCAGCTCTCATTTTTTTATTAGGACTGAAACTTGAAAAATTAATAGTTCTAGTCCTGATGAAAAGGAGAACCACAGTCCACAGTCTCCTGGATTTTAATACAAAAATTATTTAAAATAAACGAAAGTTTGTACCTTTAGTTGCTTATCATATTCCACTCTCCAAGCATCTGGACCTCGATGTGTAATCTTTGTGAAGGAAGACGCACAATGAAGGTGCAAATTGCATTCGAGTCCAAATATTCCCCAAATTCCACACATTTTGTCTGAAAATATTAAAAATGTATTTAATTATTTTTTTTTGGGGCTAAATTTTTTGATTATTTTTCCAATTCTTGATTTAATTTTCTAACCGGACGTAAAACCGTGAAGGTCGATAATTAGTAGACAAAAATAAAATTATTATCACTGTGTTTTTGATAATTATTGATGATTTGGAGAAAATAATTTTAAAATAAATTCTTATCTATTCTTGCTTAGTTGTAAGAAATAAAATATAAAACAATACTTTATTATACAGGGTGTATACAAGTTTCCTTCAGTACTCACAAAAAAATGATAAGGAAGGGTGTAGTACCTACCTACACACGAAATTCTAGATGCAAAAATTGAATAATTAATTATTTAATTATTTTCTAATCTAATAATTAAAATATTTACTAGAAAAAATTAAAACCTCGAATAGATTTGTAAATCGCCTTTTAAATATTTAACTGTACTAATAAAAAATAAAAAATGTAAAACTATTAATTGTTGCATCAGAATCGTTCCGAGGATTGCGGTATATTGTTGCAGGTGATAAAAATACCTGCGCCGCAGCAATTGTTGCGTCAGAAATTTTCTATTAAAAATTTTATTAATTAGTGCGACCTATTTTTTTAAAATGTTTAAAAAAATATTAATAAATAAAATTATTCTCAAATTAAATGTCAATGTCAGATTTGTTTTAAAGCCATACCGGTACAATTATTAAATTTTCCTAAAATTTCCAATTTTTAAATTTTCAAATTAAAAATTATTAGAAAGAAACTGAACTTACCTTATTTTTTATTTTATATCTTCTGTAGTACTATATTATTAAATAAAACTGCGGTATGCAGAAATAGCTTGACACGTGTTGTAGCTGATGTAACTAAATTCAAAAGAGTGAAAATTAAGGCGGCGGGAACTGGCCTTATCACCGATAACTCCCTCCACGTTACTTTTAAAAAAGGATAGATAGATAGAATTTTATATTGTTAAACGAACAAGCTGACTTTTAAGAAAATCAGGGAAAAATAGAATGACAGAGAGAAAAAACTGTGTGGGAACGAAATGCAACGTTTCAGTATTTATAATCTCCTTGGATGGAATTTATTGACCCGCGCGGCTCAATGCGCGTTCGTTTTGAAGTTTAAATTTCCCGCGTTAAATAAGTAGAAGATTTATCTGGAATTTATAAAGTAAGACAAAATTACAAACCCCCATGGACGAGACAGTTTTAATTTTTTTAAGAAAAATATCTCTAGGCTCGTTTTGCGTTTTGTAGGTCAGCATAAGAGACCGACCATTTTACTACCCACCTACGCCTTCCCCTATATTGTTTTTTGCTTTCCTTTAAATATTTTAGAGACGTTTAGTCTGTAAATGGTTCATGTGCGATTTCAAAAAAGAATCTCAGTTTCTTTTTCAGTTTTCTAAACAAAAAAAAAGCTATTAATTAATTTTTTTTCGATTACAAAACTATCCATTGTAATATCGGCTATAAAAGTAACTTTATTATTATCGTGCAAGCTATAAATCAGGAATAGTTCAATAAAAATTACTGCTTGATCATTAAATGTTATTATTCAACGAGCATGTAATGATGCCATTATTCCCGACACGCGCTGTTTTTTTTCGAAATAATAATTCCCAAATCCTTGCAAACATTTAATCCAAAAAATCACTTTTAAAAAATGTTTAACATTTGTTGAATAAACTTTCAAGCACAGTTATCAGAAAAATCGGTAACTTCGGTTGATTCTACAGAGCCTTCAGGATTTAAAGGAGCAAAAGGTTTTTCCGCCACTTCAATAAACTCTTTAGATTGTGGTAGACTTGATGGAATGTTAAGCACAATTCTTTCATCATCTCCAATACCTTCTCCAGCTCCAATTCTTTCTCCAACTCCGTTTCCATTAGTTTCAGGTGTGATTGAAGCGATTGAACTACGAGTTCTGGGAGTCCTTGGACTTATGTCAGGCTCACAAGACAAATTATTTGTGGCCCTTTGTTTTAATTTACTTGCATATCTGAAATAGTTTTTTTTTAAACTCAATCGCTTATTATTATAATACGAATCGTTGCCGGCAAATATTAAACGCTCAAATGAGAAATCTTAACGTTACTTACTTTTTAATCAATTGTCGTACTATATTCTTCTCATCATCGTTAAGAAGTGGAGGACTTTTATCTAATTTGTACAGCTTTTCAATTTCTCTAAAAATGATCATAATATAAACTCAATATAAAAACAGTCATGGAATCTTTCAGCATTGAAACTTTACAAGACCATGCAGAAAGTGAATTTCTGAAAAAATGTCTTCTCGACTTTCATATGAACACCCTGTATATTATTTTCTAATTTAAAAATTAAAATCTAATAAGAGGTATAATTTTGTATTACCTGTGACGTTTTTCTAACTTAACAATAATTTTCCTTAAAAATCCATTTTCTTTTGCAATCATTTCTGGGCTACCCTCTGCTGGTTGCGTACCATTAGGTACAATATTATTTTGTTGCATAGTCACTAATTTACTTAATAGTTTTATATTTGTTTGTAATTCTAAAATAGTGGTTTTATATTTATTTTCTTTTTCTTCATTGTTACTCCAGGATTTTTCGCGTACATCGATCATATTTTTCAGAATTTCCACAGTCTGTTTTAAATTCGTCAAATCTGATCTAAAAGGATTATTAAATTTTAATAAAAATTAAAAAAACATCGGTGTGAGAACTCGATACTTTTTGACTGTCATCATTTCAGAGCACTGGGAAGTGGAAAGCCTCTCCAAGTCCGCTTTCCTCTTCGTTTCCGCAGTTTCAATGCAAGCTTCGCATAAAATTCCCTCCCAAGTTTGACAAGCCCTTTCCCTAATTTCCACCATTGTTCTCCCAGTAGCTTCATTGTATTTCATGTACAAGTAAGCTTGTTTCAAACGGTTGAAAATTTCCTGATTATCCTGGATGAACTGAAGTTTTTTCTGATATCTGTTAGCTCTGTATCTTTCATTGGATAATCTAAAAAAATTGGTAATCATTTGAAAAGGAGCCACAATAAATAATTTTCCTGAATTAAACTGAAAAAGGGTTAAACACGCTTTTCTAGAATGGAGGGGGGGCTCATTCCCTTCGTCTTTAACGAAAATTGTGCTACACCCTTTGTGACACCTCAAATGAAAGAATGGATTGTGTTAAAAATTAACATTTTCTACGACTTTTAATTTGAGGTGTCACAAAGAGTAGGTGGGGACAAGCGCAGCGCAGCTACGGGATCGAGTTTCCTCCTCCCTTTTAGAAATTAATTTTAAGGCGAATTTTTTTTAAATAATCACTCTGTATATAAAATTTTCCGTTTAAAATTAAATCTTACTGTATAAAGAGTTTTTGATTTTCAACTTGTAAGTTTCGAAATTTTTCTTCGGATTCTTTACATTGGCGTTCGAGAATTTTATTTTTTTCATAAAGTTCGTCTAGGAGAGTCATAGAGTTAATAGATTCAGCTAAACTACAGCCAGTACTGCTTTCCATATCACGTAAGCTGAAATTTTCCGCCCAATCCGCTTCACTTGCTGCATCATGAAACCACTCTGCATATTCATTTTCAATATCTCTCTGAGGTATGCAATCACCGTCTATTAAGGAATAATTTTGAGAATTATCCATAATTTAATTTCCTAAATTGAAATTTGTTTGTTAAGTTTTAAATTACTTGTCAAAATATTGTTTTCTTTTAAAAAATTCAATGCTAACTCTTTTTTTAATGTTTGACTCATTTTTGCTATTATGGCTTAACACCAACGTTTTAAAAGTTATTGCATTTTAGAATTGTGCAATATTGATGATGATGATGAGAATTTGTTACCTAAAAATTAAAATGTTAAGAGGAAATTTTTATTTAAATTTTTTTACGATTTTGTATACCGGAGCTATATTGGTTGCATAACCAACAGGCGGCGTCTAATCCCTTTCTGAGATAATATTTCGTTAAAAATTTATATTTTTAAGAACTATTTTATTTTTTGAATATTAAACAATAAAAATTACTGACTTACAGTGTTAAAAAAATTTCTAATAGAAAAATATCCAAGGATAAGTTACTAAGGTCCAATTTTGTGAAACTAGTTTCGCAATTTTTTTTATCATTTAAATTACAATTTCGCTTTAAATTTATTTGCATTTATGAAGGACAAAATCGTAATTAAACAACGAATTTAATCATATTAGGTCGTATTGAATCAAAAGACTGATTTATTGAGACGTCTGAGAAGATTCTGGATTCTTGTATTCATTGTTTTTAATTTTGTCGGTAAAAATCTTGAAAGGGGAAATGTTTTCCCATGGAAAACCTTTTTATAAACAACTTACAAACTGCAAAGAAGGCGAGACATCATCACACCATTCCCACTATTCCCAGTTTGCGAATAAAAACACGATCCACATAGAGAAAAGTGTTGGCTTAATGAAAAATTGTCTTTGCGCGGCATTTCGAGTTTTATGAACAATATGAAGAAGTGAAAATAAGATTTATTAATTAAATTTCATACACCTTCCAGCTTATGATAATATCTGCAAGTGCGAACATTGCCATATCTCTTAAATTAAGTATCGCAGAGATTGACGAGCGAGGCCGCCGAAATTAAATCGGCCAATCTGGGGGTGCAGGCCTAGCTGCTGGCAACAGACTGTACCGGCTAAATTGGTTTGTGTGTTTTTATGACTGTGTTTTAGTGCCTTGCCCGCGCGCGCCTTGGATTGCGATTGGGTTAACAGGACTAAGGAGAACGGTGTTGTTGTTAAAGGATCAGCAGCAGGACCAGGACGTTGCTCCATTTTACGTTTATTCACTTTAGGATTTTCTTTTATACTCAAATTTCAAATCATTCTTTCTTGTTTAAAGAAGAATTACATTTTTAGTATTCTCGCAAAATTATTTAACTCCATTTGGACACTAAACATTACATTTCGGTCACTACATTCCTACTATGCACACTTTACGTTTACTATTCTCAGTTTAACATCTTGAGACCTAGTTCTGTTACGTAGTAGGTAAATATTTTACTCACCCCATGTTACTAACTCACCTCAGTCGATCCGTTAGACAGAATCACAGAATATTCCATAGGAAATTAAGGGATGTTACACTAAATCCCTGAAATTTATATATGAGAGTTTAGTTTTAACAAAAGTCAACATAATTTCTTCTTTGTTGTATTAAAATGATATTTCTATTGTTGGGAATTATCATCCGTAAATCGCTTTATCCTGAAAATTTTGCTGAATTAAAAAAAAAAGTTTGCCTTCCCTGGGATTTGAACTCACGATCATTGTGGAAATAGTACCAGAGTTTGATTCTCCCAGCATTATTTATTGGATATTCAGTTTTGGTTTTCTTTAAATAACAGAAATATGAGGGGATTGAGAAGAAAATGATAAGAAAGAACCACAGACTGAAAAAACAAGGAAGAAGTAGAAAGAAATTTTCTTTAAATTTTTTTCTTCTACAGTTGCTCATATCTCTGTTATTATAGAAGAACGATATGTAATTTATGAATGAAAGTTATGTAATGTTTACCAAGGAATTCAAAACTATTATTGATTTTTAGTTACGATGCTCATTTGTTAAGGTACACCCGAAAAAATTCTATAACTTGCAATGTTTTTACAATTATTTTCTTGTAACAACCTTTTTTACTATTTCCCATTTTTCTACTCGTTTAGTTATGTAATCTGAAGATGTAATATTTTACGAAACAAGTATTAACACAAATCTCTAACAAAGACGTCATCGTATTTCATAAATTAATCATAAATTTATATTTTAATTTTGAAAATAAATTAGGAAAAGTTCGTCCTTTTCACACTTTGTATAACACCGGCCATCTTAGCCCGTCGAGGTGTGTAGGGTGTATGTGTGCGGAGCAAGAGGGAGAGAGTGTAAAAATAAAATAAGAAAATTCAATCTAGTAGCCCCTACGCAGCGTTTAGCGTGCATGCGGGAGTTGGCCGTCCTGCGGGAGTTGCAGGACTCGCAGGAGACCGAATCGTCTTCAAGAACTTTAGTTTGTTGCATTTGCAATGGTATATTCCACCCATCAAATGTAAATATATGTAAAACACATCTATTGTTGATCCAATATCTCTCGGCGATTATGTTCATACGCTCTCTTTCAGCTCCGGGAGAAAAGTGAAAAACTTCTTCGTCTCTTCCAAAAAGTCTCATAAACGTGGTGGTGCGTTTTAAATGTATATGCGAATGGCCATTCGAATTGCATATGGAAATAGGGAACTTTAATATGAATGCCTCCTGCATTCCTGAGGTTAACGCAACCACAGACATTTAAAATAGGAGAACTCTCCCATAAAATTCATTAAAACTGCAAGGTTCACATTAAATTTAAAAAAAAATTATCCTTACGTCTTTTTTGTTCTATTTCTATTTACATTTTTTGCGGGGTATGTACCGTAGAAGTATTACCGACTACTTTTTGCCAGTGCGCACCTTTTGATTTTGCTATATTAAAGACTGGTTTTTTTGAATTATCTTTATTCTGTCTAACTAATAATTTATTTAAACATTGATGTAAGTGTGGGGTTTAGAAAAAACAAGTCATAAGATATTGAATGGGTTTACAGTAAGACAGTATTTAATAAATTTGGTATAATGGAAAAATAATGTGATCATCTCGGTTCTAACGTATAAAGATATATTGATAGATATCGCAGTAAATAACGTTCTATGGCAAAAGAGTCGTCTTCCCTATACGTTTCTTTCTGCTGTCATTTCTTCGTTGAGCATTGCGTTTTACTTTTCGTGCCCCAAAACGACGTGAAAGCTTTAATTTACGAGGGATCTAAACGTGCGTGTCAACTTTAATACCATTAAAGGGCGAAATTATTTGAGAAAATTATTTTTTATGATACATCAACGTTGCTCTTCTTCAAACCTATTAAAACGATATACTGCAAAGTGAAAATGTTACGTGCAGGTGCGTGGCGTTATGTGTTATAATATACAACCCCTTAGGGTTTTGCCACTTACGGGGTCTTACCCCTGCCACGCTGTGATATCGAACAGCCCGCATGATACAATATAGACGTCGGACGTCCCGCAGCAAACATCCCCCTGTCTATACCAACAAAAAAATTAAATAAACAAACACTGAAAATAGTTGATTTTTCGGTAAATAAAAGATTGGAAGGTTTTTATCCGCCAGAGAACACGGAAAATAATCCTAATCCAATTAGTAAAAATTTTTGGTGTCCCAGTAAATTTGTCGCTTGCCTTAAGAAGGATAACTTATTGCTGTTTGGAAAAAGGATACTTTCTTGCGAGGGAAAGTAGAAAGGTCAGACGATTTTTATCTCATTCTTTTCCCGAATGAATATCTGGGTCAAAGTTACGGGAACTCGTTAGGAGGATAATAGAGGGTGCCCGGTCGGGTTATTGCCGGTTATTGGCAATGAAACGGGGAAAATTAATATGTCCCCAACAGGACTCACCTGATATTTCGCTTTATCCCTGATTTGACTGACTTAATGTTTATCTAAATTCCAATGCAGGTCAATTTTAGTTTCCTCAACCCTTAAAACAGAAATTTACTTCGCAAACTCGTTTTTAAATCACACTTTTTAAAAATGAAGGGTGAATCTTTCAGCCATTGTTTCTTTGATTGCTACCCTGGGGTTATCAGAAGAAGGGTTGGTTTGACAAGTACAGGGGATTTTAATTTTTAAAATTCAAACGCAGCCCAAAGCTCGTAAATAAATTGTAAGAATAAAAATTGACACGCATATTCAAGTCCGTCAAAAAAAACAGTCCCATTCGCCCTGTGAAATATTCAAGGACCTATATAAATATTGAATTACTATCGGTGCGCAGTTTCGGTCTCCTGTCGGTATTATCGATAGGGTTCGTCTGTCTATTTATCCGTACGCGTATATTGTTTAGTTAGGCGAATTTTTCACGTTTGATTTTGTAATCGGATTTTTTTGTATTTGTACTAGAAACACAATTTGATTTTTTTATGTAACAGTTCATTCCAATGCTATAGTTTTTCCTTGGTTTTGACCAATTTTATTATGCAGACTAGGGGTGACACAGTGATTTTATTTATTTAGCTGTAAAATTGGTTTTGCAATGCCGACAAGTTGTTCCAAAGTTCGCAATATTGTACAAAAAAAAACTGAAGAAAACAGTACTTTAAAGTTTTTCTATCAGACGAGTTAATCAAATTTTAAAAATCCTGAAAATTTTAATAAACAACCCCTAAAATTCAAAGGGTGTTCCGTAAATTGGGGGGCAGTATTATACTCAAGAAACTAAAAAAAAAGTTCCTTTACAATTTTTCTGTAAGATGAATAGTTTCGAAGTTATTCTAATTTTAAAAATCCTGAAAGTTGTGAAAGAAGTGGAGGGATGTTCCGAAATTCGGGGTTTAAGATTATGGGCCGGGAAAATCAACAATAACTAAACAAAAAGTTCCTTTACAAGTTTTTGATCCGACTAATATTTGTGGAGTTATTCAAATTTTGGAAAACCTGAAAATTCTGAAAAAATCTTCAATGCTAATTTTATTCTTTGCATTCTGCATCCAAAGAAGAAACTGAACAAAATGTTCCTCTTTGGATTTTCAATTCGACAATTATTTTTGCGAGTTTTGATGATTTGTCCCACTTTTTTCAGGTTTTTCAAAATTAGCATAATTCCAAAAATATTAGCATAATTAAAAAAAATTTAAGGAACTTTTTGTTCAGAGTTTGGAGTAGAATTCCGCTACAAAATCAGTACCTCGAATTTGATGGATTTTCATAATTTTCAGGATTTTCAAAATTCGAATAACTCAAAAACTTTAGGTCTAATCGAAAAATTTTAAAGGGATTTTTTGTTTATTTCTTACCGTAGAATACGTTCCCATAATTTCAGAATATTGTTTTAATTTAAAAGTTTTTTTCATGATTTTCAGGAATTTTGAAATATAAATTACTGCGTAACTATTGGACGAATCGAAAAATTTTAAAGGAACTTTTTGTTCAGTTTTTCATGTAGAATACCACTTCGTAGTTCGTATCTCATAATTTCGTAACACGCTTCGAATTTTGAGATAATCATATGAATCGAACCGGCGTCGTTCTGCTCAAACCACTGAAAATTATCAGGAAATGTAAATTGTTTTAAAATTTCTTTTAATTAAAAATGAATAAGTAGCAGCAATATGCCTTGTGTTATTTAAAACAGTCTTTCTAAATTAATTTTCATGATACTCACGTTAATCCCTTTTTAATGTAAGGGAGTAAGGGTGTTTAGTAAACGGTTAAAGTTCGATTTACAAACCTATTATTAAAGTCTGGAATTTCCCTGAATGTTGTAGGTTGAAAAATCGATCTCGATGAAAGAGTTATCAAAAAGTTTCTGTAAATTGAGATATTTTTCAAAGTTTGGGGGTGCATTTTCTGCGTGGAGACAGATAGAAGAGATTTCCAATGTCCTTGAAAATGTCTAAACCTGGATGTTTTTCAAAAACGGTGTATCTGAGAATAGTGCGAGGGCGCGAGCTTATCAAGCGACGGACGTCGTCCAACGCTGCGAATTCAATTTCAATACGCGCTCTCAATCATGCATGGAGTGTGAGGGTGAGTGGCAGGTGGGAGGAGGCGGTGGCGCGAGAGTGAACATCAAAGTCCCGCAGGCTCGCTCGGTCCAAGACGCGAGGCCGCCGCTTCCTCCCCCCGCGGGGATTGACGCGCCGCGCCACGCATACACTTCGCTCACGCATAATTTAGACGCGCGGTTGCGAGAATGGACATCGCCCGTCGTCCGAGCTCAATCAATACCTCGGATCCAGGACTACATTAGTGCCAGGATCCTCCGCTAGGAATCCCTTCTGCAATGCCTAGGTGCTTTCTAACCAAGGACGTTCCCTAAATTCAATTTTAAACTTCCCATGTTGATCAATTCCTTCTTGCGTTTCTTTCTGTTGGTAAGGTGCGGAGGTCGCATCGGGACTTTCGATGACCAATTTTTCCCTCACACTTTAATAAAAACTTACTTTTTTAAACCCTTTTACTAATAAAAAATTAACAAAGACGCGAATAAGGGAGGTTACAAACCAGAAAGGGATAACTAAAATGTGATCAATCAACGCATCAAGTTAGATTAGATCTGTGTACCATTGAAGTTTCTTTCATTGCCCGGTACTTGCCATAATTTTCTTCAGGAATGTACTTGCTTTAGTTCGATTATCAGGGGGAGATAACAAAGATGATGAAAGTGCTCCTCCAATTACAGTTCGGTAACCCCAACAAGTAACTACATCGAAAAAAGATTAGATTTCTTTCCATATCTTTGTCTCAATAGCTTTTACATAATACAGTTCGTATCCACAAATTTCGGTATACCCTGTATAATTAATTTTGAGTTTGTTACGGAATAAAAAGACACAAAAAATATCATTGTCGCATCAAATAGTTCCCAACTCTAATTCGAATAATCCTCTCTCTTTAATTACGTGGTGCTAGATCGGATATTCCAGGATATCCTTCAACTTCGGCTTAAAATTTCATAGACAATTTTTGTTGTATTTGACAAAAATTAGCAATAATCCTCGAGAATTTTACCATTTTTTTCCTGCCCAATTTTCTTAGGTTAGTAGATGCCCCCTTTTTGAATTACTAGACGCTAGATCGGATATTCCAGAATATCCTGGAACTTTTAGCTTAAAATTCCACAACTTTTGACGTACTTTATCAAAGTTCGCCGAATTTTATTACAATTTTAATGGAAATACTAATAGGAAAGTTAAAAAAAAAATAAAGGATGTTGGCAGGATTCGAACCTCTGAAAAACAAGTTCACTAAATGGGTTTGCTTTTCAAAATTAAATATTCTTGTCTTTTTTTTACATGTATTCGTGTTTTAATTCAAGATCAAGCTAAAGAAGGAAAAGAAAATTAATTTTTCTTGTGGAATTTATTAAAATTCAACAGAAAAAAAATTGTCTTTTATCCTGTTTTATAACATTTTATCAGCGATATCAATTTTTTTTTATATCATCAAGTAACCTTGCTCTACTTTACTAAAAATCCTTCAATATTGCGAACCGTATATAAAAATCAAGACAAACTTATATTAGATGCAAAAATTTATTTTTTCAGCAATCGAATTACATACGCAACCATTTGTTATAAAGTTTCTATACAATAAATCGTTGAAATTTATTATTCCACATACTTTAGCTTGAAAATTAGTTATGTTAATGAAAATTATGTCTAGCCATAAACGTAAAACTAAAAGCATCATCAGTCAAGCTTGCGTGACAAAGCTGACAAATTTGATTCCTATTAATTTTTCTTTCTAAAAAAAAGTTATGACGTAGTGTGTTTATCGTTGATTTAAATATCTGGAGCTATAGCAACTATCTTGT
The DNA here is from genome assembly GCA_963082805.1 of Hemicrepidius hirtus. Taxonomy (NCBI): domain Eukaryota; kingdom Metazoa; phylum Arthropoda; class Insecta; order Coleoptera; family Elateridae; genus Hemicrepidius; species Hemicrepidius hirtus. The sequence goes on from OY720164.1 coordinate 1,077,012, forward strand.
GATTTAAATCTTTCGTGTTAGGACCATCAGAACCAAATACCAGATTTTAGTTTATTTAGGTAAATGGGTGCAGACACAACCAAAATGCTTTCAAAACTGCAGGAGGTTTTTTTTAGAGAAGTAGCCAAAAAGTATCTGCACCCAAAAGTTCGCAAATATGCATAGACATTCTGTTTTTATTTATCGTAACTTTCTCTTGTCGGTTTGCACAGAAAGTTATCTAAAAAAAATATTTTGATAAATAGGGACTTCCAAGTCTTTAATTTGAAAATAATTTTGCAGACATTTTCCCTTCATGCTACTATGTTTGGCAAAAGTTCATTAAATAAAGATATTTGCGAATTTCATGGAAAATCCATTTACAATTGCTTTTTAAAAATATTAAACCTAAAACCACCCTAATTTAACAACTCGGGACAAACAATTAAACAAAGTTGTTGTATGAAGCCTAAAAGTTAAATTCAAAGAGATTTTCATTTTCCTAACTTGAAACAAGTCACATGTTTGTTTAATTTCCGTAACCTTCGTAACATATACTACAAAATGTAGACGTTAGTAGTAATAATTATTAGAAACATCGTGTTCAATAGTGGATGAGATCGGGTTAGAGATGAGATATTTTGGATCTGCGGCTGTGGGTTGCAGCGGAGAAGCGGGGTTATATTTGGATATTGCGAAGCCTGTCGAGAGGGTTGTGTTGTGGTGTATCAGGCGGGGGTGTATTATACTGTTTGAGTGTTAGGCGCACTTTCTCATAATGGCCTGTTAATTTTTTAGCACCTGGTTGATAGCACTTTCTAACTTGGTACTCTGATATTTTGGCTGCGCGGGAATTAAAATGCCATTTATCCCACAGGTGAACCACGTAAAATGCATGAGAGCTCCGAAATCGTGTATGTTTTTCATACAAGCTTGTTGGTTTACTCATATTTTATTTCATACATTATGAACACTCATTAACAACATTTAAAATGTATTTTATGAAAACCTTTTACACAATTTCCTTCTTTATATTGATTATAAAAACTTACCCTATAGTGAATCATAGTCCAGTCGTACATTTATTTGACTAGGAATTAGTATTAAATTATAAAAAAAAATTATATTACCTAAACAATTCATTTTCGCAAAGCACACGTAATACTTCATTATTCACTAGTGAATGATGATCAATCACGGCGATGTGTTCTAGATTATTTACTAAAACAAAGGGAATTAAAATATTTCATGTAGTTTTAACACATTTTGATTGTGTCGGGGTGCGCATCGGGATTTAGGGGTTGTAGAATCAGGTTTAGTAAGAGAATTGAAGTTTAAATTTTGTATAAATCAATTTTGTAACTACCAAAGTAAATATATCTCCTATTTATTAAAATTTTAATTACATCATTGGTTTAACGATGTCGTTACAATTTAATGCTGGTTAATAAAACTGTCGTTATTATTTTACATTATTTTATATAACCCTTTAAATTTTTAAATAATTTTATTTGGATATTGTAAGCATTATACACAATTTATAAAACACAAAACATAATAAACCTTTAATATGAAGAAATCGAGCTCCCTTATTAGAATCAAAAATTGGAGTTGCGTACCTCCCCAAAATAAACATTTCGTTATTGGTATTGAACAGTAGTTCGCGAGGCAGCATTGGAAATCACTTGAATGCGTAGCGAGAAACACCAGACTATACGGGTTCGATACGTACAGAAGAGAGACAGGCGTATAATTTACTAACGCAGCGGAAGTTCGCGATTTTCTCATCAACCGTACATTTTAGCTATATGACTACCTTATACTATGTGATGGACAATTCAATTTTGCATTCAATTATATAATAATATACAGGGTGTTTCATTTAAAATAACAAAGTTGCTTATTGTACTGTGAAAACCAAACACCCTGTATACGTGAGATAAATTTAGAAAAATGCAGAGTTATATATTGAACAAGTTTTATATTAAACTTTTTTAATATTTTGATTAATAAAGGAGCTATAGGAAGATCAATTTCCGATTTTCAAAACCTCGTAGAGGGCGCCACAGTGGAATTCTAGCATTCATCAAAAAACGAAAATGTACCTAACACCAAGCTGCATAAGTGTAGAAAATTTAAACAAAATCGTGTGGTCAGTTTTTTTGTAATAATTTTTCAAAAATTCCAAAACCGTTTTTGAATTTACTAAATAAATATATGCTTTCGAGAATGACACATTAATGTCGAAATACTTAAATCTAATTATTTCCATTTGAAATTAAAGTTTATTTTGTTATAAATTTTTTTTATTAAAATTATTATTAAAGCCAAAATGAAGGCTTGTTGTAATATCTGGTTCTAGTGATTTGTTTTCTCCTACTCCTAAATTAACGCACACACACATACAACGAATCCTTTATATTCTGTTGTCACTTTCTGCTGATTAAGCTGTTTGGCTTCAACTCCCTTGAATTTGATGTCGTAGAACTCATTGACATTTGCATTAGTTTTTGGACCCTAAATGATCAAACTAAGAACGACAATCGTCTTCAAGTCAGCAGTCCTTGCCCAAATAAGGACATAACATTGTGAATGGGAAGTTAATCCTTGCATAATCTTATTTTATGCATTTGTATTACAAAAAGTAACGTAACAAAGAAAAATATAAATTTTTTAACAATAATTCCATTTTCCAAAGACGTCTAAAGTTCAGTGACTTAAAATATTCTTTGATGCATCTCATGTGAATAAAGAGAAAATTATGAAAAAAAAAAAGAATCAAAATTCCCTTATATATTTTTTCCTGAAACCATCCCTTGCTAATTATCTGTGAACCCCTGACGATTAAGGGAAAACTTAAGTTTGTCCCAGTTTCTTCTCCTCTCGTCGCTTAACAAGATATATTCGCTTGAAATAAATTTTTCTATAGAGGGCAGAAAAAATTTAACGCCGAGAAGTGTAAATATTATCTTTTTGGCACACATTTTGACGAGAAAAGCGCGGAGCGCGGTGCGAAAGGCGCTATAACATATGAATGCATAAGCAAGTGGCCGAGTGTCCGCTGTAGGCAAGGGCTGCTAAGACCACGAGGGGGGTGCCCAGATCGATACAGCGCCCTCCCCGCACTTTACACTTCCCGCAGGACTTTCACTTTCCGTCCGGACTTCGCTGCTGGACTTTCTCCTTTTCTACGATGGCAGCGGCGGGGAAAGCGCTCTTTTAACCCTCTACTTTAACTCTGTTCCATAGGGGTTGGATTTTCGACAAATCTCCTAATAATCCTATCAAATCTAGGAAAACATTTTTAGAACGTTATTAACTTATAACAAACCCCTATTCTTTACCTTAAAAATATTAAATATCTATTTCAACCCTTATTAAGACAAAACTAACATCATCCCTTATTTATTTTTACTTTAACCTGAATGTTCACGGATCTAAACTTAAATGAAAAGCAATTTCTTTAAAATTTCCCTTAACATCTGAACTAGTCGTCAGGTTTAAATTAAGGGTGTATTAAGAATCTCCCGAAGGGACAAAGGAAATTTCTTGGATATTATTTCATGTAACAAAAGTAAGTTTAAAATTTTAAAGGATATGCAAAAGAAGTGACGAGTCAGCCCTGGTTGAAATGACCAGCGGCCGTGGGCTTCTAAACTGCACTGTACGGGCAGGGTAACGGAGGGGTCGAGGGGGTGTAAACTTTCCCTTCTCAAAGATCAATACCTCTACTCCAGTCCAGCGTCCAGCATGAAGCTTACTTGAGCTTGACACTTCTGCTATGTTACGAGATTGGATGTACCTGCTTCCCTGCTGTACCCTCAGGATATTCCTGCAGCACTAAAAGTTTAAAGCGAATACTTTCACGTCTTAAGTTGGTTTGTGGGAAACTTTTCGACCAATAACATGTATTTTTTAAACCTTAAGAATTTTTATGTGAGAATTTTCTGTTTTTCTGATTAAGACTAATAAATTAGGGAATTTCTACCCCTTTAGCCTTTTTTAAGACGCAATTTTGTAAATGTTCGAACTCTGAAAATTTGAACCTTGAACTTCAATTATTTTAATGGAAATTATAATTTTCATCCTTTCAACATTTAAAAATTTTCCTTGAACTTCTTAATTATTGAGTCTACAGGGGTGGCTTCGATATATTTTCTTTTGTGTTCAATTCAAGAAAATTTCCAGAAAATGGAATTTTCATCAAATAGAAAACTGTTTCTGGAAATAATTATTTCTGTTAAGCTGTTCTCTAGTTTTTGGGTACTTAGAAAAATAATGGAAACATTTTCATTATTTCAGTTTTCCAAACATTTCCATATAGAATATACTGAAACGGAAACTATTATAACATTCGGATTAGAAATCGATTGGTACACATGAACTGCGCCGATTTTATCTTTAATTATTATGTGTTTATAAAACATTCAGTCCTAAGAGGGATAATAACTCTTTATTGCGAATAATTAATAAAATAGCCTGAAAAATAAAAAGAAACTGGTCATAGCTGACTCATCTTTAATTTGTTGAGCATAAACGCATGCCCTAACTTTATTGGACAATCAGTGATGACCTTTCAGAACTTTCAAATATTGTTTTGATCGGTAATAATAATTTATTTGTTGTTTAAGGTTTTTTCTTTGAATTAGCACTTTTTTAAATTTTTTTGGGTCTATTATCTATTGTGTCCATAATAGGATCAAGTTTGTAAGAATTTAGATCCAAGCATTGGGTGATGGGGATATTTTCAGTGTATGCTTATGAAAATTCTGACTCAATTTCTTGTAAAAATAAAACTCTTATTTCAATCTCCGTAACAATAAAATAAAATATAGACAATGGGAAAAAAAATGTAAGTGTCATATTTTCTATGGAATCCTTAGATATATAAAAAATCCCTTGTTTTACATGCTGTTTTGCGGATTTTCATGCACAGTTAAGTGAGGTATTCATAAAAGCGCTTTTACGGATATGGATAGCCTTTATTTGTCCCAAAAGGGGTTTAAATAGGACCTTCGGAATACGAGCACACTGTTTATTTTAGCGGTACCTAGTTGTGTACAGTTACGTTGTTCGCAATCTTTACTTACTCCGTTCTGTGTAGTTGTTTGTATTTCTCGGACTTAACTGCCAATTAATAATGTATGTGCTTTGGAAATTGTAAATCAGGGATAAAACAATGCCTTGCTGCTGAAACGCTGAGGATTAAAACAATTTTGTAGGTCAAGTTTGAACTGTAAACTCTATTTCATCCCTAAATTACATTTTTTTTAAAAGACACATCAAGAATTATTATATTTATTTTTTATGAAGAACACCGTTTTGTTGGAAAAATAAAAAATATATAAGGAACGCCTTTCCGATTTTCGGATATACATTTATTAAATTATTTTCACTCGTTTTGATTCGTTTTATGCCATAAGACGCCACAAAAAAATTATTACAAGTGTGGGAAAATTTTCAAAAGATAATTTCATTAACAATGACAAGTTAAAGGATTTCTTCATTAAACGTAAAGGAGATTTGCTGTTAACTAATTTCTATTTTAACACGCATTAGTGTTTATGGCCAAGTTGGCGACAGCAGAACTAAAATGTCAAGAGCCACGCAATTTCAAGTAAGCCCTGCAGGAGCAATTCAGACTTGAAGGCAGGAAACTGGTAGAGTCGAGAAAACTAAAAAGATGATCATTAAAAGTTCTTTGTATGAAACCTTAAAATAACATTATCCTTAAATTATTATCTTAATTACTCGGGAGATTTCGTTTGTTGATAATCGATTATATTATTTTATTTTCCTTGGGTTAAATTTAAACGAATACCTAATGTATTTTATCCACAAGTAGATTTTTTGATTGTTAAACGCAACAAAAAGTTGACAATTGCCGTGTCATTTTACCACCTGTTTCTCTCAATAGGAAATTTGCTAATTAGTTAATATAGGGTGCAGAATAAAATATTTAAAGGATATGTACCTACAGGATATTTTAATTTAAGAATAAAAGTTTTCATTATAGCTACCTACTATATTTTTATTTGATTAGACTGGACGAGTTTTTAAGTGATAACAATTTTATCATCGATTTTGTTATCCTTGGTCTATTTATAAAATAATTCATCAATAGTTAGTAAAACGAAGTTTCCCGGAAAAACACTGATACATCATTTTATTCGGCAAATGCTTTTCCAAGTTTAGTAGGGAGGTTTATTTTCTTGGATGAACCGAATATCACATCTACAGGAAACTTCACTGTGATAGGTCAATTTTCCTGCAAGCTTCAGCAGGAATAAACCTGTATAATAATATAAAGTGATCTCGAAACATTTTTCATTCCGTAAATGCAGGCTATCTATCTAAATCATGCGCACAAGTAACGGTCCTTTGGCGTTATCCTTCAGGATACCGGTTTACCGGTTCGCTAGGTCCTGCAGGACCGCTAGCAGGATTGCGGTATCAGGGTGGCAGGAATGTTCGGGGGTGGGAATCCTGAGCTTGTCGCGGGCTGGGTATGTATAATAGATGCGGTGAACGCAAGGGATTAACCGCCACCCCCGACAGCAGGACGAGGGAGAGGGAGCTAATGGATAAATGGTGAAATTATGTTATTAGTTTATCCTGTGAATGTAATCCGTTAATAAAATATCAATCTGTTAATAAAACACATCGTTACCGTATACGAGCTTTGAAAACTCACTCATCCATGTCAACCCTTTCTGGTGATTAAAATGCACCCGAAAAATCAAACTCCAATCTTGCATCCACGAATATTCCAAATGATCATGCATGTTCATTTTATACGACCGAGCATCATTTGCCAAATTTACTAAACGGATTATATTTCAATTTTCGCCAGCTCAAATAGCTTCACAAGTCGAGAAAAGTTATGTAGAAGGGTATTAGCGCGGTAGGTCAGGATTCGGCATGGGGAAATGTTGGAACTTTTAGAAATGATGAGGCACGTCACAAACTTTTTCCCTGTTTCCCTCAGGGTGTCTGCTTCTTGAGGGCGTTGAACACGGAAACTCACGTCGTTATTGCATGATTGACTCCTAAATGCATTTTCTTCTGCATAACAACGGAAATAAACATCGATTATCTCGGGAAAACTTTTTTGACCCAGTTCTATTTCATAATTTTATATCATACAAGATTAGTAAATGAAAACTTTAACTGAGAGTTAATAATAAAATCTTTTATTACATACAAATATTTTTAAGGGTTGTTCCTTTCCTACATTGATTAAAATCGGAATATAATTTTGGAAAGGGTGGGTTCCATTTTCAATACAAAATTTAACCTACCTCCTTTTCAAGATTTTTTGATAAAAATAGGACCTATAGCGGTCCTTAAACTTTTATGTTTCAGTATTTTTTTTTAAATATTTTAATCTGCGTTTGTAAACCCCAAAAAAGATATTTATTTAAATTTGACTTTCTTATAGAACACTATAAGGGTTATAATTCAATAGCACCCCCAAGATTTTACTTCTATTCTTATAATTGCTACGAATCTCCAAAAGCTGATAAAATAAATAAATACCAGCTACATTAGGTACTTTTTTTTGTAAGGGACTTTAGTTATAATTTATCCTGAGACAAATAATTTATTTTGGACGAACAGCATTGAAAAGTGTTGAAATTTTAATTAATTTAAGAATGTATGGGTTCTTAAAAATAAAACTACGATTTAACGTAATCCGGAGATAACGACAACCTTTAAATTATTTTAATCTAACGTCACGCAATATTTTTTTTTTAAAAAAAGGTCAAACATTTTTATTGCAATTCGAAATTATTTCCTAATAATTCTTTTGTACCAAAATTATTTTTCGATGTCTTTTATTCTGTTTTTAAAATTATTTTTTGTTTGTATTGATGCTCTTATTTAAAGAATTTTAATTTCCAAAAAACTTCTATGTCTTAATTTAAAATTACAAAAACCAAATTTGTAGTAAATTTGTCTGTAAATGTTCCAGTTTCTAAAACATCAAAGAGAAAATATCGAGGGATGAAACGTATGTGAGGATAATTTCGTTTAAGGACGAAACACGCACAAAACTGAAATGGTGTGGAAGTTTTAAGAATCAAACGATATTTTCTCTTTAATTGTTTTCATGATTTTTATATTTTTTTTTATAAAACCAAAATGCATATTTGTTTAAAAAATTGCGGGTTTTAAAATGCATATTTATAATTGCATACAAATCATGTCCCTGGTGATGACTATTCCCTGTAATTTATTTCCCGTTTTTAAAAATAACAAATACCTGTTAATTTTTTTGTCATAAAAACCTGATAAGAATAATGTAACGTTGAATGTAACTTCGATAAAACACGTCTGCATAGAAAGATAAGAGTGTTATGCTCTCACCCGTCTTGATAATATCTAATGACGTGTAAATACCTCTTGATACTTTATTTATTATTTCAGTCTTATTTGAGGTGTCTTAGGTGAAACTAGTGCAGTTATTATTTTAATTTTGAACAGGATTTTTTGGAAATGTAGTGTTGTGAATATTACTGAAGTAAATTGTGGTGTACTGAACTATTTTAAAGTGTTCTGCTGGATAGTGTGGAAAATGGAAATTCAGGAACGGTTTTTATGAAGAGGACAACGCAGATTTAAAGAAGGTAAGCTCCACGCGTGGTTGGAGTATTCATTTTAAGCGTTTTATGTATCGACAGTAGGTAATGCAAAAGGCATTGAATTTTAACAAAGGTAAAAGACGGTAGCATTATCAACAAAGTGGATTTGCGCACCTCCCCTGGACTTTCCCATACTAAAAATAAAAATTTAGTTTTTGGAATTCAATAGTAGTTCGCGGGGCAGAATTAGAAATCACTTGAATGCGTAGCGAGAAACACCAGACTATACGGGTTCGATACGTACAGAAGAGAGACAGGCATCTAATTTACTAACGCAGCGGAAGTTCGCGATTTTCTCATCAACCGTACATTTTAGCTATATGACTACCTTATACTATGTGATAGACAATTCAATTTTGCATTCAATTATATAATAATATACAGGGTGTTTCATTTAAAATAACAAAGTTGCTTATTGTACCGTGAAAACCAAACATCCTGTATACGTGATATAAATTTAGGAGAATGCAGAGCTATATACTGAACAACTTTTATATTTAAACTTTTTTCATATTTTGATTAATAAAGGAGCTATAGGAGCATCAATTTTAGATTTTCAAAACCTCGTAGAGGGCGCCACAGTGAAATTCTAGCATTAATCAAAAAACGAAAATGAACCTAACACCAAGCTGCATAAGCATAGAAAATTTAAATAAAATCGTGTCACCAGTTTTTTTGTAATAATTTTTCAAAAATTCAAAATTTTTAGAAGAGCGTTGTTGCGATCGTTTTTGGATTTACTAAATAAATTTATTCTTCATGGTATAGTACCGCCAAAGGGCTTTCAAACAAGTTGTTTGCTGTACCTGATCAGATAACTGGTTTTCGAGTTGTGGGGCGTTAAAGTCAAAATTTTGAAAAATTCATAGCGGCCGCCATTTTAAAGTTAAGAGAGTCCTGTAAAAAACTGTTTCCCTTGAATTATGGCTTTCTTTCATATTTGTTGAGAGAACAATATTTTTTTCAGAGTGATAAATCCCAAGCATAAAATTTTTAAGTGCATAAAAATCCTATCCATATTTATTATGCTCCTTTAAAAAAGAAGAAAGAGTTAGTACTAATCTTTCGTTAATCTGGACACTTCCCTAATGTAAAAAATTCCATGATGTTGCTTACTTTTATTTTTAAAAAGAAAAGTAAATTTTCTCTTGTTATTTTCATGTCATTTTTCCAGTACACTTTTTCATTCTTATTTTAAAGTATTTACATCCAGAGCTGGCGTTATAATAAAACTTTGCTTATAAACGCGTACATAATTTTAAACGCAGAGCTTTTATATACTCGCGGAATGATAAATGAACGTTTGTCAGTAACTATATCTAAAATCCGATATCCGACACTTGTTTATTCTCAGGGCTTTTATTACAAGCGCTTTTAAATTAATCCTTTTTGAATTGGTAACCTGTAGTAACACCCACCGTAGTACAAATCATAGTTTAGGTAGTTGTACTTCCTTTCCCTTTTTCTATTTACTAAGAATTTTCAGGAACTTCCACCTGAAATATTTCCTAATAAAAACAAGCATCGTGTTTGCAATAACCGACAGAACCGTAAATTAGGTTATTATACTTTATTGTAGATAGTAAATTAGAGAGGAAAGCTAATTGTAGTGATTTTTAGCATGTAGGGGTACCACCCTGTGTTAGGCGCTTAAAATAGCAAGCTTTGATCAAATTTATAACCGAAACGGATTTTAAAAATATAATTCCACCACCTTATAATATTTTATTTCTAATTATTATTATTATTAATCGTACATCCATTCATTCTCGTATTCCGCTACGACTCGTAATAAATTTGATTTTTGCTTCATTTAGATAAACTTTCCCAAGTTTACTTAAATTAATGAGTTCCTTTAGTTTGCGTTGTTTGACAAATGCCTTTGTATAGTTATTAGCCTCGAGTATTAGACATGCAAAACCTAATTGACAAATTACTGTGAGAATTGCAGCTATTATACAAATAAATTGGGGGGTAATTCGATACATCTGATAAAAGTTTGATGTCTGCCGTTTCTGAGTGATTACGAGGAAAGTTTCCTATTGCGTGATTTGTGAAGTCATGTAATTATAACTCTTTAGGGGTAACAAGACACTTTAATAATTCAACACGTCAAAATATGAAGGAAACTCATGTACGGATTTTTAAACCGATATGTCTTTCTAGTTTGCGTGTTTTTCACGTACTACCGTAACTGTTCACTATATAGTACAGGTTTTTTTTCTAAATTACATTCTTATACAGGAAATTAAAAATATTAAAGTTTGATCGTGAACACAAATTTTGTTTAAAAGCGAACGCACGTTATTTGGTTCAGCATAATCTTCGATTATTTTTATAACTACCTTCTAATAGCATTAAGGACCACAAAAATCGAATTACATGACCAAAAAATAACAATGTTATGTAAAAGAAATCCATATTTAGTTACGATATTAAATAATTTTCAAAAAAAAATTAATTAAAAAAAACTTCAATTTGAACCGTGACCACTTTGTTTTCTAATCGAAGTTCCACTTTGCAATTAAAATAATGATCTCGATTTATGAGTGTACTACCGAAGAATTGCACTGCTATACATATTTGTGTACCTATTTCAAAATCCTGCATTTTTAAAATGTCACATGAAATTTCTTTCAAGTAATATTACATATAGTAGCAATTTGGGAATGTAGGTATTTATAAAATTATTATACAACAGCTGATTAAATTTTTCACTGCAGCAATAAAATTTAAAGCCTTAATACAAACATAAGTAGTAAATTTTCGTATTTAATTATTAAGAAACATCTGGATGGAACATCTCCATTATATAAACGTAAATGTTCTGTCCTTAGGGTATAAATAAAGAAGGTTTTTCTGAAATCCCTTTCTAAGATATGAAAATTTAAAAAAAATATATTGTCTGATTTAATTTTTCGCCAATGTTGTATTTTGATTTATTGGAGAAATTTATTAAACAGATTCGGTGGGGTTTGAGACATTGGGACACGTGCCCTACCAGCGCAAAGAATCCCTTTAATACACAACCCGGGACCTAGTAGTATCCATGAGCACGTAATTTGGGCACACAGAGAGATTGCCCTTTTTAATATCGCTATGAACTGCGTCTGTTGATTACTAGGTGGCATTTACTTCGTCTCTCTCTATTTTATTCCAGTTTTACGAAATACTGCCTGAAAGTGTTTGGAACTTAAGACCTTGGAGTCTCCACAGTGGTCTAGAAGGCTGGGGGTTGAAGCAAATTATAGCCCTTGGTGTCTTTTATCCCAAAGGCAAATGTTCGGAAAATCTCATATGACGGTTCGGAAATACAAATTTTTAAAAGCAAAACCCAGTTTTTGGAAATTATTTTAAACTTTAAAAATTCTTAGGGGTCGTCATAGTGGCGATAGAGGGTTGGGGGTTGAACCAAATTATAGCCCTTGGTGTCTTCTATCTGAGAGTAAAATATCTGGAAAGTCTGATCTGATGGTTGGGAAATGTAAATTTTTGGAAATAAAACCCTGTTTTTGAAAATTATTTTAAACTTTTCTTGAAACTTTAAAAATTCGTAGGGGTTGTCATAGTGGCGATAGAGGGTTGAGGGTTGAAATAAATTATCATCTTTGATCCCTTCTATCTGAGAGTCAAATGTCCGAAAAGTCTGACATGACGGTTCGGAAATACAAATTTTTAAAAACAAAACCCCGTTTTTGAAAATTATTTTAAACTTCTCTTAAAACTTTAAAAATTCTTAGGGGTCGTCATAGTGGCGATAGAGGGCTGGGAGTTGAAACAAATTATAGCCCTTGGTGTCTTCTATCTGAGAGTAAAATATCTGGAAAGTCTGATCTGATGGTTGGGAAATGTAAATTTTTGGAAATAAAACCCTGTTTTTGAAAATTATTTTAAACTTTTCTTGAAACTTTAAAAATTCGTAGGGGTTGTCATAGTGGCGATAGAGGGTTGAGGGTTGAAATAAATTATCATCTTTGGTCCCTTCTATCTGATAGTCAAATGTCCGAAAAGTCTGATGTGGCGGTTCGGAAATATAAATTTTTGAAAACAAAACTCAGTTTTTGGAAATTATTTTAAACTTCTCTTGAAACTTTAAAAATTCGTAGGGGTCGTCATAGTGGCAATAGAGGGTTGAGGGTTGAAATAAATTATCACCTTTGGTCCCTTCTATCCGAGAGTGAAATGTCCGAAAAGTCTGATGTGACAGTTCGGAAATACAAATTTTTGAAAACAAAACCCAGTTTTTGGAAATTATTTTAAACTTCTCTTGAAACTTTAAAAATTCGTAGGAGCCGTCAGGGTGGTGCGAAAGGGCTGGTGGTTGAACCAAATTGTAGCCCTTAGTGTCTTTTATCCAATAGTCAAATGTCCGGAAAGTCTGATGTGACAGTTCGGAAATACAAATTTTTAAAAACAAAACCGAGTTTTTGAAAATTATTTTAAACTTCCCTTGAAACTTTAAAAATTCGTAGAAGTCGTCACGGTGGTGTTAGAAGGCTGGGGTTTGAAATAAATTATAGCCCTTAGTGTCTTTTATTCGATTGGAAAATTTCCGGAAAGTTTGATTTAACGGTTCGCAGATACAAATTTTTGAAAACTAATCACTGTGTTTGAAAAAATTTCCTTTAAAACTGAAAAAATCGTGGTAACTTCAATTTCATTTCTCTACCTCTCCTGCGTTCTGCTACATATTTATCAAATTCTAAATGGCTGTAATTATCAATGTTTCCTTCTAAAATTAATGGGTTTAAATTTATGTTCTGACTCGCAGTTATTATAAGTCAATTTAATGAAAGGAAAGGAAAAGATAATTAATTCCTTATAAACGCGTATCGGCGTATCCATTTCCACAGATTGTAAAATTTATAAAATCCAACACAAAATCATTATTACTAAATATAAAAATTCCCTATCGAATTTCCTGTAATTTATTTAATATCCTTAAGAGTTCAAGGCTCATCCTGCGAGGATAACGTTAAGTCCTTTTTAAATGTAACACAGTTGCACGCAAGGTATCTCAATTCACGGCAACGAACTGCCAGACTTCAGTGTTGAACTGGTTGCGTGCATAGTAATAACAAGGCGCTTCTTCCTTTAAAAAAGTTATACGATTAATACAACAATAATGCAATAAAAAAATATTGAATGCCCCTTTAAAAGATTTCTTGTGATACAAAAATTGTGATTCATTGTTTTAGGTACTTGCAAAAATTTTAATCAAAAACAAGGTATGTAAAATGTGGTACTTATTTATAAGTTCGCGGGTTCAGATCCTGAAAAAATAATATTTTTTTTAATTTGAAATTTATTTAAAAATGGAAAATTATTTGTTTGTTAGGAAAATTAAAACGTGGGTTGTTAAAGAGAAAGAGAAAATTAAGTGTGAATTTTCGCAGAAAACACCACGTGTGAAGGGAAATAATTTTATGAGAGATTTGAAAAGTGACGGGGCAACGTGTATATCCTTTTGTTAAATTGTGGTAGGTGGAAACCAATTGTTATCCACGTTTATGAAAAGTTTCTGCTGTTAACTTGGACGTTTGTGTGAAATTTAATTTGACTGACACTTTTGCAAGGACTGGACAACAAAGCGGTTTATTTTCGAGCCATGTATACCTTTATACGAAAAGTTGTGAAACAAAGAACGTATCTTAGAAAAGTCATTAACGATTTTGCAGATTATATTTTTAAGGCGGTAGGTCTAGGACGCAGACGTCATAAATCATCCAAAAACATTAAAATTTTCGGTAATTCTGTCTAGACCAAAGTTGTTTTCAATTTCTCAATGTCTCTGCAAATAACAGAGTACATTATTTTCAGTAATTTCCCCCTTCGAATGATTTCCATTATTTTGATCATTCAACCAATTCGTTTTATTTATTATTCTGAAAAGTTTAAATAATTTAAATTTTAGGCTGTTGGAAAAAAGGTAAAGTCTGAAATTATGAAATGCTGTTCAATGAAATTAGTAAATCGAGCAGAAGAGCGACATTCGTTTTTTGAAAAAAGTGGATCTAAATGTCATCCATCTATACTTCAAAATAATTATTCCAGGTAGGTTTTTAGCCCCCCAAAAAAAACAATACAACTGTGATTTAATAACGAGTTCATTTTTAAAGAGGATATCCTCGTTGTTTGCGCTTTCATAACCTGTCAAAAAATTTACCCTTGTTTAAATAACGTGAGACAATACATGTTTGCATGGTACGAATAGCGTTCATGATTTACTTTCTGATAGAATCTATACGAAATGGCGAGGTGAAAGGTGAAATTGCTGAGGCAATATTGTTTGCTGAAAAATCGAGAACAATAAACTTCCACAATTTAGAAACTCTACTTTTATTAGAAATGATTTTTCTAAATAGTCACGCTAGTTTAAATTTATTTCAAAAATACTTTTTAAAAATTAAAAAAAAATAATCCAGTTATTAATTTATTCTGTGATTAGTAAGTGTTGTTTCAGACCTTAAACTTTAAAATTTTATTTTATTTAGCCATGATCTATTGCTGAAGTAATTAGCAATAAATAAAAGTAATAACCACAAGGTTTTTAACCACAATTTAAATTAGAAACAAAAACTTATTTGTGTTAGAACATCACCTGTTCTTCTAAGAAAAAAATTAGAATCATTTCCAATCACTTTACCATCCTTAAACAGTGTCCTTGCATGTTAAGCGCCCCAACCCTTTCAAAAGCAAAAATTATGGCACGAAATTTCCTAAATATTAGCCTATAACACCAGGCGTCGGTGAATAGCCTTATTAGGTCTTTTTCCCCAACATTCCGACTTTTAATCCTGAACGCAAATTCCTGAAAACCCGCCGTTAATATTTTGGTCCTGAATTTCATCTTACGGCTCAAAATTTTTTCCCAGGATTTTGATTTTTGTTTGAATAAAAATTTAATTTCCTGGTTCCTACGGTTTTTTTTGGGGGGGCGTTAATTTATTTTTACAATCTTAAATTTTGAATTTTCCTTTGAATACCAGAACGCTTCAGTTTAGACCCCTAAATTGACTTCCTAGGATATGGAAACCTGAAATCCTGAATATTGTTTAGGTCCTCATTTCATATCTTGGTAAAATAATGCTAAACCGCATTTTTCAGATTCTTACATTCTGAAAGTATAGAAACTGACAAACCATCAGAAGAAGATCAACCACACCTATCAGTATTGAACATAATATTACCAAAAGATATAAAAGCTTTTAATACGGGAAGTTCAATACAAAGATGGGCACACAAACGACCCAGATTAAGATCTGCTAAAGCCCAACGTGCGAAAGACGAAAACTCTTCAGAAATAGACTTCGATAGTTTGGATGTATCCAATTTAATCAAAGAACTTGAAAGCGAATGTTCAGAAGAAGAATCGAATGTTCTTAAATCAGAAGAAGAATTGGATGTTGATATCCAACGTCTTCTTACAGAATCTAATAGAAACGAGGAAGAAAAACGAATTAGTTTTGATTTAGAAGACAAATCTATGAATAATGATGAAGTAAAACGTAAATCGAAACGTCGACACAAAAAGAAAAAGGGGGGGAAAGATAAGGAAAAGTCTAATAAGAAAAAATTAACAAAAACGGTTTCGTTTTCTTTATCGAAACCACCTACCCCGCAAACTGAACAAGTAATTAGGGTTGATGTCGTTTCTAATTTTTCAGTTGAATTTGATGTTGTAAGTAATCGAACTGATGGTATGTTGAGTGAATTAACAAAGGGTCCGGAAAATTCTGGACCGGATATTAAAAATGATGGAAATTTCGTGTTTCACGTGTTTTGTACTGAAAAACACGATGAAGCTAAAGATTTTGTCCTTGAAAGTAAAAAGGCTGTTTTGTTTTCTAGAAATATGGAAAAATAAAAAAAAAGAGTTTATTTAATAATTGTTAAAAGTTCTTAATGTTTATTGTTGTAGGGAGATTGATTCTCTAATAATGTTTAATTAAAGTTTGTGGTTTTCTTTTCTCATGTTCTTTTCTTTTACATGATAGCGGCATGTTTGATAAATTATAATAAATATCCATCATGAGTCATCCCCTGTAATTTTGCAATGTTTGGGAACAGCCTTGAATTTGGTCAAATCTTGAGAATGCGAAACGGAAATCAAATCGCTTTCGTTTGCTTGAACCGGAAATACCGCACACGTTTATTTAACTATCCGAAGAAAAAAATTAATCCACATACGGCAGGTGCGTAAGGTCATGGTAACAAGTTAATGGTAGTTGATTATGGGTTTTTGCAATTTTTTACAGGTCCTTTTTTCTAGTTCCTTTATCTAGTGTAGTGGAACACTAGAAAACATCTGCTTAAAATTTTAAGATTATTATACAGCTTTAAGAATGAGAATTGTATTTTTCTATCACCTGACACATGCAGGTTGCTTTATAACAAGACGTTTGAGAAATATAAAAATATTAAGGATTTTATCAGCGCTTCTCAAACTTTATTACAAATTTTTTCTGTCCTTGATTTTTAATTATTATAAATAATTTAATTTGTTTGTTGTTATTTATTTATGAGTTCTTAGGAATAAAATTAACAAACAAATTAGACAAGTTTTAAAATAGATATTCTTCAAATAGGAAAATAATATGACGAAGAGATGTTTTTGGAATTAAGATCAATAACCTGGAAAAGTTATTAATTATACCTGAGAGATAGCAAATAATCAAGCTTTGAAGAGATAATTGCGACGAATTTCCCACAAGAATTTTATGGCTAAAAAATAAATTATCCTCTCATTAATAAACATGTTTTCTTTTTAACTTTGCCATTGGCGAGTAAAATAAAATGTAAATAATGCCAATGCAACAACAAAAGGTTAATAACTCTGTGCAATTTTATTTATTGTCTTTTTTTTAAATTTTATAAACCCAAGGTTAATCAAATAATTTTTGTTAAAATATTTGAGCAACACAGTTTTGAATGTCCAACAGAATACATTTTTAATACGAAGAAATAAAATTCTTGCTAATTGGAGTGGCAGTGCATAAAATCCCGTATAAATAAATAATCCTTGATTAAGGATAATCAGGAAAATATTAGAAAAAAATATTTTTGAAAAATATACGTTGAAGACATTACGATTATGGTGGAGGGTTGAGGGTTACACTAAATTATGGTCTTTGGTTTGTTCTAACCCAGTTTCTGGAAATTATCTTAAACTTTCCTTGAAACTTTAAAAATTCGTAGGGATCGTCACAGGGGTGCTAGAAGGCTGGGGGTTGAACCAAATGATAGCCCTTGATGTCTTCTATCTGAGAGTCAAATTTACGGAAACTCTGATGTATCGGTTCGGAAATACAAATTTTTGAAAATAAAGGTTTTTGGAAATTATCGTAAATTTCCCTTGAAACTTTAAAAATTCGTAGGGATCCTCACAGGGGTGCTAGAGCGGTGGGGTTTAAACCAAATTATAGCCCTTGATGTCTTTTATCCGAGAGTCAAATTTCCGGAAAGTCCGATGTATCGGTTCGGAATTACAAATTTTTGAAAACAAAACCAAGTTTTTTTTAAATTATTCTAAACTTCCCTTGAAACTTTAAAAATTCGTAGGAGTCGTCACAGGGGTGCTAGAGGGCTGGGGGTTAAACTAAATTATAGCCCTTGATGTCTTCTATCTGAGAGTCAAATGTCCGAAAAGTCTGATGTATCGGTTCGGAAATACAAATTTTTGAAAATAAAGGTTTTTGGAAATTATCGCAAACTTCCCTTGAAACTTTAAAAATTCGTAGAGGTCGTCACAGGGGTGCGAAAGGGTTGGGGGTTAAACCAAATTTAGCCCTTGATGTCTTCTATCCGAGAGTCAAATTTCCGAAAAGTCTGATGTATTGGTTCGGAAATACAAATTTTTGAAAATAAAGGTTTTTGGAAATTATCGTAAACTTCCCTTGAAACTTTAAAAATTCGCAGGAATCGTCACAGGGGTGCTATAGGGCTGGGGGTTCAAGCAAATTATAGCCCTTGATGTTTTATATCCGAGAGTAAAATTTCCGAAAAGTCTGATGTATCGGTTCGGAAATACAAATTTTTGAAAATAAAACCAAGTTTTTGGAAATTATCGTAAACTCCCTTGAAACTTTAAAAATTCGTAGGGATCCTCACAGGTGTGCTAGAGGGCTGGGGGTTAAACCAAATTATAGCCCTTGATGTCTTCTATCCGGGAGTCAAATTTCCAAAACGTCTGATGTATCGGTTCGGAAATACAAATTTTTGAAAATAAAGGTTTTTGGAAATTATCGTAAACTTCCCTTGAAACTTTAAAAATTCGCAGGAATCGTCACAGGGGTGCTATAGGGCTGGGGGTTGAAGCAAATTATAGCCCTTGATGTCTTCTATCCGAGAGTCAAATTTCCGAAAAGTCTGATGTATCGGTTCGGAAATACAAATTTTTGAAAATAAAGGTTTTTGGAAATTATCGTAAACTTCCCTTGAAACTTTAAAAATTCGCAGGAATCGTCACAGGGGTGCTATAGGGCTGGGGGTTGAAGCAAATTATAGCCCTTGATGTCTTCTATCCGAGAGTCAAATTTCCGGAAAGTCTGATGTATCAGTTCGAAAATCCAAATTTTTCAAAACAAAACCCAGTTTTTCGGAAATTATCATAAACTTCCCTTGAAACTTTAAAAATTCGTAGGAGCCGTCACATGGGTGGTAGGGGACTGGGGGTTAAACCAAATTATAGCCCTTGATGTGTTATATCCGAGAGTCAAATGTCCGGAAAGTCTGATTTGGCCATACCGAAGTAGAAATTTTTAAAAACAAGTGTTTATTTTGAAGTTAAAAATCTGTAGAAGTTCTCACAGGATCCCTAGAGGGTTGCATGAAATTTAGGTAAAGGGATCCTAAATTTCACGAAACAGTTAACTTTTCTCAAATTTAATCCACAAAATAAGATTCCATCATGATTTATCATTCAAGTTTATTGAACTTTCCATCAATTTTTATCTATTTAAAAAAAAAAAAAATTCCTGGGAATAAAATTCGGTAATTCTTGAATGTAAAGTACAAAAGACATTCTCTTCTTATTATTCATAGCCTGGTTATTTAATTTCTCGGAATTATTTGTTCACCACAACTATGTGTCTGTGAATAGAAAAAAAAACTGGTTATCTCCCTAGATAGATAATAATAGCACTGATTTTTACACGCTTTTAATTTTCCCATTTACCGTACAGCGTATAAAGTCTGTGTAATTTCCACACCTAATATGATACATGAGGGTCTCATTATGCGAAGGTGTCTCGAAGGACGTGACCTCATCTAATGCCTTATTTATAATTACATGCGAAACCCTAAGAGGGCCATCTTGTACACTAGCCACCGAAATACTTATTGGCCCTCCAGGTGTCGTTATACGTGAGATCAGAAAATTTACAATATAATATGTGTCCCATTTCAAGTCGCAAACTCGATATCGTGTTATAATATTAAACACTTAACTCGCCCTGCCCGTATGATATCCGACATTTATTAAATAAATTTTCAAATTGAATTTATTACTAGACCTATTGATATTCCTCCAGGGTTTCCTTCGCCATTAGGGGTTACCAAAAACATTTTACAACACTCAAACTTTTTTTCATGGAAGTTTTGCAATAATTATAGAACTGGGACGTATTTTTATGATGATTACAATTTTTTTTATGTATGAGAAAAAGAAGGACAGAATTTATTCAAATTCAAAAAGGTTTAAAAATAAATTCGTGAAACGCTGAACAATCTCCCCCACCCCAATATTTTTCTCTCTAACACCATATATCTCGCTGTATAGAAGTCGCTATCTCAAGAATATTTAACTCCTCAAGTGAAAGAAACAATTCAGGGGTTAGGTTGTAAGAGGAACTGTGATAGTGGAGACACTTACAGTTCCTTCGATTGAACAGAGAGGACACTCTTGTGTCTTTTGTAAGAGGAAGATTACACAGAAGCTTATTCACGTTTTCGTAATCGTTAGGGAAAATGTTTCCATTATAAAATTATTTAACCTGAAATTGTTAATAAACCTGAAGAACCAGGATCATAATGAAAGATGTATTAAAATTTTCGATAGGCAAGAGATTAAAAGGAGTCGCGATCGTTTGCTAGTAAAAGTTTAGGGTCTCGTAAAACGTCATCCCATACCTAATAGAGCAGCTTTATTATTATCAGTGATAAATGCGTGTCAGTGGGTAATGCGAGCGAAGGCCTCAAGTAGCTGGAGAAGGAGTGCGGTCGCGTTGGGAAAGGTCCGGGCTCCTTGACAACGAGGATAAATAAATACACCACAGCAGATAAAGTAGCTGCTGCTTTTGCCTCTTCATTCAGAGCGCGCATTCATTGATAGCGGCGACCTGCACCGTTCGCGGACCGCTACGTCGACCGCCACTTTCACTTTTTGTGGCCAATTTTTTATTGCTGCTGCTACCTCAATTTCTGCACCTAATTCGAAAATCGCGGTTCACTTTTTATCGTTTATTCACGTGCTACTGTAAAACAACCGACTACCACTTACAACCTCAGGGTAGCCAAATCATAACCCATAAAATATCTCACAATCCACAGTCGCACCCATTTGCTTTCGGCGTTGACAGCATCCCTCATTTAAACAAAATGTCATAACATCAGGATCTTTATGAGGTCTCATATTCCGGTAGTTATATAGCCGTAAAGATTTTTGAGAAATAACAAAAATAAAAAAAAAATCAGAAAAAATTCGGCTACAAATTATAACCAATCAGATGCCCTAAAGGGAATTATATCTGACCTTTATTTTTGAAAAAATTAAATCTCTTTTAAAATTTTAAAAATTTGGAAAAGTCATCACAATGGTGCTAGAGGGGTAGGGGTTGAAGTACGAAAGCCTTCTAAAGAAGTCTTCACGAATGATAGGAAAGTTAGAATCCTGTAGGTGGGAGGTTAGTCCTTTCTTAGTTTGAGGCGTGAAGGGGTGCTTTATTAGAATACTAGTTAGAATCCTGCAGAATTCCCCCCCACCCGCAGATGTTCACTATAAAGAGATTTCAGTACAATAATCGTAAAGGGGTATAAACAAAAAAAAAATTAAAGGGTGCAGAATTTTTTCTAAAACGAAATCGTCAAAAATTTCGTGGAAAACAAAGTCCTTTTTTTTAGAGCCATTATTGTTTACGAGGTGTAGAATCGTCTTTCATTTCGCTAATATCATTTTGGCGTGATTCCTGAGTTCTGGACTTCCAAGTGCTAAACTTTCTAAAGTATCTGAAAATCGTGTTTATTGAACATAAATATGGACATAGTAGGCAGATCATCAACATTTTATTAAGCATTCTTTGGGAAACTTTTTTTTTCTTAAAAGCTAATCATCTGAACACATTCAAGTTTGTTTATAGGATACTGTAAGGGTCAAGGGGTAATCTCAGGATTAGAAAACTGCATTTGTTGTTATTCAACCAAAAAAAATGTTATTTGGAAATTTAATTCAAAAATTTGACACCCTTATTTTACCACCAATGAAAAGGAACATACGTTTGTCAGATCATGGCTAATCAGTTTAGAATTTGAAGACCCTTTTATTTATAATCTTTTTAATTTTATTTTGTACAGTATTATCTGAGCAAGTTTATAATATATCACTCTGGTTTTCCTTTCCCTAATTTGGATAATTTTAATGAAAGTAAAAGTAATTACAAGATCGTTAAATTCCGCCCTCATTAGAAACTATTCAAATAATCAGAGTTGAAGTTAAAGTAAAGGGTTGTTTTAGGTAATAAGGATAATTAAATGTTAGGCTTTTATTGTCGTCTACCGTGACATCAACCGATAGGGAACGCAAAAGTCGCTGGCACTAGTCAGGATCGGTGATTAATTTTCACCCAGTTTCCGCGTCCTTAACAGAATCCCCTAAGTGAAAAGACTAATGTAACAGGTTGTTGTCTGATCTTTACCCTTGCACGAATCCTTTGAATCCCGGCGCTTTCCCTTTCTTAAGGTCGGGACGGGCCGGGTCGGTTGCGGCTGCGGCGGCGGCGGCGGCGGCTCTGCTCTGGTCCCAGCTCTCAGAAGCCAACTTCCGGCTATTGATATGTAAAAGTGTAAACTTGAGCAACTGTGGCCGCGGTCGGGTTGCCCTAGGTCACTGCAACCGCGCTGCTTTTCGCGACCCTTGTAACTGTTCCCACTTAAATTTCGATTACATTTTTCCCAGACCTGTCCTTTCATTCATCCTCCACTCGCAGCCACAGAATTCTTATTTTAGACGATCGTTTACTTATCACCAGGAAAGGAATAATTGTGATGTGATTGTGATCGCCCTTCCAGATATTCACTTATTTTCACTACCCCACTAATTCTTATACTTGACAGATCAGGAACATTCACTCAATTCAGGAAATAAATCTCAACCATAGTTTCATAATAATTTTTTTGTCCGTTCCTGTGAATAATAACCAACCCCTAGCGACCCACCCGTCCACATTTCGTTGTATCCGTTTATACAATTTTACTTTCAGTAAGTTTTGAATTTGCAACAACCCTTTCTTTCTTTTTATTAAAACGAGATGCAAGTTGTTCACGAATTAAAACAGTCGGACTTTATGAAAATTTTTAGTTGAATATCCACCTAAAATAGTTTGATTTGAACACATTTGTTTGAAAGCCGCAGACAAGCAAGAGTAATTGTTATTAATCCTTTGGCCCTGGAAACTTTCCACAACCCCACAAATTTCAACACGAATTTGTTACCTCGTATTATGTAGTTACGTGGAACTAACCGAGATTCATTTTCTTTCACTCTTTACCTTGATTTAAATGTTTTTCATTTACAAAGAAAAAATTATATTAGTACATTATTCAACGAGTATGTAATGATGCCTATTATCTAAGTAGGTTAAGCCTCAACTCGACTACGGCTCGTTTAGTAAATAAACCTTATGAATAATAGAGCCCAACTAGTTTCTTATTCACTGGGGAATTATGTAGCGTATTATAGAACACGTAAATAATTATAGATTATTCACTAGTCGTGGAAAAATATTCCAGAAAGTTCAGGTTAGGTAAAAAATAAGTTGTTATCCTGTAATCTCATTAAAAGAACGTTTTGTATAAAGTTGAGTGAAAGTGTAAGTGTTATTGGTGATGAGGCGCCGATAAATATAAAACTTTTATGCGTTTCTGTTTTACACGTAACCGGAAAAATTCATAACGCTGGGGAAAACTGCGGTTGAACAGTTATTTATGGCCGAAGTTGTATACAAAAATGAGTGGGATCCATCCTTTACCTTCATCGGGGACCCCCGTGTGCATTGGGAGAGGTCGGGATTTGGTCCGTCGCGTGCTACGGTGGGATCCAGGACCTGTTCCTTAAAATCCCGCCGACACACTTAACCATTTTCACACCTCGCAATCCATTTAGACAGACTTCGGATTGTGTTACGAAAGAACGATGCTTCAGTTTACGATACTGCCACTTGACATGTCGCTAATACACGGGATCCTCCTCTTCTTCTAAACATTTATCACCAAAAGGCCCTGAATAAGGGAATAAGAACACTTTACCACTTTTCTTATTTAAATATTATCCTGCTGTTTATAAAAAACCTTCCCTTAATTTTAGTTTATTTACAAAAATAAAAAAAGACATAAATTATGTATTCTGCATCCAAACATACTGAAAAATTCTCATTGAGGAATCGAACCGGGGCCTCTATATTGCCGGTCCATAAAAGCTCCTTTATTTATTTTATTCTTAAAATAAATCTAAAGATATCTGACACAGCACATCTGACCAAATATTTCAAGTAATTGCAGCTGTTGGCCTCTATTTTTCTATTCGCGATCAAATATCAGAGATAACCAAACGTACCCCTGAATAAAACGCACTGCTACCATTTATTCGCCACTTTCAGCCATTATGTAAATTAATATGGGCCTACCATGAATGGGAAAGACCGCGTCACAAAAAAATGAGAATTTTAAAAGGTGCTCCATTTAAAAAGCTTCCCTGTTTTTTTTATATGAAACCATTTCTTAACTTGTAAATCCACACTTAACTGACATAAATTTTTGTCCTATTTGATGCTTTATTCTTAGGGTAACCACATTTTAGGAAAAAAAAATGAGAAAGTCGTTCTATTTACGTATGTAAAATATAAAAAGCGTCTCACACACAAAAGTCAACTGTTAAATTGGGGTGGCTTTTATACTTTTTTTTTTGTTATTTTGACCACTAAACTGAATGAGGTGGAACTATTAGCTTTATTTAATGTCACAAAAAATAAACCAAATGATATCCTATAATGGCAGTTTAAAACGCCGTGAGAAATTTAAACTCGTGTTCGCTTTAAAAGCTAAATTTGGGGTATTAGATTTTTTTATGTGTGCAGGCATTTCTTATTTCTGAGAATAATCAGGGAAGATGTATGGGGAATAAACCGCAAACAGTGAATTGATGCGTAAAGCTTTCTTAATAAATTAAATCGAATTAGGAAGGCTCTGTTTTGAGTTTTGTAAACCCGTGAATAATTCTCATTATATGCTTGTAAAATATTTTCAAATATTATGACAAAATTTAGGTTCTGCTGTTATCGTGGTAGATTAATTTTCATGTTTCAACCGATACTAGTTCATTATTCACTGAAACATATAATGATATATTATAGATTAGGTAATTTTCAAACAAATATTAAAATAAAAAATCCTGTAGCATGTAAGCACTCATTTCCAGTTTCTTCACGTCTATTAACATATTATTTTTTTATGCTTACGTATTTCCACACATTACAATACTACAATTACTTCCATCAAAAGTTTGTCTGCATAATCTGTAATATATTATTATCCTACAATGAATATGAGTCAGAAAATAAACATAATAAGCAAGTTGTAACCACAATTCTGGCGCCAGGTCTAATTTTATTGCGAGGTAATCCATCAGTGCAACAAACTTAACAAAAATATAATTCCATTAACCTTTAAAACAAATTATTTATTCATTTAGGAAGTCGCATGACTTATCATAAAATATATTTTTTTCCTATTCGTGGTATTATTCGTTTCGTTAATTGTTCACAGAGCAACAAGTGTGGTCTCCCTGAGCGTTAATTTCCCTGCATGTAATTATATACATTTTAACAGTGTTGAATGAAGTTTCTTTGTCGGTTTAAAGTAAAAAATTAGAACCCACGTGTATTTTTTTGCATGCCAATTCCGGTCTTTAAGATTTTTATATTGAAAAGCTAAGGGCGTTAACACTTTGCGGAAATATCTGAGTGAGATCACTGATGCTGGAAGGTTAATGTGAGAATTTATATTTGAAATTAAAATTCTGATAATATAGCGGCAATCTGTTATAAATCTTTATCAAAACTTACTTGTACCCCTTGGAAAATCTAAAAATATTACATTTCAAATTTTTTTGGTTTTTTTCTCGAAAACTTCAAATAGAAAGGTACCTATCCGACCCGGTAACATCGAAAGTTGTAGTTCATAATCTCTTGTATCGGCCCAATGTGAAAAAAGTCTGCGAAGAAAGTCCAGAAATTCAAATTTTTGAAAATACAAGTGTCTTTAAAAAAATTAAAATTCTCTTTAATATTTTAAAAATTCGTAGAATCCGATCCTGTACGATAGTAGGTTTGGGAAGTATACAAATTGTAGCCCATAATCTCTTCTATTAGATAGCCCAATGTCAAAAAAGTCTGTCATGAAGGGTCAGAAATCCAAATTTTTGAAAATAATATTTTAAAAATTCGTAGAATCCGACCCTGTAGCAGCGAAGGTTTGGGAAATATTTCAAATTGTAGCCCATAATTTATTCTATTAGATATCCCAATGTGAAACGGGTCTGCCATGAAGGTCCAGAAATCCAAATTTTTGAAAATAAAAGAGTGTCCTGAAAACAGTTAAAAATGCTTTTTAATATTTTAAAAATTCGTAGAATCCGATCCTGTAGCATCGAAGGTTTGGAAAATATCTCAAATTGTAGCCCATAATCTCTTCTATTAGGTACCCCAATGTCAAAAAGGTCTGCCATGAAGGTCCAAAGATCCAAATTTTTGAAAAAAAAGTGTCCTGAAAAAAATTATAAATGCTCTTTAATATTTAAAAATTCGTATAATTCGATCCTGTAGCATCGAAGGTTTGGGAAATATCTTAAATTGTAGCCCATAATCTCTTCTATTAGGTACCCCAATGTCAAAAAGGTCTGCCATGAAGGTCCAGAAATCCAAATTTTTAAAAAAAAAGAGTGTCCTGAAATAAATTAAAAATGCTCTTTAATATTTAAAAATTCGTAGAATCCGATCCTGTAGCATCGAAGGTTTGGGAAATATCTCAAATTGTAGCCCATAATCTCTTCTATTAGGTACCCCAATGTCAAAAAGGTCTGCCATGAAGCTCCAAAGATCCAAATTTTTGAAAAAAAAGTGTCCTGAAAAAAATTATAAATGCTCTTTAATATTTAAAAATTCGTATAATTCGATCCTGTAGCATCGAAGGTTTGGGAAATATCTTAAATTGTAGCCCATAATCTCTTCTATTAGGTACCCCAATGTCAAAAAGGTCTGCCATGAAGGTCCAGAAATCCAATTTTTTGAAAAAAAAGAGTGTCCTGAAAAAAATTAAAAATGCTCTTTAATATTTAAAAATTCGTAGAATCCGATCCTGTAGCATCGAAGGTTTGGGAAATATCTTAAATTGTAGCGCATAATCTCTTCTATTAGATACCCCAATGCGAAGAAAGTCTGCCATGAAGGTCCAAAATTCCAAATTTTTGAAAATAAAACTCAGAAATCTAATTTTTTTCCATCAAAGTAAATGAAAATAAAATTCAGTATTAAAACGAATTTTTAAACATAAATCAGAATCTGTTCCGAAAATTTTAAGTAGCATAAAACCATGAAAAATGTAAAGAACTAACAAAAAGTGTCAACAAGAGTTGCAGTTGGGACCCGCAAAGGGTGCTACCGTTTAGGGGTTGAATCTTAACACCTACTTTTTTACTGACCCAGAAAGACTCCTTCGACAGCAAAAATTTAGATAGAAAGGAGAACAAATATAAATCATTCAGTAAACTTTTGATTAACTTTTCCTTATGTTTTCAAATTCGTTGTAGCTTGTTCCACGTTTGTAATCTTTTAAGTCGAGGATTTTTGTAATTTTTTATAACGTTTGCTGTGGTAATTAAAAAAAATATAATAAGTACTCTTTATCATTTAATTACCCCCTCCCCCCGATCTAATACAAATATATCTAAAAATTTTAAATATCGTAATACATAAAACGCAAAACTTTGATGGTCGTATTTACAACACGCTGTAGCGTGTAAAATTCCAAATTTGTTTTTTATCTCACTCTCACACCGTGCTTAGATACGTTGCTTACCTTTGCTATATGATGATCGCATCTTCTCGTCTTGCAACCCCGAACATCTTACATTCAAGGTCGTTTATTGAGGGTAGAAAATACTATCCGTTTTAAAAAATTTGGGTGTAGAGTGCAACTGTTCAGTAACAGAAGGAAAGCTCCTCATAGCCTAAAACTGCAATAAATATTTCGTATTTTTGGTATTGAAAATAATGTTTTATAAAATAGGGAACGGACAAGAGTCACTGAGAATCTGAAGGATGCAAACCAACCCCAAAGCGTGATGCTTTTTAACCACTATTCCATTTTCGATGAGCAATTTTTGTCATGCGTTCGATAAAATCTTGTTTTGTTAATTTTAATAAGGATATAGAGGGCAGAATCAAATCAAAAAAGATTGAAGACAATAATAATAAAAATAATGGGTAAGAAAAAAATAAAAACGATAAACTACCGGTCATGTAAAGAAAGTAGGGGCAACTTTTTAAAAAGAATAGTACAAATTGTAAATCTCTAATTCCAAAGCTGGTTTGTGCAGTTGTACAAGAAATAGATGCCCCCTCCCCCGCCCATGGCACCCCCTACGTCCGCGCACCCCTTGTGACGTCACGAGCGCCACAGCAAACCTGTTGCTCGTAAAATTATACACGACAGAAAAAAACTTGTGTATCATCCACTTTCTAAATTAATAGGTATACTTTTTTTTTTTGAAAAATAAAGCTTAAAGAGGACAAATGAATGGGGCTATTCTTGAAAAAATAATGCAAGGTTTTTCTAAACAAAATGCGAAAGTGAGTGGCTTTTAATTTCCTCGGTTCATATAATCTTTGGGGTCGTCCACAAAACGGGGTAAATAAATTTAATATTTTGCTGGGTTTTGGCTTTACCTGAGTTAATCCATTTGTAAAAGGTTGGATTATTAATTTTAACCTTGTACTATTTTTGTGTTTATTCTTTATTCCTCTCACACAATACGTAATTACAATAAAAATACAGGGGTTACTTGATCAATATTTTATTCTTTTCAACTTATAATGATTTTAAAGTAAATAGAAACTTTCCTATATCAACCCTCATAAAATTGGTTATTGGTTTAAAAAAGGCAAAACAGTTTTAAGACAAAGGAAACTTTGCTAACAAGAGAATATTTAATTGGCTGTGTGTGATTTTCTAAAAAGGATAGGGTAAAGGGTTAGCCGAGATAGGACAAGGGGGTGTAAATCCCGTTATTTCACGCTCTATAAAAAACTTGTACCTGCCGTTTCCAGTGACCACCCATTCAAACAAATTCTTTAAAAAGAAACAACATAAACTGAAAAGTTAGTGAAAAACTGGGGGGGAAAAAATCGATTTATAAAAAACTTGTCAAGTCGTTCAAAAATAAATGATCGCTGAAATAAATAATACAAGGTTTAGTTCAAAATGCAGACATCGTTATGGGTAAAATAAAATAAATGATGATGATGACGGTATGGAACTAACAAAAGACCGAAAAGGCAAATGCTTTCCAAGAATTTAAAGAAATCGTTGGAAATGTTGTATTGAATGGCAATCCGTCATGCTTAGATACAAATTTTGAAAAAAAAAAATCGTTTTGCGTTTCTCTTTCAGAAAACAGAAAATATTTTAAACAGAATTGATTAAATTATTCGTACCGCGACTATAATAAACACTTTGTTGCTAAATAGCTCGTTTGCACGGCATTAATGGTTCTTAATTTTTATTAAAAGTATCTAATGCTCGCAGGAATTAATTTACAATAAGGGCTTTAACTAAATCTTCGTTAATTTTCAATCTGTGGAAAATTCTAGTGGGAAAATATAAATTATATAACACATAAAAATAATGAAAAGTGTTTTTTACTCTTCTATGGTTCTAGCCAGGGGTGGCTCGTAAGGGTTGGGATTTTTAGGGAAGACAATAGTTTTATCAGTGTTATACTTATCTAACACTCTTTCATGGTTCATGCCCCAAGGTGAAAAAAGTATAGGAAAAAAGTTTGTTTTGAAGTTTCAGGAAATTTTTTTGAAAATACAAAATTTTTGAAAAATCCTGAAATGCTTTTTATATTTTTAAAATTCGTAGAAGCCGAACCTGTATTCTGGGAGATTTCCTTCGATGCTTCTAAAAGTTTTTTTTTAATTTTTTCAAAAACAGAATTTTATTTTCAAAAATTTTGGATTTCTGAATCTTCAAAGGCAGATTTTTTTGACGTTGGGATATTTTCTTGAGAAACTATGGACGACAATTTGACTTATTTCCTAGACTTTCCGTGAAAAATTTTTTTATGCCACTTAGATTTTTCAGGATGGTTTCAGATTTTTTTCTAAATACTGAATTTCTTTTGTATAATGGGAAAGGTATTTTAGGGTAAATTAAAACAGATTTATTTTTTGAAATGTCTTGAATATACAGGGTGATTTTGAAATACATGTAAATATTTCATTATTGTGGGGAACATGAAACAGTTTGTGTGATTTAGGGAATTTTTGAATTTTAATAATATTAGAAGGTTTTGAGAAAACGTTGGTATGTATTTTCTCTTTTGACACAACTATACATCTTCCTAGCAGGCTTTAAAAATGAAATTCCTTTGTTTCAAATTCTTGTAATGATGTTTTCAAGGCCACTTTTGGCCCAGTGCCTGAGGTGCAGTGTTGTAGACGAAAACGAGCATGTTGTGATTCACTCTCTCAAAACCTGATCAATGGTATCTAATATAATACACAAAATCACCTAGCCCCAAGCAAAGTACAACATAGAAAACTAGTTCCTGCGCCTCTCTGGTATTTTTAATAAATTACATCTCATTTCGAGTTCACTGTGCTAATGATTTTCCCCGCCAAATTCTTCTACAATATTTCAATTGGGGAATAAAAATTCACTTTAAGTACATTATTATATGGTTACTTCAGGACAGAAATCGTTTATTACAGCCGCGGATATAAAAGTACAAATGGATGATGCTTAATATCTTTTAAATCACGAGGAAAATAATAAAACAGATCCAAAAAGTAAATCAACAGACGCACCGGACATAGCGGGCGTAGAAGGTTAAGCGGTCAGTGATACTGGACGTTCCCAGAAAAGCCACAATAACTAATTATATGGCGCTCTTATGAAGATCATTCATAATCAAAATTAAGAAAAATGGCCAAATCATGTTTTGTTAACCTGTACGAAGTTTAATTTCCAAAGGAATATTTAATTATCTTAAAACATTTTTACCTTGGACGAGGATAATGCTATCAATAATACACTCCCGTGAATAATCATTATTCCCTAGTGAATAATGAAGTAGGTGTAGTATACGATTTTATGAGCTTGTAATGAATATTATTTCATCGTTGAATAATGTTTAATGTATTCATACATTTTATTGCTATAATGAGAATTCTTAAATAAATTCCATGCAAGGTAATAAAATATTTACATCTTGTACCTATTAAGATGGTTCTAATTTTTGTACCTAAGTAGCTTTATTAGATATTATTATAAAATCGTAAAATTTAATTAAATAATTAATTACATTTTGTAAATAGTTGTTTATTGCTTTCTGAAGAATTAATTTGACGAAATAATTTTTTTTAAAAGATCAGAAAAATCTGAACCTTGGACAGTTTCAGGTTGACATTTTTCTGATCTGAACTAAATTTAAGCCTCCTGGAATTAAACCAAAGGAAGTCGATCCTGTAATCCGAATCTAAGTAGGAAAAAAAAAATATTCAAAATGTGCTGCAAGGTATGAATGGAGACCTTAACTTTCCACATTGCAATAAGCGACGCTGGTGTTAAGTTAGTTTCTTAAAAACCCCTAGTGAATAATAGCCATTACGTGCGAGTAAAATATTATATGGCTAGGACCGCGCGTCAAGTGATTTTCTCAATCGGCAATT
This sequence comes from Hemicrepidius hirtus, assembly GCA_963082805.1. Lineage (NCBI taxonomy): Eukaryota > Metazoa > Arthropoda > Insecta > Coleoptera > Elateridae > Hemicrepidius > Hemicrepidius hirtus. The sequence continues at coordinate 1,108,858 of OY720164.1, forward strand.
TGTAACATTCCGTACACATTTTTTTTTTAAATGTTATCAAATAAATTATGACGGAATATTTTATATCCTTACGAGGAATTATTTTTGAATGTGAAATTCTATCAAATTTTGTTTAACAACCAAATACTAATAACTTACTCTGCTTTTTGAATTTTTTTAATAATTGAAATGAAAACATTTTTGTGTACACAATCCAAATCGTGTGTTACTCTTCACACGTATATTCATAAAAAGTGTGGATTTGATTAACCAGAGCTTATCACTCGGGCCGAAGCTACCCACTCGCCTTTTTTGTAGTGGAGTACGTCGTGCAACAAAAACAGTAAACAGCATTCATTGAGTGAACACCACCATACACCGGGCAACCTGTTGCTCGGGATAAAAATATAAGCGCGATATACTTTTTGCGACCCTCTGACTGGGGTCACCACCCACTGTGTGTGGTTTCAACCCCTGGAGGTTCACCGCAACCCTTTCATCCTGCTCCTAATGTGTGATTTTCAAATTACACTACGTGTTAAACAACTCATCGTCCCCTGGTGTTCGATTGTACGAATTTTATTCACTTGCTTATTGCAATCATCTCAATGAAATTTTTCACACATTTTATTCTAAACACTCGTGATTTTGTCAGTTCGAACCCCACACATTAGATTTATTCTTTATTATCTTGCTCTTTTACCGCTAACTGTTCTTGGGAATTAAGTTTGGAAAATTTATTTTCACGTAATTTAAATATTACGTCCACTTTAGAAATGTTTAAAGAAACTAACAACCGAACCAAGGACGACTTCTGAAAGCAAAAACATGAAAGAATAATCAAATTGTTTTTTCTTTAAATAAAACTAATTGTTTCGTTATAATTATTTGATCACAGTCAACAATAATGTTGAACTTGAACTTGATCTTGAATTTGTGAAGATAGTTCAGCATTTCGTTTTTTCCTTTGGATAAATACAAATCATCAGATGAAAAAGTAATTATTTTTGCTGTTATTATTTAGAAAAACACCCTTAATTCGACATAAGTATGTGGTTTTAAAATTGGATTTTCCAATTTGCACCTGGACAATTAAATTAAAAAAAAACAGTTCCATGAGTATTAATTCGCGTAAATAAATTTACCTAGAAAAGTGAACGATCTCATGACTTTATACACAGATAAACAAATTGGTAACAACCGGAAATACCTCCTTTAATAGAAAAACTCTTGAAAAATTAAAATATTCCCTCCTTAGCAATATCACAAAATAAATTCTTACAAACAACTTCTTGAAAATAAATTAACAACTTTAATCATTTAATAATAGTTGTAATAATAACAAATTTTTTCTATCACATATCTGCGCTGACGATGGTATTATAAGAAAAAGTTCAACGAATACTACAAGGTGAAACTCCAGCTCAAGGCTCTTTAACGTGCCATTAAACTCTCAGATTTAACATTCAAACACGCTTTTGCGAAGCAGGGTTTAAAATTTGATTTTTACAACAATTTGTGAAGGTATTTTTTTGCAAACAACGGAAATGAAAAAAAAATAGGTATAGTATAATCGGAATGTCCTCTAAACCGGACTTGTGTGTAATAATATTCCGTAGGAGTTCAGGTAAAAAAATTTGCCCCATATCAAAGTAGTCACAAAAAGTTTTTGTATTAATTTGAAAAACAGGTACCTTGAGGGAAAAGTTAAAAATAAATAAACCATGAAAGTTCAGTTTAATCCGCGCACGCGATTGGTCTAACCGGATTTTATTCGGTTTGACCAATCACGTGCGCGGATACAGCAGAGCTCACGACAATGTTTATTTATTTGAAAATTTTAAGGGCTGATACAAGAATCTAAGGGCTATAATTTTTCGCAACCCCCTAGTCTTACAGAGCTTTACGAATTTTTAAGTTTTAGCGAAAAATAAATTATTTTGAAAAATCAGGTTCTAGGCTTATAATTGATAAGAATTTTTTGAAAACGTTATGGTGATTTGGGTACCGATCTGAAATCAAAAGCGGCTTTTAACATTGTCCGAAACCGACGATTGGGTATCCTAAGCAATGAATGGAGGTCATAACCCTCCACATTGTATGTTAGGTCTGCTGTAATTTATTTTTTTAATTTCATGTTCCTCATAACAATTCGGGTTTGATTGCACAACTAATTTCTGATAGATTGAAATATATTTTTCTGTTATCGTAAGAGGTTTTTTTTTCCTTGAGATATACCTAATAATTTTTTTTGTAGTGATTTATCAGTTTGGATTTTTTTTAAAATTCTTTAGGTTTAGTAATTTATTTCGTCACTATTTTTGTTAATATTATCTAATACTGTTCAGTAGAAATAAAATTAATGTCACATAAATAACATCGCACTGAAGAACAAAGCAAATTTCAAAGAGAAACTGCATATTCCGCAATATTTCAGAGAGAATTGACAGGCACAATAGTTTCCTCAAAATGCAGCTTTGAGGCATCACGCTGCGTCCGCAAAATCGCCCAATCCGATTTTGCCGTAAACGAGAGAGCTTTACAAAAGCTCCAAGTATCCATCTTGTGCTGGTCTACTAGAATGTCCAGGGTGAGCTGAAGCATCTCATGTGACGTTTGAGCCGTGTTACCAACCCCCTGCTGATGGATAACGACTTGTAGCTAATCAGATACTTGCTGGATTTACTCTAAAATCTAGTCACAAATTGAAAGCTTTTGTTCAATTGGATAATCGAGCTTTGCAAAAATGTATCCTTTGAAGAGTGTCGCAGAAACGTTTTGTAATCATGCCGTTTTAATTTCGTTACATTTGCATTGCCCTAAGCCTTGAAAACAGAGGGCTAACCCCATTTTTTTACATTACCTGCACCCCTAATCTTGAAATTATAGCTTTTCGTATTTGCACAAGTGATTGAATAAAAATCCAACGTCAGATTTAATCAGTTTATCTCAAGTTTCAAATTATACGTGGTTTTATAAGTTGCACCCCTTCAAACAGTTCACCCCTTAGTTGGCAAATTCGCTATTTCCGTTAAATTTCAACCAAAATCGGAGCGGTGTATAATTTCGACTTCTACGACTTGTAACTGAATAATTCGATAATTACACACTTTTTATATTCCCTACCTCTGTGGTTACTTTTTATTTAGTATACACCTATGTACACCCCTTTTTTTGCAATCAGAGACAATAGAAAAAACTGTTATTTTTTTCATTCAGTAATTTTAAATTGTTATTTTTTCCCTATTCTTATGGTCGAAGATATTTGAATAAAATGGGGTACCTTTGTGTACGGGAAATAGTACCCATCCAAGAAACGTCGGTAGGATTAACATAAACAGAAGTTATTTGGTTAAAATAAGTCTCTTAAAAGATGAACTGTTGTTAATTTTCGTGGAACACAAATCTAGCGGTTGGTTTTTCGGCGTACGTTATTAAAAGAGTCTTCATACTTGATTCAGTTCATAAAGGGGTAGTTAAGAGCCGTTGGTAATATCGGAGCGTGTCTAAAACCCAAAGAAGAAGATTCAAGTGCCATTGAAATAATTTATAATACCGCTAAAACCCATAAAGTATACGTCTATAAAATTTTGAAATTGAATCAAGAACCAGAGAGTAAAATATATTTCACCTTGATCAGTTTGAAGTTGGAACGCCCCAAGTGTTGCTGAGGCAACACCCGGATAAACCCATATAGAACAATAATTAGCAGAAAGGAAATGTAATTCTATACCTAACAAGTGTATTGAAGACTCATATTTAACAAAACATTTCAAAGCAGCTAGCTTCCTGTCTGTTAAAGCATTAGAATCACGCCTTTCGAAGAGAATACGTAGTTCAGTGCACTAGATGTTTTGTTGTGATAATTTTTATAAAAAAATATAGAAGTTTAAATAAAATAGAAAAAATATATAGACGAAACCCATGGGAAGAAGAAAGCTACCATATTAGAAAAAAAATTAGAAGCTACGACAATCAAGGGAAGAAGAATAAGATCAAAATGAAGAATGAAATCAGAATTGTAGGAGATCTAAATAGTAGAGTACGAAAAAAAAACAGCAGGAATTTTTTTGGAAGAAATCTTAAAGAATGAAGATTTTCCAAGAAGTTTATCCGTTGGCTACCACAATAAAGAAGAGAAAAAGGAAGAACAACGCTCAAAGAATGCGAGAAGGGAGACTGTCGAATAGAAACGTTAGAGGAATGTTCAAAGAATTGAAGAAGGAAGATAAGAACTGGCCACCACGAGAATGAAAGAATTAGAGCAGAACGATTGGAAACACAAAAAAAATATTAGCATCTAAGGACGAACAAAAGAAAAAGGTCCTGGATGAAGCGAAGAAGAAGAAGAATCTGAAAAAAGACGAGAAATCTACAAGGGGTTGGTGACATTTCTTCATCAAAACAAACATAAAAAACTACAATTTAAAATCGGATAGAACAGAGCGGAAAGAAAGTTCGCGCGTCTACGGTTTCTCTCAATCGGCAATTTGTAACTTTGGGGTTTGGGCACAAAATCGGGAAACCCGCTTTTTAAAAAATTAAAATCATCGCATTTTCTTTGCTTCTTTACTTTTCTAACAACCCTGGTATAATCTTAGCCTTAATTTAAAAGGTATAAAACTAATCTGCTAACTACCTGTCATGGGGTTGCGTGCGGCTTAAATTAGTATCATTTTTTAAGCAACAGTTGCTCGTGCTAGCCACCTTGATTATTAGAAAAATTCAATTCATGCTAATAAGAACAAAAATTGAAATTTGTTTCGGTTTATTTGTTCGTTGCAATGTTAATAAATTTAGTCGTTACGAGAAGTCTACGTATGTACGCCTTCGTAAATTAACATATACTTGTTAGAATTGAAAATTTGTTGCCTAAATACTAAAGAATAGACTATGGTAAACAGGTCAAGCGACAGGTTTGAATTTATTTATATCTGAAATTTGAAAAAAGTTGTTACACGAAAACAAACATTTTATTTTATAATTCCGAGTACGTTGAGCTGTATTTCTTATATTTATTTAAATAATAAATATCAATATTATGTCATTCTTAAAAACATATTTAATTGAATAACGATTTTAATTCATGTCTGATTTTATTCCAAAATATTTCAGTAGAGGAGGAATTTAAAAGTTGTATACCGGTATAGGTACTATTTTTTTTGTATCTAATACTATAGAAAATTTTTAAATAACTGTTTGAAGGGGATGAAACGAAAACATTTTGCAAGTAGTAGAAATCTATTTTTATAAATCTCAAAAACGTGTAAGTTATTAAGTAAAGAGGCAGCATGTTTCAGAAGTCTTACCAAACAAATAAAATAATAATTTATGCAAATAATCCTCCTTTACATAATGCTTAATCCTCTTTCGTTATCTCCAATCGGTAGGTACGTCTTTAACATTGTACCAGGGATTTAGAAGTACTTTTAAAATGTGGTTGTATTTCAAAAAAATATTCCTAAAAGCTTTAAACTTTAAAGTTTGTCCAGCAGCAATAAAATAATTCTAAATTTTATTTTACTGTAGTCACGGAGGGGTAGTGCGGCTGGTGCTATCAGATATTGGTAAAATTCAATTGTCACCCTGTAATAAAGCAAAAGCCGACAACATCACAGGGTGCCGGGGTACATTTGAGTTAGCATGGGAAGTTAACGGCATCACTTTATTTATTGACTTATGGCATATTTATACTGGACAATTTCAAAATTTTACAACATAGTATTTTTGGGGTGAAACAGAGTTCATCGTCATGTTCCCAGAAAACCTGAAAATATGTACTGCAACAACCGAAAATAATTATTCTAAATAAAAGGGAGGTAGTAAATCAAAGACAGAAACTTTTTAATAATCAACAAAAATTTACATGAAGCGGCACGTTTTGTAAATTCAGAAGGTTCAATAAGGGTGTCTTGACTTTCAAATTTTAAATCAAGGGAAGCCATGGATGTAAATCTCATGGTAAAAATTTTCTGCAATAAATTATTTTTGCTGAAAATATTTAAAGCAACGCTAAAAAATAATCCAATTAGCATAAAACATGAAACATCTTTAAGGGTAGTTTTTGCAATTTTTAGTTAAAATCTGAATAAAGAATTAGAGAACAATCAAAGGAATTTTTCCTTCCGGTTTATTTGTGGGGTGTATAGTGGTGTTGTCAAAAGGGTCAATAGAAGGGTTACTTCTGATGTCCACAATACATCAATTAAGGCAGGTCAAGAGTGGTCAGTTTTGGGTAGGTCATGGGTCAGGTGCATTGGAGCAGGTCGAACAAACCGGACATGGCGGTCCTACACCTGTAAGACACTTCCGGCTGTCAAATGAAATGTCGGTGGTTATTGAGAAGATATTATTCAAAGGCCCTATAGTGGACCTTGATGGCGATTGCCTGTTTGTCAACCCCTTCGATAAAGGTCCCACGGTGAAGCGTCTTGTGAGGCAGAATATCGTTTGAGATATTGCAAGTCACGCCTTGGGCAGATGTTCTTGTTTACCAAGATGAAACAACTGCATCCCCCTTAACTTCCTATTCGGAGGATTAATGAATTAATTTTTATTCGGTTGGACTTGTCCTCGCAATTTTTCTTTTTAAGACAACCCTTTTAATTCTATGCCCAAGGGGTTAATTTTGCGAGACTCTGCGTTTTCTTTAGAAATTATGTTTTTTAGGAAAAGTCTGAGAGATAAATCAAAGTTAGATTTGATGTTAACAAGGAACGTAATTAAAAGTAAGCGAATTGTGCTCCCCTAAAGCTCATATGGAATTACAGGAGCATTGTGAGAGAGACACAACGCTCCAGGTGGGATATCTGTGCGATTCACTGCACCTCTATGCGGAGTAAATAAGAAGACAGAGTGTTCCCATGCCTCTTTTAGACGCAGGTTTAAAGTTGCACAGATGAATGTTCCTACATTATATAAATCTAAATTGTTCTTCAAAGTGCATTGTTTTTTAAACAACACGGATAGAAATCTTTTTTAAAATTACCAACTGCACGTGGATTTACAATTTCCTGGCCACTTTGATTTATTTCCTGTTTCGTATGTTCGATTGCAATCAACCAATGAACACAGTAATCGACTCACATGTACTAAAACGTATTTCTAATGAACATATTTCTAAAAAATCGTCAGAAAGGAAACTTGGTCGAATTGGCTGTTCTGTTTAAATTAACCCCTTCTACTTTTTTTTAAATAAAATTCGAAACAAAAATAATTTTTTTATGTTTGTTCAGAATTTTCTTACAAATATTAGAACAAAACATTTTATTTCGATTAAACACCTACCAAAAGTTGCTTAAATCCAGTAGGGTTGTTGCAAAGTTTGGGCCACCCCCAACTCTGTATCGCAACTTGAAGTAAATTGCGAATTTTAACATTTTCAAAAATAGTTTAATATTTCATAACTTAAATTTTTATCCCCTTTGATTAGAGCATAGAATACATTACGGGCTATAATTTGGCGCAACCCTCAACCCCCTAACACAAATGTAACGACTTCTACGAATTTTTGAAGTTTAAATCAGAATTTGTTTAATTTTCAGTTTAATTTTTAAGATGTTCGCTTTTGAACCGTTCATCTGATTTTTTTGCGCTTTTCGGGTTTAACATAAGAGACTAAGGACTATAATTTGGCGCAACCCCAACCCTCTGCGATAACTGAAACGACTTCTACGAATTTTTCAAATTTGAACCAGAATTTACTTAATTTTCAGGATAATTTTTAAAATGTTCGCTTTTGAACCGTCCATCTGAATTTTCTGCGCTTTTCGGGTTTAATAGAATACATTAAGGGCTATAATTTAACGCAACCCCCACCCCTTTGCGATAACTGGAACGACTTCTACGAATTTTTGAAATTTGAACTAGAACTTTCTTAATTTTCAGTTTAATTTTTAAAATTTTGGCTTTTGAACCGTCCGTCTGAATTTTCTGCGCTTTTCGGGTTTGATAGAAGACATTAAGGGCTGTAATTTAACGCAACCCCCACCCATTTGCGATAACTGGAACGACTTCTACGAATTTTTGAAATTTAAACTAGAACTTCCTAAATTTTCAGTTTAGTTTTTAAAATTTTGGCTTTTGAACCGTCCATCTGAATTTTCTGCGCTTTTCGGGTTTAATAGAATACATTAAGGGCTATAATTTAACGCAACCCCCACCCCTTTGCGATAACTGGAACGACTTCTACGAATTTTTGAAATTTGAACTAGAACTTTCTTAATTTTCAGTTTAATTTTTAAAATTTTGGCTTTTGAACCGTCCGTCTGAATTTTCTGCGCTTTTCGGGTTTGATAGAAGACATTAAGGGCTGTAATTTAACGCAACCCCCACCCATTTGCGATAACTGGAACGACTTCTACGAATTTTTGAAATTTAAACTAGAACTTCCTAAATTTTCAGTTTAGTTTTTAAAATTTTGGCTTTTGAACCGTCCGTCTGAATTTTCTGCGCTTTTCGGGTTTAATAGAAGAGATTAAGGGCTATAATTTGACGCAAACCCCAACCCTCTGCGATAACTGGAACGACTTCTACGAATTTTTGAAATTTGAACCACAATTTGCATAATTTTCAGTTCAACTTTCAAAATTTTTTTTCTGAATCGTTCATCTTGACTTTCTGCGATTTTCGGGTTTGATAGAAGACATTAAGGGCTATAATTTGGCGCAACCCTCAACCCCCTAACACAAATTTAACGACTTCTACGAAATTTTGAAATTTGGACCAGAGTTAAAAATATTTTTGATATTAAAAAAAATTGTATTTCCTTACCTTGAAGTTAAATTTTTTCTTCTGTGACGGGTGGATAGAAGATATTGACCCTCTGACTCTGACCCTCGGAACACAACTCCGATTCCTGAATTTTTGAAATTTTAAGTTTTATTGACCCAAGTTTATATAAACTCTACTAGACTTGTAACAAACACATTTCATACTCTTATGTAAGGGAAGAATTTTTGCAAATATTTTCTTATGAAAAAATAAAATTAATGGACACGATTCTTATTAGTGTCCATTGTTAAGCTAAGATCAAAAAATGCATGGTCAACTATTCTTAACACACCTGGAAGCCAAAGCTTTCTATATGTGTTGACAATACTCCTTACGATCGGTCTTTCTCTTCATTGCTGTTATCTTTGTTCCGCCCAAAGGATAATGCATTTTGATTTGTGTCCTCGGTCCATTGTGATCATTTTATTTGTTCGGGTTTCATGCTTCAGTTTGGGGGGTTTATTCTTTAATTGATTTTTTGCCAAATTATAATTTTCATTTCAAAAACTGCAAGAGTAACGCATCATTTTCGCAATGTTTTATGGAAAAAGTTTTATGTAATCAGAAGTTAACTAAAAACACCCTAATGCATTTTTAAGTTCGTCGTTTTGCGTTACATGCAACGTTGATGTTATAATAATTATGTAATATGAGATTATAAACTGCAGAAAATATTGATTATAAGTATTTCGAAACTTTTTTTTGTAAAAGAATCTAAAAAATTCATTAAAGTGGCTCCTGTTTTTTTTTTGGATATTTGAATTTAAATTAAGTTTATAAAAGTTTGTCTTTTTATAAAATCGCATTAAATTAAGTTTTTTTTAAATGAAACTTCATAATTTTATTAAATCAAAACTAGGATTTTGTTTAAAACTCAAATATTTTAATCTGATGAATATTCAAAGTTAATTAAATATTTTCATGCTAAAATTTCTTCCAAGGTCAATTTTGAATAAAAAAAATTGATTGGTAAATAATTGTAGATATTATTTTTCCTTACAGGCATTTTCGGTTTAAACTCCCTTGTTCAATATTAACCCTTATAAACAGGACAAGTGTTCCAATTATTTTCATTGTGAATAAGCTTTCTTAAATTTTATATCCTGCATAAATGGCAAACCTTAATCCGGATATGTAAAGTGAAGCAGATGCAACAGGAAGGAATAGCATGTTCTTGCATTAATTAATCTGCCAGTCTCTCAGACAAAACAACTTGCGGTTAACGAAACTTTAACTTTTAACACAAAGGTTTAAATTTGAAAAATAAAATTTAGTCACGTATATTGGCTTTAAAAATGAAGTAGAAGTAAAGTAATGTGAGTAGTAGATCATCAGGAGTGAAAAGCTTCAGCTGCTGTTGTTTACGGACGTCTGACGATGGCACACTACCCCTTGCTGTTCCCACGATCAACCCTTGTATCTCCTTTGCACCCTACTTTACCGGAATCTTGCCACAACTATCTGCACTTCACTTCCGCATTAAATGCTTTTCATAGAACTTTTTTTCGATTTCCTATACCTTGTTTGTTGCTGGGAGCTTTTTAACTGAGTATCGCTTAAATAAGTACGTAACGTTCTCATTATCACTGTGAGAAATTAAATTCCAACGTTTTTTTTTTAATTAAACAGGATATAATATTAATAATAATATTCTGTCATAAAAATGATTGTTAATAATTAAACAGCAATGCTTAAGAAAAATTCCCTATCCGATTATTAATTAAAAAGGAACCACGTGAAGACCAGTTCTTCGTGAAGGCATTGTTCTTAAAATGTTCCACGACCGAACACCACCTGTTTTAGATCATTACCGCACTTCCGGTGATAAATCAGCTTACCTTGATTCAAAATGCAACCCCAAACTTCCAAAATGGTGTTGTTGATACATCAGACATCTACCAGCAGCAGATTTTCGTAATTAACTTGTGTAATTATTGGGTAACATGAATTACAAGAACAAAAACTAAATAAAGAGATTCTTTATTGTGATATTTCAGAAACTGAAATGTAAAGTAAAACGTTTTTTGGCATGTTCGCTAAAGCTGGGTACGATTTGTAAATTTTTAAAACATGGTGAATAGTGAACCTTTTGTTTATTAAAACGTAGAAGAAAAATTGTAGTATAAAGTTTTTGCATTACATATTATAGCTGGAATGTTACATTAATTTCCTTTGTGCGCTTCTCCTATTTTATTCTAAAAATACTCGGCAGTTCTTAAACTTTAATTCTAAGCATCCCCTTTTTATGCAAAACGAAATATAAGTTTTTTTTGTACATAATCTAGGCCAACATTTTTTTTAAGGATTCGTACAGAAACCGTGGAGATATGGGGATTATAGAAGCGTTTATTTAATATAAGAAACTAAGGGTATAACATCCACGATTTTAATTTGTAATTTTCCAAAACTCATTTAATTTTTTATTTTCCAACCTTGGAGGTTGACTTTCTTTAAACGTCTTTGGTGTGTGAAAAAAGACACTAAATTTTATAATTTGGTCAATTTGGTGCAACTTACAACCCTCTAGCACAACTGTAACGACTTTTACGAATTTTTGAAATTTGAACCGGACTTTCTTTAATTTTCAGTTTTGTTTTCGCTTCCGAACCGTGCATCTGAACTTTCTGCGCTTTTCTGGTTTGATAGAAAACATTAAGGGCTTTAATTTAACGCAACCCCCAGCCATCTGTTATAACTGAAACGACTTTTACAAATTTTTGAAAATTGAATCAGAATTTGCTAAATTTTCAGGTTAATTTTTCAGAGGTTCGCTATTGAACCGTCCATCTGAATTTTTTGCGCTTTTCGGGCTTGACAGAAGACATTAAGGGCTATAATTTAAAGCAACTCCCAACCCTCTGCGATAACTGGAACGATTTCTACGAATTTTTGAAATTTGACTCAGAATTTGTTTAATTTTCAGTTTAATTTTTAAGATGTTCGCTTATGAACCGTCCATCTGATTTTCCTGCGCTTTTCGGGTTTGATAGAAGACATTAAGGGGTTTAATTTAAAGCAACTTCCAACCCTCAGCGATAACTGAAACGACTTTTACAAATTTTTGAAAATTGAAACAGAATTTGCTAAATTTTCAGGTTAATTTTTCAGATGTTCGCTTTTGAACCATCCATCTGACTTTTCTGCGCTTTTCGGGTTTGATAGAAGACATTAAGGGCTTTAATTTAACGCAACCTTCAACCCTCTGCGATAACTGAGACGACTTCTACGAATTTTTGAAAATTGAACCAGAATTTGTTTAATTTTCAGGTTAATTTTTCAGATGTTCGCTTTTGAAGCGTCCATCTGAATTTTCTGCGCTTTTCTGGTTTGATAGAAGACATTAAGGGCTATAATTTAACGCAACCCCCAACCCTCTGCGATAACTGAAACGACTTCTACGAATTTTTGGAAATTGAACCAGAATTTGTTTAATTTTCAGGTTAATTTTTCAGATGTTCGGTTTTGAACCGTGTAGGTATCTGAATTTTCTGCGCTTTTCGGGGTTGATAGAAGAGATTAAGGGCTATAATTTAACGCAACCCTCAACCCTCTGCGATAACTGGAACGACTTCTGCGAATTTTTGAAAATTGAACCTGAATTTGTAATATTTTGAAAAAGTTTGATATTTAAAAAAATTTGTATTTCCTACCCTTGTAGTTAGAATTTTTTTCCCCTTTCACTCCCTGATAGAAGACCTTGCTGGGTATAATTTGCTGCAATCCCCGACCCTCTAACACAAATGTGCCCATACTTCTGAATTTTTGAAATTTATTTAAACCAAATTTTTTTCTCTAATTTCCGAAACTGAGAGTTTTACGATTTGCGCAATCCCCAACCCTTTAGTACAGGTACAACTTTAACGATTTCTATGAAATTTTGAAATTGAAACCAGAATTTTGAATATTTTCTTCGAGCTAAGGCTTTTTTAAAAGTGTTTCCTGGATTTTAAATTTACGGAGAAGTGGACACCCTGTCGAGTTTAAAAATTAAAAATTGTGCAAACTCCCCCCTATTCCTATTGCAATTATTATTTTTTTAATAATATTTTTAATAATTAGTTTTTTCAATATAAAATTGATTAAATTTTGTATTGTATTCATTCAATTTAATTTACCCAAAAGAATTAATAAAAACCAATAATCTTTTCTCTCTTTTATTCTTCTCTGCTGTAGGCGAAACTTTTCATCACTCACTGCTCTTCTTCTTTTGTAATTCGTCGTGACTTTTACTTCACTGCAACCAGGTAGCATGGACTGTAGTTTTATTTAAAAAAAAGGGGTTGTTGATAAATTGTTATTCTTTTCAAGTTAAATTTTTTTTTAGCTAAGACCTTACCTTGGTATTGCTTATTCACTTTTTTTTACTTAAAGAAAAAATATTTTTAAATTAAAAAAAACAGAATGAACTTTAAAAAAATGATTTTCTTTTTAAATAAAATTTAATTTTTAGTTGAATATTTTTTCTTATTAGGCAATAAGTTGTGGGGCTGTTATAAGAAGAAAAAAAACGACAAAAAATGGTACATTTAATAATCAATATTTATTTATTTAAAGTGTCCATGATATAGTAACTAACATAAAAATTTATAAAAAACTTAAATCTAACAGCTGCAACTTAGTAAAATGTACAGTATAAAATAAGAACTATTATTATCAGTCTTAACAAATAATACACAGTATAACCTGTCTGTCCGTCTGTGTGTATTTAACAGTGAAACGGTGCCACATTGAAAACAAATGAACCATGGGGCTACAACCTAACGTTAGTTCTAATCATAAACCACATTCACAAGGAAATTTAACGTTCAACGGAAACAATTATTTAATTACTTTTTACAAACAGCTCTGGTAACTACTTTTAGTTAACGTAACCTTAAGTTGAGAATTTTTTTTACGTCGGGTGTGAATTGCACTAACAACAAAAACTTACTGTGAGTGCCTTTTTAAATACAAAAAAGATTATTTTTTTTTTATTCAAAATACACCCATAATAAAGTTTGGCACATCGCACAAATAAATAACAAATTCTTAAGTAAATTGGCACAGAATTCATCTTTTCAACTGAGGTAGATTCGTTATGGAAAATTATTACCTAATAACGTAAATATGTACACAACGACTCGCAACTCTCACATCTTAGAAACAAATATCAAAACTTGCGTTGTAACATTATTGCATATTATTACTTCGATTTCTTTGCAAACATGCTAATTTAATTTTAACATAGTCGCGACTCAAAGCGACTTTCTTAAAATCAAAAATGATCTTTGCTCTATCCTAAGGAATGTTTTTTTCTTGTATTTAATATAATACAGTTATTTGATATAATTCTAAATCCATTTGAAAATTCTACTACAGTTTGTACATCCACTCATTATCTACAGGGTACTCCAACAATATGATGCACTCTTTAAATCGTAAATTACAGGGTAGTACTCAACAGTGCAATTTATTTTATTTTTTAACACAGCTAAAATTAAAGTTGTTTACAAAACATGATTTTTTTAAATTTCCAGCAATTCTCAAATTCGTAATTAAAGAAATTTTGAGAACCCCTGAAATAATAAATGTTCCGCTTGAAACAACTTAAAAAAAACAACCTTGAGGTGTGATCTGTTAAATATAAAATAATAATACACGTTTATGATAAAAACATACAAAAACTTTCCTTTTAACACTAAAAAAAACCTTTTTTTCCTTTGAACAAATTAAAAAAAGATTTGATTTAAACAGTGATACGAAAGCTGGCTTATCCTGCTTCTATTTAAAATCTGATATAAATATTATTTATACTCTATTATTTAACTGAGATTTCTGAGGTATTGTAGTTTTGCGTATTGTATTGTTCTATTTGATATTAAGAAGTATTTTTAATCTGTATTTGAGCAATTCATAAAAATATCATCAAGTGTGTTGCATTTAAATATTTAAAAAATAATATTTACAACAATTAAGTGCCAAAAAAAGGGGGTGAATAATTTTAAGTACTATACACAGAGTTTAAGCGCTAATTTGGCAAGTAAACTGAATGAAATGAGGTACCTTGCGTATGAGCACGAGGAGGCGGCCCTCAGCGGACGGCGGTCACCTTCGAGATGTGCGGCTTCTTGGTGTGGGTCTCGCAGTGCTTCAGCATATGGTCTTTACGTATGAAGCCCTTTCCGCAGGTGTCACAAGCGTAGGGCTTTTGGCCCGTGTGCAGGCACATGTGGCGACGCAGGTCGGTCTTGTGGTTAAATTGTTTGGGACACAAGTCGCATTTGTAAGGCTTCTCCCCAGCGTGCTTTGCAGAATGCTCCTGGTATTGCGTTTCGCAGGAAAAACGTTTTCCACAACGGGTACATTTAAAAGGTTTGTCCCCACTATGAAAAGTTTTGTTATGTTGCGTTAAATAACAAGCCTTGTTAAACATTTTATCGCAATCAAAGCATTTATGCAAACCGACTTGTTTTGCTTTAACCGTCGTCGAAGTGATTTGCGGACTTCCTGCACCTTCTTCATAGTCGCGTTTTATGTGTGCCTTTTCTGGTGACACGGGTTGGGATTCAAACTTAATCTTCAAATCTTCAAGCGTGTTAATTTTAGGTTCTTCGTTCTCTGTTAACGTTTGCAACTCGGATAAATTATTAATATTGTTATTATTATTATGATGCGCGGGCGAATAAGGGTTGTCTTCCGCAAGGACCGGTTCTGGGGCTGTTAACAAAGTGACTTTAAAATCTTCCTCCTCTTGCCGAAATAATAACTGACGGGACTCGACGGTATCATAGACATCAGTGTAATACGTATAGGGGGCCGTTGCCGGACCCACGCCCCCCACGTTAGCGGTGCCGTAGCTCAGCAGGAGACATCGATGCGCTTGAATTTGCGCAAAACTAGGAAGCGACTGCTGAGACTCCGCCACAATCAGCTCACCAGTAGTGTGGTTGTTGGTAGCTGTAACCTGCGTAACGTGGGGGGCCGACCCGTTTGGGTACATCTGGAATTGACTGTTGTCCATAGGCATCATAGGAGCCATGCTGAATCCCGGGGTAGTAAAAGGCGGGTTGGGTGTACTGGAAAGTGATAGCAGGCCCCTCGTGTCGAGGTTGGTAGTGGCAGAGGGACCTGCTTCCCCGTTTGGGGGACTCCCACTTGATAAATTAGATAAATTACTATGGGTTGATAACGAATTATTCATCGTGTTCGGATTGGGATGTCCCATTGGGGAGTGAAGGGGTTGAGCGTGCATGTTAGGGGTAGGTTGCCTATCGTAAGGACCATTCGGGGGTTGCTGGAGCAACCCAGGCATCGAACCGGATCTTTCGAAATTCGGTTGACTGTCCTCCCCTCGCGAATCTTCTACAGGATCAGGTGATGCATCGCCTCCGCGATTAGTACACGAATCCCGGCCGGGATGATGATGGGCACTGATGGGTAGAGACGCCGGATCGGGTTGACCACTTGATTTTACTGCATTTTTATGTAACGTCGTGTTGTAATGTCGCTTAAGATGACCTGAACTGGTAAACCACTTGTTGCAAGCCGTGCAGTTGTATGTCTTTGGTCTACGAGCTTCGTTAGATTTCCAGTTGGTTCCTTTACCGGAACCGGAAGGAGGATTCGCAGGAGCAGGGGTGTTAGGAACTTGGGTGCTAGAAATTACAGGGGTTGTGGATTGTGGGGCCATATGTTCGAACGGCCGATAACTCTGCGGAGGAACTATATTATTGCTTGCATTATCTTGCGTCGTGGTGGTAACACCGTTAGTCATGTAATCGGAAGGATGGATTTGGTGGGGTTGAAACAATTTTTGATCCTGTTGAAAAATTTTCCCGTCCATGTTGTGAGGTACAACCCCGTTCTGATACATCTTTTGTTCGGGACCGTTAATAAACATTCGCTGATCTTGCAGGAATTTATTTTGTTGCGGCCACGAAGATAACATAGCGGACACCGAATGCGGATTGTGGCCGTTCATTTCCCCGTTTTGTCGTTTTTCTTCCTCTTGATACACCTGGTGTACCTTATGTGAATCTAAGTCGAGGATTTCGCTTTGAGCATCTTCCTCGGTTTTAACATCGTGCTGGCCACCAAACATGAAGTGTTGATTTTGCTGATACGGCGTCATGTGCGGGGCAGGTGTAGGAGGATGAGCTACATTTAAATGTTCTGTCAGCTGCGTAGCGGATTCACATACGTAGCCGCACTTGTCACATTGTTTAGGGCTAGGGGATGGGGTAGGTTGCGGAGGATACGCGGGACTAGAAGACGAGACCTGGGAATTACGATCATAATTTTGTTGCTGATAGGGATGATAACGAAATCCAGAATGTTGAGTCATTTTATGAAGGGGATAATCTTGGGGGTAACCAGACTGACCTTGCGTTTGAGAATTATCCATGTTGAAAAATTGGCTTTCAGGAAATGTGGCATAACCTTGTTGTTGGTAGTGCGTGCTAGGTGAAGCCCTTTCGGTTTTAATGGGATAACTTTGAAAACCGGGTGAAAAGGTGGAATTGTCCGGGTTTTGATACGGGGAAGATGCACTGTGATAGCTTTGTGGAGTAGGAGGATGTCCGAAATTTGTAGACGTTTCAGGGGTTGCTCGACTGCCATACTCAGGACTTTTCTTCAGCATCGAGTCCGAGCTGTCAGCCGCAGCAGAAATTGTATTAGGCATGAACTCACGTTTAATACTGATGGTCTTCGTATTGTTGTTGTTTGTCTCCTCGGAGTGACTGGCGGCTGCTTGCGTCGCCCATTTGTTCAGCAGGTTTTCTTTGTGGTACTGAAGATGAACTTCGAGCGACTCCGCGGAGTTGAGGTAGAGACCGCACTCTTTACAATGATGCGGACTGTTGTTACCCTGCTGTTGTTGAAAATGTTGAGTTTGTGTCTGTTGCAAACCGCTGTTATTACTAGCCATCGCACAACACTTTTAAGTTTTTCTCTTTAGACAAATAAATAAAGTTCCAAAAGAAAAAAATACAACGTGCACTACTTTAATATCATAACATGTCCAATGTTCTCAGTCCCGGAGGTATAGAATTATTCATAACAAAAAATGAAAATAAAACGAAGAAAGAAGCATTTTTCGAAAGCATCACTTTTTTTAAAATAAAAAAGAATGTTAACAAAAAATAAAAACAAAGTCCTATGACACTGCTTAGCCCATTGTTCTTAAATTATAGTCTCTTGAATGGCACGTCGTGGGCTTGATTATCGTTCATTGTTAAACGTGCCGATATTTTTTTGTGCGTTAATATCAAAACGAAAAACTGTACAACACCACTAGCACAAATCGGACTCTCACCAAAGCCAGTCAGGCACCGACTGGGCGCTCTCTGTTCCTCTTGAATTTGGTGGTCCACCGTGTGCTGCGTGTTTCGCGAACTCGCATAGGCCAGTTGCCCAAGATACGACCAATCGGACGGCCCGTTTTAATGCGTTAGGGGTTGGTAGGGGGTAAGAAGCTGCATTTTTGAACATACCCGGCTTTGGATTATGATGCTATGCGTGGATTTTGGTAATAGACGCAGTCCATTTCCATCAGAAACCTGATCCTAAGCGAGATTAGATAATAAGGTGTCGATATCTTTAAAATATTATTTTTCCTCCTTTTCCGGTCATGTAATAATGGTTATTGCTAATGTGTGCTAGGAAAACGTGTCGCGTTTATATTCGCGCTTTTAACTTGCGAGCGGGCCCAGAACAAAGACCTAAGATACACCATGATAAAGTGACCTCTAACGTCGCATTAAATATGTGAGAACATATTAAAGATCTTTATCGCTTCGAGATTCCAAGTCAATATCTGTTTAATTTGAAAATGCCTTAACAGGAAATAACAGAACGTGCATCTTTTTCAAATAATTATTCTCACTAACACGCTTGCTTAAGAAAACTGTTACATTTTTTTTAAAACTCATTATACACTCTTTGATTTTTATTTAATTTTTACATTAAAAATAATAAAAACTAAATTCAAGATATTAGATAGAAAGAGAACGAACCTATGTAGAAATATGACTCGAGATTTTTCAAAAATTATTAAGTCTACAGATCTAGAGGTACATCAAATTATTGCCCAATTTTTCTTCAATTAATTAAGAAACTGGAATTAAAGGCTCAGTAATTTTAAAAATTAGAACGTTTCTGAAAATTCGCAGAAATTGTGGGTAAGAAAACCAGTAACAGTTTAGGGGTTGCATTAAATTATATTACTCGCAAATTTTTTTATTAAAATCCCAAATCAAGAAATACATTTTTTTTAAAATAAGACATTACTGAAAGTCGTTAGAAGATTGCTAGAAATTCGGGCCCTACATAAGTTATAGCCCTTCGACAACCCAAAGTGAAGAAAATCTAAGCCAAAAACACAAATTTTTAAAATTAAATCCTTTTTCCATAAAATATTGGAAATTTTGGTTAAAAATAAAAAATTGTCGAAATTTTCCCAGTAGTAAAGACATAAGGGTTAAATCTTCCAAATTATACCCCTTAAGCATTTTTATTCAACACCCAAGGTTGACTTGGAAATTCGAAAAAAATAAACTTACAATTTTTAAAATTTTACAATAATTTTTTTGAGATCGTAGTAGTGCCTGTTGTAGATTTTTTAGGGTTGCGCCTTAACTTCTTCAGTTAGACATTCAAAATAAAATATATTTCCGGGAGAAAAAGTTTTTGAATAAAGAGGGGTGGTCTCAAGAAATCGCAGAACTTATACAAGTGTAAACTATCGCAAGAGAGAGTTGAAACAAAAATATTTTTTTATCATTTCTCCCCTTTTCATAATTTCTCTTTGTACTATGATAAAAAATTTATTAACCAATTTCCCCCCAATTTCCCTTTGTCTGCATGCTCGATATTTAATTTAAAATTCGAATTTTATGTGTCCATCCGTCTCGTTATTGTGCACTGAATTATATTTTATATAACAGGTAAATAATTTAAATAATAAAATGTAGTTTAAACAAAGAGCTTTGTTCGTTTGTTTATGAGTTGGAAGAATTCTCAGAAAATGACCTTAACGGTTTGTGAACAAAAGCAATAAATTCAAATTTCTGAAAATCATTAAAATTAGTTTAAATCTGGTTTAAAAAAATCGCGAACTGACCAGCACACTAGAAAATAAATAAATATTTAAACGTTTCCGTTTATAAATCAAACAGTATCCTCCATAAATCTCTTTTGGTTTCCCCTAAACTTACTGTATTTATAATAACTTGAGCTCTCTGTAATGTTTAATGCTTTCTAATCGAGAAAAGGTTTGTGTAAATATGAATGAAATTTTAAGTTAATGCGAATTCTAGACATGAGATTAGACAACGCTTTGGTCCAAGGTCTTAGGACGTTGCAGCCGAATTTTAGAATGCCCGAGGATGCAATTAATGCATGCAGACATAGTCTGGCCAAAATAAAAACACCAAAACCGAGTCATTGGAGTTTATTCAGTCGGTCGAATTCGCGAATACATCTCACCTTGACTCTATGTATATGAGATGATAGATTTGCTTTGAAATTTTTACTTAAATTTGTTGTTAATTCCTTAATTTTGCTCTGGGGGTTTTCCTTTCCAACAAAACTTCTCATATTATAAACAAAATGTTATTCGTTCATCAACACCACAAAAGACAAGTAAACTCTTCTTTTTTTTTTAAAAAAGCAAGACTTATTATTAAATTGAAACCTTTGACCGGATAAATAATTATTCGTATTATGTTAAGAAAAATTTCCAACAACTTTTTCTTAACTAGTACCAACAAGTTTTTTTTTATAACTTATAATTAATTTCAGCTGACTAAACTATTGAAGGTAAACGTACTTTTGCCCTTGTAAAGTTAAAAGTTGCATGTTGCATCTTCGAATTCGTGCTTACGTCATGTTATTGTGATTAAAATTGGTCTAGCCTTAGGTATTGAACCTCTTTATGCAGTCCAAATGTCAGCAACTGCATCAGGATAATTTTTTCAATTTTTTATATAAATATTGATCGATTTTAAAACGAATTGTGCTCAAATAACCAGACGAAAATTTAACTATGGGCATTTATTAAAGTTAAAATTGACAGATTCATTCATACATGCAAACAAAGCAAACCCTGTCGTAGGTAAATGGAGAACACATTAGGGATATTTAAGATTGCTATCAGGAAAATCCTTTTTGGTTAACATTAATATCCTAAAAGTTTATTTTTACTTTATGTTAAATGCAAATAATTTACTTCGTATACAAAAAAATATTTCTAGCCTGAACAGAATACGTAATCGAGCCATAAAATTAAAAAAAAACACCGAAAACAAACCAACTGGAATTTTTTTTTATTTTCTAATCATATTTTCCTCTAAAAATAAGTTTGAAATAATTTTACTTCGTGAAGGATCAAAGGGACACATTTTTGAAAATAAAACCCTATTTTGGGAATTTTCTAAAAATTTGTTCAAGTCGTTACAAAAGTTTGGGGCCTAGATCAAATTATAGCTCTTAGTTTTTTTTACCCCTCTACACGCACGCCACTGGCGAAATTTAATTTGTTTGATTTGAAATTAAAATTCAATTTAGAAACTAAAAGTACTCTCGTATTTTTATCGTAAAACTCTCTGTTTTCTAGAAAATTGACGTCTAGCTTGTAAATGCGAGCTTCATGTTTGAAATCGAACATTTGCGCCTGGTTTGGCCAATATATTTTTTATTACAATAGGAGCAATTTATTTCGCAAGTTTCCTATAAATTTTTCAGTTATTTCAGACAATTTGACAAACTTTCCGAGAATATTGGAAAGTTGAGTAACAAGAATTTTAATCCTTTTTACAATCCATCTGTAACATGGATTAGAAAATATCTTACGTACCTAATGGATTTCTTATTACATTTATTCAAAGAAATGCTTAGTACTTTCACTTTTATGCAATTCCAAGGTTAAATATTGGGGAAATTTTTAAAACCAAGTTTTGCAATTTTCAAGCAGGCCATAACAGTTCCATAACAAAAAATGTTTTCGATCAAGTAGCCTTGTAAAGGAATTTGGCTCCCGGGTTTTCTTGCTCAAGGCTTCTTTCTGAATTATTTGATCACTCTGTATAATTATAATCCTCTAAACTGATATCAAACTGCATTCTTCATGTTTTAACAAAGAACAATTTAAAAAATTTATAAGATATTTTTAGCATCCACCCCTAGTGGTGTTTCGCAACCCCCACACACCCGAACAAAACCAGTTTAGAAAAGTTCATGAGCAGTTTTGAACTTTCAAGGTTACACCCTATTATATTCTCTTGGATGTTTTTTTTTCTTTTACCAAATCCACATCAAAAGAAAATGTTGACGGGACTCAAAAAATGCAAGATAAATAGGTTCTGATTGTAACATTAATGGTTCAACTCGTTTTAAGATCTTCTTATCTAATCTTGTACAAGATTTTATTTCCGCGCAGAAAAAAAATTGTAAAAGTTATTTCGTTTCGGCTTATAGAAAGTTAATTAACAATAAGGTATTTTTGGGAAATCATATTCGATCCTAAATAGCCTTCTGCGTGAGATAGCATCTATCTTCACGGCTCGGCGCATCCATGGTCTTTCTTTTGTTAAGGGCCGTTATTCTCTTTTACCCTCTTCCCTCTCCGGCCCTTTGGCTGTTTGGTGTTTTACACACTATCTCAGCTAAGCGGCAAATTTATTCCTTAACGTATTTGAAATTTGCAAACTCGCAGAAAAGATTGTTTTTAGTTTTGTCTTCTTTTTTTTCTTCTTAATATTGAATAATACAGTTACAGTACAGCAGAATACGCGAAAACCACGCAAGATACGTCAAAATAATAAAAGACCAAAGTTATAGAAAATAAAATTTCCTACAAAAAACTCCTGAAAAGCGTATGTCTAACATTAATAGTTTGAGCCTGGGAACCGTCAGACTAAATACTTGCGCGCACTCTATTTAGCGCACTCGCTCAAACCTTTCCAGTCAGGCAATAATTTTTAATTTATTCTGTACTCTTTTTCTTACGTCTTACATTGTAAGAAATTAAAACCCAAACAGTTTTTTCATACCGCATAACTTGTAAACGTTACATTTTCAAACACAAGATTTTTTTTAATTTGTTTTTGAAACTTGTATGAACATCCTGTATATAAAAACACATTAAAATCGTTATAATAATAAAAAATATATATTCATGTGATTTCTTAACTGCCAAGGAAGTCGTTAGAGTAGTTTATTCGATTTTTACTGGAGTGTCATGTCCTTCAAATCGAAACTGTTAGTGATTGATTGCCAAAAATCTTTCAAGCATAAACCTAGCCTTATTTTCATTCAAACTATCTGAATTGCTATTAGAATATTCAAAAATTTTTGAAAACCAATCTGACCTTACATTTGATATTATGTATTTATTTTTGTATATATATTTATTTAATTAAATTATTCTCAATCCCCATTTTTAAATAGATGATGACAGAAAATTTACCCAACAAAACAAATTCGCACGTCTACCTCTCGTAATTACTTCTAAAACTTGTTTTTTTTACTGCAATTAGATTGTTTGTTGTATTTTTAATGACTGAACGTAATTAAATTTGAAGGCAAGATTAAAATCTTGGACTCGTTTCGTCTTTATGAGGTCATCATCAGCGCAATATTTAACCCCATTTTGTTCTTAAACGTGAATGGAATAAATTTTAAAGTTCCGATTATTAAAGATTTGAAAAAAATTCAAAAATTCAAGCTTTATTCCTTGTTGGTCATTGGGAAACTGTTTTCGGATTTTCAGAAGATCCTACCGGAGCAACTAAAGGAGATTGTTTTCAGGGGTAGGAACAACATCTCCATCGTTATGAATGCTTCCCAAGACAGAGGTAAAATTAATTTGTAATGGAGGTGTCGTTAAATGTTTTCAGAGACTCTGTCTTATTACTTTTTGGATCAACCTCGTACTTCTTATTTTTTATAATTACATTTGATCTCGTAGTTGGTTCAAAGTGGTTGTATTTTAGAGAAACACACGATGTAGAAATGAAAACTTCGTATTCCGCTCTGTTGAACTGAGACTCAGCATCCAACACTTGGTCGTCATCAAGGGATTCTTTTATCTCGTTCTGGCGTATTCTTTCTGTCTCCCTTCACGCAGCGCAACGAAAAACTTGATGCGTAGGTCAGGGCTAAGAATCTGTGTTATTCTTGGTCGATCATTAACTTCACTAGCAGATGGAATACCAAATAAAACATAACCCAATTTATTTCAAGTGCTGCGCTTAAATGAAACGATTTTATCTATGGTGTGCGGTAGTGGATTAAATGGAATTTCGCATCCTTTTGTCTCTAATTAAACAAGGTTGTTATTGTTGTTTATGATGGTCGATTTTTGTAGGTGTTAGGGAATTTAAATTCTTGCCCTTTTGTGTTTGTATTTTGTTTCGCATTTTGTTTAGTCAATCCATTAACTGCAAAAATGTTTGTTTGGAAAATTTATTCTGTTGTAGGCGGGGGAGAAATAAAGTTTTTGAGGCTTGGTTCATATCTTAATTTTTATTCTTTAATTTTACCTGAATTTCATTCTTATAGCTATGTATGCATATGGCGGGCCGTTCTAAAATCGCTCTAAAAAACACTCATACTGAGAAAGCAGCAACCAACGCCATCCACCATATACCAGCTAGGAATTCGCTTGTCCTATTTTCTTCGGAGTGGCATGGGAGTTGTCGCAAGGTGATGACTGATGAGGGATGTTTGGCTAATATTTTCCAAGTCTTTAGCGTTCATATTACATTCTGGGAATTTTAGAAGGAAATCGGAGGGGGTGAGAAAAATGACAAAAAAAAGGAAAGACTCATTTTTTGGAAAAAAATTTCACCCCTTCAGATCTCGCCCCGATTTTGCCAGAATGTTATTTGGAGGGTATACACTTGGAAATTATGGGGCAAACTTCCCTCACCCCTTCGCATTGCTTCCCGCGTGGTTAGAAAACGTTCAGAACTTAATTCCTTTTGAAACCTTTCTGAATTTTTTTTGATCAGATGCGAGGGGATGGGGGATGTTTGGCACTAATTTTTCAAGTCTTTACCCTTCATATTACATTCTGAAATTTTCCTAAGGAAATCGGAGAGGGTCAAAAAATCTTCGAAAAAAAAAGGAAAGACTATAGTCTTTGCTCATTTTTGGGAGAAAAATTTCACCCCTTCAGATCTCGCCCCGATTTTGCCAGAATGTTATTTGGAGGGTGTACACTCGGAAATAATGGGGCAAACTTCCCTCACCCCTTCGCATTGCTTCCCGCGTGGTTAGAAAACGTTCAGAACTTAATTCCTTTTGAAACCTTTCTGAATTTTTTTTGAACAGATGCGAGGGGATGGGGGATGTTTGGCACATATTTTTCAAGTCTTTACCCTTCATATTACATTCTGAAATTTTCCTAAGGAAATCGGAGAGGGTCAAAAAATCTTCGAAAAAAAAAGGAAAGACTATAGTCTTTGCTCATTTTTGGGAAAAAAATTTCACCCCTTCAGATCTCGCCCCGATTTTGCCAGAATGTTATTTGGAGGGTGTACACTCGGAAATAATGGGGCAAACTTCCCTCACCCCTTCGCATTGCTTCCCGCGTGGTTAGAAAACGTTCAGAACTTAATTCCTTTTGAAACCTTTCTGAATTTTTTTTGATCAGATGCGAGGGGATGGGGGATGTTTGGCACATATTTTTCAAGTCTTTACCCTTCATATTACATTCTGAAATTTTCCTAAGGAAATCGGAGAGGGTCAAAAAATCTTCGAAAAAAAAAGGAAAGACTATAGTCTTTGCTCATTTTTGGGAAAAAAATTTCACCCCTTCAGATCTCGCCCCGATTTTGCCAGAATGTTATTTGGAGGGTATACACTTGGAAATTATGGGGCAAACTTCCCTCACCCCTTCGCATTGCTTCCCGCGTGGTTAGAAAACGTTCAGAACTTAATTCCTTTTGAAACCTTTCTGAATTTTTTTTGAACAGATGCGAGGGGATGGGGGATGTTTGGCACATATTTTTCAAGTCTTTACCCTTCATATTACATTCTGAAATTTTCCTAAGGAAATCGGAGAGGGTCAAAAAATCTTCGAAAAAAAAAGGAAAGACTATAGTCTTTGCTCATTTTTGGGAAAAAAATTTCACCCCTTCAGATCTCGCCCCGATTTTGCCAGAATGTTATTTGGAGGGTATACACTTGGAAATTATGGGGCAAACTTCCCTCACCCCTTCGCATTGCTTCCCGCGTGGTTAGAAAACGTTCAGAACTTAATTCCTTTTGAAACCTTTCTGAATTTTTTTTGAACAGATGCGAGGGGATGGGGGATGTTTGGCACATATTTTTCAAGTCTTTACCCTTCATATTACATTCTGAAATTTTCCTAAGGAAATCGGAGAGGGTCAAAAAATCTTCGAAAAAAAAAAGGAAAGACTATAGTCTTTGCTCATTTTTGGGAAAAAAATTTCACCACTTCAGATCTCGCCCCGATTTTGCCAGAATGTTATTTGGAGGGTATACACTTGGAAATTATGGGGCAAACTTCCCTCACCCCTTCGCATTGCTTCCCGCGTGGTTAGAAAACGTTCAGAACTTAATTCCTTTTGAAACCTTTCTGAATTTTTTTTGAACAGATGCGAGGGGATGGGGGATGTTTGGCACATATTTTTCAAGTCTTTACCCTTCATATTACGTTCTGAAATTTTCCTAAGGAAATCGGAGAGGGTCAAAAAATCTTCGAAAAAAAAAGGAAAGACTATAGTCTTTGCTCATTTTTGGGAAAAAAATTTCACCCCTTCAGATCTCGCCCCGATTTTGCCAGAATGTTATTTGGAGGGTATACACTTGGAAATTATGGGGCAAACTTCCCTCACCCCTTCGCATTGCTTCCCGCGTGGTTAGAAAACGTTCAGAACTTAATTCCTTTTGAAACCTTTCTGAATTTTTTTTGAACAGATGCGAGGGGATGGGGGATGTTTGGCACATATTTTTCAAGTCTTTACCCTTCATATTACATTCTGAAATTTTCCTAAGGAAATCGGAGAGGGTCAAAAAATCTTCGAAAAAAAAAGGAAAGACTATAGTCTTTGCTCATTTTTGGGAAAAAAATTTCACCCCTTCAGATCTCGCCCCGATTTTGCCAGAATGTTATTTGGAGGGTATACACTTGGAAATTATGGGGCAAACTTCCCTCACCCCTTCGCATTGCTTCCCGCGTGGTTAGAAAACGTTCAGAACTTAATTCCTTTTGAAACCTTTCTGAATTTTTTTTGAACAGATGCGAGGGGATGGGGGATGTTTGGCACATATTTTTCAAGTCTTTACCCTTCATATTACATTCTGAAATTTTCCTAAGGAAATCGGAGAGGGTCAAAAAATCTTCGAAAAAAAAAGGAAAGACTATAGTCTTTGCTCATTTTTGGGAAAAAAATTTCACCCCTTCAGATCTCGCCCCGATTTTGCCAGAATGTTATTTGGAGGGTGTACACTCGGAAATAATGGGGCAAACTTCCCTCACCCCTTCGCATTGCTTCCCGCGTGGTTAGAAAACGTTCAGAACTTAATTCCTTTTGAAACCTTTCTGAATTTTTTTTGATCAGATGCGAGGGGATGGGGGATGTTTGGCACATATTTTTCAAGTCTTTACCCTTCATATTACATTCTGAAATTTTCCTAAGGAAATCGGAGAGGGTCAAAAAATCTTCGAAAAAAAAAGGAAAGACTATAGTCTTTGCTCATTTTTGGGAAAAAAATTTCACCCCTTCAGATCTCGCCCCGATTTTGCCAGAATGTTATTTGGAGGGTATACACTTGGAAATTATGGGGCAAACTTCCCTCACCCCTTCGCATTGCTTCCCGCGTGGTTAGAAAACGTTCAGAACTTAATTCCTTTTGAAACCTTTCTGAATTTTTTTTGAACAGATGCGAGGGGATGGGGGATGTTTGGCACATATTTTTCAAGTCTTTACCCTTCATATTACATTCTGAAATTTTCCTAAGGAAATCGGAGAGGGTCAAAAAATCTTCGAAAAAAAAAGGAAAGACTATAGTCTTTGCTCATTTTTGGGAAAAAAATTTCACCCCTTCAGATCTCGCCCCGATTTTGCCAGAATGTTATTTGGAGGGTATACACTTGGAAATTATGGGGCAAACTTCCCTCACCCCTTCGCATTGCTTCCCGCGTGGTTAGAAAACGTTCAGAACTTAATTCCTTTTGAAACCTTTCTGAATTTTTTTTGAACAGATGCGAGGGGATGGGGGATGTTTGGCACATATTTTTCAAGTCTTTACCCTTCATATTACATTCTGAAATTTTCATAAGGAAATCGGAGAGGGTCAAAAAATCTTCGTAAAAAAAAGAAAAGACTTTGCTCATTTTTGGGAAAAAAATTTCACCCCTTCAGATCTCGCCCCGATTTTCCAGAATGTTATTTGGAGGGTCTACACTTGGAAATTATGGGGCAAACTTCCCTCACCCCTTCCCACTGCTCCACACCTGGCTAGGAAACGTTCTGAATTGGGTTGTTCCAGAAAACTTTCGGAATTTTTTTGGACCAGATCGGAGGGGATGGGGTATGTTTGGCACATATTTTTCAAGTCTTTACCCTTCATATTACATTCTGAAATTTTTATAAGGAAATAGGAGAGGGTCAAAAAATCTTCGAAAAAAAAAGGAAAGACTATAGTCTTTGCTCATTTTTGGGAAAAAAATTTCACCCCTTCAGATCTCGCCCCGATTTTCCCAGAATGTTATTTGGAGGGTATACACTTGGAAATTATGGGGCAAACTTCCCTCACCCCTTCCCACTGCTCCACACCTGGCTAGGAAACGTTCAGAATTGGGTTGTTCCAGAAAACTTTCGGAATTTTTTTGGACCAGATCGGAGGGGATGGGGTATGTTTGGCACATATTTTTCAAGTCTTTACCCTTCATATTACATTCTGAAATTTTCCTAAGGAAATCGGAGAGGGTCAAAAAATCTTCGAAAAAAAAAGGAAAGACTATAGTCTTTGCTCATTTTTGGGAAAAAAATTTCACCCCTTCAGATCTCGCCCCGATTTTCCGAGAATGTTATTTGGAGGGTATACACTTGGAAATTATGGGGCAAACTTCTCTCACCCCTTCCCACTGCTCCACACCTGGCTAGGAAACCCTTTCTGAATTTTTTTTGAACAGATGCGAGGGGATGGGGGATGTTTGGCACATATTTTTCAAGTCTTTACCCTTCATATTACATTCTGAAATTTTCCTAAGGAAATCGGAGAGGGTCAAAAAATCTTCGAAAAAAAAAGGAAAGACTATAGTCTTTGCTCATTTTTGGGAAAAAAATTTCACCCCTTCAGATCTCGCCCCGATTTTGCCAGAATGTTATTTGGAGGGTGTACACTCGGAAATTATGGGGCAAACTTCCCTCACCCCTTCGCATTGCTTCCCGCGTGATTAGAAAACGTTCAGAACTTAATTCCTTTTGAAACCTTTCTGAATTTTTTTTGAATAGATGCGAGGGGATGGGGGATGTTTGGCACATATTTTTCAAGTCTTTACCCTTCATATTACATTCTGAAATTTTCCTAAGGAAATCGGAGAGGGTCAAAAAATCTTCGAAAAAAAAAGGAAAGACTATAGTCTTTGCTCATTTTTGGGAAAAAAATTTCACCCCTTCAGATCTCGCCCCGATTTTGCCAGAATGTTATTTGGAGGGTATACACTTGGAAATTATGGGGCAAACTTCCCTCACCCCTTCGCATTGCTTCCCGCGTGGTTAGAAAACGTTCAGAACTTAATTCCTTTTGAAACCTTTCTGAATTTTTTTTGAACAGATGCGAGGGGATGGGGGATGTTTGGCACATATTTTTCAAGTCTTTACCCTTCATATTACATTCTGAAATTTTCCTAAGGAAATCGGAGAGGGTCAAAAAATCTTCGAAAAAAAAAGGAAAGACTATAGTCTTTGCTCATTTTTGGAAAAAAAATTTCACCCCTTCAGATCTCGCCCCGATTTTGCCAGAATGTTATTTGGAGGGTGTACACTCGGAAATAATGGGGCAAACTTCCCTCACCCCTTCGCATTGCTTCCCGCGTGGTTAGAAAACGTTCAGAACTTAATTCCTTTTGAAACCTTTCTGAATTTTTTTTGAACAGATGCGAGGGGATGGGGGATGTTTGGCACATATTTTTCAAGTCTTTACCCTTCATACTACATTCTGAAATTTTCCTAAGGAAATCGGAGAGGGTCAAAAAATCTTCGAAAAAAAAAGGAAAGACTATAGTCTTTGCTCATTTTTGGGAAAAAAATTTCACCCCTTCAGATCTCGCCCCGATTTTGCCAGAATGTTATTTGGAGGGTATACACTTGGAAATTATGGGGCAAACTTCCCTCACCCCTTCGCATTGCTTCCCGCGTGGTTAGAAAACGTTCAGAACTTAATTCCTTTTGAAACCTTTCTGAATTTTTTTTGAACAGATGCGAGGGGATGGGGGATGTTTGGCACATATTTTTCAAGTCTTTACCCTTCATATTACATTCTGAAATTTTGCTAAGGAAATCGGAGAGGGTCAAAAAATCTTCGAAAAAAAAAGGAAAGACTATAGTCTTTGCTCATTTTTGGGAAAAAAATTTCACCCCTTCAGATCTCGCCCCGATTTTGCCAGAATGTTATTTGGAGGGTATACACTTGGAAATTATGGGGCAAACTTCCCTCACCCCTTCGCATTGCTTCCCGCGTGGTTAGAAAACGTTCAGAACTTAATTCCTTTTGAAACCTTTCTGAATTTTTTTTGAACAGATGCGAGGGGATGGGGGATGTTTGGCACATATTTTTCAAGTCTTTACCCTTCATATTACATTCTGAAATTTTCCTAAGGAAATCGGAGAGGGTCAAAAAATCTTCGAAAAAAAAAGGAAAGACTATAGTCTTTGCTCATTTTTGGGAAAAAAATTTCACCCCTTCAGATCTCGCCCCGATTTTGCCAGAATGTTATTTGGAGGGTGTACACTCGGAAATTATGGGGCAAACTTCCCTCACCCCTTCGCATTGCTTCCCGCGTGATTAGAAAACGTTCAGAACTTAATTCCTTTTGAAACCTTTCTGAATTTTTTTTGGTCAGATGCGAGGGGATGGGGGATGTTTGGCACATATTTTTCAAGTCTTTACCCTTCATATTACATTCTGAAATTTTCCTAAGGAAATCGGAGAGGGTCAAAAAATCTTCGAAAAAAAAAGGAAAGACTATAGTCTTTGCTCATTTTTGGGAAAAAAATTTCACCCCTTCAGATCTCGCCCCGATTTTGCCAGAATGTTATTTGGAGGGTGTACACTCGGAAATTATGGGGCAAACTTCCCTCACCCCTTCGCATTGCTTCCCGCGTGATTAGAAAACGTTCAGAACTTAATTCCTTTTGAAACCTTTCTGAATTTTTTTTGAACAGATGCGAGGGGATGGGGGATGTTTGGCACATATTTTTCAAGTCTTTACCCTTCATATTACATTCTGAAATTTTGCTAAGGAAATCGGAGAGGGTCAAAAAATCTTCGAAAAAAAAAGGAAAGACTTCTTTGCTCATTTTTGGGAAAAAAATTTCACCCCTTCAGATCTCGCCCCGATTTTGCCAGAATGTTATTTGGAGGGTATACACTTGGAAATTATGGGGCAAACTTCCCTCACCCCTTCGCATTGCTTCCCGCGTGGTTAGAAAACGTTCAGAACTTAATTCCTTTTGAAACCTTTCTGAATTTTTTTTGAACAGATGCGAGGGGATGGGGGATGTTTGGCACATATTTTTCAAGTCTTTACCCTTCATATTACATTCTGAAATTTTCCTAAGGAAATCGGAGAGGGTCAAAAAATCTTCGAAAAAAAAAGGAAAGACTTTGCTCATTTTTGGGAAAAAAATTTCACCCCTTCAGATCTCGCCCCGATTTTGCCAGAATGTTATTTGGAGGGTATACACTTGGAAATTATGGGGCAAACTTCCCTCACCCCTTCGCATTGCTTCCCGCGTGGTTAGAAAACGTTCAGAACTTAATTCCTTTTGAAACCTTTCTGAATTTTTTTTGAACAGATGCGAGGGGATGGGGGATGTTTGGCACATATTTTTCAAGTCTTTACCCTTCATATTACATTCTGAAATTTTCCTAAGGAAATCGGAGAGGGTCAAAAAATCTTCGAAAAAAAAAGGAAAGACTATAGTCTTTGCTCATTTTTGGGAAAAAAATTTCACCCCTTCAGATCTCGCCCCGATTTTGCCAGAATGTTATTTGGAGGGTGTACACTCGGAAATTATGGGGCAAACTTCCCTCACCCCTTCGCATTGCTTCCCGCGTGATTAGAAAACGTTCAGAACTTAATTCCTTTTGAAACCTTTCTGAATTTTTTTTGAACAGATGCGAGGGGATGGGGGATGTTTGGCACATATTTTTCAAGTCTTTACCCTTCATATTACATTCTGAAATTTTGCTAAGGAAATCGGAGAGGGTCAAAAAATCTTCGAAAAAAAAAGGAAAGACTTCTTTGCTCATTTTTGGGAAAAAAATTTCACCCCTTCAGATCTCGCCCCGATTTTGCCAGAATGTTATTTGGAGGGTATACACTTGGAAATTATGGGGCAAACTTCCCTCGCCCCTTCGCATTGCTTCCCGCGTGGTTAGAAAACGTTCAGAACTTAATTCCTTTTGAAACCTTTCTGAATTTTTTTTGAACAGATGCGAGGGGATGGGGGATGTTTGGCACATATTTTTCAAGTCTTTACCCTTCATATTACATTCTGAAATTTTCCTAAGGAAATCGGAGAGGGTCAAAAAATCTTCGAAAAAAAAAGGAAAGACTATAGTCTTTGCTCATTTTTGGGAAAAAAATTTCACCCCTTCAGATCTCGCCCCGATTTTGCCAGAATGTTATTTGGAGGGTATACACTTGGAAATTATGGGGCAAACTTCCCTCACCCCTTCGCATTGCTTCCCGCGTGGTTAGAAAACGTTCAGAACTTAATTCCTTTTGAAACCTTTCTGAATTTTTTTTGAACAGATGCGAGGGGATGGGGGATGTTTGGCACATATTTTTCAAGTCTTTACCCTTCATATTACATTCTGAAATTTTCCTAAGGAAATCGGAGAGGGTCAAAAAATCTTCGAAAAAAAAAGGAAAGACTATAGTCTTTGCTCATTTTTGGGAAAAAAATTTCACCCCTTCAGATCTCGCCCCGATTTTGCCAGAATGTTATTTGGAGGGTATACACTTGGAAATTATGGGGCAAACTTCCCTCACCCCTTCGCATTGCTTCCCGCGTGGTTAGAAAACGTTCAGAACTTAATTCCTTTTGAAACCTTTCTGAATTTTTTTTGAACAGATGCGAGGGGATGGGGGATGTTTGGCACATATTTTTCAAGTCTTTACCCTTCATATTACATTCTGAAATTTTCCTAAGGAAATCGGAGAGGGTCAAAAAATCTTCGAAAAAAAAAAGGAAAGACAGTCTTTGCTCATTTTTGGGAAAAAAATTTCACCCCTTCAGATCTCGCCCCGATTTTGCCAGAATGTTATTTGGAGGGTATACACTTGGAAATTATGGGGCAAACTTCCCTCACCCCTTCGCATTGCTTCCCGCGTGGTTAGAAAACGTTCAGAACTTAATTCCTTTTGAAACCTTTCTGAATTTTTTTTGAACAGATGCGAGGGGATGGGGGATGTTTGGCACATATTTTTCAAGTCTTTACCCTTCATATTACATTCTGAAATTTTTATAAGGAAATCGGAGAGGGTCAAAAAATCTTCGAAAAAAAAAGGAAAGACTATAGTCTTTGCTCATTTTTGGGAAAAAAATTTCACCCCTTCAGATCTCGCCCCGATTTTGCCAGAATGTTATTTGGAGGGTATACACTTGGAAATTATGGGGCAAACTTCCCTCACCCCTTCGCATTGCTTCCCGCGTGGTTAGAAAACGTTCAGAACTTAATTCCTTTTGAAACCTTTCTGAATTTTTTTTGAACAGATGCGAGGGGATGGGGGATGTTTGGCACATATTTTTCAAGTCTTTACCCTTCATATTACATTCTGAAATTTTCCTAAGGAAATCGGAGAGGGTCAAACAATCTTCGAAAAAAAAAGGAAAGACTATAGTCTTTGCTCATTTTTGGGAAAAAAATTTCACCCCTTCAGATCTCGCCCCGATTTTGCCAGAATGTTATTTGGAGGGTATACACTTGGAAATTATGGGGCAAACTTCCCTCACCCCTTCGCATTGCTTCCCGTGTGGTTAGAAAACGTTCAGAAATTAATTCCTTTTGAAACCTTTCTGAATTTTTTTTGAACAGATGCGAGGGGATGGGGGATGTTTGGCACATATTTTTCAAGTCTTTACCCTTCATATTACATTCTGAAATTTTGCTAAGGAAATCGGAGAGGGTCAAAAAATCTTCGAAAAAAAAAGGAAAGACTTCTTTGCTCATTTTTGGGAAAAAAATTTCACCCCTTCAGATCTCGCCCCGATTTTGCCAGAATGTTATTTGGAGGGTATACACTTGGAAATTATGGGGCAAACTTCCCTCACCCCTTCGCATTGCTTCCCGCGTGGTTAGAAAACGTTCAGAACTTAATTCCTTTTGAAACCTTTCTGAATTTTTTTTGAACAGATGCGAGGGGATGGGGGATGTTTGGCACATATTTTTCAAGTCTTTACCCTTCATATTACATTCTGAAATTTTCCTAAGGAAATCGGAGAGGGTCAAAAAATCTTCGAAAAAAAAAGGAAAGACTATAGTCTTTGCTCATTTTTGGGAAAAAAATTTCACCCCTTCAGATCTCGCCCCGATTTTGCCAGAATGTTATTTGGAGGGTATACACTTGGAAATTATGGGGCAAACTTCCCTCACCCCTTCGCATTGCTTCCCGCGTGGTTAGAAAACGTTCAGAACTTAATTCCTTTTGAAACCTTTCTGAATTTTTTTTGAACAGATGCGAGGGGATGGGGGATGTTTGGCACATATTTTTCAAGTCTTTACCCTTCATATTACATTCTGAAATTTTGCTAAGGAAATCGGAGAGGGTCAAAAAATCTTCGAAAAAAAAAGGAAAGACTATAGTCTTTGCTCATTTTTGGGAAAAAAATTTCACCCCTTCAGATCTCGCCCCGATTTTGCCAGAATGTTATTTGGAGGGTATACACTTGGAAATTATGGGGCAAACTTCCCTCACCCCTTCGCATTGCTTCCCGCGTGGTTAGAAAACGTTCAGAACTTAATTCCTTTTGAAACCTTTCTGAATTTTTTTTGAACAGATGCGAGGGGATGGGGGATGTTTGGCACATATTTTTCAAGTCTTTACCCTTCATATTACATTCTGAAATTTTCCTAAGGAAATCGGAGAGGGTCAAAAAATCTTCGAAAAAAAAAGGAAAGACTATAGTCTTTGCTCATTTTTGGGAAAAAAATTTCACCCCTTCAGATCTCGCCCCGATTTTGCCAGAATGTTATTTGGAGGGTATACACTTGGAAATTATGGGGCAAACTTCCCTCACCCCTTCGCATTGCTTCCCGCGTGGTTAGAAAACGTTCAGAACTTAATTCCTTTTGAAACCTTTCTGAATTTTTTTTGAACAGATGCGAGGGGATGGGGGATGTTTGGCACATATTTTTCAAGTCTTTACCCTTCATATTACATTCTGAAATTTTCCTAAGGAAATCGGAGAGGGTCAAAAAATCTTCGAAAAAAAAAAGGAAAGACAGTCTTTGCTCATTTTTGGGAAAAAAATTTCACCCCTTCAGATCTCGCCCCGATTTTGCCAGAATGTTATTTGGAGGGTATACACTTGGAAATTATGGGGCAAACTTCCCTCACCCCTTCGCATTGCTTCCCGCGTGGTTAGAAAACGTTCAGAACTTAATTCCTTTTGAAACCTTTCTGAATTTTTTTTGAACAGATGCGAGGGGATGGGGGATGTTTGGCACATATTTTTCAAGTCTTTACCCTTCATATTACATTCTGAAATTTTCCTAAGGAAATCGGAGAGGGTCAAAAAATCTTCGAAAAAAAAAGGAAAGACTATAGTCTTTGCTCATTTTTGGGAAAAAAATTTCACCCCTTCAGATCTCGCCCCGATTTTGCCAGAATGTTATTTGGAGGGTATACACTTGGAAATTATGGGGCAAACTTCCCTCACCCCTTCGCATTGCTTCCCGCGTGGTTAGAAAACGTTCAGAACTTAATTCCTTTTGAAACCTTTCTGAATTTTTTTTGAACAGATGCGAGGGGATGGGGGATGTTTGGCACATATTTTTCAAGTCTTTACCCTTGATATTACATTCTGAAATTTTCCTAAGGAAATCGGAGAGGGTCAAAAAATCTTCGAAAAAAAAAGGAAAGACTATAGTCTTTGCTCATTTTTGGGAAAAAAATTTCACCCCTTCAGATCTCGCCCCGATTTTGCCAGAATGTTATTTGGAGGGTGTACACTCGGAAATAATGGGGCAAACTTCCCTCACCCCTTCGCATTGCTTCCCGCGTGGTTAGAAAACGTTCAGAACTTAATTCCTTTTGAAACCTTTCTGAATTTTTTTTGAACAGATGCGAGGGGATGGGGGATGTTTGGCACATATTTTTCAAGTCTTTACCCTTCATATTACATTCTGAAATTTTCCTAAGGAAATCGGAGAGGGTCAAAAAATCTTCGAAAAAAAAAGGAAAGACTATAGTCTTTGCTCATTTTTGGGAAAAAAATTTCACCCCTTCAGATCTCGCCCCGATTTTGCCAGAATGTTATTTGGAGGGTGTACACTCGGAAATAATGGGGCAAACTTCCCTCACCCCTTCGCATTGCTTCCCGCGTGGTTAGAAAACGTTCAGAACTTAATTCCTTTTGAAACCTTTCTGAATTTTTTTTGAACAGATGCGAGGGGATGGGGGATGTTTGGCACATATTTTTCAAGTCTTTACCCTTCATATTACATTCTGAAATTTTGCTAAGGAAATCGGAGAGGGTCAAAAAATCTTCGAAAAAAAAAGGAAAGACTATATATAGTCTTTGCTCATTTTTGGGAAAAAAATTTCACCCCTTCAGATCTCGCCCCGATTTTGCCAGAATGTTATTTGGAGGGTGTACACTCGGAAATAATGGGGCAAACTTCCCTCACCCCTTCGCATTGCTTCCCGCGTGGTTAGAAAACGTTCAGAACTTAATTCCTTTTGAAACCTTTCTGAATTTTTTTTGAACAGATGCGAGGGGATGGGGGATGTTTGGCACATATTTTTCAAGTCTTTACCCTTCATATTACATTCTGAAATTTTCCTAAGGAAATCGGAGAGGGTCAAAAAATCTTCGAAAAAAAAAGGAAAGACTATAGTCTTTGCTCATTTTTGGGAAAAAAATTTCACCCCTTCAGATCTCGCCCCGATTTTGCCAGAATGTTATTTGGAGGGTATACACTTGGAAATTATGGGGCAAACTTCCCTCACCCCTTCGCATTGCTTCCCGCGTGGTTAGAAAACGTTCAGAACTTAATTCCTTTTGAAACCTTTCTGAATTTTTTTTGAACAGATGCGAGGGGATGGGGGATGTTTGGCACATATTTTTCAAGTCTTTACCCTTCATATTACATTCTGAAATTTTCCTAAGGAAATCGGAGAGGGTCAAAAAATCTTCGAAAAAAAAAGGAAAGACTATAGTCTTTGCTCATTTTTGGGAAAAAAATTTCACCCCTTCAGATCTCGCCCCGATTTTGCCAGAATGTTATTTGGAGGGTGTACACTCGGAAATAATGGGGCAAACTTCCCTCACCCCTTCGCATTGCTTCCCGCGTGGTTAGAAAACGTTCAGAACTTAATTCCTTTTGAAACCTTTCTGAATTTTTTTTGAACAGATGCGAGGGGATGGGGGATGTTTGGCACATATTTTTCAAGTCTTTACCCTTCATATTACATTCTGAAATTTTCCTAAGGAAATCGGAGAGGGTCAAAAAATCTTCGAAAAAAAAAGGAAAGACTATAGTCTTTGCTCATTTTTGGGAAAAAAATTTCACCCCTTCAGATCTCGCCCCGATTTTGCCAGAATGTTATTTGGAGGGTGTACACTCGGAAATAATGGGGCAAACTTCCCTCACCCCTTCGCATTGCTTCCCGCGTGGTTAGAAAACGTTCAGAACTTAATTCCTTTTGAAACCTTTCTGAATTTTTTTTGAACAGATGCGAGGGGATGGGGGATGTTTGGCACATATTTTTCAAGTCTTTACCCTTCATATTACATTCTGAAATTTTGCTAAGGAAATCGGAGAGGGTCAAAAAATCTTCGAAAAAAAAAGGAAAGACTATATATAGTCTTTGCTCATTTTTGGGAAAAAAATTTCACCCCTTCAGATCTCGCCCCGATTTTGCCAGAATGTTATTTGGAGGGTGTACACTCGGAAATAATGGGGCAAACTTCCCTCACCCCTTCGCATTGCTTCCCGCGTGGTTAGAAAACGTTCAGAACTTAATTCCTTTTGAAACCTTTCTGAATTTTTTTTGAACAGATGCGAGGGGATGGGGGATGTTTGGCACATATTTTTCAAGTCTTTACCCTTCATATTACATTCTGAAATTTTCCTAAGGAAATCGGAGAGGGTCAAAAAATCTTCGAAAAAAAAAGGAAAGACTATAGTCTTTGCTCATTTTTGGGAAAAA
Source organism: Hemicrepidius hirtus (assembly GCA_963082805.1). NCBI lineage: Eukaryota > Metazoa > Arthropoda > Insecta > Coleoptera > Elateridae > Hemicrepidius > Hemicrepidius hirtus. The sequence continues at coordinate 1,147,229 of OY720164.1, forward strand.
AATTTCACCCCTTCAGATCTCGCCCCGATTTTGCCAGAATGTTATTTGGAGGGTATACACTTGGAAATTATGGGGCAAACTTCCCTCACCCCTTCGCATTGCTTCCCGCGTGGTTAGAAAACGTTCAGAACTTAATTCCTTTTGAAACCTTTCTGAATTTTTTTTGAACAGATGCGAGGGGATGGGGGATGTTTGGCACATATTTTTCAAGTCTTTACCCTTCATATTACATTCTGAAATTTTCCTAAGGAAATCGGAGAGGGTCAAAAAATCTTCGAAAAAAAAAGGAAAGACTATAGTCTTTGCTCATTTTTGGGAAAAAAATTTCACCCCTTCAGATCTCGCCCCGATTTTGCCAGAATGTTATTTGGAGGGTGTACACTCGGAAATAATGGGGCAAACTTCCCTCACCCCTTCGCATTGCTTCCCGCGTGGTTAGAAAACGTTCAGAACTTAATTCCTTTTGAAACCTTTCTGAATTTTTTTTGAACAGATGCGAGGGGATGGGGGATGTTTGGCACATATTTTTCAAGTCTTTACCCTTCATATTACATTCTGAAATTTTCCTAAGGAAATCGGAGAGGGTCAAAAAATCTTCGAAAAAAAAAAGGAAAGACAGTCTTTGCTCATTTTTGGGAAAAAAATTTCACCCCTTCAGATCTCGCCCCGATTTTGCCAGAATGTTATTTGGAGGGTATACACTTGGAAATTATGGGGCAAACTTCCCTCACCCCTTCGCATTGCTTCCCGCGTGGTTAGAAAACGTTCAGAACTTAATTCCTTTTGAAACCTTTCTGAATTTTTTTTGAACAGATGCGAGGGGATGGGGGATGTTTGGCACATATTTTTCAAGTCTTTACCCTTCATATTACATTCTGAAATTTTCCTAAGGAAATCGGAGAGGGTCAAAAAATCTTCGAAAAAAAAAGGAAAGACTATAGTCTTTGCTCATTTTTGGGAAAAAAATTTCACCCCTTCAGATCTCGCCCCGATTTTGCCAGAATGTTATTTGGAGGGTATACACTTGGAAATTATGGGGCAAACTTCCCTCACCCCTTCGCATTGCTTCCCGCGTGGTTAGAAAACGTTCAGAACTTAATTCCTTTTGAAACCTTTCTGAATTTTTTTTGAACAGATGCGAGGGGATGGGGGATGTTTGGCACATATTTTTCAAGTCTTTACCCTTCATATTACATTCTGAAATTTTCCTAAGGAAATCGGAGAGGGTCAAAAAATCTTCGAAAAAAAAAGGAAAGACTTTGCTCATTTTTGGGAAAAAAATTTCACCCCTTCAGATCTCGCCCCGATTTTGCCAGAATGTTATTTGGAGGGTATACACTTGGAAATTATGGGGCAAACTTCCCTCACCCTTTCGCATTGCTTCCCGCGTGGTTAGAAAACGTTCAGAACTTAATTCCTTTTGAAACCTTTCTGAATTTTTTTTGAACAGATGCGAGGGGATGGGGGATGTTTGGCACATATTTTTCAAGTCTTTACCCTTCATATTACATTCTGAAATTTTCCTAAGGAAATCGGAGAGGGTCAAAAAATCTTCGAAAAAAAAAGGAAAGACTATAGTCTTTGCTCATTTTTGGGAAAAAAATTTCACCCCTTCAGATCTCGCCCCGATTTTGCCAGAATGTTATTTGGAGGGTGTACACTCGGAAATTATGGGGCAAACTTCCCTCACCCCTTCGCATTGCTTCCCGCGTGATTAGAAAACGTTCAGAACTTAATTCCTTTTGAAACCTTTCTGAATTTTTTTTGAACAGATGCGAGGGGATGGGGGATGTTTGGCACATATTTTTCAAGTCTTTACCCTTCATATTACATTCTGAAATTTTGCTAAGGAAATCGGAGAGGGTCAAAAAATCTTCGAAAAAAAAAGGAAAGACTTCTTTGCTCATTTTTGGGAAAAAAATTTCACCCCTTCAGATCTCGCCCCGATTTTGCCAGAATGTTATTTGGAGGGTATACACTTGGAAATTATGGGGCAAACTTCCCTCACCCCTTCGCATTGCTTCCCGCGTGGTTAGAAAACGTTCAGAACTTAATTCCTTTTGAAACCTTTCTGAATTTTTTTTGAACAGATGCGAGGGGATGGGGGATGTTTGGCACATATTTTTCAAGTCTTTACCCTTCATATTACATTCTGAAATTTTCCTAAGGAAATCGGAGAGGGTCAAAAAATCTTCGAAAAAAAAAGGAAAGACTATAGTCTTTGCTCATTTTTGGGAAAAAAATTTCACCCCTTCAGATCTCGCCCCGATTTTGCCAGAATGTTATTTGGAGGGTATACACTTGGAAATTATGGGGCAAACTTCCCTCACCCCTTCGCATTGCTTCCCGCGTGGTTAGAAAACGTTCAGAACTTAATTCCTTTTGAAACCTTTCTGAATTTTTTTTGAACAGATGCGAGGGGATGGGGGATGTTTGGCACATATTTTTCAAGTCTTTACCCTTCATATTACATTCTGAAATTTTCCTAAGGAAATCGGAGAGGGTCAAAAAATCTTCGAAAAAAAAAGGAAAGACTATAGTCTTTGCTCATTTTTGGGAAAAAAATTTCACCCCTTCAGATCTCGCCCCGATTTTGCCAGAATGTTATTTGGAGGGTATACACTTGGAAATTATGGGGCAAACTTCCCTCACCCCTTCGCATTGCTTCCCGCGTGGTTAGAAAACGTTCAGAACTTAATTCCTTTTGAAACCTTTCTGAATTTTTTTTGAACAGATGCGAGGGGATGGGGTATGTTTGGCACATATTTTTCAAGTCTTTACCCTTCATATTACATTCTGAAATTTTCCTAAGGAAATCGGAGAGGGTCAAAAAATCTTCGAAAAAAAAAAGGAAAGACAGTCTTTGCTCATTTTTGGGAAAAAAATTTCACCCCTTCAGATCTCGCCCCGATTTTGCCAGAATGTTATTTGGAGGGTATACACTTGGAAATTATGGGGCAAACTTCCCTCACCCCTTCGCATTGCTTCCCGCGTGGTTAGAAAACGTTCAGAACTTAATTCCTTTTGAAACCTTTCTGAATTTTTTTTGAACAGATGCGAGGGGATGGGGGATGTTTGGCACATATTTTTCAAGTCTTTACCCTTCATATTACATTCTGAAATTTTTATAAGGAAATCGGAGAGGGTCAAAAAATCTTCGAAAAAAAAAGGAAAGACTATAGTCTTTGCTCATTTTTGGGAAAAAAATTTCACCCCTTCAGATCTCGCCCCGATTTTGCCAGAATGTTATTTGGAGGGTATACACTTGGAAATTATGGGGCAAACTTCCCTCACCCCTTCGCATTGCTTCCCGCGTGGTTAGAAAACGTTCAGAACTTAATTCCTTTTGAAACCTTTCTGAATTTTTTTTGAACAGATGCGAGGGGATGGGGGATGTTTGGCACATATTTTTCAAGTCTTTACCCTTCATATTACATTCTGAAATTTTCCTAAGGAAATCGGAGAGGGTCAAACAATCTTCGAAAAAAAAAGGAAAGACTATAGTCTTTGCTCATTTTTGGGAAAAAAATTTCACCCCTTCAGATCTCGCCCCGATTTTGCCAGAATGTTATTTGGAGGGTATACACTTGGAAATTATGGGGCAAACTTCCCTCACCCCTTCGCATTGCTTCCCGTGTGGTTAGAAAACGTTCAGAAATTAATTCCTTTTGAAACCTTTCTGAATTTTTTTTGAACAGATGCGAGGGGATGGGGGATGTTTGGCACATATTTTTCAAGTCTTTACCCTTCATATTACATTCTGAAATTTTGCTAAGGAAATCGGAGAGGGTCAAAAAATCTTCGAAAAAAAAAGGAAAGACTTCTTTGCTCATTTTTGGGAAAAAAATTTCACCCCTTCAGATCTCGCCCCGATTTTGCCAGAATGTTATTTGGAGGGTATACACTTGGAAATTATGGGGCAAACTTCCCTCACCCCTTCGCATTGCTTCCCGCGTGGTTAGAAAACGTTCAGAACTTAATTCCTTTTGAAACCTTTCTGAATTTTTTTTGAACAGATGCGAGGGGATGGGGGATGTTTGGCACATATTTTTCAAGTCTTTACCCTTCATATTACATTCTGAAATTTTCCTAAGGAAATCGGAGAGGGTCAAAAAATCTTCGAAAAAAAAAGGAAAGACTATAGTCTTTGCTCATTTTTGGGAAAAAAATTTCACTCCTTCAGATCTCGCCCCGATTTTGCCAGAATGTTATTTGGAGGGTATACACTTGGAAATTATGGGGCAAACTTCCCTCACCCCTTCGCATTGCTTCCCGCGTGGTTAGAAAACGTTCAGAACTTAATTCCTTTTGAAACCTTTCTGAATTTTTTTTGAACAGATGCGAGGGGATGGGGGATGTTTGGCACATATTTTTCAAGTCTTTACCCTTCATATTACATTCTGAAATTTTCCTAAGGAAATCGGAGAGGGTCAAAAAATCTTCGAAAAAAAAAGGAAAGACTATAGTCTTTGCTCATTTTTGGGAAAAAAATTTCACCCCTTCAGATCTCGCCCCGATTTTGCCAGAATGTTATTTGGAGGGTATACACTTGGAAATTATGGGGCAAACTTCCCTCACCCCTTCGCATTGCTTCCCGCGTGGTTAGAAAACGTTCAGAACTTAATTCCTTTTGAAACCTTTCTGAATTTTTTTTGAACAGATGCGAGGGGATGGGGGATGTTTGGCACATATTTTTCAAGTCTTTACCCTTCATATTACATTCTGAAATTTTCCTAAGGAAATCGGAGAGGGTCAAAAAATCTTCGAAAAAAAAAGGAAAGACTATAGTCTTTGCTCATTTTTGGGAAAAAAATTTCACCCCTTCAGATCTCGCCCCGATTTTGCCAGAATGTTATTTGGAGGGTATACACTTGGAAATTATGGGGCAAACTTCCCTCACCCCTTCGCATTGCTTCCCGCGTGGTTAGAAAACGTTCAGAACTTAATTCCTTTTGAAACCTTTCTGAATTTTTTTTGAACAGATGCGAGGGGATGGGGGATGTTTGGCACATATTTTTCAAGTCTTTACCCTTGATATTACATTCTGAAATTTTCCTAAGGAAATCGGAGAGGGTCAAAAAATCTTCGAAAAAAAAAGGAAAGACTATAGTCTTTGCTCATTTTTGGGAAAAAAATTTCACCCCTTCAGATCTCGCCCCGATTTTGCCAGAATGTTATTTGGAGGGTGTACACTCGGAAATAATGGGGCAAACTTCCCTCACCCCTTCGCATTGCTTCCCGCGTGGTTAGAAAACGTTCAGAACTTAATTCCTTTTGAAACCTTTCTGAATTTTTTTTGAACAGATGCGAGGGGATGGGGGATGTTTGGCACATATTTTTCAAGTCTTTACCCTTCATATTACATTCTGAAATTTTCCTAAGGAAATCGGAGAGGGTCAAAAAATCTTCGAAAAAAAAAGGAAAGACTATAGTCTTTGCTCATTTTTGGGAAAAAAATTTCACCCCTTCAGATCTCGCCCCGATTTTGCCAGAATGTTATTTGGAGGGTATACACTTGGAAATTATGGGGCAAACTTCCCTCACCCCTTCGCATTGCTTCCCGCGTGGTTAGAAAACGTTCAGAACTTAATTCCTTTTGAAACCTTTCTGAATTTTTTTTGAACAGATGCGAGGGGATGGGGGATGTTTGGCACATATTTTTCAAGTCTTTACCCTTGATATTACATTCTGAAATTTTCCTAAGGAAATCGGAGAGGGTCAAAAAATCTTCGAAAAAAAAAGGAAAGACTATAGTCTTTGCTCATTTTTGGGAAAAAAATTTCACCCCTTCAGATCTCGCCCCGATTTTGCCAGAATGTTATTTGGAGGGTGTACACTCGGAAATAATGGGGCAAACTTCCCTCACCCCTTCGCATTGCTTCCCGCGTGGTTAGAAAACGTTCAGAACTTAATTCCTTTTGAAACCTTTCTGAATTTTTTTTGAACAGATGCGAGGGGATGGGGGATGTTTGGCACATATTTTTCAAGTCTTTACCCTTCATATTACATTCTGAAATTTTCCTAAGGAAATCGGAGAGGGTCAAAAAATCTTCGAAAAAAAAAGGAAAGACTATAGTCTTTGCTCATTTTTGGGAAAAAAATTTCACCCCTTCAGATCTCGCCCCGATTTTGCCAGAATGTTATTTGGAGGGTGTACACTCGGAAATAATGGGGCAAACTTCCCTCACCCCTTCGCATTGCTTCCCGCGTGGTTAGAAAACGTTCAGAACTTAATTCCTTTTGAAACCTTTCTGAATTTTTTTTGAACAGATGCGAGGGGATGGGGGATGTTTGGCACATATTTTTCAAGTCTTTGCCCTTCATATTACATTCTGAAATTTTCCTAAGGAAATCGGAGAGGGTCAAAAAATCTTCGAAAAAAAAAGGAAAGACTATAGTCTTTGCTCATTTTTGGGAAAAAAATTTCACCCCTTCAGATCTCGCCCCGATTTTGCCAGAATGTTATTTGGAGGGTGTACACTCGGAAATAATGGGGCAAACTTCCCTCACCCCTTCGCATTGCTTCCCGCGTGGTTAGAAAACGTTCAGAACTTAATTCCTTTTGAAACCTTTCTGAATTTTTTTTGAACAGATGCGAGGGGATGGGGGATGTTTGGCACATATTTTTCAAGTCTTTACCCTTCATATTACATTCTGAAATTTTCCTAAGGAAATCGGAGAGGGTCAAAAAATCTTCGAAAAAAAAAGGAAAGACTATAGTCTTTGCTCATTTTTGGGAAAAAAATTTCACCCCTTCAGATCTCGCCCCGATTTTGCCAGAATGTTATTTGGAGGGTATACACTTGGAAATTATGGGGCAAACTTCCCTCACCCCTTCGCATTGCTTCCCGCGTGGTTAGAAAACGTTCAGAACTTAATTCCTTTTGAAACCTTTCTGAATTTTTTTTGAACAGATGCGAGGGGATGGGGGATGTTTGGCACATATTTTTCAAGTCTTTACCCTTCATATTACATTCTGAAATTTTCCTAAGGAAATCGGAGAGGGTCAAAAAATCTTCGAAAAAAAAAGGAAAGACTATAGTCTTTGCTCATTTTTGGGAAAAAAATTTCACCCCTTCAGATCTCGCCCCGATTTTGCCAGAATGTTATTTGGAGGGTGTACACTCGGAAATAATGGGGCAAACTTCCCTCACCCCTTCGCATTGCTTCCCGCGTGGTTAGAAAACGTTCAGAACTTAATTCCTTTTGAAACCTTTCTGAATTTTTTTTGAACAGATGCGAGGGGATGGGGGATGTTTGGCACATATTTTTCAAGTCTTTACCCTTCATATTACATTCTGAAATTTTCCTAAGGAAATCGGAGAGGGTCAAAAAATCTTCGAAAAAAAAAGGAAAGACTATAGTCTTTGCTCATTTTTGGGAAAAAAATTTCACCCCTTCAGATCTCGCCCCGATTTTGCCAGAATGTTATTTGGAGGGTGTACACTCGGAAATAATGGGGCAAACTTCCCTCACCCCTTCGCATTGCTTCCCGCGTGGTTAGAAAACGTTCAGAACTTAATTCCTTTTGAAACCTTTCTGAATTTTTTTTGAACAGATGCGAGGGGATGGGGGATGTTTGGCACATATTTTTCAAGTCTTTACCCTTCATATTACATTCTGAAATTTTCCTAAGGAAATCGGAGAGGGTCAAAAAATCTTCGAAAAAAAAAGGAAAGACTATAGACTTTGCTCATTTTTGGGAAAAAAATTTCACCCCTTCAGATCTCGCCCCGATTTTGCCAGAATGTTATTTGGAGGGTATACACTTGGAAATTATGGGGCAAACTTCCCTCACCCCTTCGCATTGCTTCCCGCGTGGTTAGAAAACGTTCAGAACTTAATTCCTTTTGAAACCTTTCTGAATTTTTTTTGAACAGATGCGAGGGGATGGGGGATGTTTGGCACATATTTTTCAAGTCTTTACCCTTCATATTACATTCTGAAATTTTGCTAAGGAAATCGGAGAGGGTCAAAAAATCTTCGAAAAAAAAAGGAAAGACTATAGTCTTTGCTCATTTTTGGGAAAAAAATTTCACCCCTTCAGATCTCGCCCCGATTTTGCCAGAATGTTATTTGGAGGGTATACACTTGGAAATTATGGGGCAAACTTCCCTCACCCCTTCGCATTGCTTCCCGCGTGGTTAGAAAACGTTCAGAACTTAATTCCTTTTGAAACCTTTCTGAATTTTTTTTGAACAGATGCGAGGGGATGGGGGATGTTTGGCACATATTTTTCAAGTCTTTACCCTTCATATTACATTCTGAAATTTTGCTAAGGAAATCGGAGAGGGTCAAAAAATCTTCGAAAAAAAAAGGAAAGACTATAGTCTTTGCTCATTTTTGGGAAAAAAATTTCACCCCTTCAGATCTCGCCCCGATTTTGCCAGAATGTTATTTGGAGGGTATACACTTGGAAATTATGGGGCAAACTTCCCTCACCCCTTCGCATTGCTTCCCGCGTGGTTAGAAAACGTTCAGAACTTAATTCCTTTTGAAACCTTTCTGAATTTTTTTTGAACAGATGCGAGGGGATGGGGGATGTTTGGCACATATTTTTCAAGTCTTTACCCTTCATATTACATTCTGAAATTTTCCTAAGGAAATCGGAGAGGGTCAAAAAATCTTCGAAAAAAAAAGGAAAGACTATAGTCTTTGCTCATTTTTGGGAAAAAAATTTCACCCCTTCAGATCTCGCCCCGATTTTGCCAGAATGTTATTTGGAGGGTATACACTTGGAAATTATGGGGCAAACTTCCCTCACCCCTTCGCATTGCTTCCCGCGTGGTTAGAAAACGTTCAGAACTTAATTCCTTTTGAAACCTTTCTGAATTTTTTTTGAACAGATGCGAGGGGATGGGGGATGTTTGGCACATATTTTTCAAGTCTTTACCCTTCATATTACATTCTGAAATTTTCCTAAGGAAATCGGAGAGGGTCAAAAAATCTTCGAAAAAAAAAGGAAAGTCTTTGCTCATTTTTGGGAAAAAAATTTCACCCCTTCAGATCTCGCCCCGATTTTGCCAGAATGTTATTTGAAGGGTGTACACTCGGAAATAATGGGGCAAACTTCCCTCACCCCTTCGCATTGCTTCCCGCGTGGTTAGAAAACGTTCAGAACTTAATTCCTTTTGAAACCTTTCTGAATTTTTTTTGAACAGATGCGAGGGGATGGGGGATGTTTGGCACATATTTTTCAAGTCTTTACCCTTCATATTACATTCTGAAATTTTCCTAAGGAAATCGGAGAGGGTCAAAAAATCTTCGAAAAAAAAAGGAAAGACTATAGTCTTTGCTCATTTTTGGGAAAAAAATTTCACCCCTTCAGATCTCGCCCCGATTTTGCCAGAATGTTATTTGGAGGGTGTACACTCGGAAATAATGGGGCAAACTTCCCTCACCCCTTCGCATTGCTTCCCGCGTGGTTAGAAAACGTTCAGAACTTAATTCCTTTTGAAACCTTTCTGAATTTTTTTTGAACAGATGCGAGGGGATGGGGGATGTTTGGCACATATTTTTCAAGTCTTTACCCTTCATATTACATTCTGAAATTTTCCTAAGGAAATCGGAGAGGGTCAAAAAATCTTCGAAAAAAAAAGGAAAGACTATAGTCTTTGCTCATTTTTGGGAAAAAAATTTCACCCCTTCAGATCTCGCCCCGATTTTGCCAGAATGTTATTTGGAGGGTGTACACTCGGAAATAATGGGGCAAACTTCCCTCACCCCTTCGCATTGCTTCCCGCGTGGTTAGAAAACGTTCAGAACTTAATTCCTTTTCGAAACTTTTCTGAATTTTTTTTGATCAGATGCGAGGGGATGGGGGATGTTTGGCACATATTTTTCAAGTCTTTACCCTTCATATTACATTCTGAAATTTTTATAAGGAAATCGGAGAGGGTCAAAAAATCTTCGAAAAAAAAAGGAAAGACTATAGTCTTTGCTCATTTTTGGGAAAAAAATTTCACCCCTTCAGATCTCGCCCCGATTTTGCCAGAATGTTATTTGGAGGGTGTACACTCGGAAATAATGGGGCAAACTTCCCTCACCCCTTCGCATTGCTTCCCGCGTGGTTAGAAAACGTTCAGAACTTAATTCCTTTTGAAACCTTTCTGAATTTTTTTTGAACAGATGCGAGGGGATGGGGGATGTTTGGCACATATTTTTCAAGTCTTTACCCTTCATATTACATTCTGAAATTTTCCTAAGGAAATCGGAGAGGGTCAAAAAATCTTCGAAAAAAAAAGGAAAGACTATAGTCTTTGCTCATTTTTGGGAAAAAAATTTCACCCCTTCAGATCTCGCCCCGATTTTGCCAGAATGTTATTTGGAGGGTGTACACTCGGAAATAATGGGGCAAACTTCCCTCACCCCTTCGCATTGCTTCCCGCGTGGTTAGAAAACGTTCAGAACTTAATTCCTTTTCGAAACTTTTCTGAATTTTTTTTGATCAGATGCGAGGGGATGGGGGATGTTTGGCACATATTTTTCAAGTCTTTACCCTTCATATTACATTCTGAAATTTTTATAAGGAAATCGGAGAGGGTCAAAAAATCTTCGAAAAAAAAAGGAAAGACTATAGTCTTTGCTCATTTTTGGGAAAAAAATTTCACCCCTTCAGATCTCGCCCCGATTTTCCCAGAATGTTATTTGGAGGGTATACACTTGGAAATTATGGGGCAAACTTCCCTCACCCCTTCCCACTGCTCCACACCTGGCTAGGAAACGTTCAGAATTGGGTTGTTCCAGAAAACTTTCGGAATTTTTTTGGACCAGATCGGAGGGGATGGGGTATGTTTGGCACATATTTTTCAAGTCTTTACCCTTCATATTACATTCTGAAATTTTCCTAAGGAAATCGGAGAGGGTCAAAAAATCTTCGAAAAAAAAAGGAAAGACTATAGTCTTTGCTCATTTTTGGGAAAAAAATTTCACCCCTTCAGATCTCGCCCCGATTTTCCGAGAATGTTATTTGGAGGGTATACACTTGGAAATTATGGGGCAAACTTCTCTCACCCCTTCCCACTGCTCCACACCTGGCTAGGAAACCCTTTCTGAATTTTTTTTGAACAGATGCGAGGGGATGGGGGATGTTTGGCACATATTTTTCAAGTCTTTACCCTTCATATTACATTCTGAAATTTTCCTAAGGAAATCGGAGAGGGTCAAAAAATCTTCGAAAAAAAAAGGAAAGACTATAGTCTTTGCTCATTTTTGGGAAAAAAATTTCACCCCTTCAGATCTCGCCCCGATTTTGCCAGAATGTTATTTGGAGGGTATACACGAAATTATGGGGCAAACTTCCCTCACCCCTTCGCATTGCTTCCCGCGTGGTTAGAAAACGTTCAGAACTTAATTCCTTTTGAAACCTTTCTGAATTTTTTTTGAACAGATGCGAGGGGATGGGGGATGTTTGGCACATATTTTTCAAGTCTTTACCCTTCATATTACATTCTGAAATTTTCCTAAGGAAATCGGAGAGGGTCAAAAAATTTTCGAAAAAAAAAGGAAAGACTATAGTCTTTGCTCATTTTTGGGAAAAAAATTTCACCCCTTCAGATCTCGCCCCGATTTTGCCAGAATGTTATTTGGAGGGTGTACACTCGGAAATTATGGGGCAAACTTCCCTCACCCCTTCGCATTGCTTCCCGCGTGATTAGAAAACGTTCAGAACTTAATTCCTTTTGAAACCTTTCTGAATTTTTTTTGAACAGATGCGAGGGGATGGGGGATGTTTGGCACATATTTTTCAAGTCTTTACCCTTCATATTACATTCTGAAATTTTCCTAAGGAAATCGGAGAGGGTCAAAAAATCTTCGAAAAAAAAAGGAAAGACTATAGTCTTTGCTCATTTTTGGGAAAAAAATTTCACCCCTTCAGATCTCGCCCCGATTTTGCCAGAATGTTATTTGGAGGGTATACACTTGGAAATTATGGGGCAAACTTCCCTCACCCCTTCGCATTGCTTCCCGCGTGGTTAGAAAACGTTCAGAACTTAATTCCTTTTGAAACCTTTCTGAATTTTTTTTGAACAGATGCGAGGGGATGGGGGATGTTTGGCACATATTTTTCAAGTCTTTACCCTTCATATTACATTCTGAAATTTTCCTAAGGAAATCGGAGAGGGTCAAAAAATCTTCGAAAAAAAAAGGAAAGACTATAGTCTTTGCTCATTTTTGGGAAAAAAATTTCACCCCTTCAGATCTCGCCCCGATTTTGCCAGAATGTTATTTGGAGGGTATACACTTGGAAATTATGGGGCAAACTTCCCTCACCCCTTCGCATTGCTTCCCGCGTGGTTAGAAAACGTTCAGAACTTAATTCCTTTTGAAACCTTTCTGAATTTTTTTTGAACAGATGCGAGGGGATGGGGGATGTTTGGCACATATTTTTCAAGTCTTTACCCTTCATATTACATTCTGAAATTTTGCTAAGGAAATCGGAGAGGGTCAAAAAATCTTCGAAAAAAAAAGGAAAGACTATAGTCTTTGCTCATTTTTGGGAAAAAAATTTCACCCCTTCAGATCTCGCCCCGATTTTGCCAGAATGTTATTTGGAGGGTATACACTTGGAAATTATGGGGCAAACTTCCCTCACCCCTTCGCATTGCTTCCCGCGTGGTTAGAAAACGTTCAGAACTTAATTCCTTTTGAAACCTTTCTGAATTTTTTTTGAACAGATGCGAGGGGATGGGGGATGTTTGGCACATATTTTTCAAGTCTTTACCCTTCATATTACATTCTGAAATTTTCCTAAGGAAATCGGAGAGGGTCAAAAAATCTTCGAAAAAAAAAGGAAAGACTATAGTCTTTGCTCATTTTTGGGAAAAAAATTTCACCCCTTCAGATCTCGCCCCGATTTTGCCAGAATGTTATTTGGAGGGTATACACTCGGAAATTATGGGGCAAACTTCCCTCACCCCTTCGCATTGCTTCCCGCGTGATTAGAAAACGTTCAGAACTTAATTCCTTTTGAAACCTTTCTGAATTTTTTTTGAACAGATGCGAGGGGATGGGGGATGTTTGGCACATATTTTTCAAGTCTTTACCCTTCATATTACATTCTGAAATTTTGCTAAGGAAATCGGAGAGGGTCAAAAAATCTTCGAAAAAAAAAGGAAAGACTATAGTCTTTGCTCATTTTTGGGAAAAAAATTTCACCCCTTCAGATCTCGCCCCGATTTTGCCAGAATGTTATTTGGAGGGTATACACTTGGAAATTATGGGGCAAACTTCCCTCACCCCTTCGCATTGCTTCCCGCGTGGTTAGAAAACGTTCAGAACTTAATTCCTTTTGAAACCTTTCTGAATTTTTTTTGAACAGATGCGAGGGGATGGGGGATGTTTGGCACATATTTTTCAAGTCTTTACCCTTCATATTACATTCTGAAATTTTCCTAAGGAAATCGGAGAGGGTCAAAAAATCTTCGAAAAAAAAAGGAAAGACTATAGTCTTTGCTCATTTTTGGGAAAAAAATTTCACCCCTTCAGATCTCGCCCCGATTTTGCCAGAATGTTATTTGGAGGGTATACACTTGGAAATTATGGGGCAAACTTCCCTCACCCCTTCGCATTGCTTCCCGCGTGGTTAGAAAACGTTCAGAACTTAATTCCTTTTGAAACCTTTCTGAATTTTTTTTGAACAGATGCGAGGGGATGGGGGATGTTTGGCACATATTTTTCAAGTCTTTACCCTTCATATTACATTCTGAAATTTTGCTAAGGAAATCGGAGAGGGTCAAAAAATCTTCGAAAAAAAAAGGAAAGACTATAGTCTTTGCTCATTTTTGGGAAAAAAATTTCACCCCTTCAGATCTCGCCCCGATTTTGCCAGAATGTTATTTGGAGGGTATACACTTGGAAATTATGGGGCAAACTTCCCTCACCCCTTCGCATTGCTTCCCGCGTGGTTAGAAAACGTTCAGAACTTAATTCCTTTTGAAACCTTTCTGAATTTTTTTTGAACAGATGCGAGGGGATGGGGGATGTTTGGCACATATTTTTCAAGTCTTTACCCTTCATATTACATTCTGAAATTTTCCTAAGGAAATCGGAGAGGGTCAAAAAATCTTCGAAAAAAAAAGGAAAGACTATAGTCTTTGCTCATTTTTGGGAAAAAAATTTCACCCCTTCAGATCTCGCCCCGATTTTGCCAGAATGTTATTTGGAGGGTGTACACTCGGAAATAATGGGGCAAACTTCCCTCACCCCTTCGCATTGCTTCCCGCGTGGTTAGAAAACGTTCAGAACTTAATTCCTTTTGAAACCTTTCTGAATTTTTTTTGAACAGATGCGAGGGGATGGGGGATGTTTGGCACATATTTTTCAAGTCTTTACCCTTCATATTACATTCTGAAATTTTCCTAAGGAAATCGGAGAGGGTCAAAAAATCTTCGAAAAAAAAAGGAAAGACTATAGTCTTTGCTCATTTTTGGGAAAAAAATTTCACCCATTCAGATCTCGCCCCGATTTTGCCAGAATGTTATTTGGAGGGTATACACTTGGAAATTATGGGGCAAACTTCCCTCACCCCTTCGCATTGCTTCCCGCGTGGTTAGAAAACGTTCAGAACTTAATTCCTTTTGAAACCTTTCTGAATTTTTTTTGAACAGATGCGAGGGGCTGGGGGATGTTTGGCACATATTTTTCAAGTCTTTACCCTTCATATTACATTCTGAAATTTTCCTAAGGAAATCGGAGAGGGTCAAAAAATCTTCGAAAAAAAAAGGAAAGACTATAGTCTTTGCTCATTTTTGGGAAAAAAATTTCACCCCTTCAGATCTCGCCCCGATTTTGCCAGAATGTTATTTGGAGGGTATACACTTGGAAATTATGGGGCAAACTTCCCTCACCCCTTCGCATTGCTTCCCGCGTGGTTAGAAAACGTTCAGAACTTAATTCCTTTTGAAACCTTTCTGAATTTTTTTTGAACAGATGCGAGGGGATGGGGGATGTTTGGCACATATTTTTCAAGTCTTTACCCTTCATATTACATTCTGAAATTTTGCTAAGGAAATTTCACCCCTTCAGATCTCGCCCCGATTTTCCCAGAATGTTATTTGGAGGGTGTATGCTTGGAAATTATGGGGCAAACTTCCCTCACCCTTTCCCACCTGCTTCGAAAATGTTCAGAAATGATTTTTTTCTGAAAGCTTTCTGATTTTTTTTTGAACAGATGTAAGGGGTTGAGGGATGTTTGGCACATATTTTCCAAGTGGGTCGTCTATAAACCGATGAAAATTAACGGGAAAACCCCACTCCCAGGGGTGCCACTTAGATTTTAAAGTGGAATTGAAATTAAAAAGGCCACTTGCAGATTTACACATTCATTTAAAAACAGCGTTCGCTTATCTTTGGAAAATCTTTCTCTAATACTTTTATTAGTCCTGTAAAGGACTGATTTGTTTGCAGCCCTAAAAAGGACTCTTTTTTTTTCCTCAGGACGGACGATCTTCAAGCAGCTACAGGCAGGCTGGAGGACTTCTCTAGTGTTGCACCAAGGAGGAAACTGCAAGAAACATTCTTCTGTACACCCTGTAAACTAAATATAATTGTAAATTGTAATAAATAAGTTTTTTTTGATTCAGTGTTTCTATTAAGTGACTGCAAACTATGTATGGACTACATTTTTAGTGACTGCAAACTATGTATGGACTACATTTTTAGTGACTGCAAACTATGTATGGACTACATTTTTTGGGACTGCAAACTATGTATGGACTACATTTTTTTGGGACTGCAAACTATGTATGGACTACATTTTTAGTGACTGCAAACTATGTATGGACTACATTTTTTTGGGACTGCAAACTATGTATGGACTACATTTTTTGGGACTGCAAACTAAGTATGGACTACATTTTTGGGACTGCAAACTACATATGGACTACATTTTTTGACTGCAAACTACATATGGACTACATTTTTTGACTGCAAACTACATATGGACTACATTTTTTGACTGCAAACTACATATGGACTACATTTTTGTGACTGAAAACTACATATGGACTACATTTTTAGTGACTGCAAACTATGTATGGACTACATTTTTTGGGACTGCAAACTATGTATGGACTACATTTTTTTGGGACTGCAAACTATGTATGGACTACATTTTTAGTGACTGCAAACTATGTATGGACTACATTTTTTTGGGACTGCAAACTATGTATGGACTACATTTTTTGGGACTGCAAACTAAGTATGGACTACATTTTTGGGACTGCAAACTACATATGGACTACATTTTTTGACTGCAAACTACATATGGACTACATTTTTTGACTGCAAACTACATATGGACTACATTTTTTGACTGCAAACTACATATGGACTACATTTTTGTGACTGAAAACTACATATGGACTACATTTTCGGTTTGAAAGGGACTGGGACCAACTGGCGGGCCAAGGATAATGTGATGATGGATTATGGTTCTGAAATACAGGGTGTCGAAGTCTCCTTTTATAGGAGGGTGTTACAAGCATGAAGAAATATTGTACAAGTTTTGTCAGGATAGAATAACTGGCGGCATAGTTACGGGGGTAGGTGGTTCCCTTTTTTAAAAACGTAAGTTACGCCAACGACAAATTTAATTTTGTTAGTGGCGTAACGTATAGGGACCTACCCTTCCGCCAACTACGCCGATGGTTAACCTATTGGACAAAACTTGTCACAATTCAACACCCTGTATTTCAGAAACGGGGAGGTCGTGGAATAGTACGTAGAGGAAGTATTCCTCTGGTTGGGAGGCACGGTCTTGTTACTGTGTATTCATAATTTTAAAATTATCCGGAAGCTTTGTTTTTTAAAATGGATATTTTTTGCTTTTTTCGCTTGTGGTAACTTCAATGGTGGATTTGAGACCACCATGCTAGGTAAAAGAAAAAGGTACCTATTTTCGACTTACCCAGCATGGAGGGTTTCATATCCACTCTGGAATTTACCATAAGTGCAAGGACGAAACACTTTAAACTTAAAAAATCAAAACAGACCTAAGGTTTATCATCCTCCGGATAATTTTAAATACTACAAATAAAAACGGTCTCCGAAGCAGAGGAATGCTTTCCCTAAAAATTTTCAGAATTTCAAGCGTAACTTTGTTAAAATCCATAATTATAGAAATATAAATATCAAATAAAATAATAAAATTCCAGTTAAAATCGATATTTTATTTGATATTTATATTTCTAAAATTCTTTCTATTTTTTGACTACTGATGGTATCTTAGTTTCTTCCTTTTATTTACGAGGGGAATCGCCCTCTACGAGTTGTAGATGCATTCTCAGTAAGTATACAGGGTATTAATAAAAAAAAAGTGTTTGAAACTTTGTGGACATGATGTACTAGTACTAACAAAAACATACGTCAAAAAAACCTTCCTAAAGAGATCTACAGGTCCGCCTAAATGTTATCCGATGGGTTGTCGGATTTAAAATTAAAAATTAGCCTTCGATATAAAAAAGGTAGGTACTTTTGCTAAATATCAAAAAATGTATTGACATTCGCAAGCGTTACTTTCTTAAAATCCATGATTATATAAATAATAAATATTAAATAAAATATCGATTTTAAATATTTTATTTATTATTTATATAATCAAAAAATGTATCCGTTTTAGATTGTAATGCATTTTAATTGAAAAATTCTGAAGTGCTGTAATAATTTTTTAAATGCTTTATCGAAAACGGTTACGTTTATAGACAGTTAACACGAGTGAGTGTCTTTGTCTGTAGGAAATTGTGGTAATTAGTAACGGTTTCAAATTACAATTTAAAAAATGCCGCATAAAAAAGTTAGGGAGACAATTAACCACACTTCCCGCCCTTAGCGTCCTTAGGAACGGTATTTTGATATATTTTTGTAGAAACGTGTTGACATATTTTGATGAATAGGTAGTACTACGTGTCCTTAAAGGATAGTTTTTTGCCAACACCCTGTATACTTAAGGACCATCGCACCTGTTTACCTTTTACGCTCTTGAATGGATAGAACGATTATAGGAGGGGTATTTAAAATTACGACCTTTAAGTTAGGAGTAAGCTACCAAACTGATTCTTTGGTGGCAACCACAACTCCAACAATAACAGTAGCACTAATAAAGTAATTAGGAGAAAACTATAAAGAAAAGTTGAACATTCCATTTTTAATATCCGCACTAAGCGAAACTTTACAAGTTGATTAGATTATTATTTATGTAAATCCGTTTAACTAAGCAAGAACTATAGTTGAAAGAATGCCCATTGAGTCACCGGTATCTTCTATTACATGCTGGTTAGTTTCAAACGAAAACTCCTGATTAAACTAACTTCAAATAATCAAAGTCAATTTTGAAACGTGAATACTATGTACCCGTTAGGTATTTACCAAAGATGCTTTTGTCACTTTTAATTGTATCAGACATAATGAACAAACTTTTGTAACCAGAAGTCTCGTTACATGAAGCATCTCAATGGGTATTACTTCAACTATTCCAGTTAGGAAGCTTTGTTTAAAAGATGCATTAAAGAAAATCTAAAATTCCGTTCTCTGCAACAGTAGTTACCGATTTGCTTAGTGTTCCCCTAATTTATTTAAACAATTTTGTTTTACCGTTTATGGTAACCCATTCACAACTTAATGGCCGTAATCATTGGTGGATCACGCAAAACGCAAGAAAACAAATGAAATATCAATAAAAGTATCTTATGATTAATAGTAATACAATTTTATTATAAAGTGTTTTTTTATTTCATTCCTAGAAGCCTCCTGGAAGAGTTGTAACCCCATCTTCTTCAAACAGCTGGCCGTGTGTCTCCAAGAAAGCCCTCCAGTTTTCAGGGAAAGGAATTCTGCTGAATATTTTGCTCCCATCATGTGGATTGATAATTTCTTCAGGGGGCGGGACTTTCTCCAGCTGCGAGTTTTCCTAATCGAACTTCTCCTGTACTAGCAGGCTCTGTAACAAAAATCAACACGAGAACAAAACCATTTACCAACAAATGTGTAAATAAAATGTAACGTTATTGTTGAATATAAAAATGCAAATTGTTTGAAATACAGATTCAGCACATACACAGTTTTATTTAAATTATATTTCTAGTCATGAAATTTACAGAAATTGTAATGCACTTTATGTTGCATCCTGAATATAGATGTTAGAATTCAAGTGTAAGAAATACCTGCGATTCTTACTGGATGCCCGTGCCGAGGGAAAAAAAGAACCACAACCAAAACAGTCCTTTACAGGACTAACAAAATTATTAGAGAAAGATTTTCTAAAGAGAAGCAAGCGCAGCTTATTTTTAAGTGCATGTGTAAAACGACAGGTGGGGGAAAAGCCTTTTTAATTCTAATTAAAGTCCCCACCCCAGGGGGTGGGTTTTTCCCTTTCATTTGTCAGGATTTTCCCAGAATGTTATATGGAAAATTGAAATAAAATAATTGAAAATTATGGGGCAAACTTCCCTCGCCCCTTCCTACTGCTGCCCACCGCGTAAGGAAATATTCAGAAACGATTTTTTTCTGAAAGCTTTCTGAATTTTTTTTGAACAGATGGGAGGGGATGAGGGATGTTTGGTACGTATTTTGCAAGTCTCCAGCCTCCATATTACATTCTGGGAATTTTAGAAGGAAATCAGAGGGGGTGAGAAAAATGGCCAAAAAAAGAAGAAAAAGTTGTAGTATTAGTTTGCGGAACATTACATTCGAATGATGCTTGTGTGGATGTGTTTGAACAAGTTTTCAAGTTAGCAAGAGAACAGTTTTCAGAGAATAATTGGAAAATTAAAAACACCGAACTTAATTTAAAAAGTGAAAGTGATATAAAGGCAGTGCCTTCTTTAGGTGATGGTAATTTAACTTCCGATTTACTATAGCTTTACGTGAATCGTAAATTTTGCAGCTCACAAAATAAAAGTATTATTTGAAATATAAAGTCGTCGTATTTAGAAAATAGATACCAACGTGTATGTGTCTGGAAATGTATTATATACATCTACCAAGAATACGCAAATATACATAAAAGAACCCTGGATTAAACCGATGGGTAATTTCACTCTGGCAATGGCAATTCTTAAATGTTTTTTTGATCAAAATAGATGATTATTATGATATAAACAACCCTTGCATATTTTCAAATCATCCCCTGGCTTCATTTTGAAATTTCTACAGCCTTAATATCGCAATATATTTATAAAAATCAAATTAACCCCATTATTTACATTGATTACATTTTGTTAAATATCTCCGTTATTTATCAATCGATTTTGAAAAACTTTTTTTAGTTATATTAAGAATAAAAGGACCTATCAAAAGAGGTATCACAAAGGGTATCTTTCCATTTAAGTTTTTAAAGTTGGGGTTGCTAGCACTTAGGGGTTGAGGGGTGGGGGGTTGAAAATTATATGTCTGAATGGAAATTTAAAAACAAAAATCGACGGGTCTCAGGATTTTCCGCAAAACCATTAAATAACCAGAATATGATTTTTGTACGAGACTTTATCATCACTCTGTATACGCTCATTATTTTAACAAGGTTCTCATTTCTTCTTTGTCTAACGCATTACTATACATGGGTAAGAGAGTGTGAGACATATAAAAGTGGTGAAGGAAAAGGGTGGCAAATTGTACTTAGTTATGATTGTTCGGTTTAACAATGAATTCTTTCCGTCTCTTTCTTAAAATAGAATATTATGGTAGAAATAGTAAATTTAAAGGGACTCCTCTCCATTGCTGGTTTAATTGGAAATGAAATAAAATTGAATTTAAAAGCGCGAAATGTTAGAAATAAATAAATACAGGGTAAATGAGAACCATACAGGGTGTTTTATTTAAATTGCCTTTGCCATTTTGAAATAATTATTTGTAGATAAAAGAAACTATAGGTATTACCTTGCAGTCTTGATCAAAATTTAAGCGACCAGAACATCACGTTGTAACCATCCCTGGCAATAGAACAGTACGCAGCGACCGATGCTCCAAAGACACATGAAACAAAATAAAAAAAGACTTTACTGATCTGCCTCTAAACAAAGGCTGTAAATTTACTTACAGGGGGTTTTGTCACCCCTCGCTTCAGTGCGATTCTCACTGGATTCAGAACCGTCACCTACCGATTGTATGCCCTAATTGCACCTGAAACAAAAAAAAAGGCTTTACTGATCGACCCCTAAATAAAGTCC
Organism: Hemicrepidius hirtus; assembly: GCA_963082805.1. NCBI lineage: Eukaryota > Metazoa > Arthropoda > Insecta > Coleoptera > Elateridae > Hemicrepidius > Hemicrepidius hirtus. The sequence goes on from OY720164.1 coordinate 1,168,390, forward strand.
GTAAATTTACTTACTGGAAGCTGTGTAAAGTGTAATCCATCTCTTCAGAGCAATTCTCACTGGATTCAGAAAAGTCACCTATAATTTTATCGCTAACAGCCAGAAAAGCCTTCCATCATCAACATATCGGCATAGAAATCTTAATTCTTCTGATGCACCAAAACTCTTCTTTTGATGATATACAAATTAATTTTTATTTTGCACAAAGTTTAACAAGTGCAATTCTTAAGACTTACGAACAACCTAAAAGTTTAATTTTAAAAAGAAAAAGGTGTCTTATGATACTACTTTCCCTATTTGGGAAATACTGCAACATATATACTTACGATAAATAAGGAGTAAGTACACTAAGGGCCGGTATTTCAGTTCGGGTTTAAGCTTCAGCTTGGCTAAGCCTCGATCATTGCCATGCAGACAATTATTAACAATAATTGTATCTACGGCAATATTCGAGGTTTAGCAAAGCTGAAACTTAAACCCGAACTGAAATATCGGCCCTAAAAGTTCACTGCCGCAAATTAGGCGCTGCCACCACAAAATACAACAAATTTGCATTATTTTGTGGCAAAAAAAATCCGCATTGTAGACGCATTGATACAAGTCGAAAAGGCGCAAAGTACTTCGTACTTAAAATTTATGTCGATCAGAGCATTATCAGAAAAATATAAATATACATCCCCTCCTGCTACCATTAAGGAAACACAAATAAAAATAACGAATAGGTTTCGTATTTAAAAAAATATAAAAAACTGACTTGTTTCCTCAACAGTAACAGACAATTCAGAAAGCTTGCACTAATGTCTCGCTAGCGGAAACATAGCGCCACAAAAAATGGATCAGTAAACAATAACACATTTAATTATGTACTGAACTTAAAAGATTAACTCCATTTACTCGACTTTATTTTACTTTTGGCAAGGGTGCAACAATTTATCATACCTACAGTTACTGTTGAATTCATATTTTTGCAAGCAATTCATTCAAATCTTTTAAATTCGATAATCGGAAATGTCAATTCTTCCAAGTTTTCAAACCTATAGTTAGTAAAAAATAAGGGTGAGGGGAGGGCATCAAATTCATATAAAAAAATCCCAAAATGAAACCCAAGAAGAAGAACATTTTCCGATTGCAAAAATCATCCCCTGTATAGGTAATATTTTTGCAGCTTATCTGTACATAATACACAAATACAATAAATACAAATAAAGGACCTTTTTTTATTTACTAAATGAAGTTTAAAATTTGTATTCATCTCGCCAAAGTAGTACACGGTATAGTTTGAGTGCCCACGAGCCCCCACGGTGATGAATATAAAAAATTGTACTGCAATAGGGATAGGGACACAATAGCAAATAGCACGCAAGAACGACGAAACAGTTCAGTAGTTTTGAAATGTAGGTAAATTACGCGGCCCTCCTCGATCCCCCATGCCCCCGTCCTTTCGCCGAAGGTCACCCCACCAGAATCTGTCACCTGCACAAAGTCATTCTATTTTAAGTTTTTAAACTGACCGGAGCAAAAAGCCAAATAGGCTTAACTTGAGTCGAACTAACTTAAAATCAAATGGAGCTAAGGAGGGTCCTCCAGAAACAGACTATCCGCATCGGAGAAATAGGAAGCCGAGGCTCCTATGGTCTCCTGATGATAGGGAGGAAGTCCGTACGATACTAAGCCTGCAGACAACTAAAAAACGCTGTCAACCGGTAGTACGTACCTGGGATCGATACTGCAAAGGGACGCATCCCATCAACAGCTTCCGACTCGTCCACACGATAACCAACTGAAGCATCTCAGAGTAACCTTAGTACACCCCAGATCTACTCCTACGCATTGAAAAGTGGTTCTTGCCTCGGAACTTATTACCAACTACGTTATAATTGAGGCAAGAGGCATTAATCAAGCCATACCGTATTTCAAAAAAATACTAAAAATGGTCCCCAAAAACCAAAATAAACAACAACAGTAAAGCCAGTTGGAAGTTCAATAATGAAGGGGGAAAACAAATCAAGACGAGCAACTCAAAAACGTATTCCTGAATTTTCATCCTGTTTTGTATGGTGTACGGGGGCGTTCAGTTAAAACTCATCTGCAGTTAATTTTACAAAAAAAAAATGTTGTGTTGTTGTGTGTGGCCGCAAGCATCAATTTATTTCTAAATTAATGACAAAATGCTTGTAAGCATTTTATTTAATGTGTAAGTATTTGTTTAACGTTAAAACTGCTCTTATGGGTTATGCCCTTTTATACTCGTAATACACGCCAAACATGGCCAAACGAAGAACGCGGTCGGCCCAAATAGTCGCCTCATACGACAGGCAGGGGATACCCTGGGCCTATTCTTTCTCCGGAACCCAGACGGATAAATAAAATGAGTTAAAATGGCTAAACATGGCCAAACGAAGAACGCGGTCGACCCAAATAGTCGTCTCATACGACAGGCAGGGGATACCGACACACAAAAGTTAACCGGATATCGCGAAAAGTCTAAAGAAAAGGCGCATTAAATTAAAAAAAAATCAAAAAGGAAACGTTCACAAACTCAATTCTTTTTTATAGGTCCGTACCTGGTAAATATTAAATTCAGGCTAAGATCGCTCCTGAAAAACCCGACAACCCTAATCTTCGAATACGGTAATGGTTGGTTCAGCAATGGCGCTGCCACCATTCGATGCGCAAACACTCCCGGACGAGCGTGAAATTACGAGCAATAAAAGTAAGCATTTAATTTTTTATAAAATAAAAAACTGTTACAGTTTAGTCTGTAATGTAATTTTGATTGAAAAAAATCATTTACAAGCATTTCCAAAAATCTTATGGTTCATTCATCTAGAACCTGCTGATGTGAAGTGTAGGTGATGTGTGTAGAATAGAGAATATGGTAACAGTTCTTATATTTTATAAAATATTGTTGTGAGTTTTAACTACTGGCCGTACTACTGTGTTTAAAATTGGTTTCCTACCTTAAAAAACTGCATTGTCCTCTTCTTAAGCACACGAAACCAAATCCCCATTTCCGCGATCGAATCCCATTTCCCGCACTATCACTTTAGTTCACTTCAGTTCACTACACTTAAAAGTACAAAGTTCACTTAAAACACTTTCGGACTGCGGTGATCCCTCCTCGGACATCCAAATACTGGCAGCAATTCTTGAACACTGAACTGCAATAAAAATATAATCTTAGAAATTTATTTAAAAAAAACCATTACACAAAACTAATAATACATGTCTGTCATAACAATAAATTCAATCTTTTTTTTATTATGTAATGGAAAAATATTTCTGGTTACGACAAGAATATTATAAACGCAAAATGAATTGTTCAAGCAGATAAATAAAAAAAATACAGAGGAAGGGACACCCTTAATAAGTTATAAATAAATAATTTTTCCTCATGCAGAAATAACAAATTTTTTTGCTACTGTTGAATAGAAATTGTTATCACAAGATAGAGGGTGTAGTTTGAAATTTCAAAGTGGGGTTTCCTGGGACATAAAATTACTAAAATTCCCCCCTGAATATCAATTTTGAAGTGATTTTTCTGAAACTAAAAATTACGAAGACTTTAAAGTTGTTAAGGATGCCTAATTTTTAAATAAAAAAATGTATAGTGTCCCATAGCAATTCTGCAGAAAAAAATAATAGATGAGAAATAATTTTTCCTTCCCTCTGTTTATTCTTTGTATTTTATAAAAATAATTTCAAGGGTAAAATCAAAACTTACGTTTAAGAAATTCCACAGACTTTGTTTCTTGCAAAAGAAAAATATGAATGCACTTAAGACGCGATAAGACATGTTAGGTAACGATACTTTTAGTTTGTATGATTTAAATTTATTTTTGTGGACTGCGAAGGTTAGATTAGGTAAACATTTCTGTATAATGATGACACACATACCCTTATATAACAATTAGTAAACCATAGGGATGATATAAATTCTTTTGGGTTGGAATAAAACATTTTACAAAATGGGTGTAATATACTACCCTTATCCAACAATTAAATTGCTTGTTTAAATATTTTCTTCACATTTACAAGAATGCTATAAATAAGGGTTACTAAAGTTAACACCAACACTCAAACTTATAAAAAAAGAAAGTTAAAATTAAATATCGAAACTTACATTCAGACTAAAAGCACAAAGACGGTGTATAAAATTTAACATCATTCCAAAAATAATTTCTTTAGCAGATGATATTATTTCTGAATAAATAGAAACACTTAATGGGAATGTCGTTGCAAACGTGTGATAAGATATCTCTCTGCCTTTGTACGATTCAAATTTTCTTTGTTCAGGTAAGTTATGTAAAAATTCCTTTACAATGACGACGCGTATTACTATAAACTTGATCCAAAACCGTTTAATTTAATAATTATTATTAGTAAAGCATATAGGGATGAGAAAACTAAGGGCTCGTAGATTTTCGAAATTTTCTACTACTAAGGCTTAACACGAACACTCGATTAGTAATAAGAAGAAAGTTAAAATTATTTAATAAAAGGGTTGGGGGGTTTAAATTTGAAAATATAATAAAATAAGTAAACTTACCCTTAAATAACTTGGTTCTCTTTGTAAGACTATTTGTGTTATTCTTTCGATTCAGTGGGTGTGCAGGGGCGGCGAGGATGATTCTGCAACCTTGGCACTATTGAAAACTGGAAAATAAAAGATAATAATAATTAATAACTAATTAAATAAATTTCTTTTTATAAATAAATTTTCTGACTAAACCAAAGATTTTCCTAATAATTAAAACAAAAATACATTTCTGCTTACTTAATCGGTAAAAATTAATTTACAAGAACAACTTTAAAGGTGTGGTTTAACATTTGAAATACAAAATGGGTGTAACATACCCTTATCTAACAATTATTAAATTGCTTGTTTAAATATTTTCTTCACATTTACAGGAATGCTATAAATATAAGGGTTAGGTACTAAAGTTAACACCAACCCTCAAATTGTTATAAAAAGAAAGTTAAAATTAAATATCGAAACTTACATTCAGACTAAAAGCACAAAGATGGTGTATAAAATTTAACATCATTCCAAAAATTATTTCTTTAGCAGATATTATTTCTGAATAAATAGGAACACTTATGGACAGGTCGTTGCAAATGCAAACGTGTGCTCTTACTGCTCTTTGCCTTTGTACGATTCAAATTTTCTTTGTTCACGTAAGTTACGTAAAAATTCCTTTACAATGACCACACGTATTATAAACTTGATCCAAAACCGTTTGATTTAATAATTATTAGTAAAGCATATAGGGATGATAAAACTATTATTTGCGTTCACTGTAAATTTTATTAGCTAAAGGTGCGTTGACACTGCTTAATTTATTAGGTAAAGGTGCGCGCACACTAAAATTTTTTAGCTAAAGGTGCATTCACACTGCTAATTTTTTAGATTAAGGTGCATTCACACTGCTAATTTTTTAGATAAAGGTGCGTTCACACTGCAAATTTTATTGGCTAAAGGTGCATTCACACTGCTAATTTTTTTGGCCCGCCCTCCGGTTCACTTTCTACTTTGAACTTTTCAACCCCCATGTAGACACCCAATTTTTTTCAAAAACATTAGGAAGAAACAATATAATTGAGAAAAACTGGAAAAAGTTGTGCGTTTTTTGATATAGCTAAATTAATTATTGTAAAGGTTGTTATAAAAAATTTACTGTTTCCGCCCGGGATCGAACCGGGGACCTTGTGCGTGTGAAGCACACGTGATAACCGCTACACTACGGAAACTTTGTTGATAGGAAACTCCGTTCATAATTTCTGAGGTACCAGGGTTATATCATAGAACAGACATTCATATTATAAAATTTTCTTCCTTTAAATTTACAAAGCTATAAAAATACTTTTTTTTAAAGCTAATTAATATAATAAAAATTGTTTTGATATGATTTTTAAAAATGTCTTACTATTAAAAAAAAAACAAATAAAGTCAAAGGAATTTTATAACAGAAGGGGAGTTTCATTTAAATGTTTGAACTTGTGTCCAATTCAAACACATTTCTGACTTTTTGATCCTTAAAAAATGCAGGAATTTTAATTTTTCAGGTGTTGATTATCTTAAAAACAGGACAAAGTTAAGTAGAAAGACATGTTTTCTGTTTCAACTTTCTAAATTATCATTAAAAACTAATTCAGTGCTTGAAATGTTAAATAATTAAGATTTTATTTAAAAATATTGCAATAAATTTTTAGTTATTAAAAAAATTACTTTTCGATAATTAAAAAAAAATTGTTTGAATGTAGACAAAAATTTACGTAGTTGTGAAAAATTAATGTTTAAAAATTTTTTCATTACATTTCCTTTGATTTCTTCACAATAAAATTAATTCAATGATCTTTTAGAACGTTTCGTATTTAAGTGAAGGCGAAACACACTAAATTTGGATGATCAATCTTTAAAGCAATGAAAACGCACAATCACGCACACGCACTAACTTTGTCACACACACACGACTGATCTTCAGTCGGAAAAACTAAGGGAACTAAAAGAAAGAATAGTGACTAGAATATTCGATCAAATCAACTTAGGCCGGGCCTTTATGCTATCAAAGTAGACTGAAAATCCAGAACATGTGACCCCTTTGCCAATCTTAGAGAAAATCCGGATTTCACGATACAAAAACTTCATTTTATTAACTCTACTTCGGGGTCAACCGTATCTTTTAAAATTCTACTACGACTAGCTTAGAAGAGATTTGTTTTACTAAAAAATTTGTTCGTTATCAAAAGTTTAAAACATTACAACGAGTTAAAGTTAAAGAACAACCTTTATTTTTCCTAAATAATATATAACTTTTGTGATGTAATCGGAATGTATGATAAATTGATAAGATAAATAAATTAATTGTGTATGAAAATGTTATAATTTCCTTAAATTTAATGCTTTGATTACAAAAAAAAAATATTGCTTGTCCGGATTTGATCCCAGCTCGAAAGAGCGTGAGCTAACGCGTCACCGCTCATAAATTTTGGAGTAAAGTTTAAATATTGAATTTTTTTATTAACAGGGGCAATAATTTAAGTTAAGGGAGAATGTGTGCGATATCAACTTCTTCTATTTTTGTATTATTCGTGGGCATAACTTTGAATAGTTGTCCTGATTCCTGATTTTACGGTGTCTTCCTACCCTTAAAGGAAATGATTAAAACTGAGAACCAATTTAATCATTTTGTAATTTATGTAATACCAACATACCTAACGCTAGTAGAGACCTAACTAATCAAGAATCGTATTAACATTTGTTATTCATGGAGTTTTAGAAGTTTGTATTTGTAACAGGCATGGGAGAGATGGAGGATAGTCGTGTGCAGATAGTGTCGGTCGCAGGAGGCTGTTTAGTATGTGAAACGTGTAAGATGCCCAGGGCGCACATTTGCGAGTCTCTCCTGTCTCCTCGCCCGTTTCATCCCCCTCGGACCACAGGGCTTGATAATGGATATATTGTATCATCTCCACCCGACCGATAGACAGCTTATTTCACATTCAAATGACATTTATATACGGTCTTTATACTACCGCCCGAAATAACCACCTAAATTATATATCGCATTGCTCCAAATCTCGGAAAACAGAGATAATTACCCTTTTTTTCCCTTAAAAGCCTCTCTCGCTCTAATCTATAAACGTCATGAACATATCGCGATGAATACATGCAGTGACAGCGAGCTTAGTGTAATTTTATTCACCCTGTATAGAGTGGTTGGTGAAGGAATGTGTATGTATAAGTAATAAATTGTCGCTTGAGAGAATGTCCAAGCAGGCGGGGGTGGCTCTGCTAAGGGGGCCGCTTGGGGATGGGGAGCTTGTACAACACGTGCGCTCGGGGTGGACGTCTCCGCATACGCTAGCACTAGATTAACTATGGCAGGACCGTATTCTTGGAAATCAAGAGAAACTTTCCAGAACTAATAATGAAAATATTTCAATCAAATTTGCATCGATTCATATTATAAAAAATTTACGGTTCAATCAGAATCTTACATGATTTTTCCCTATTAAATGTTTCCCTTGGGGATGGATTACGATAGTTAGTTACAAGACATGCGTTTGAGATTTGCGTCGAATTTCCACATATTTTGAGGGTAAAGCTTGTTATTCTTTTGCTTATCTACCGTATTCTAAGGGAACTACCGAAATGGAAAAAACATTCTACATTCACATCGGAGAGCACGTTAAGCCGTTGGGCCCCGTCCCTTATACTTCAATAGGAAGTCTTTGGGTTCGTTAAACAAATTAATTTAAAAAAGTTAGTTAGGTGTAAATGCTCTGGGACAAAGAAAGTGAAAAATATACCCATCCCCTTCACCCACCTCCCCATATAAAAATAAACTACTGGGAAAATGGCTTGACTGTTTCTTAAAAATTTCATGGTTACGTTTTAAGGGATAAACGAAATGTAGGAGGTTGGTGGACATCCAGAAATTTTTCTTTTAAGTTTAGTTTGAATACAATTTTCAAAATATGAAAAATTGTGTAATTAATGTTGAAAATTCCAACGATTTTTTAAGAGTCTCAAACCGAGTTTAGAACTTTTTTTGTTACAAATTTTATTTTCTTAATTTTTTCAAATATAACGCCCTGTATATTTTAGGATTTTGTAATTCTGTTACCCCATTCCAAAGATATCGCATTTGTTTATCAACATTTTGTAAAAAGCTGATAAAATCAAATCAACTTCAAATTTCATTTTCTTAATTTTTTCAAATATAACACCCTGTATATTTTAGGATTTCTTACTTCTGTTATTAATAACCTTTACAGAAATATAAAGTTTTTGTAATTTGGACTCACCGTTCAAAAGTTATCGGATTTGCTTAGCAACATTTTGTAAAAAGTTAATAAAGTTAAATCAACTTCAAATTTTATTTTCTTAATTTTTTCAAATATAACACCCTGTATATTTTAGGATTTATTGCTTCTATTATTAATCGTCTTTACAGAAATATAAAGTTTTTGTAATTTGGACTCCCTGTTCCAAAGATATCGCATTTGTTTATCAACATTTTGTAAAAAGCTGATAAAGTCAAATCAACTTCAAATTTCATTTTCTTAATTTTTTCAAATATAACACCCTGTATATTTTAGGATTTATTAATTCTGTTATTAATTGCCTTTTTAGGCATATAACGGTTTTGTAATTTGGACTCTCCGTTCCAAAGTTATCGCAATTGTTTATCAACATTTTGTAAAAAGCTGATAAAGTTAAATCAACTTCCAATTTTATTTTCTTAATTTTTTCAAATATAACACCCTGTATATTTTAGGATTTACTAATTCTGTTATTAATTGACTTTTCAGGCATATAAAGTTTTTGTAATTTGGACTCGCTGTTCAAAAGTTATCGAATTTCTTTTACAACATTTTGTAAAAAGTTGAGAAAAAATAATTTCCTGAAAATTTCTACTGAAATGTTGGTTGGTGGGAATTTGATGTCGACATTTTCGCTAAACATTAAATCGAATAACTAAGACATATTGGGGATTAAATTTACGCGACTGATTGCAGGCGGCATGGTCGGAATGAAAATTATGGTGAAATTTACATAACTTGCACAGGCTAAGTTATCCTCTATAATAAACCAGGAAAATTGTTTCTATACTTTATGATTTACATACTCGTTTTTATTTGATAACTAATAATGAAAGTTGTGAGGAATCAGTCAAGTATTGTAAATTATGTAAGTCGAAATAACGTAAACAGTGCTAGGATCTTTAAATTCCAGTTGTAGAATTTTTCTATGAACTGGAATTACCTACAATGACCTGGAAGGAAAATACCAGGATGCAAATACTTATTTCAGTATATAAATGCATACAAATCCGATACCTAATAATAAAGTTTATTATGAGAAATGTATTGAGTTGTTCCCTAACCCACACTGTCCTCCTATCATCTGTTTAGTTGTTCTTGGTAACACTCCCACGTTCTATTCATACACACGCTAAATAGTGATGTTAGTTTTAGTTTGGTTTAATTATTATTGCATTAATTAAACTTGTAAGATGATCACGATTCAGTAAGGGAAAGTAGATGTGGTTTCAGTTACTATGCAATTATATGAAGCCACTGTAAGTTGTGATAGAAATTTTGGTTCGTGCGACGTCACGGCTTGTGTCTATTTTTCAGGCAGGAAAGGATAGGTGGGGAAAATCAAGTATTGTAATTTTAATTTAAGTTAACAGGACACAAAAATTTATGAAATCAAATAGAATAATTAGATTGGCATATTATTAGCTTTCAGTTGAATTTATTTTAAGGTTTGGCTATGACGACAACTTTGGGCATTAATTTTTACTAGCTTTGGCTAATTTTAGCGCCATAACGTCAAGCCTAGGAGGATGTTTTAAATCAATTATGGCTTAATTGAATTCTTTTTATAGCCTTACAATGACCAAAGCGTAGGTGCGTGGTTTCAGTTTTAAAAATATTTCAGAATCATCTCCGAAAGCGACAGTAGAAATTTTTATAAAACTTCCGATAACAAGAATGATATTTTCTGAATAATTATAAAAGTTCAAGGAGTTTTCAATGATTTTCCTGAAAATTGAAAGTTTACTTTCCTGTAAGAACTTTCCCCTTTTGCGTTTTCAGAGAGTTTCCCGCAAATATTTGACTTTGCAAGAAATTCCGTTGAATAAATTCACCCAAAAAATATTTTTCAGGAAAAAATATTTTTCAGGAAAAAAATATTTTTCAGGAAAAATTTTTGAAAGAAAGAAAACTTCAAAAATAGTTTAAAGTTTCAGGAAATACACTGAAAACTACTAGCATAAATGAACCTAAGAAATTCCTGAAAAATAACGAATTTCAAAAATTTAAAAGTCTGTTTACATTTTCCGGAAACTTAACCAAAACTTCTTGGAAAATTGGTATACGAAGGAAAACTTTGTGATGATTTTAAACTTTCAGGAAATTTCAGGGAATTCCTGTAAATTGAATTAATTTTGAAATTTTCCTTTTTATAAGAATTTTGCTTGAACTTTTTGGCTTGAAAATTTTCACCTGATTTCGAATTTCCTTTTTCAAATTTCAAAATCAATTTGAATTTGAAAGGGAAAACTTCTTGATCAGTTTAAATTTTCAGGAAACTTCACGAGTTTTCTGTAAACTGAATTTTGAATTTTTGAGATCTAGTTAGAAACGTGATCGAAGCTTAAGACATGGAAAAGTTTAATACCTTCGGATATTTGCATCGGGAGCAGAATCCGATCCTGCGAGAGTCGAGGACGCATTACTGCTACGCCAAGCAAGCAAGCTAGCAAGGAAGGAAGCAAGCAAGAGCAAGCAATGACGGTAGCGGGAGCGAGGCGGGCTGACAACGGCAAGTATAGGGATGGAAGCAGGAACGGAGAATGTAAAATAGGCTGTGCTGCTGGTGGTGGACCTGTGCTGGGTCCAGCGCTGCCCCGAGGTATTGATCTACAGGCCTAGAGGAGGGTGTGTGTGCTGACACGCACTCCCCCGATTACCCCTAAGACCCCCTAGTCTTACCGCGTATGTAACACTATCTTATTGTTACATGCCGCGCATTTTAGGTGCTCCACGTTACCCTGAACTATGTCATGTAGGCCGACTCGGAACTTTCGAAAACAACCCCCAAACTAAGGGATATTTTCACCTAACACTCAAAACGTCTTCTCTTTCTACAGCCACTTTTTTCTTTAAACAGCACTTCTGTTTTACAAGAAAATCATATACCTACCACTCTATTAAAGGAAGGTTTAAAACCTTAAGGGTAGAAAAATTATAATTCTTCTACAATAAACAAAAATACTAACTCTTTTTATTTGAGAACTTTTACAAAAGTTGTAATGTTAATTCAAAATGATTTCCTAAAACCTTTCACTTTATTATTTCCTCTTTATAAGCCACCCTCTCTACATTTTCCAACGGATTCAGGTAAACCTGCGAAAGGTTTTTCGTTTCCTATACGCCAGTGTTCGAGGCAGAGAAGCCAGGAGTCCATTAAAATCATCTTAGGTACTTTAATATTCAGCGTTTGGTTAAGTAACTCGAATCCTTATAGTTTGTTAAAACATACCCCCGGGGTTATTTTCTGAATATCACAAGGGGGTGAATTTTTTTAATTTTTTTGGATTAATAATTTAGAGACTTGAAGAAGTCCTCTGTAATCGAGTGGTGTAATAATTAGCATCGATAACAGTTTAGGAAGTGCATTCTGAAAATGACGTTGAAAAATGTTGAGCGATCGAGGGTTATAACAGCGATTTAAAATCTGATTGACCAAAGGGAAGCTCAAAACTGTAAGAAGATAAATTTACCAGCCTGTCCGTTCCGTTACGTTAGAGAAGACGATCCCTGTAGAAACTTTAACGATCGCTATGAGAAAGCGAAGTATAATCAAAATGTGCAACTTTTTTTGTTATCTAATAAAATATTGATTCATCACGAGGTGTTTTATGGGGAAAACAAAGTTTTTTCCATTAGCAACTAATTTTTCTTTTCAAGTAGAACACGGAACTAGTGTAAAACGTCTTTCTGAACTTTTAAATTTCAGGTTGTAAAGCTCCTGACCCTAAGCAGCTTAGAGCTTATCCTTGGTCTTTCAGTTACTGCGAGTCCCAGCCTGAGGCGACGCAGGTAACGGATGGCGTCCGTTCGAACTTGTAACAGATTCTAATCAAACTATCAGAAATTTCTTGGTTAATTGCTAAATTATGTTACGCAAGTTTGCTGATTGAATCGAGTAAAGTGCGTGGTAGTAGCCTTCAGTAACAGATAAATTCACACAGAGTGTGCCCAATTAGATTTTATACGGAAAATTGAACGTTGCCTGTGTATACCCAACGTGCCAGCTAACGAGAACTTTGCTTTCTCAAAAATTAACGGAAATTGTATTCCTACAACAGCTAAACTTTTGGTGGTTATAGGTTTGTAAGTTAACTAAATGTTAATTTACTGCTAGAGTTTCTAATTTGTTATTCATATCGAATTATCAAACACAATTTGAGTAATGAGCGAATTTAATGATGAAAAGGGTGGAAATAATTAAACTTATTCTTCCTTGTTTTGTAATTACACGAGAATACTTGAAAGAAAAATTATGGTTAACTTTTGTACTAAGCGGTGACATCAATCCTATCTGAAAAGATTTATTGTGATGCCCTTTAGCATGCAACGATTGCATCCAAGGACCGTTTTCTGCTTCATGTCATATGAGAAAAGGAACGGGGTTGAACCTCGAGTTCCCCTTACACTTTGATTGTTCGTAATGCATCTTCCTTACAATAAATCCCTGAGGATATGTTCCCTTTTTTATAACTTATGGAAAGTTTTTTTTGTTTATAATACAGGAGGTTTATTTATTTTGATTTAAAACTTGTAAATTAAAAGGGATACGAAAGATTTTCGATTCGATTATTATTGACCCTTTCACAAAACGTTCGTAAATAATTACAATAACTTTTGAACCGCGAGTCCAAATTTAAAAAACTTTTCATGCCTTTAAAGGCAATTGATAGCAGAATTAATAAATGCAAAAATATACAGAGTGTTATATTTGAAAAAATGCATTAAACAAAATTTGAAGTTGATTTGACTTTAATAACTTTTTACAAAATGCTGTTAAACAATTGCTATAACTTTTGAGTCGCGAGTGCAAATTCCAAAAACTTTTCAGGTATTTAAAGTAAATTAACAGCAGAATTAAGAAATGCAAAAATATACAGGGTGTTATATTTGAAAATAGTATATTATATTATTAGGAGTAGAAAGAGTTCTTTTTGTGTTGAGCTCATATTGCGGCCGAGGCGCACGCGCCGAGGCTGTGCAAGTGAGCGAAACACAAATAAGACGTTCTACTCCGAATAATATATACTATTTTTTCTTCAAGTGTAAAAATATTCTGTTGCTGTAAATAAATATTTCCTAAAAAGTCATTTCGACAGGACAACGCTCTCCCTTCTACCAACCTTGGGGGCGGAGCTATGGGCAAAATACTGCCGTTGCCATGGATACGTAAACACATTATTGTACTAGTAACATTATTTTCATTTTTTGACTACTAACAAAATGACTTCCTTCTACATAGCCAGTTCTGTACAACAATACGGATATTATGATACGCTTGAAGAAAAAAATCATTAAACAGAATTTGAAGTTGGTTTGACTTTAATAACTTTTTACAAAACGCTGTTAAAAAATTGCAATAACTTTTGAGTCGCGAGTGAAAATTCCAAAAACTTTTCAGGTATTTAAAGTAAATTAACAGCAGAATTAAGAAATGCAAAAATATACAGGGTGTTATATATAAAAAAAATCATTAAACAGAATTTGAAGTTGATTTGACTTTAACGACTTTTTACAAAATACTGTTAAACAATTGTAATAACTTTTGAATCGCGACTCCAAATTCCAAAAACTTTTCATGTCTTTAAAGGAAATTAACAGCAGAATTAAGAAATGCAAAAATATACAGGGTGTTATATTTGAAAAAATTCTTTAAACAGAATTTGAAGTTGATTTGACTTTAATAACTTTTTACAAAATGCTGTTAAAAAATTGCAATAACTTTTGAGTCGCGAGTGCAAATTCCAAAAACTTTTCAGGTATTTAAAGTAAATTAACAGCAGAATTAAGAAATGCAAAAATATACAGGGTGTTATATATAAAAAAAATCATTAAACAGAATTTGAAGTTGGTTTGACTTTAATAACTTTTTACAAAACGCTGTTAAAAAATTGCAATAACTTTTGAGTCGCGAGTGAAAATTCCAAAAACTTTTCAGGTATTTAAAGTAAATTAACAGCAGAATTAAGAAATGCAAAAATATACAGGGTGTTATATATAAAAAAAATCATTAAACAGAATTTGAAGTTGATTTGACTTTAACGACTTTTTACAAAATACTGTTAAACAATTGTAATAACTTTTGAATCGCGACTCCAAATTCCAAAAACTTTTCATGTCTTTAAAGGAAATTAACAGCAGAATTAAGAAATGCAAAAATATACAGGGTGTTATATTTGAAAAAATTCTTTAAACAGAATTTGAAGTTGATTTGACTTTAATAACTTTTTACAAAATGCTGTTAAAAAATTGCAATAACTTTTGAGTCGCGAGTGCAAATTCCAAAAACTTTTCAGGTATTTAAAGTAAATTAACAGCAGAATTAAGAAATGCAAAAATATACAGGGTGTTATATATAAAAAAAATCATTAAACAGAATTTGAAGTTGGTTTGACTTTACTAACTTTTTAGAAAATTCTTCTCAACAATTGTAATAACTTTTAAATCGCGAGTCCAAATTACCTTGATGACATAAGAGAGAAAGTAAAATATAAAGAAAAAACTACAGGTTATGTGAAACCAACACAAAAGATATCCACCATGAATCATAAAAGAAAATCCGCTGAGGCACGGTCCTGTAAGAAATGAAATAATAGAAGAAAATGGGTCGAAGAAAAACCTAATGAACGATTTAGGCCGGAAATGTTTACCCATTTACAGTAATAGTTAATTAATTACAGCGATCTGCCCCTATTTCCCCATATCTAGAGCACAGGCCCAGTTTAATTCTTAAAAAGATAAGAAAGGACGTAAGACAAGAAAATCTTTCTAAATTAAAAATTATAAGAAAATGCTTCATTTTTTCATGAAGGCTGAGTGCTGACTGAAAAAAGAGAAAAGTTTTTAAAAATTGCAAAAGGGAATGTTGCTGTGACTGCACGAATTATTTTAGTGGAGGTTGTGTAGATTTATTATATTATTGAACTGGCCAGGGGATAAAATATACGGTGTTCAGGAGCAGAAGTGCCACGTAGGCTGGTTGCTCCCTTCCATCATTCGTCATTAGCATTTTGGTTGTAGATTATTGCCGATTGCGAGCAGCAAGCAGTAACTTCTAGTATCAACCGCTAAACTTGTTAGAACTGATGCAAATCTCAGCACAATATTTTATCCTCCCCTTCTATCTTGGCCATGTAGAGTATCCGCCCTACGCGGCTTGCCAAATGAAGACCAGCGGAGCCCAAAGAAGAATAGTTAGAATTTGCATCGCCCTATCTGCTGATATATAGCGCGGCCTTATCTGCTCTGTCCACCCCTAGCGGCCAGTGTAGCAAGTGCTAAAGTTTAATTTATGTTCCCCAGCACTGCATTGTCACGTCTTACAGATGACTGAGGCTCGTGACCACTGTGAGCGGTCCGGTTGTGCGAGCGAACCGCGATCCGGAAGGACATCCTCCGGAAGCTATAACTAAAAATTTTATCTCCCAATTAATTATCGATTTTGTTTCCCAAAATTCTCCACGAATGCAACTAAACACCTGGAATACATTAACTTCTTAAAACCCCACCCCTATTCATCCCCTGAAAGTATTTCAAGGATAATACTAAATTTTATAAAAAAATTAATAAAGTCCCACCAACTTCAAATTGGATTTAATGAATTTTTTCAAATATAACACCCTGTATATTTTTGTATTACTCAATTCTGCAGTCAATTGCCTTTAAAGGCATGAAAAGTTTTTGGAATTTGAACTTGCGATTCAAAAGTTATTGCAATTGTTGAAGAGCATTTTGTAAAAAGTCCTTAAAGTCGAACCAACTTCAAATTCTATTTAATAATTTTTTCTAATATAACACCCTGTATATTTTTGCATTTTTTCATTCTGCTGTCAATTTCCTTTAAAGACATGAAAAGTTTTTGTAATTTGGACTCGCGATTCAAAAGTTATTGCAATTGTTTAACAGCATTCTGTAAAAAGTTAGTAAAGTCAAACCAACTTCAAACACTGTTTAATGATTTTTTTCAAATATAACACCCTGTATATTTTTGCATTTCGTAATTCTGCTGTCAATTTCCTTTAAAAACATTAAAAGTTTTTGTAATTTGGACTCGCGACTCAAAAGTTATTGCAAATGTTTAACAGCATTCTGTAAAAAGTTAGTAAAGTCAAACCAACTTCAAACACTGTTTAATGATTTGTTTCAAATATAACACCCTGTATATTTTTGCATTTCTGAATTCTGCTGTTAATTTTCTTTAAAGACATGAAAGGTTTTTGGAATTTGAACTCCCGACTCAAAAGTTATTGCAATTGTTTAACAGCATTTTGTAAAAAGTTAGTAAAGTCAAACCAACTTCAAATTCTTTTTAATGCATTTTTGCAAATATAACACCCTGTATATTTTTGCATTTCTTAATTCTACTGTCAATTGCCTTTAAAGATATGTAAAGATTTTGTAATTTGGACTCGCGATTCAAAAGTTATTAAATTAAATTAATATTATTAAAAAATTCTTAGATTGAAGTTTTATTGCCTTTCCTAAAAAAGATTTCAGGAAAATCGTTACGAGTTTTCTAGACTGAAATTTAATATTAGACGGAGGTATTTAATACAGAAAAGTAGATGCCCCATCATTTTGATAAATATCTAATTTGAGCGAAAGAGTAAAAAATGTAAAAGTTCACGGGTCACTTCCGGGGTCGAATATTTGTGTAAATCTTCGCTCGCAGTGTCTGCCAGCCCAGCGAAACAAATAGGCATCATTAGGCAGTGTGTTCTAGGGTTCTAGGCTAGCTAAGCAAACGTAGTGTAGGTATTACACCTCACCCACACCCTTCGGACTCTAAGCTATCAGCTTATCGCGCGCTAATCACTTCTCATCAATACCCCTATCAACCGCTGTAACGCAGTCATGTTGTTATTTCGCTTTTGTATCCTCCATCGTCCTCTTTTCTTCGTTTCGCGTACACGTACACGTTTTTCGTCATCCCACTCGTTGCGTAATGAAGTATTGTTTAAGGGCTTGTAAATAAGTTGTCTAATTCAGTTTGAAACTTGTGCGGGAGCATCACTTATGTTTAATTCAAACGGCCGGTGGTCAGTTCTTCTTGAGGCAAGTACAACATTGGCAGCAGAGCCATACATTAACTTATCCAATATTCCACTCTGGTGGGCGAGCGCTGTAGGCATGCAAATGAAGTTAGTGTCGTTGGGGGTGCGGGAGAACAGGGGGGTGCACACACGACTTGCCCGTGCTATTGATTAAAGACGACCGTGGTCCAGCGGGTAATTACCCCCTTATCTCGACTCCCCTACTGTGTGCACTAGCACGCTCTGCCTCACTTGGTACTCACCGGAACATGAGGCTATTTCCACGGCTACGGGTTTATTTATCAAGAAACTCGCCCCAGAAAGATAAATGTCAACGTTTTTACCAAATTTGTTGCAACTATGTTCCTCTGCATTTATCATCCAAATATAGTAGTCAGGGCACCCCTTTCTACCAAACTCGCGCATAACATCATAATTTATTGCTTTTATACAGGGGACCCATCGAAAATTTACTACCCCTATTTCAATATCTACACTTCTACGTTCTTAAATCCCTACAATTCCTTCTTATTAAAATAAAGAGTAAAATTTTCATCTAATATTTTTAATAAGAGTTCGAAATAACAAATTTTTACCATTACAGGAGTAAAATCACACGACCTAGCTGGCCAAGAATTTTCTATACCGCACCTTTACAATAATAGGGTCTGACCAAGTCCTGTTGAAGTCAGTTTTTAACAGAATATGTCCAAGTTACATCACTTTTATAATATTTCGAATGATTTCATTCATGAACGTTTTCATTCAAAAAGGAAAACGATTTTGTACCGAACATAATCATGTGACGCAACCAAGAACTGGTTACGTTGTAAAATACACCAATCACAAGCATATAATGACTTAAAAATTACAGCAAAATAAAAAAGAAAGGCACAAAAGAGAGATGAAGAAAAATCATACCCAACACCTCCTTTAATGCATATCAGTGACAGATTTTCCTTTATTTTTTCCCTATGCCACTCAAGCAGACGATATTCCATTTTAAATCCGACAGGACAGGGACGGACTATCCACGATACACGTTGCCCTATAGGCCCCCCAAAACGCGTTGCAAACGGTTCAACGATGATTTTTCTCAGAATTGGGAAAATGGAACTTTGACTGTCGTTCGCCGGTGAACTGGTCACTTCAGGACAATATGCCTTGAGGTTTAAGTTAACGAATTTTATCCAAATTAGAAAGGGAAATTGAAAGATATTTCATGATTGAGAAAACTGATGTACAAAACCTGAATGAAAGGAAAATTACTAAAGCGCACAATGTGATAAATTTAGCAAATTAGTATCCTTCGGATTTTTCTGCATGAAATAGCGGCGCTTTGTGTTATTAATTTTGTTTATCCACATGTGAACCCATGGCTAAGTGGACGAAAGTGGTAGCTTAGCCATAAACGGACAACCCCTTTATATTTAAAGGCACACTCGTCAATAAATTGTCAGAGGCTGACCTTTTCTGATTAATGCCTTGTTGAGCGACAGCTGACCGCTATAAAATAGTTTTTATGACGTCGTAACGCATGTTATATGTATTTTTTCATGCTATATCATGACGAGTAAAGATGCTAACCCCCCTTTACATGTTTATATAATAAATGCGGGAAGGGGTATCTTTCTGATCGACTTATGATGATACCTTAACAGAATAATTCATTCAAAATCAAAATTTGATCAAATCTGTCTTTGTTTTGGGAACGCAGAATTCAGGACATTCCCGCAAGAGTCCTTTCTCAAATCAGTTGAGGAACTAAGGGTTGACATGAGGCATTAGGGAAAGCCAAATCAGATTCGAAGGTTGGGACATGCCGTATAAAAATTTTGTGCACCACTGATACAAAGGGGCCTTCAGCACATGATAACGTGAATAAAATATGTATTAAATGGGGTAAATTTGGTGGTGGTAGGAGCGTGCTATTTTAGGCTGTTGTTAGGGTCGTAAGCTGCGACTACGTATTTTCACTCACGTGCAATGTGTTGAAAATTTTAGAGTAAATTGTTTTTGTTTTAACACTTTCATTAACAATACTCAATTATTTTACCAAACCCCTTAATTTTATATTCTTCAACCCTTAAATCAAACTATTATCTCTTAGATTTCATTTCCTGAACATTTTTTTTATTTACTGTCCAGATAAATATTCCAATTTACTTTTTAATAATTTATATAAAATTCCAACATTGCTAAACTGCCTTTCAGGCTCTTAAAGTAATTTCATTTAACATTTTACAGAATTTAACCGAATAAAGCTTTAGGAGTCAATTTTTAATAAGCAACCTCATTAGGACTTTAAAGCTGCATTTTTATTACCATAAAATGTTACTGAAAAAAATTTAAAGTAAAAATATTCAATGTAAGAAATTTTCATATATAATACTACTAGTAACTACGAAATATCCGACAATTTTTGGACAGTATGTAAGAGTACTTGATGCGCGATAATTCGCTATGAGTCCGAAGGACGAATAGCGAATTATCCTGCATCAAGTACGAATACGTACTGTCCAAAAATTGCAGGATTATTTCGTAGTTACGAGTAGTATTCGGAGGACAATTTGACGAACCAAATTTAAATTTTTATAGTTTCAAATCAGATTAACAATAATTTTCTTCGTAACCATGGTTTTATATACAAACCAGACAAAAGTCAAATTTAATTTTTCTTTCTACCTATGTATTTTGTGCATACTTTGTGATATTTTCTGTAAAATGGAAGCAAAACGGGTTCAACAGAGTACACTTGAAGAGATAGAGGAAGCTTAGAAGGTAAAACGCCCAAGAATTGTATGAAATTTAATGTTTCTTTCTACGTATTTTGTGTATGGTTTGTGACATTTACGGAAAAATGGAAGCAAAATGGTTTGGCTAGAGTACACTTGAAGAGATAAACGAAGCTGAAGAAGGTAAAACTCCCAAGAATACTGTGATATCTCGCACCTCGGTTTGGAAGCAGTTTTTTTTGACAGAAAAATTATCGCTGAAATTTTGTACTAGTCCTAAATATCCGAGAATATACAAATTTGGAGTGCGCTGATTGGCTTGTCAAGTGAGTAAAACGCAACCGGATTGGTCAGTTTAGGGTGTGTCAAATTGTCAGGAAATAATATTTATTGGAAGCAGATCCCGAGTCCTACTCTTCCTTCTACTTTCCTTTTTAAATTTTTTTCCCCATATGAAGAGATTTTTTTTAACAAGGGAATAAATTTCCCGGTTAGTTATTCTCGTCAATGAATTGTTCTGCGTTACTTAACAAGGAAATTTAGTGGTCATTTCAGAGGGTTAGTCAAGTTTAAGTGATCCATCATGCTAAGAAAAGTAACTTCCAACAACTTTACTGACCCAGCCTCCTCTAACATTGAGTCGTTGAATAATAAGGATCTGTTTCATACGACGTCGTTTTGCAGTGTTCTTGTAGTTAATGTCAAACTTTAGTTTGATACTAAATACCCGACAACGAGACTTCAACGCATAAAGAAAACTTAACACGTTCTCTACTATTCTAGAATAATTTGGAAATTTATTTCTGAATATTACGAAGGAAGTTTTTCTTAAATATTTAAAAATTCATAAAAGTCGTTACAAAAATAGTAGAGGGTTGTTGGATGGATTAAATTACAGCCCCTAGTGTCTTATGCCAATACGTAGTTCAGCATAAGCTCGCGTCACAAATCTTATGTTTACTTTTACACTCACTAGTGAATAATAATAATTAGTGTATTATGGGTAGCATTATCCTTTACAAAAAAAATTAATAAATTGAGATATTATTAACTAGTTGCGAACACAACCCTTTATCTCGAAGATACCTGTGCTACAAAATGAAAACAAAGATCGGGAAAATCGTCTTCTGTATTCATTAGACAGCAATTCAGTTTAAACCTTTGAAGCAGTAAAATGTTAACGAGAGTTAAATATGTATATTATTATTATTATTCTATAACGATCTGGTGAATAGAAGAGAGAGAGCTAAAGGGCAAAAACCCAACGAGGTTAGTAAAGCAGTTTTGAGCTCCCACAAGCGAGGCAGGCACGATAATCTAACAATAAATCTACAATCATAGAAGTTCGTTAACAGGAATTGTCCCAAGCTTTCATAATTAATTTATGGTGCGGAGCGGATTTGCATGTACAGAACTTAACCTATTCGGACAACAGAGAAATTAAATTCCGCCAGTATTACAGTAGTTCTGTAATGGTCATTTGTTTAACAAATAAAACGAGGAACTCCTGGAGTTTCAGCGCTCCAGGGCACATTGCATCTTCTTCTATAACATGAGGGATGCACCGACGTGTCAAATAGGTATGGGTGAGAAACCGCAGTGGCACCTCGCGACTTCCCTGTTTCTAGTTAACATGCACCCTGGAAGGTGTACACAACTGCATACTGTAGTAGATGCAGTTTAATTTATCACACAACCAGAATTTACTTCATTAAACATCTTGTAATGTTTTATCTAAAGGACTCTAACAACGGAGCAAATTGTAGGAAATTAAAGGGTTTGTGTTAGGAAAATACAAAACACCAACACATCTACATATTACGTTGCGCGAATACATTATGTTTTATAGAAACCAAAAAAGTTTTGTCATTTATATAACAACAACGGTTTGTCTTTAAGTGCTGCAGAAATGCAGAACCACCAATTTTATAATCAGATTATCCAAACCGGCGGACGTAAAAAGATTATATAAATAATAAATATTAAATAAAATATCGATTTCAACGGGAAATATCAAGATTATATCACAGTTAATCAAATGTAGGGATTCATGAAATTGCTGTCTAACATCTTTGTTCTGTAATTTGGATTGAATATGTTACCAGTAATGTTTTATGTAAATTTCTAACGAACTTACAAGACTGGACACAATGAAGATTAAAATTTATACGATATTTTGTTACAATCCTTTCAAGCAAAAAAATATTACCTAACTACCTGAGGTGTCCATATTTTTTGCTTGAATCGGAAATGTCCAGTCTTGATTTAGGTCACATTAAAATAGTAAAAAGATTACATTTCAATTCACAATTTTCGTTACACTTGCATTTATTAAATTCCAGTTTTTTTTCTAAACTAAACTGGAATTTTCTTCGTTCTTATTTTTCTTAATATACCAAAACTGGTTATCATGTGAATCTATAAAATAGAATTTTATTTTAGTGGATATTAAACGGAAAATTGCTGAATCGCGACAGCTGAAAGTAATAAAATTTCTATGAATATGCGAAAGGGCTTTTATGCATACACACCAAGAACTGTCGAAGCGCGGAAAATGCCCTTAGATTAACAAGGAAACAGCAGGAAAAGTTTGACATCAGAAAATAATCTAAGAAGGAACTTTTTTTGGGGGTAAGATTAAATTACCAAAAGGTAATTACTAAGAAAATAATTTCTTTAGAAAAAAACCTTCATTGACCTACCCCAAGTACATAAAACAAGCACCTAAAGTGGAATTGGAATATGTAAATCTGGAAGAATTTAATTAGATTTTGATTGGTTGAACTGGTTGGGGTAGCTTGACCCTGGGCCTGCCCATCGCCTGCCCTGACCCTCGGTACAAACTACATAGTATACCACACACACTCCGTTGACGAACAGCTAGCGGACACGTGTGTCTGTAGACCGAGGATTAACGTGCAATCCCTCCTTTTAATTGGATTTTAATTGATACAGGGTTTTAATTTGGATTCGAGATTACTTCAACACTCACTTGATTATTGGTGAGAGTAATCCCGAAAATAGCTTGGGTAAATAAAATTTTTTCACCAAATGCACACTCCCATCATTTCGGCTAAAGAGGATTGATACGGGGTGGGTTAGGTTACCTCATATCAATTTATTGAAAATTTTACTTAAACGTTAATTGAAATTTCCACAATATTATAATGGTCCTATTAAGATTGTGTACAGTAAATCCCATTAAACTATACGAAGAATCGGAGTAGGGGGTCCAAATAGTTACAGTAAAAGCCAATAATCGATCAGGACGTTTAAATTGATTTGGTCAGGGAGTAAGATTTGGATATCCTGGGATATTTTTAAACTATCTAATAATAACTTTCAAAGTTTCCCGAATTGATTTCTAAATTAAATTTGAATCCTTTCTTGATTAAGGATGTTCACAATAAATTATAAAAAATTATTTCTGAATACCTACGCGCGCTGTCTGTTTTGAAATAAAATATAATAAAGGTGTAACAAATTTGTAAGGGACTCTCAGAAGCTTAATGACTTTTAAGGCAGTTTTGTAAAGTATTTCCTAAATATGTAAAGGTAGTTTCGTGAGTCCCCATACGGGAGAATAAACAAACATTGCCGTAGGTGTTTTAAATTATGTTAGCTCCCACGATACACATAGACCTATAAAGTTACGACTGTATTCATCATCATCATCGTAATGCGCTGCTTAACAAGACCCTCCTATCCCTTTATTCTAAAATTAAGTTATTCCAATGTTGTATTTCTGATTCAAGTACCCGCATTGAAATCCATGATTATCTAAGAGAGGGAAACTTGAAAAATTGTGTAAATAAATGATTATGAAATAAAATATATTTTTGCGCTACTGAGCTGTATTTCATTGTTTACCGCGGTTGTTTCCAAGACAGTAAGTTATGTTTACTAGTTGCTAAGGATAAAGTCGTCGGTAAAATACTTTGGGGTTCTAGAACGGTAAGTAAATTTATTCAAAACGAATGTGCCATGTAATTTGATAAATTAATGTCGGTCACAAATGTCAGTTTAGTTAAATAAAATGAATGCAATTTCCAATGTTAGTTAAAACAAATCCTGGAGCTTTTAATTTCTCATTTCTTGTAACAAAGTACGCCAGCAACGATTTTTCATCAATATTTGTACTTTTCTTGGTACACCAATTTTTAAAATGATTGTACCTTCGTAGCGTCTCTCTGGACTTCTCAGGAATGAGAACCGAACACCCCACAGTCCAAGCTCCTTCTATTTCGTTTTCGGAATCATTTTCATTAATTTTTAGCACGGAACTCAATAGTATATTAAGTATTAAGAACGGTAAGGACATTTTACCGATCGAAGACAATAGTTTGGAGGAGGAGCGCAGCGACGACTCCAATTATTGTCTGAGATCGGTAGTCCTTAACGTTCGTGATGCTTATGACGTTTTTTGCGCTACTGAATCCGGTAAAAAGAATTTTTAATAAATTAATAATTAATACAGATTCAAATGCGATAATTGTCAGTCTCCGCATCACGTTGCCGTATTGTCGATTGATATATTGCGTTTCTATAGCAATCTGTAAACAGTTACCGCCATTGCAGTTTTTTGTGAAAATTATTTTGAGTTCCGTGCTAAAAATTAATGAAAATGATTCCGAAAACGAAATAAAAGAAGCTTGGAATGTGGGGTGTTCGGTTCGCATTCCTGATAAGTCTAGAGAGACGCTACGAAGGTACCTACAATCATTTTAAAAGTTGGTGTACCAAGAAAAGTACAAATATTGATGAAAAATCTTTGCTGGCGTACTTTGTTACAAGAAATGAGAAATTAAAAGCTCCAGGATTTGTTTTAACTAACATTGGAAATTGCATTCATTTTATTTAACTAAACTGACATTTGTGACTGACATTAATTTATCAAATTACATGGCACATTCGTTTTGAGTAAATTTACTTACCGTTCTAGAACCCCAAAGTATTTTACCGACGACTTTATACTTAGCAACTAGTAAACATAACTTACTGTCTTGGAAACAGCCGCGGTAAACAATGAAATAGAGCACAGTAGCGCAAAAAAATAATTTTCACAAAAAACTGCAATGGCGGTAACTGTTTACAGATTACTATAGAAACGCAATATATCAATCGACAATACGGCAACGTGATGTGGAGACTGACAATTATCGCATTTAAATCTGTATTAACTAATTTATTAAAAATTCTTTTTACCGAATTCAGCAGCGCAAAAAACGTCATAAGCATCACGAACGTTAAGGATTACCGATCTCAGACAATAATTGGAGTCGTCGCTGCGCTCCTCCTCCAAACTATTGTCTTCAATCGGTAAAATGTCCTTACCGTTCTTAATACTTAATATACTATTTTGGTGTTGCGTTATTTAGAAAAATTGAGTTGACAACAAAAAAATTAAAAGAAATGATGACATGATTTTTTTTGGAAAAATTCAAGGACAAAAATATTTTTTATTTATTTTTTTTTTGCTAAAAATTTATTAAAATATATGCACATATTTCAAATAAATAAATTACCAGACCCAGAAAAGGAACAATGAATATTTCAAAAATATAATCTTCTCAAATTTATAAAAAAATTCAGGTAGGAATAAAATATTTAGTTTAGTGAACTGTTCAAATAAAACAGAAAAGTTTCCTGTCCGTTTCAAGGAAATTCCCAAAAAAAAAATTAATTGTTAATCCTGACAAACTCAAAGCAACATGAAAATATAGGTGACTCGTGTTCACTTTTACTTTTACCCTTTCTAACCCTTCTTGACCTACAAATACATTTACACTGACCAGTGGTCAACTGAACTTTAACCTCTTTAAACTTTGAACTGTCCGGTTTTGTAGCATTCAACACTCATTTTCTTTCAACACTTCAATCTTGTTTGGTCCGAAATTATTGACAAAACTTCAAGGGTCAATCAAATAATAAATCTTTAAGTAAAATTTAAGATTTGACACAAAAGAAAACAAAAAACTAATCTACTAACGGTTTAGTCCTTAAAAAAAGGTTCTAAGATTAATTTCATCCCTAATTATGAGGAACAAAAGTTATGTGTACCAAGTATAACGTATCTTCACCTTTTCATCTTCTTTAACCCCTTTGGTCGTTGATATTAGGTATACCGAGCAGTGAGGCTCAACTAATTGTGAATCTTTAAGAGGGATACCCCCCTCGTATATAAGAATCATCCAGACATTCAGAAAAGAACGTTACGACTACAATAGGGTAAGTTTGGTACGGTTGTAAAATCTACATCATTATCTTTTTTGACCTTGAACGAATTCGTGTAATTTAGATCTAGTTTTATTATTATTAAGGGTAGGTACTGAAAGTTTTTCCTAAGACTTTAATAATTTTAATATAGGTTTGAAAAATGGACAACGATATATGAAACCCTCAGAAATTAAAAATAGTGGTTGAAAACTGTGCCCTTTAAAACGCAATCATCCTTTGGAAATGTTTAGTTTTAAATTGTATCAATTAAATTTTATCAATTTAAATTTAGAAACAATTAGGGGTAGGGGCAGCGTATTGAGGGTGAAGGTAATAACGTCATGCGTTTAAGTGATTTTTTGGCAAATCCTGTTTATCCGTAAGTATTTATATCTGCGCTCGCCACGAGTTGTCGCATTTATAATCCATTATTTAAGAGGAAACTTTCCGGTGTCACAGCTTTTCGCTTGCGTTAATAATTAAGCGTTCAGTTAATGCACGGCTTTGGGTTTAGTTAGCTTTGTATCATTACGCCACCTCTAAAAGCGATCTCGTTGATTTTTCCCGGAGGGATTTGTTTTAGTTTTCTGATTTTAAACTACACTAACCTAATAGGAAAATTTTCAGTTTCTCGTATTTCTAATTTAATTAGAAATTTTGGAAAAATTCAATTTTCGATTACCGAATTTTTCTATTCAACAAATTTGAACGGAATAGAAGAACGAACACTTTTAAGGATAATCCAGGGTGGGATCACGGATCTTACACGTTTTTGAGTTAAATAGGAAAAACAAGGGGGGGCAGGGGATTCCCTGGGTCTATTCTTCATCCGTAACCCAGACGGATACAACAGAGAACAGAGTAGGGGGAGGTAGGGTTTGATAAGACATTTTTAAGGTAAACGCATTTTACGACAGACAGGAGATTCCCAAGGGCGATTTTTAATTCGGAACCTAGGGTCGCACTTTAAAGGATAGAGATTGGTTATATTTTGAAAATAAATCATTTTGAAATATTTCCTTCAAACAGAAAAATAATAAATTCCGTTCATGAGTACGTTCATGAAAATTCTGAAAATAAAGAGAAAAAAAACTACATTTCAGAACACAAATCTGTTTTAGTGGCAAAATTAACTGCTACATGCGATTATAAAAGCCAGAAAGGGCTTCCTGGATATGATTTGTAAAATTCCACTTTTAATTTACGAGTACAAAATGCGTTTGTTTTAATTTCCTGCTTTACGTTTAATGAAGCTTGCGAACGAACAAAAATATCGCATCTTTAAATTAAATTAAAATTATATTTCGTGTAAATCGAAATAATTCTCGTATGTTTCTTTAATATTTTTTTTGTTGAGTATATTACATTTTGATAAGCGACTTATTAATAATTTTTTTTTGAAATGTTACGTATAGCGATCTTGGAATGAAGACAGAATATTTTATTTTTTTCTTTTTAAGGATAATATGTATATGCAAATTTAATAATAAAATTAGGGGGTAATTGCTCCCCTGTTACGTGTGTAACCACTTGTTACGGCAGTAAAATATCGGAGATGGGCGGTGGTCAAGTTGTGTAATCCTTTTATAAAGGTCCGAGTGGCTCGTGGCGAGTTCAGAGGTCAGATGACCACTGGTCAGCTTCACCCTTCATCCTTCCCCATTGCCTTTTGTCACTTCCATAAATCATCCGCTCTGATATCATTAGATACTAACTTCCTAGTTCTAATATCCTTAAATTTGAATAAACGTTACTTAGTTTATTATAGTATGAAAATGATAGATGATCATATCCTACATATACCAACGGCGTTCCTCATGCGGATACTAGATTACGTTCACACACACTAAAACAGACCTAATATAAATAACTTGCGTTATTCTACTCGAATAACCAATATTTTTTTAATTAAACTAGGAATAATTTAATAAATAATTTTTTTACATAATGGTGATTAGCCTTAGCAGTCAAAAATGTTTAGGACAAAAGAAAATGTTAATCCAGAAATTATTAAGAAGAATAAGAATATAATAAAATGGAAGACAGTTGTTAAAAAAAATAAAAAACAAGAGGAAGAGGAAAAGATCACAAAACAAAAATAGTTGAAGAGGGAGTAAGACAAGAAATTATAAAGAAAAATGTTGGGGAGCTTTCCCTCCAAATGATGACGTTGGAGGAGGTTTGGGAGTAGTTGAAATTCCTTCAGCTTCTTGGAATTTTCTTCTTTTATTTCCTAAACAGAAAAAATAATAAAACGATTATCGTGTTCCGATCTCCTGAAGATCCTTGGGTTCTCGTGGCAGTGTCGGTGTTTTCGCTTAGCATTGGAACGGCTCCTACGTAATTATTGTATAAACATAAACAATTATTATACAATAATATCAATAAAACATGATTAATTTATTTCTATAATTAATAAAAATAAAATTACAAAAAATATAAACCCATTACTACCCCAAAGAATTATTTCAGATCCCAATAAAATTCGAGTCTTCTTAAAATGTTTCTCCTACTGGTTTAATAATTACTTCATGGATCTAAAAATATTAACAAAAATCCTTTAAAAAAAGACAATTAATTTGGGGAATTTTTTTTTAACCTGCACATGCGGAGGGGTTGATAAAGCATAAATAACGGCATCTGCAATATCCTCTGGTTGTAAACTAACAAGTCCCTTAAACATTTCAAAATCTTTAGCTACCACCGTTACTCCACTTTGTTTCATACCGCTTTCAAAAATTTCAGTAGAAACAAGTCCTGGGCTAACGCTCTAAAAAAAAATATCTTGCAAAATAAAACTTTAAATTTTTTTTACGTACCGTAATTTTAATTTTGCTTCCAATCGAATTTAATTCTTGTCTTAAAGTTTCTGTTAAAGCAGTTACAGCATGTTTAGAAGCGGGATAAACATTTATGTTTGGAAGATTTGCAACATAATGACCTAGGATGCTGTTAATATGGATGATGTGTCCATCAATGTTGTTTGATCTCATATCCTTAACGGCTTCTCTTGTTGCAATACAAAGACCAAGTACATTGGTGTCTAGGACTTCTTTCCATAATTTTGTGCTACCTTCTGTTAAGTTTGTGCTCCTTATAACACCAGCGTTGTTGATCAGGATGTTAACAGGACCTAAATTTTCTTTCACCCATTTGAATGCTTCTAAAATTTCTTCTTCCTTGGTGACATCCGTGCTAATTCCATAAAGTTGCCCGCTTTTCCCCTGTAATTTTTTGCTTAACTCTTCTATTTTTTCTTTACGCCGTGCTAATCCAACAACCTAAAGGAAAAATTTAAACAACGTTCGAGGTTGTACCTAGTTCTTACTTTGACTCCTGCTTCTACTAACTGGATTACTATTGCAGCTCCAATTCCTGCACTCGCTCCTGTAACAATCGCCACCTTACCTTTCCATTGTTCCATGGAAATTACCATCGTCGTAAATTAACTTTGAATAATGTTGGCGAACAAAATAAATAAAACACTTCGTAGAGAATCAGAGTTCGGACTGAGCCTTTTATAATAAAACTCGACCAATAAGTATCCTCTACGTCATTTAAATATGCAGTAACATCTACGTCAGCAATGTGACCTTAAATTATAGGAAGTCAAATAGATTACTGCACTGAAAAGAATTTTCAAAGACTTGTTTCCCAACTTAAAGTTGGATTTGAAAAAAATAAAGTGCGTACTAGAAAATAAAAACTAGAAATTTTACAATATGCAAATTTTTCAATTGAAAATCAATCAGGTAGTAATAAATACAAAGTGCAAAGTTAAACACGTCATAAGTCTCCTGATCAGTTGAAAATTATTTTATTCCTACAGAAAAAAAATTAATTAAGTCCCACAAGGATCTATTCTGGGCCCAATATTATTTTACTCATAATACACCCTTAATACCAAAAACAAATATTGTTACATCATTTTTAAAAAAAAATGTGTCTTATAAACAAATTAGTTGTATTTTCTTAAAATGTTTCCCCAACTGGTTGAATGGTTACTTCATGAATCTGTAAAAAAATAAATGTGTACACGGTTTTAATATTATCTCCTTCTCTGTCTTATTTTCCCGAATATTAATCAATCAGGAACAATAAAAAAAGTCGTCTAACTATAACGGATCGCGATATGCGGATTCTAGCCTACCTGGAGTAATTACAACCCTCAAATATTAAAAAAAAAATTTGTTTGATAAAAATACCTGAACATGAGGTGGAGTTCCTAAAGCATAAATCACAGCATCTGCAATATCACTTCCTTGTAAAATCGGTGCTGTATCCAAAAGTTCTTTCCTTTCGTTACTTATTCCTGGTAACCCACTAGCTTTTGCAGTTGATTCAAAAATTTCTGTAGCAACTAAACCAGGACTGATACTCTAAACCATATAAAACAACATAAATATTTTTTTTCTGTAACTATAGTCGGATTCGATCTTATTATGCGGTTGGCACGGGTACCTACCCGCAAAATAAGATCTTTACTTACAGTAATTTTAATTTTGCTTCCAATCGAATTCAATTCTTGTCTTAAAGTTTCTGTTAAAGCAGTTACAGCGAATTTAGAAGCAGGATAAACGTTTGAAGCTGGAATATTTACAACCCTATGCCCTAAAAGGCTGTTAATATGAACTATATGTCCATCTACGTTGTTTGCTCTCATATTTTTAACCGCTTCTCTTGTTGCAACGCATAAAGCAATAACATTGGTGTCAAGGACTTCTTTCCAAAATTTAGTATTCCCTTCGATTAAATTCGTGGCCCTTGCAATTCCTGCGTTATTAATTAAAATATGGATCGGTCCTAGATTTTTTTTTATCCATTCAAATGATTTAAGAACTTCTTCTTCCTTAGTCATATCAGTTGGTAAGGCGTAAAGTTTGCCAGGTTTACCTTGTAATTTTTTTGCTAATTCTTCTACCCTTTCTTTACGACGAGCTAGACCTACTACCTAAATTATTTGCGATGTATTAGAGAAATTATGTTTGAGGGAAAAAAAAGTTTTACCTTAAGGCCGGATTCTACTAATTGTTGTGTTATAGCAGCCCCAATCCCTGAACTGGCTCCGGTAACAACAGCCACTTTGCCCACCCATCTTTCCATAGAAATCACCATCGCAAATTTTAGAACGTTTAATACACTCGAGTACAAATGAAATAATAAAAAGAATTCATAGTCCAGTTAGTGTCAAACACTTCAAAGAATGCGATAAACACACATAGATTAGATAATGTCTGTCTGTATTTTATTTATCATTTAGTTAGGTAATTATTTTCATGACTTGGCATTTGTGATAACAAACATTTAAAATTTGCTAGGCATTTTAATAGAAATAATTATTATCAAACAATTTTTTTTATGATATAATACATTTTACAGAATTGCTTCAGAGCAGGCTTCAGAATATTTCCATTTCCTTCTTAACATTTTTCTCCAACCGGTTTGATTGTTAGTTCATGAATCTGTAAAACTAAATGCCTTACAAATCCTGAAAAAATTAAAAAAAAAAAAACTATCCAATAAGGGTGTTTTAACAATATTCTATAAAGGTTGTCGCTAGATGGCAGCCTCCATACGAGGTTTATTCATTATCAATGGGGGAGGTTCAAGAACATTTTTAAGGGATCCCTCTAGATGGCAGCCCATACTCGATTCAACGCGCGTCTTTACGATGGTAGATCACGATCGATTTGTTACAAAAAAGTTCATCTGGCTACGCCTTTTTTTTATTACGATAACAATAAATACCTGTACATGTGTTGGTGTTGATAAAACAAAAGTAACAGCATCAGCAACATCATTAGGTTGTAAAATGGCACCTTCCTTAAGCATATCCTGACGATCCTTAGGTAATTCCTTTACCCCACTAGCTTTAATATTAGCTTGAAAAATTTCAGTAGCCACAAGTCCTGGACTGATGCTCTAAAATTTAAACCCATGGATCGGAGTTAATTTTTTTTAATTCCCTTACCGTCATTTTAATTTTGCTTCCAATTGAATTCAATTCTTGTCTTAAAGTTTCTGTTAAAGCAGTTACCGCGTATTTAGAAGCAGCATAAACGTTGACGTTTGAATAATTTGCGACCCGATGACCTGCAACGCTGTTAATATGGATGATGTGTCCATCAATGTTGTTTGATCTCATATCCTTAACAGCTTCTCTTGTTGCAATGCAAAGACCAAGTACATTGGTGTCTAGGATTTCTTTCCATAATTTTGTGCTACCTTCTGTTAAGTTTGTTGATCTTGTAATACCAGCGTTGTTGATCAGGATGTGAACTGGACCTAAATTTTCTTTCACCCACTTGAATGATTTTAAAATATCTTCTTCCTTGGTGATATCCGTGCTAATTCCATAAAGTTGCCCGATTTTCCCCTGTAATGTTTTCCTTAACTCTTCTATTTTTTCTTTGCGCCGTGCTAATCCAACAACCTAAAGGAAAAATTTAAACACCGTTCAAGATTGTATCCAGTTCTTACTTTGACTCCTGCTTCTACCAACTGGATTACAATTGCAGCTCCTATTCCTGCACTTGCTCCTGTAACAATCGCTACCTTGCCTTTCCATCGTTCCATGGAAATTACCATAGTAGAATGAAACTTAAACAACGATCAAAAGCAAAAGAAAATCAACACCTCACTTTGTAATAGAACTGGGCTAATAATATTGGTTAGATCTACTAACAGTCTGCTCTAAATAGATATGGACTGCATTAAAAATTTGTTTATCTATTTATTTTTCTGTTTAGAAATTAAATAAATGTCAGGGGAAGGATATAAAAAAAATATGTTTGTGTAATATACCATAATCGTTTGTTTGAACGATTTTTTTTAATCTAGAGAACAATAACTAAATATTTGTTTAATCACTGATTTTTATAACTTCAAGGATCTTTAGATAAGCAAACGAGGTCACCTTTACTGACTACTTACATTTGAGAGTATTTTTCCATTGATAAACTTTTTTTTTTCTAATAAATCTTACACAATAATAATTAATTTTTAAACCTTCGTGATTACAATCACATGAAAAAAGTCTTGAAGGGATTACAAACGTAAACGTAAATTATTACGGAAACATATTTGATATTGTTGCGTTGCGTTCTGAACTGTTAAATTTATAAAGACATAAAAGTTTGTTATAACACGAATTGATTTTGTTTTGTCGTTTAACCTTGCAATTCTCACAGAAAGAAGGGTGAACGATCCCTCGGCAATAAAATTG
Organism: Hemicrepidius hirtus; assembly: GCA_963082805.1. Lineage (NCBI taxonomy): Eukaryota > Metazoa > Arthropoda > Insecta > Coleoptera > Elateridae > Hemicrepidius > Hemicrepidius hirtus. The sequence continues at coordinate 1,202,427 of OY720164.1, forward strand.
ATCTATCACACAAATCGAAGGGGTGACAAATCTGAATAAATCACATATCCAAATCCGAATACAATAAGAAATTTTCATACTCCATTTTTAAAAGCGACCCCAGCCTTGCTTATAAATCTTAAGTAGCGAAGGGTCACATATGTAATCTTCATCGGCAACCCTTCTTCTGCGGGCCATTGTTAAAGAAATACGTTATCCTTGCCGGACTTTGTCTATTGGAATCAAATTTAGCGTATGTTGTAACGAATTTACAACCCTTTGGGGAAACTTTAGGCTATGTCCAGGTAGTTAAAAAAAATTTTCGGGTTACAACCACTTAGGACGTTATCTGTCATCTACTGAAATGTTATATTTTGTTGCGTTAATTTGAAATTGTAATTTATCTGAAACGTGGTTGAAGCTCATTCGATATCCTTGAGAAGTCCTAGTAAATTGGCCACCGCTGTCCTTTAGCTAAATTCGACGGTAGTGCTAATGTTGACGCAACGGGAAGGTTATGAAATTAATGATGGGGTGCATCCGGGGATGCCACGACGCGTGGTCACGTGATAGATGACCGCTGGCCGTGGATTAGAGATGACAGTTTAATTACGGCCAGTTGACTTAAGACTCGCCAGTACACGCTTCGAAATAATGAGTTTCTCATAAAATACATAAAGTAAAGAGCTTAATGCGAAATTCCCGTTTTAGGACAAATATTGTGACGTGGAATAATGCGCTTATATGTTTATAGTTTCAGAACAAAACTCTTCATAATTAAATTATTATCCCTTTAAAAGTCTTCAATAAAAATATTTTGTTCATATAATCAGAAACGCGGGTTGACAGCGGGAACCCTAAGACACCGCCCACTTACTTTTGAGGTGATTATTAATGACGGTCCATGCTTTGTAATGTCGGACGGTTCGATCAGGCTCGATTAAGTGACAGCACCCAAAACCTTCCTTTACACAAACGTATGGAAATGATAACTTGGCATTATGTTACAGTAAGGTACATCTGATATAATTCTATTAACAGAAGTTATATGTACAGGAATTCAAAATATCAAAGATATTTTATTCCTTATGGTCCTGAAATTATTTAACACAAGGAAACATTTAGGAAACAAACGTCAAATTTAATGAGAAATTTGTAAGAGTAGTTCTATTTTCTAAATTGAATTTTAAATGGAAATTTTATAAACGGTGTATGGTGTGGTATCTGCATACAAATCCGATCCCTACTAATTACGAACATTACCAATAACCAGTTTTCCCTTGATTTGCGAACAAAGTATTATTTTAGGATCCTTTGCTTTGTAAATAGTTGTAATTATGTACGAATTTGTAGAAATAACATTTCGATCTAATCTATCCCTGAATCAATTAGGTATATATCAAGGGTGGACGTTGGTCAGTTAGGGTTGACCGGTTAGTTAATATTCCCTTGTTTCCGATCATATCTTAATATTAGCATGACATTATAATGCTGTTTGCATAGTAATCAAGTTGTCCCCTTTTTTATTAGCAAAAGACCTGTTCGTAACTAACTTTCAAGATGTTTAATTTTTTTTGTCTTTTCACATTTGCAAAAAATACACGCCTTGTTCGTTTTTATTCTTTATAAATCATAAATATTTAATTCAATTGTAAATAATTAGATTTATTTACTTTATTAGACATTGATGTGTCATTATCAAAAGCATAACGCGTTATGTAGTAACATTTAAGTTTTGTATTCCAAAGAAGAATTAATTTTCCTACTTCAAGATTAGTTTCTAAAATAATTCCCACAGAATTAAAGTTTCTGTAATTCAATATAGAAGGTATTGTAATAAGCATGGGAAGAACCCGGTAGTAGTGGACACAATACTGGAATTAAATAAAAATAAAGCTGTGGATATCTTGAGAAGGGTTACACTGTAGCTATAGCCTCTGGCCAGTCGCTAACAATCGCTCCCACTTTTCCCTTTAATTCGACCCTAATCAAGCACTGGACACTTCCGATTGTCCAGGTACGCATTTTTGTTCTATTTTTTATGAACGAAAAACCCAGTCGGTTACTATTAAACAATTTGAAACGGAAAACTGCTCCCTCGTGCGAAATGTACAAGTCACTCTCATAGATACAGTTTTACTAAAAGGAAATTTTCGAATAACTAAACTTTCTTTATGGACAAAAATAATTTAATACCTATCCCTTTCCAACGAATACTTCACGAAAGTGAAGAGGTGTATGCAAACGAGTAAATACATACATTAATCAAATTATTATTAACATTGCAGTTTGACCACTGTCTGACATATAGTCATGCCTTATAAAGAAAGTTAACAACCCCTAATTTTCAATAACAGTCGGTCAGGCTATTTACAGAACACATCAGAGAGAGGTGAACGTGGAAAAATAAATCACAAAGTCTAAAACTCGTTAAAATACCATACAAAATTTAAACTCGTCCTCCAAATTTCAAAAATAATAAAACAAAAATCTATAACCTTGAGACAGCGAAGGCGTCTCGCGCCAAAATAGTAACGAACTTTACGTTAGTATAATATTAATAAAAATACCCGACCCTAATACTATATTCTAGTAAAGATAGTAACAAAAAAAACTCAGGTACACGTCCTAAAGTGTGTCCGAAATTTAAATCATACAGCACGTGGTCCCGGCCTACTAGACACAAACGACCAACTAAATTAAATGAAACTGGGACCTCTTTTAGAAAGGACGCTACGAACTTTATTTTTCCGTTAAAATAATTTATTATACGGTTTTGTATACAAAATCTACAACCACGTTTTGATAAATTAAATAATTGCAAAGCACGGGGGTCAAAATGGAAGAAACAAAATCGAAGAAACGGTAATAAAATACAAAAATAAGAAGCAAGATCAAGAAGAGTAATCGCGAACACAAAATATCTCGAAGTACTCCAGGACAAGCGGGGAAACGCTTGCTGGGCGAAGAAAACACGATACTGCTCCATCACACAAGCTTCAATTCTAATTACCGAGCCTGAATTCTGTGTTAAATTTTTATTTAGTAATAAATGTTATATAAAAAGAAATTAAAAATCACTTTGCGTAAGTTTTGTGTCTTCATTGAATTTTTCAAAAAAATTCAGAAGGTCATGTTTTTATAAACGATGTAATTTCGATATAATGACAATAATCTAATATAAATAAAAACTGTTATTATGCAAAAAAGTTTTAGTAATTTTGCTTCTTTGTTTTGAATTTCGAGACGTTTAGAAATCATTTAATTCGAAAATCCAAGGACATATCAAAGACGTAATTATAAGTTGAGTCCTAAATTAAATTTTGAATATTTCAACATGCAAAAATGTAATTAAGATAACTTGTAGTTAATAAAAAAATCCCACACGTCTAGCTGAAAAAAAAGATGCAAAAGTACAAGCAGACGTGCATCTCGGTGAAGGCCAAGGCCATCTGCGATGCAATAGTCTCAGTGCCAAGGTCGGCGACCAAAAAATCGCGGTTCGTTGCTCGCGCCCTATATTTTTTACGCCATCATCTTTAAAACCCCTGCTGATACTTAATTCGGGTGTTTTCTCACGTTTTGCCGCAATCAAAACGTACAATTAAAGCAAATAAGATTAAAGCTGACACCGCGAGCGATGTTCCATAAAAGCCAATAACTTTGGATCTTAGAAAGAATGCAAAAGATGACCTCACTTGCAAAAGATTCATCTTTTGTCTGGACTTAAATTCTTTCTCATCAAACAAGAGACCGGTCATGGTCAAATAACAAATGGGATTTTAAATTAATTTGCTAATTTTATCTCAAGAGACAAAAAGACTGTTTTAATGTTACTCACACTTTCCGAGAAAATATTTCGGAATTTTGCATTTCCGATTTATTCTTCTCTCGCATAGTACCGGATATCATTATGGCTTTAAGGAATTTTAAAAAAAGATTTAGCAAAACTAATTCGTAAGTTAAGAACGCAACGCAACAATATCAAATATGTTTCCGTAATTTATTATCAATTACAAGTATTTTCCGAAAAATTCCCCACCCTTCTGTCGTAGGTTTGATTTAATTAATCTTTGGTAACGAATAAAAATTGTGCAGGAGCTCCATCATGCAATCATAGTGGGGGTAAAGTGTTCTTATTTGTTCTCAGCCACGAGTTAATAAATTCCAACTGCCCACAGTTAAAAGAAGCCAAACAAAAACGACAAGTTTTATTTTTACTTTGGTAAATACAAAGATGCATCATTTTCCTTTTATAAACAAGTTTGAATAAATTTTTTTATATTGCTGGATGTTTTTGCACATCAAAATGGTTATTAAAGTGTCGAGAAATATTTACAACCTCCAATGGGTCATTATAGAAAACTATTTACAGATCTTTTTTACGACACCTTTACTTTTAACACATCAACTCCTTTTTCTTTTTAATAAAAATATTTTTGTTTTATCCTCGATGCAATTTTTTCACCCCATTTGAAAAAAAAATGTATCAGGTGCATCTAACGCAAACTATACAGGTTTAAATCAGGGTGCATAACGTTCCTGCATCCCTTCATAGGGGCGAATGATAGATAACCGTACCTGACATCCGATAGGGGATGCGTTCTACTTTTGGATAGATGCCGGTAGAGAATCCGTGAGATTCTCACTGATTTGAGATATGATTGAAATAGGGGATGATTTCACCTATTGTGCCATTACCTGGCTATTGTTGTTGTTCAAATGTTCTCCTAGTACAATTATTTATTGTAGAGTTTGAAATTTAATTTTGAAAAATATTTCTTAGTTTGAGTTCGTTAAGAGAAAGAAATAACTGACATTTAACGTATGAGGTTTAAAGCAGCCCTGAAAAAATCGCATAAACCCCCTTAAATTTAATTCTATCCTTAATAATAAAATTAAATTAATTCCTGAAACGTTAATGGTTTCAGTTACAAGAGCCATTACCTGTTTTTTCTATTAAAAAAATATATTATTCGTTTACAACCCTAACTCGTTACTAAAAGCTCTTTAACAAGTTATAAAACTAGGCTTGTTTTAAAAAATGTTCCTGATTTGGCACAAGCCATGTTCCCCTTGCAAGTCAAGTTTATGTCTAAAACGAAAATCCTGAATTTCAGGAACCTAAACCAGAAATGAACAGGAAATAACATCTACCTCGAAGCAGAAAGTAGAGGCCAGTGGAATGTGCATAATAAATAGGGCATGTTAGGTGAAATAGGCACTCGAATTCGTTCCATGTTTATTAAATTGTCATATCGCACTCTAATCCGTTGGGCATAGGTCATTTATCAAGACGACACCTAGTTTTGTGTTGTAAACCATACTAATCCTTACTGAATGGTGTGTTACTGAAGAAGATATATTCATGTAATATTTCGTTATACCTGCTGAAAAGAAACGGTTTTTAGTACATGCCTTTGTTATCAAACTTTCTGTTTGTTTATATAATTTATTTTTACTTTAATTGCAAACAAATGGTAAAATCGTGAAAAATTTCCAAGACACATCCTTATCTAATCCTGTCTCTTAAAAAAAATTCCTTAGCAGTAATTTTTATATTTATTTCAGAACGCAACGCAACAATATCAAACAGGTTTCCGTAATTGTTAATTAAAATAATTTAATTGCTCAGAAACCTGATCCTAATTATAAGTCGTTTCATTTTCTATTTATTCTCCAATAACAATAAGAAACCGTTTGGGTAAAGGGGGGGGGGGTTACAAATAAAATTAAGAAACTCTTCTTGTAATGTGCAGAACCCACGTTGGTAATTCCCAACGTGTTTAAATCGCGTGGTAGAAAAAAAAGGAGTAGTCCCAGGAACAAGGAAATAAATAACAATGAGGAAGGCCAAAGAAGTGGACACTTAGTATGACCAAATTGAAAGGGTGCCGCGTAAGGTAGGTCAAGTTCAGAGGTGAAACCCTTGTACCTGCGACCAGTGGTCAGGCCTCGGGGTGGTCCGCTAACCCTTCCTACCTTGCTGGTCGCTGGACACTTTACATGATTTAAAGGTCGCTAAAAAGTGTTACATACGTTTTAAATTACAATTTGAATGCTTGTCTGCCTGCCTACCGTTAAATTTGTAGGTAAGTGATTTTTAAATTATTTCTGTACGAGTGACCGTAACTTTGGGACGGCCCCCTTAAGTTAAAACGTACGTTATAAATTTAAATGTGCATATTATTATGTTTAAGTGAATATATTTTACTAGAAGGGAAGGTCAGATTGATTTACACAAAGAACTGGAATTCTTGACGGTTCTCAAATACACAAAAAATTTCCTAGTACGTCTTCTTTTTCTTTACCATCGAATAATTACATAAAAATTCTTATTCACGATTAAAGTTCTTAGAAACTTATATAACTACCCTAAAATCTTATTATAGAAAAAAGTCGAATTTTTATCAAATCCTACCCCTACTAATAATTAATCAAAGTCTTCTGCGGCTGTGGTACTAATAAAGAGTTTCCTCAACACACCCTTAAAACATTTAAGTGAGCTGCAGTTTCATTCTACCAACAAATTTCAGCTAAAACTTAATATTTGCTTGTGATAATTAATATCTGTATTTGATGGGGGGGATAAACGAAAGGGGGTTGGTATGTGAGATCTGAAAACCATGTAAAAAAATAAGACAATTTGTGGATAGTAAGGTAAATAGGAAAAATATAGGTACTAGGACACTTGCCCCAATTAGTCGGCTTTTACGACAGGCAGGGGATTCCCTGGGCCTATTCTTCATCCGGAACCCAGACGGATAAAACGGCGACAAGATAATGACTTCGGGTGCTTAATATAAATGCTACTACTTATAACAATATAGTTGAGCTTTTAGAGCTTTAGGATGGTTGAATTTTTCAGTTCTGTTGGTTTTTCAGGCAGAAAATTAGAGATCGAGATGCAATTAAAAGAAGAGAAAGGAGAAATGGGACTGGGTGGGGTGGGTCATGGAAAGACACCATGAGATAGTGATAGAGAAGTGTATACCATGGCGTAAATATTGGGTGTATACTACGTCCTAAGGGTACAAGACCCTGAACATGTACTAGTAGTAACCCCTAGGTGGTAGCCTACCCCCAAAGCATTATATTCTTTTTTAACGTTTAACCTCCGCAAACATTCTTTTGTCATACTCATATTAGTACCTAATCTGTTACCGAATGTTCAAAGATTGCTCATAAAGTGGATGATACTGATACAATGCTTCTTATGAGCTGCCGAGGACGTGGAATTTGGTCGGAGTTCTTCAGAATGACCTGCAAAAGCTTTACCAAGGTATTAGGAAACGTACACAACGCATAAAAGTATTAAGGGTTGTTGCATAAGATTGCAATAAAACGATTCAAAATTGTTTTGGATTTACTTTAAGCTAATTTTCTTCAGAGATTAGAAGGGTAGCACCTGGAGAATGGTTTCTCCATACTCCATCCCTTTCTTTGTTACAGATAAAATTAATTGTCAGTTTGCCTTGTTGTACGTATAGGTAGTAGGAAATAATATAAAAACATTTATTAAAGACTACTGTAACTTTATTTACATCCCTTTTCGTGTTATATTTAATTGATAAACAATGGGGGAGAGAAAATTCTAGGAGAGGAAGAACATCAAAAGAGGTGATTGGAAGGAACAAGAGGACTTATGGGGAAGACATGAATAAAATTGGGAGAATAAAACCAGAAATAGAGTACAGGTGTCCAAATAGCTATGGATCTGTAAGGGTTGAAAAATAAAATCAGCCTCCTTTAAATGTTTCTATAGTGATCTTCATTTTGTTGCCAGTTTCCAGAATTTCTTCTTTCTTGGGGCATCTGTCCAACTGGTTTCCTTTACTTCTTTCTCGTCCACCTTTGCAGAATCCGCAGAGTCCATTTCTTTTTCTATCCCTCCGACTACATATCCATTTCCGCATATAAAATCCCTTATTAAAAGCTTAAGTGAGCGTCTTTGGTTGTTAGACAACCCAATATACAAACATTCAAGAAATAGTAAAGAGTAAACGCCACCCTTAATAGCATCTTTTAGTACAGATTTCTGTTAGATATCTAAGGGGGGGGGGGACAATGGTGGGTATAAAGAAAATCTGTGGAGGAGGGTGATGAATCAGGAGAAATACGCAATAAGAATTTTTCAGAAAACTCACGAGTTTTCCCCCTGTCCTTTGGGGGGGGGGTAATCCCTACTATTACCCCCGTAAATCCGTGCTTGAGAGGGTTGTATACTACCTTCCCATGGATATAGGTGCAGTAGAACTCATAACAATGGACACCTTGCAATGCACACATCATTTCTATACTTACAGGGGGTAGTTTTCCGCTAGATATATTCCAGTTTCTCTGAAATGGAATACTGAGATATTAGATCATTGAAGGTTATTTTTGGTAATGGGGAAATCCCCCAAACATCAGCAGGTACCTGGGAATGGGATCAAGACAAAAAGGAAACACCATTGGTAGACAAAACAATCCAACCCTGTAAAAATATTAAAATAAACAATTAGCTATAGGTAGTGTCAATTTTAATGAAATACTTTTATTTTATTAACAGTTAGTACATATTAATTTATATGTATAAAGTGACTGCTGAATCAAATTTAAGTTCCTATTAAAAAAAAAGGTGTTTGTTCTATTAGTAAATAAAAAGTATATTATGCCTAAAAACGCTTTTTTATCTGGCAGCATTAAAAAAATGTTACCTAATAATATTATTATGGTGCTAGAAAAGTCACAATTCCACATTGTAGTGTTGAAATTCATTATATCACACAAAAAATAGGAAGAATTGGGAAAGGACCTCGAGTAATGGATCAATGTGGAAGTTTGCACTATAAATAGTATAGACGCAGAGTTATAAGATATTCTAACTATTTACACAGCAAAATACATCTAGCAATTCATCTAAATATATTTTCTAATAGTATAGAAAACTTATATAAAGTATAAAAAGGTATAAAGTATGGCAATGGTATTACAGGAGATCTTGTACATCAACTACAAAAAGAATGACCCAACTTATGTTTAAGTAGATATGGTTACATTTAAATTATTGTTTTTTTTTTCACTACATATAACAAACTTGCATGGAACATATCCAAATATATACAAAGTTAGTTATATTATTTAAAAAAAATTCAAACATCATACACAATACTAAACCCTGTAAACTCAGCTTTTTTTATCTATCTTCAACTTGATTAAACTTTACAAAAATTCACAAGGGTATAAAACACCAAAACTTCTTTTTATTTTAATCACTATAAGCACCATAATGTTTGACATTTCATTAAGTCTTGTTATTTTTAATTATTTACAAAATTAATCAACCCCTAATGCCAGGAAAAAATGGCACAAGATAAAGAACTGGTTGTTTTTTTTCACTTTAGGGCCTTTCAAATGGAAGTATAAATTAATCAAGGAATAAAAATTTTATAGTACAAAAGACTTAGACACATCAATTAGTATTACCCATTTATTATCAAACCACAAGAAGTTAAATTTATCCCCATGGCACTCATGCAGATACTGCATACTTAGTTTTAGTAAATTTTCTAAAACAAAAATAAAAACTTTTAAAAGGCTTTTCACTAGTTTATTAATAAAAAATTTGTTAATGTATAATATTTGACTAAAAACATTAAAATTTTGAAAAAAAAAACAAACCTTAAGTCTTATTATTCACATAAGCGCGAATTTTTCTTTTTGTTTTCATTCGTTTAATTTGAATTTGCCGCCAAATTTAACCAATGAAAATAAAAAGAAAAATCGCGCCTGTATGAAATAGGGTACCTACAATAAAATAAAAAAAAAACATTATAAAACACAGCATCAGTGGATTCTGGGGGTACTTAATTGTGTAGTCTCACTTCTTTTAGGAGGAGGTGGTGGTGGTCTTTTACTTTTAACCCCATCACCTTTCCCATCCTTTACACCATGTATTGGACTTGTAGCATATTCAACTACAGCATCCGGATTATCCGTATAAATATTCTCATAAAAATTATTACACCCATAATGTTCTTTTACCCATCTAGAAACGTTAGATTCTTTATATTCTGGTAAAAGTGGCACAGGATCCCTAAATCCCAACACTTCATGTGGGGTAGTTTGTGGTTCAAGTTTACATTTTTGCGCAACTTGCCATTTTTTTCTCATTACCCTTTGTAAATCCTTTAAAAATTCTGTTGGTGGTTCTACTAATTTTTTAGGACTTGATAATTTTGTATTTTCAGATCTTTTAGGAGGGGGTGGTTTTTTAGGTAAAGCCGGCGCTTCTTGTGGGGTTAAATTAAAACTAATTTTCTTAGTTAACTTTTTAGGACTTGTTGGTTCCTGAAAGTTAACTTTCCTTTGTAAATGGGGCGAGTTTGAATTATTTTTCTTTTGTAATTCAGTTACTTGTGGGGACATTGCATAAACAGTGCCCCCGGATGAACTTGAACTATTACTTGAAGCTATACTATTCACAGAAACTTGTCGAGGCAATGAAGCTTGACGAAGGGAAGATCTCAAACCATTTGTGTTATTAAACCCTGCAGTATTAGGTAATGTTGCATTCTGTCTATAAGGAGGAGGATTTAAATAAGCAGGGGGTTGATTATTATGATTATTTTGAACTTGATTGTTTTGATACCTATCATAATTCTGTCCATTCACAATATTTTGACTATTAGTTGAAGCATATCCTTCAATACCCTTATCATAAATTTGATTGGTAGGACTAAAACTAACTGGGGGGTTATTATGGGTTGGGGTACTATTATTAGACCCTATGCTTAAAGGTGGTGGACTAAAACATGGTGTGTTTAATCTTGAATGAGTTGGGGTTTGATCAGGTGACATTCCTTGTGTTGGAGTCCTGTCAGGACTTATATTTGTAGGGGTTATGCTCCCCTTTCTCCTCCTTATTGTATCTGTATCTCCATTTTCACTTGGGGGAGGTGGAAGAGACATCAGAGATAACTGACTACCGGTTAGTTCACCTCCTGTTAAGGGTGGTAAATCTGAAGGGTTTGGTGGAGGAGGTAAGCTGTCCAGGGATAAGTTTGAATTGTACACTTCTGGAGGTGGTGGTGGTAATTGATAAGAAGGTGAGTCATTTACTATTAATTCTTCGTTACTATCTGGAGGGGGTGGTGGCAGTGATGTTATAGAATCCATCTGAAAAAGTATATAAGGATAAATAAATAAATGAGTATAAAAGACGCAATTTGTAACAAGTTCTAAAATATTTAAGCAGCTTAAGCTAAAGTATTAAAGAAGCAAAAGCTGGAAGCATCAGATAAGAGCAAATCTCACCTACACTACTAGGAACAAAAATATATTAGGGGTGTAGAGTTTTTTTGATGATACATCCTGAAAATTAATATTTAATTGATAAATAAAAACACACATTAAGACATAAAAATTTTATTAATATACAATTTTTCTTCTAAAATGTTTCTTGGGGTGCTTCTAGAACCATTCTGTAGCAGGCAATCGGTAGGTACCATCAGGACTCTATTTTTCTATGTTTCCAAATATTGGGGAACATTAATTGAGTTCTTTATGGTCAAAGAAAACATTTAGCATTATTGAACCCAAAATGAGTTTGTCCAGGACCATGGGATATCTTCTGGTATATGCCCCAAATTATCTAAACATTTCTCCCACCATGTGTTGGTTTGGAAGAAATAGGTTTCTCCATCTAATTTCTTGATTCAATGGTCATGGTAGAAAAATTTTCATGAATAATAAATACTTCATGCAGATCTAGAGCAAATATGTTCAACACACCATGCACAAAATAAGAGAGGATTTATGAAATATATGGAAAAGGAACAGGAAGGAACAAGAAAGAATGTAGAGCAGTAATCCATAGTCATGGGAAAATGAAACAAAGAAAGGAAACTCATGAAAGAGATGGTTCTCTCTCTTTAGCGTTCAGTATCTCAAAGTTTGACGTTAGCCTCGTCCATTTTGCGCCATGGACTTCCATTTCTTGGTGTTGGTATCAATTCCAGGGGCTGCTACCTTCATTATGCCGCTCACCCATAGTTTATGGGTCCTTCCTCTTCCTCTTTTCCCATCTCATGGTCAAGTATTGATGATGATACGGATAAAAAACTTGGGGAGAAAACCTAGGACAGGATAGTGGTCCAAAATGTTATGGGAATAATAAACAAAGGGAGAAAGACTACCAAAGAGATGGTGTGAGGCAAAAAGGGCAATAATGGAGAACAGTAGGTACATCAATGGTATGGAAAGTTAAATTATTTTGAACCCTATGACCAAGGTAATGGTATTTTATGCCCATACATTCAATACCACTACCAAAAATATTTTGAAGGGTGAAATTTGCTCTAAAATAAATTCAAGCAATAGCCCAAGGAAAAAATGTTGAAGGTATAACATACAATACCATTAAACTAAAACACCGATAGTAGTACTAGGTATCATGCAGATGGGTTACGTAACTGAAACAAAATGTTCTTTTTTTGTTGGAGAAAAATCAACTTGTTATCACATTCCATAAGAAAATTAGAAGAAACCAATTTCCACAAGTATGAGTGTTAGTTTTTAAAATCTTTCTAAGACTTACCATTGATGAAGGCATATCCATGGTTGTTGGACTACGGATAGAATTGGAAGTTGGTGGTCTTTCACTAAAAGGGCTTGTTTTTTCTCTTTCTCCAAATGGGGATGCTCTTTCCCTTACAGGTGTACTACATAATGGAGTAGAATTTCCGCCTCTTCCAGTCATGGATTCTACAGAACCACGCGCTTTATACGAATGTTGCCGCTTTAATGTACCACTATTGGAGGAGTCATCTGTTGAATTTGATGATTTCCTTCGACTATGACGTCTTGTCAATGTACCTAAATCAAGGACAAGTCAAAAATATGAATTAAATGTTGGGTTCTTTTGAAAAATACCTGAATTTGTATAAGAAACCGGACTGGATGGTAATGGAGCTCCATCACCTTCTTCTCTTGTCTCCCCGACTTCCTTTAACTGTCTTGTAATGTTAGTTAAGGGTAAACTTGGTTTCATTGAAGGTTTTCTTTTTATAGTCCCTATAGAATTTAAAGTTAGAGGAGTAAGAATGGGGTGGAAAAACCTTACCCATTGGAAATTCCGATTCAAAAGCATTTTCACAACTAGATGGGGCTCCATCAGACATACAACCACTTGAACTGGAACTGCTAGCTCTACTGTGTCTTCCTGAACTGGCTTCACTAGGGGCTGAGTAAGTATCACTTTGGGTGCCATACCCTTCACTTCCACTATATCGGCGGCAATCTGGACGCGATAAGACTTCTGTATGGGGGTTGTTCCTAAGAAAAATTAGGAAATTAAGAAGTTGTTAGTTAGGTCTTGGTTCAAAAAGGAAATATGGAGAGAGTGATAATTACCCTTGTGTAGGGGTTGTAGCGTTGGATTGGACAGCAATGGAACTAACAGAGCAGCTACGGGCATGAGCTAATTTGTCCAAATCTTCTTGTGCTAACTCATCCATTAACATTCTATAATTATCCATGAGTTGTCTTCCATGTTTTGCAATACGGATTCCTCCTACCCATCTCTCTAAAGATTGTAAATCTTCAGCACAAAGGAATTTTATATATTTTGTAGATTTTGGTTCTTGTAACCTTGGATGTTTTATGGCAAAACAATAATCAGTTGGTGCTTTATATTTCTTTTTCCAACCTAATCCATAGTAAACCTAATAACAATAAAAATTTAATTTTGTACTTTAAGGGAAAAAAAAGATTTCTTACTTGATTTACATCAAAAGTAGCCAAACAAATTAAATCTTTGGTGGTCTTGGGTTTTTCTTTTTGGAAGTAATACAATCCAGAAGCTCTAAGTACAAAATGATATTTCTTCCAACCTTTTTTAGAATCTGACTTAAGATATAAAGGCCCCTCGACTTGCGGAATGGTTTGATTACTAGATGAAAAAAACTCTTCCAATAACATACTACGTGAATGTTCATCATAATCAGTGTTATCACGTTTATCAGTCATCGAGAGTAAAAATTTTTCGGGTTGTGAGAAGAGTTGAATTTTATCCGTCCTTTCCGCAAAATAAATTTTGTTTTTAGAATCTCTGGTCCACAGCATTAAATTTTCTACTAATAATTCATGGTCTTCGTATACTCTCTCTGTAATAAAATTAAAGTTATGAAATCAAATGATTATGGTAAGAGAAAAAAAGTTTTACCCATATACAAGTCGGGCAAGTGTTCTACAATTGCCCATTTTGGATCCATTTGGACATGATTTTTATCAGCCAATAACCTTGTTACATAAGCGCAAATCATTTTTTCATCTACCAACAATGATTTTGCAGAACCATCAACTGTAAAGACCTTGACAAATAATTTTTGGATATTTGCTTCCTTAATTTTTTCCATTGCCATTCTAATTTTTTCCGCTTTTGCTCTGCTTGCTTCATCCTTTAAAAACGAAAATAATTACCTACCTTATTTTTTTTTAAATTGTTCGGGTATTACCTGGCCATTTTGTGGTAATTGTAAAGTTTGTGGTTTAGTTCCACTACCTCCACTACTGGCGGAAGACTCGCTTGAGAGCATGGATACAGTATCACTGAAGGCAGAATCATTGTCTGGGGAATCTGTTCGAACAGAATCAGTCTTTATCATGAGATCGCTTTCTCCAGGATCCAGTTTCAGTCGGGGACCCTCTGAACATGATCTGGTGTGTGTTCTTGATAGATGCTGTGCTTGTTTTTGTATATCTGGAATTTAAAAAACGTATGGGTCTCCATCAAGGACGGATCTAAAGAAATTCTCTTTAAATAATTCGGGAGGTACGGAAAACCCTCGGGCGATGATATTCAATGCGAAAAAAAATTGTGTAATAATGTTAATACCAGGCCTCTTGGGGGGGGGGGGGGGATTAAATCACCCCAGACCGCAGACCACAATGTTTTAAAAATTTTCCTTACCTGAAATTCGTTTGCTATCCCTAGCATGCCCAATTTCCCTTTCGCATTGAGTTTCAAGTGCACAAAGTTCTCCAAGAATAGCATCTAAGTCAACATCTTGCGAGTCTTCTAGGTTGGCCATAGAAAATCGGTAACTATCAATCCGAGGTGCCGAAATTTCGGCATTTAAGGGCCGCAGCTGTCCACTGGAACTCACGCTGTCTAGCCCCTGAAAAAAAATAAGAACGTGTCATCAATTCAATTAACTTCTTTTTATCTTGTCTTGCACAGCGGTAAAACAATCAACTTTAGACTTAGGGGATCGTACAAATCTCAAGGGTACGGAAGCGGAATTCCCTTTACAAGAATTCCAACTGACAGCTAAGGGAAAAGAAAAATTAGGAAAATTGTTTTTTTAAGAAAACTCTTTTAGTTTTATATTCAGGTGAGAATGGGTTGTGATAAAATGCAAGTAATGAACTGTCAGATGTAGAACTATGCGTGAGTGTTGTTGAATGATGGTGCATTGAAAACCAAAATATTACGGGGCAGGCGTTTCTCCCTTGTGTAGGAGCGGCCCTACCCTACTATTCTTCTGATAGCTTAGATAATCCATAACGTACAGTACTGTTATGACTTGGAACTCAAGAATAAAAGTTAAGATAACGTAACCCTTGAGGATTTTGAATTATTTCCGCACCACTGAATGTCTTTTACACTGAACATTTTTTAAGGGTGCTGTCTTTTATTCTTCTGTACGTTAAGTAAAATCAATAAAAATATATTCATACGAAGTTTTTCTCGAGACATATTGAAGTACTTATGACATTTCTGTATAATACTAGTCCATGGTTGACCTTTACAATGCAAAGATAATTAAATTTTAATAAAAACTAGTTTGCAGCCTTTTGTAATTAATTAAAGATAATATACAGATATTACATGCAAATTTATTTAATAAGGTTACTTTATTATAAATTATAATAATCTTAGTAGGTTTAAAAGAAAATAATGAATTGGTAGAGGGAAAAATATTATGTGCCTAAAGAAACATTCTCTTGTGTTGGAATTGCGTTTCCCCAAGTAATTATTAAATCCTAAGTATATTTTTGTTACATAGTTTTATTTTATTTTGAAGAAAATTGCTTCGGTTTTGGTTTTAAAGAGGATGTAAAGCACGGGAATAAATATTTAATTTTAAAAGGCGGAGCCCAAGTTTGTTTTTGGCGAAAAAAAAATGTTCTAGGACAATAACGTTCCTTGTTGCAAAATTCCTATAATATTCAATACTTTTTTCGTAAGTACTGTTTTTTGTGAACAAAATTGTTTCCATATGCTTACATGTTTGCTGTAATTTGTACAAGCATGTTTAGATAATATGAATTTTAAACACGGAAGTGTGGGATTTCATGCTATTTGGTAATTACAGTAAGACAGAATAGTTACATTACTCCTGTTTCTATAATAATTCACAAAATACAGAACAAAACAATTTTTGCGTCAGGAGGAAGTTGTGTAATTCCGTTAGATGTAACAATTTCTAACTTTCAAACTAAATCCGGTTAATACACATTCAGAACCGTGAAAATATTGTAACGTGAATTATTTCTCTGCATATTTGCGAATTTTTTTAATTACGTGCATATTTTAGAATTTTCAGGTGCAGCACGCATATTTTTGGTTGCTTTTCTAAATCAATTTTCTGCAGAGTCCATTTTGGATGGTTTATTTGTTGTAAGTCCTTGCATTCTGGTATTATCCTTGCAAGCCATTAGGCAATATTTCGCGGAAAAATGGAACTTATACTTCAGGTTTCATTCACGAGTTTGCAACATGACCCAAAAAAAAATAGATTTGCACGCATACAAATCCGATCCTTTGTCATAAAATACCTATAAACCCACAATCGGTACCAAATTGTACCTTATCATGTCTAAGCGTAATTTATAAAAACGCTGACTATTAAATTTCATCCTAGAATAACAAACTCATTCATCCAAATCGTGATACGAGTCCTCCTCTATATGCAATCATTTGTAAGCAACATTTAAAATAATAACAGGAGCTGCTTCTTTCTGCATTGCCATTCATTTATAACCTCTTCTGATAAATGCTTTTAATAAACAAACTTTTATACAAATCTCAAGTTCATTACGTCCCTCGTATTTTATCCTGAATAATAAAAGGTTGAGTAATAGTTTACTCTTAACATTATTTTCATTTCAATGTAAATTCTAAATGCTTCCCTTACTAACGAAATTTTCTCCAAATCGTAGATAAATACACAAGTTGAGGGATTATGTAAATTTGTGATAACGTTTCCATTTTTTCGCCTCACAAACATTTGCTCATAAAAAATTCTATATCACAAACCCAACGCTCTTGAAATATTTATATAAAAAATTATTCAGAATAATTAATCTCCACCCTCCTTTAGAATAGCAGAAAAAAATCAGATTAAGGTCTTGATCCATTGATTTATGCGACAGCTTAAGCTTAAACGGCGCGATATGTAATGCAAATTTGAAAAAATTTATATAAAGATCAAGAATATATATTATAGAAGTCATAAAAATGATACGAACTTCATAAAACTTCCCCAAAAGTATTGCTAGTCAACAGGAAATACAAAACAGCTATCTCTCAAGACGACCGTTTCAAGCGACAAGAACTACCATCGTATAAAGTTTAGCGATCCTAAAACATAAAATGTGATATGGGAAGTTTGGAAACAATCCATCATTTCGGGTAGAATTGGAAACGAGGCGTTTTGCATCCGACAGAAGTCACGAATATTCGTTTTGTTGGAGGTAATTATTTTTCTCGTATCGATTTGTGTCAGAAATGCTTTGTGTATTACAGAAAATTAATTAATAACACTGAAAGCGAATTGGAAATACAGAAAATTTTAGATAATTAAATATCTATAGAAATGAAATTTCAAGTTGATTTAAATTGGAAGGAAATTAATCAGGAAAAATGTCAATTTTCATTAAACAACACCCAAGTGTTCAAGGTAGGAGCTAAAATTAAAAGTTGGTCTTCATTTCATTAAATAAATTTTTCTGAATCTTCAAAACAGAATTTTTTTCATATTTTCTTGTAAAACAGGCGGAAATAGGGGCTGTAATTTAGTGCAAAAGACAATTTCTGTGAATTTTTAAAGTTTCGATGTGATTTTATAATATTTTCAAAAATTATTGTCTCTAAACCTTCAAACGAGATTTCCGTCAAATTTTGCTGAAAAATAGAGTGACCCAGGGGCAAAATCAACCCTTCAGGAATATTGGGACGCCTGCTGTGAATTTTTGAAAGTGTCGATGTGGTTTTGTAATATTTTCTAAAATTTGAACTTGATTTTCAAAAATTATTGTCTCTAAACCTTCAAACGAAATTTCTGTCAGATTTCGCTGGAAAATAGAGGGACAAAGGGGCTATAATTTGATGAAAAAATCAACCCTTCAGGAATATTGGAACGCCTGCTGTAAATTTTTAAACTTCCGATGTGTTTTGAAATATTTTCAACAATTTGGACTTGATTTTCAAAAATTATTATCTCTAAACCTTCAAACGAAATTTCTGTCAGATTTCGCTGGAAAATAGAGGGACAAAGGGGCTATAATTTGATGAAAAAATCAACCCTTCAGGAATATTGGGTCGCCTGCTGTGAATTTTTAAAGTTCCGATGTGTTTTGTAATATTTTCAACAATTTGGACTTGATTTTCAAAAATTATTGTCTCTAAACCTTCAAACGAAATTTCTGTCAAATTTCGCTGGAAAATAGAGGGACACAAGGGCTATAATTTGGTGAAAAAATGAACCCTTCAGAAATATTGGGACGCCTGCTGTAAATTTTTAAAGTTCCGATGTGTTTTGAAATATTTTCAACAATTTGGACTTGATTTTCAAAAATTATTGTCTCTAAACCTTCAAACGAAATTTCTGTCAAATTTCGCTGGAAAATAGAGGGACAAAGGGGCTATAATTTGGTGGAAAAATCAACCCTTCAGGAATATTTGGACGCCTGCTGTGAATTTTTGAAAGTGTCGATGTGGTTTTGTAAAATTTCCAAAAATTGAGATTAAATTTCCCAAAGTTGTTATCTTTCAGTCTTCACACGAGACTAGGGGCTGAAATATGGTACAAAGCTCAACCCTGCAGGATTATAGAAAAATTTGCTATGAATTTTCAAAAATTGGGTTTTAATTCCAGATGCCCAATAATTTTTCTACAGCTAATCTCTAACGAAATTATATTTTCAGAACTCTTCAGTAAATTAAAACATTAAAATTTAATCGTCAAAATCAGAACCTCCACAAGGACTTCCAATAAGGATTGTTCCCTTGGGACTTGTTCAGACTGTCAGCAAAGCAAATCTGAGATGATCCTTCTAGCCTGTCTGGCTTCATTGGTGAAAAGTGCATTAAGAAACGAATTCATCAATGTCACCACAAATCGGAAAAGACCCTATTTCGTGAACAATTTCATCACTTATCTCCCCTGATTTTGCATTTTCAACTCCCAAGAACTTTTTTTTTTTATTAAATACGTGGAATATTTAACCTTTCTAAAGCGAAATGCCAAACGCAACAGTTTTTTTTCCTGAAAATGTTAAACGTGGGTGGAACAAACAAGAGTATTAGGAAATTAATTTTTACGTAAATCTCTTCAAGGGAATTTTCATTACTGAACTATTTTCGGTTTATTGTGCATTATTGTAGACATAAAGCAGCAAGTAGTGTACTTCCAACTGGATTAATTACGCTAAATGACCCTCTAGTATGTAAATTAAACCCGGTTGGAAAATTAGTGGTTATGAGAAAGGACAATTACTAAATTGAAGCAAGCACTTCACGAAATTTCAGGACAATGAACTGACCATACCTTCGTAAACTTCCAGGACCTGAACATCCGAGTTTAAAGTCATGCACGGTTACTTCAGAAAATAACACCACCCCTTAATCTCTTTCACTCACATCTTATTAAAATTAAACGCTCATTTATTTAGTCTAGACACATTGTTACATTTTAAAATTGAAACGTAGGTAATAATTATTAATTAATAAACTGTTCGTAAGTAAATGTTATGATTTAATTAGAAAACCTTTGATTTTAATAAGATCCTGTAGCAGGTAGGAAAAACGTAAAACTGGCGCAAACGTTCAAGAAAAACGAAAAACGAAGCATTAAACCGGTAAACGGCATGGACGGAGCAAAACCGGTGTCAACGCGCTTCCGCGTATGACGTCACACTATCCCGGGAATCCTTCCGCAGCCTGATCCTTCCTATCCGAGTCCTGAACACGTCAAGAGCGTCAAGCTTCGGTTAAACTCGGAAAATCGAAAAATAATCTTTTCAAGATGAAGCTATTAAGAAACGTGAAAATAAAGTCTTGTTGAAAGCAGAAGCGGGTTTAGTTTGCACCCATATCCTTTTCAATGCGGGAGATGGGCGTTAGACATTTATTATTCCATACCCGAAGAAAGGAGCTTTACGTGTAAAGGAAGACTAAGCTTACTTCCTGTTTAGTGTGACGGGCCAGGGCAATAACCGTTATGTCCGGTACATATCTCAACCTCCATCCCCGGAAACGCGGACACGGCTAAGAATAATGAAATCTTAAATCAAAAAGGCCTTGACAAATGTCATATAAACGCAAGTTCCATTACTTCCCAACACTAAAAACATCCAATATTTGTATAAATTTTTAAACCGGAAAAATAACTTTTCCCTTTAATCTCGAAGTACGAACAGGATACGTACTTAGGGGAATTAAAATCCGCTGGAAAACAAATCTAAAGAATAATATAGGGGATGATGTAAAGAAAAGAAATGTACATACTAATATTAAATTATTTATCAAATTTTTCAGCAACTTGTATTGTTTAGAGATTCTAGAACTAATCCCTAAGGATTCAATTTCCATATTCTCTGGCAAGGCATCTCCAAGGACCTTTTTTTTAAAGCTACACTCAATCAGGGACTGACAATTGGAACTTGAAGGCTCTTTGAGGGAGAATCACGACTTTTGGGGAGTCTGGTTTCCTTGGGAAACTATACACTCTGGAAGATTCTAGGGGCCTTACAGGTAGTAATTTGAGATCTTTTTGGGAAGTATAGGTTTTGGAGGATCTGGAACTTGTACCAGGACACCTGGAGATGTCTTCGGGGAGCTTAATACACTCTGGAAGACTTTAGAGTTGGGTCTCCTTGGGGGTTACAGATTGTGCAAGACCTGGAAATTTTTGGTTCGAAAATTGTTTCCAGGGAGATTCCTGAATTTTAAAGGTTCTTTGGAAAAATTCTGCGGAATTTAGGAGGATTCCAGAAATTGAAACTGGAGGTTCCTGGATGAATCTGCACTTTGGGGGACTCCTGAAAATTATAGTAAAATGTTTCTTGAAATGAGGCTGCGGAATTTTGGATATCCCGGAAAATCGAAGTTGGGACTTTTGGATCTTAGACTTCTTGGGAAAGTTGGGGGGTCTCTCTGTCACAGTTTTATTATGAGTAGATTTTTAAATTCAAAATCCTGAAATTTATGTAAAACTTCAAAGTGTGGACTAAATGGATTATGCAATTTTTAAAACCAAACAAACATCTGATGTAACCAAGATGTAACTTATCGTTATGCCATTTGAAGATCATAAAACGGTCGGCACTTCATGATCTGTTCCAGACTTTTCATGAAATGCTTTATTTCGCGAGATATATATTTTATCAGTTGCCTAATGGTTTGGCCTTAACGATTATCAATCAACCTAATAGCTAGACGCTGTACCCATTTTAAAATTTAAAGGGTTGCATGTCAGGCAAATGGAAATCTGGAGTTCAAATTTAGTTGCTTTCTCTCTCTCTCTCTCGTCAGACTGAGATTATTAATCCGTAATGTTTGCCCATGAAACGTTTTTGTATTTTACCCAAAATGTTGATGAATAAAAAAAATTAATGTACTTTTCAAAATTACCGCATTTTCCTTAAATAACAAAAACGTTCTTTATTCTAAGTTTGTTATAGTCTAACGTAATATGGGGTAAGATTTCCGAAACGTTGCTGAAATATAGTCAAAACAGTGGTTGGAAAAGGGAAACGTTAAAACGTATACGTATCCTGCAGGCAGATTTAATCTCGAAGCAACGCGCCAGGGGAGAACAAACTTCTCATCCCCATGGTGTGAGAATTATGATTATGTTACCTCCAGTAGATGCCAAGACATTTTTAAACCCTTAAATTTTTTTTGAACTATTGCCAATATAAATCCAAATGCAAGTCAAAATTTCCTTTTAAAAAAATAATTATTTCTAAATTTAAAAAATTGATTAATATTCAAATTCCTTTCCTTTGAGGAAACGGGGTCAAATTTTGTTATAATGATTCATAATATAATAAGGGTGTGTCTAGTACTTTATACTATCACAGGGCACTAGCACTATTATAAGGGTGGACACGTGCATTTGATTTAATGGGGTAAAGTACAAAGTAAAGAGGGTGCAAACGCGTGCCCTATCATTATGTAGGTGAAAGGGTGGTAAATTTATCGCGCATGTTCATCATAACTTTTACGAAAAAAAACCCTTTCAGGCAACTTAATCCATTTGAATCAATCTATAAGCGTGTCGAAGCTCTTCCGCGATAATTTCTATTGAAATTTATCAGATTCTAACTTGATTGCGAGTTCTTATAAAACTTTTGTAAACTGATTACATCGGCGAACTCCAGTAAATTCAATATCCTTAACGAGATAAGAAAACGAGCCCGCAAAAAGTTTTCGTTGAGTAAATAGGGACTTACTAATACGTTATAAAGGCGTCTTAAACGATAAAATATAAAACGACCTTTTTATACGACGGCCATGGCTATTTAATACGGAAACAAGCCGGCGTATCGCGATCTTCCGGAAGTAACGAGATCTTTAAGGAAGAATATCCTGCTAATGAAGGCATATATCTCGATTCGTCACATTTTGGGTTAATTCAAGGGACTTTTAGGGGTTGTTATTTGTTTGCTTAGGTCGAAACGAAGTTACACACAATGTATAATTAATGACCCATTTGAAATGTTCATTTTGAACCCGCCAGCAGTTTCGAGATGCGATTTAGTGGCACATTGCGCAGAAATTATCGACCCCTTTGAAACATAGAGAGGGTAAACACGTTCCTTAAATCAAAGTTGCGGAATTAAACCCTTGAGTGATATCCAGACAACTTGTGGCCGCTCTGTTGAATTCTACGATAAAAGTTTTATGCCTGAATACAAAAATTATTTTTACTCACAAAATTTGTCCTAGTTAGGATTAGAATTCTGTTTGGACATCAACTGTTGCACTTGAAGGATTTACTAATCGCACTAGCACCTTTATTATTATTCGAGTTAATGTAGCATGAAGTTTTGCAGTAATCGTTTATAATAAGCTTCACTGCAGCATTCAAACAGTTCACAGTTCACGTACCGGGGAGGATATGAGGGTTAAAATCAAATACCTGCGACGCTGTCACGCTAAATTGCTCATGTCCTTTTGTTTAATTAAGTAACTATGGCGCATTGGATTGAGGTGAATGAACGTACTATGTACCCTAGAAAATAACGACACTCGTAATATCGAAGTGCAGGGAGAAGCTATTTTATAAAAGCGAGATTAAATTTAGACTCGAGTTTTGTTGTTATAAAATGGAATGCTAAAACGGAAACTTTTATTAGAGATAACCTTGAATAATTAGCCAAAAAAATTAATTTATTAAGAGGTTATGAACTCCATGATTTAACAGCTGTCCAAAAACATTATGTTCAAAATTAAGTCATCACCGGAATTGCTTGCAGGGACGTAACAATCGAGGAACTGTAACCTGAATTCGCACTTTTCTGAATATTTCAATTTATAATCTTGAAGAGGATAGAAAAAGAAAGAGAATGCAAAAAACCGGAGGTCTCTAGTGTCACTAGAAACGAACTTATGCCTGAAAATATTTTTGAGTTAGGAGTCATGGGTTGCTGGATTTAATTTTTTGAACGATCTTAAACGTCAAATTCTGATTGTACTTCGTTTATTTTGTTATTATCTACAGCTCTACCAAGCTTACAAAGTTGAAAAGGGGCAGGTCCGGCACTGATATTGTTTTTCAAAGTACAGTCAAAATAAAAATATTTAGGCGGCAAATTTAAATAATTGAAAATAATTTTCAGTCGAAGAATTCGATGACATTCCGAATGAATATTTCTGGCTTCAGAATGAATGATCTTCTTTGACTGAAATTATTAAAATTTCAAACGTCAATTGATTTTTTCCAGTGAATGTACTTTTGAGTAGGATTGTTTGCTATTGGCTAACGTATTGTCGCGCTTTTGTCTTTTTCCGTGGCTTTTGTAAGCTTGGTGGAGCTGTACACAATTATTTTTGATTTACTTGAGAAAATAATTTGGATTAGATCTAAAAATGTGTTTTTGAATGTTTTCAGGATTTAAAAAAAATACGTTGGTTCAAAAATTCTTCATGGAGTGAACTTCCTAATGTTCTGACGAATAACAGTAGCAGCACTTGACGGTATTTTCAATAAATTCCTGTTCAATATTTACATTATTTAATCGGAAAACGCTTCCAACACTGTCAAGAACGATTATTTGCATATCCCTTGTAACTTCGATCAAGCTTCCGTATACAATTTCGTAATAAGATATACAAAATAGACTTCAAATTTAAATTCTAGCAACAAACAAAATATTGATATGCAATAAGGAATTCCAAAACTAACAATTTACTTCCGGTTATTGTTTGTTTATAAAGTAAATAATAAACATCTTGAGTTTACATCCGTTTTTATTATAGAAATTTGAAGTGGAGGTTAATTAAAATTAAATCCGAATTAAATCATCTAACGGTTTTAGTCCTGAATAAATTCAGGAGAGGACTTTAAACCGGATGTATCTTAATTCATCTCGGGGATGCTTGAATTTCCGGTACAATTGTTAACAAGCGCCAAAGCCAGATGTTCCTAAATAAAAAGCTTTGATGCTTCTGCATATGTAGAATAGATTCTTGTTAGTATTTAGAATTCTATTTAAAAAAAAGGGCTTTGTGAAGTAATTCGTAAAATTAAGAGAGGGTAAAACAAGGATTGGAGTTACAAATTTATTATTTTTTTGTTTGCTTCTGGGAAGTGTTTATTGTCATCCTGAGAGATAGGATTTGTATGCACTTGGAAATGGTAAATATGCTGAAATATACAGTAAACACTTGCGTGCTCCTGAAAGTCCTGAAATTATCGCGTATTTATCAAAATATACCTGAATATCTGCATTTCTACTAAAAAAAAATGTGATGTAATAACCACATTTAATATTTTCTAACTGCATCCATAAAATTTGGATGGCCACTGCATGAAGTCGTTGTGCAACCTCTTTCCTACAAAAACATCAACATGTTCTCTGCTTGAAGTGAATATTACACTTGACCCCAATTTAAATGCAAGATATTACACATGAGATATTTACATTTCATGACTGTCCATGACACGGAAGCATTCCAATGGGAATTTATGATTATTTTCCACAGAAAACACTCTTTTGATTAAAAACGAATAAAAGAAAAACTTTCCATTTATTTCAAGAAAATTAAACAAGACTGCAAAGACAGTCAAGAATGTGGTTGCAGTGTGGTACCTTTCAAGTCTTGCCCGAGAGATATATGGGGTCATTTCTCTGTTTCACTAAGAATGCACTTTTTTAAACATTTCAGGATAAGTTTTAAGATAATGGAGGAAAGATGTAACTGTTACCAGTTTAAAATCAATTTTAAAAGTATTATCCTTGAATAATTTGGGAGATTATTCACTAATCGTGGACAAATAGTCAGTAAAAAAATAACACGAAACGATTAGTACGTTCAACCACTCAATCGTATATTTGACTTGACAGCTTGAGAATTCGTTTGCAAACTGCCCTGCCCATTGACCTTTGAGGATTTGCGATCTAAGACATGATAATTACTGTTTTAGCAAGAACCAACCTAATTACAACCTTTACTACAAAAAATAACTGTAATAACATGATCAAGACGTAACGATCATGATTGATTATTTACTTTTTTTTTAAACAGAAAAATTGTACTGTAAAGCACATTTCCCAAGCCAGTGTAAAGAGACGATTTATTAGCGTTAATATCTTAGAATGGTCATGCTAGATAGGAAAACGTATCTTAAGAAGCTAAAAGGAGAAGAGAGGAAAGGCAAGACAAAGGAGCTGTCACAGTCAGGAGAATTAACTAACGAAAAGGTCGAGGAAACATAGGGTAAATGGGGGTGTTTGCAGCAGAATTAGTAAGACAAGAAGAAAGGATTACCAGAACACAAACACACCCATTATATAAAAGTTTATTTTCCTGCATTAAAAGAAAAAACAAATAATTGAGCTTTATTCATATTTTATGCGTTTTCCGGAGAGCAAAACGATGCCATTAGCAAACCTATTCCCATGTTACCTACCCTTATCGAAAGAAAAGTTTCTATAGGACGACAAATGTGATGTGTCCTTCATGAAAGAATAATCGAAACCATTAGGCGACCCCGTATTCAAGTTACGGTTTAAGTGAACTAAACCGGCTAGTAATTTACCTAGAAGTTTAAATTTGTGTAAGATAACGTAATTCTGTTTGTTATATAAACCCAGAATTTAGAAGTATAAAAAAATTGTTAAGAGGTGATAAACTGTTTTATAATGATGTCCCTAGGGATCCAATTTTCGTAGAGGAGTGACATAAAATGTTAAAAGAAACCCACCCGTTTTGCAAAAAGAATAATCACCCACCATGAATTAACTTTAAGGATAAACGCCTGAGTAAAATAAATGACTTGTACTTTCTACTCCAGCTGTTAATAATTTCAAGCAATCTAAAAATTTGTTAGCGAGAAGAGTCGTAAAAGAATAATAAACCTAAATATGTTTATACAATAATCACAGTCGCGGGATGATGTCACGATATTTCGCGGGGAAAACGGATATTGAGAGCATTCATGATTATGCGTTGTAAAGAAGTGGATGTTGTACACATATTTTAACTAGTTTCTTAAATAAAGTATTTTTACCTGTGTTAGTCTGGTGGATCGTTTTATTTGCTTTTATCAGAAGTGGGATTCATGTACTTGCGTGTCTAGAGTGTCTGTGAATGGATAGTTAGTTGTCTGGAACTTTACCTGTTGTGTGTTTACTGTGGGGTACAGGATGAGCCATGGTCCGAAGACTCCACCACCGCGACGAGCTAAGAGCTCGGGAAGCGAGGCCGCTGCGGGTCAAGCTGTTGACGTAGCCGGAGTTTTAGCAGGTTTGGATAAACTAATAAAGAAAGGGGACTCCGCAGGTATGTCATTGCATATTCATAATATTATTGAAGAATTTGATCCAATGCATGGTGATGTAACGGAATGGTTGCATAAAATCGACGAGTACGCGTTGATATACGGTTGGAATGATCATACCACAAGTCATCTCGCGTTAACCAAATTGCGCGGTGCCGCTCAAGCATGGTATAGGAGTTTAAGCAGTATTAGTCATACTTGGCCGGAATGGGGAAATTTAATAGCCCAAACATTTCCAGTGAGCCGCGACCTACACACATTAATGGCCCGAATGTTAAAATATCAACCATCAGCAAAACAAAGTTTGTACGAATATTGTTTTGAAAAGCTGACCCTGATAAATAAAATGAAAATCTGTTTGACAAACGCGGATAAAGTAAATTTAATATTGGGTGGACTTGATAACGAAGGTATTAAATTATCTGTAGAAGCTGCGGGTATTGACGATCCTTCCAGGTTAGCGGCATATCTGAAGAACATCGAAACGTCTTCTCTTTCATGTTCGTTACGCGGGCGTTCCGCTGGCTCATACCCAACTACTAGTAAACGTGCGGCACCAACAGCGGAAGAGCGTCCTCTGGATTCACGGAACGACCAAGGTGGATCGCAGGTGGGGCGACGCGACGAGTTCCCTTTCCATCGCAAGCGAGGCCCTTCATGTTACCGTTGTAATACTCCTGGACATAAGCGCGCTCAATGTCCGAGACGGCTGGTAAAATGCAACAATTGTAGGGTTCGAGGCCATATAGCAATTGAATGTACGAGTCGTAAGGGTGGTAACGGTGCCACTCCTACACCTGAAGTAAGGGTAATCAAGACCAAATTAAGTGAGAAATTCTACAAAACGGCTTTGCTTAATGGCATCCCGGTAAATTGTTTTATCGACATGGGCAGTGACTGCTCGCTGATCACTGAGAGCTTGCGTAATGAATTTAATTTGCCGGTAGAAACGCTCGTTCCAAATGTTTGCTTAATGGGGTTTGGGGAAGCAACGACCAACGTCAGTGAACACACTGTCATCGATCTGACTATTGATAATATTACTGAGAAAATTGACCTTTACGTAACAAGCCCTTGTTTAGCTGGCGTTGATCTGTTGATTGGACAAAATTTTACAGAACATCCTTCAGTAAAGTATGAAAAGACAAACGATCAATTAGTTTTTACCCGCGTCCTTCCTCCGACCCCAACCGCAAGTAAAAGCGCAGCATTATCGACGAGCGAAGCGCAGGAACAACTTACGGCATTATTGTCTCGATACCATACTTGCGTAACTGAGGGTAGAAATGTTACGTCAATGGCAACGACAGCAAGTATGACAATAGAGTTGACAACGAATGTTCCTGTGGTGTACCGTCCGTACCGATTGTCCGACAGTGAGAGGAGTCTCGTACGCACAATTATTGCCGACCTGTTGCAGCGCCGTATCATACGTGAATCCAATTCACCCTATGCTAGCCCTATAGTGCTGGTCCAAAAGAAATCCGGGGAGAAACGCCTGTGCGTTGACTACAGAGCCCTCAACCGCATTACAGTCCGAGATCAGTATCCTTTACCCCTGATTGATGACCAGATAGATAGATTGTCGGGAATGAAATATTTCACAGTTTTGGACATGGCCTCTGGTTATCATCAGATTCCAATGGCTGAAGAGTCCATTGCTAAAACTGCATTCGTTACCCCGGATGGCCATTATGAATACCTACGGATGCCGTTCGGACTTACCAACGCACCAGCCGTCTTCCAACGTTGTATCAATGCCTGTTTGGGGCAACTACGATTCACTAAAGTAATGGCATACTTAGATGATGTATTAATTCCGTCTGTGACTATGGAAGAAGGGCTATGTATCCTGGGTGAAGTGTTGCAACGGTTGACCAATGCAGGACTGACGCTCAACCTATCAAAGTGTTCGTTTTTAAAGACAGCTGTGGTGTATTTAGGTAGTGAAGTGAGCGAGAAGGGCATTCGGCCTGGCGATTTTAAAGTGCGTGCTGTTGAACAATTTCCTACCCCCAAAGACGTGCATAATGTGAGACAGTTCTTGGGACTCACGGGTTATTTTAGGAA